>JARQOD010000001.1:569509959-569827317 GCA_033576555.1 Oophaga sylvatica
CCCTTGGGGGTTTCAAAGTGCTCCCCACCATTTAGAAAAAATTCCTTGGGGGGTTAGTTTCCAAAATGGGGTCATTGGGGGGGGGTTTTCCCAGTTTGGGTAATAAGGGCTCTAAAAAAACGCGACAGGTGTCCCCCCTCGATTCAGCCAATTTGACATTCAAAATTCAAATGATGCTTTTCCCCTTTTGAGCACTGCCGTGCGCCTAAAGATTGGTTTTCCTCCAAAGGGGGTATCGGTTTTTGTCTGGGGAGAAATTGTACAAAAAATATTGGGTTCATTTTCCCTGATCCCCTTGACAAAATTAAAAAAATTTGTCGAAAAAAAAATTTTGGGGAAAAAAGTTTAAATGTTCATTTTTTCCTTCACTTTGCTTCAATTCTTGTTAAGTACCTAAAGGGTTAAAAAAACTTTTTGATGTGGATTTGAAACCTTGAGGGGTGCAGTTTTTAAAATGGGTCATTTTGGGTATTTTTTCCCATATAGCCCCCTCAAAGTGCTTCAAATGTGAGGGGGCCCCCTAAAAAAAAAATGGTTTTGTAAATTTTGTTGGAAAAAATGAGAAATCGTTGTCAACTTTTAAAACTTAAATTTTCCAACAAAAAAAATTTTTTTTCCCAAAAATTTGTGGTTGTAAAGTAGAATGTGGGGGAAAAGTTATTTGTTAACTATTTTGTGTGAATATTTCTCTGTTTTTAAAGGGGAAAAAAAATTCAAACTTTTGAAAATTGCAAAAATTTTTTAAATTTTCGCATATTTTCCCTTTTTTTCATAAATAAACGCAAGTTCTATCGAAGAAATTTTACCACTATCATGAAGTACAATATGTCTTGAGAAAACATTCTCAGAATCGCCAAGATCCGTTGAAGCGTTCCAGAGTTATAAGCACACAAAGTGACAGTGGTCAGAAATGTAAAAATTGGCCTGGTCATTAACCTACAAAATGGCTTGGTCGTTAAGGGGTTAATGTCCATTGACGTGCACAGTCCATCATGGCAGGATGTCAGTTTTGACACCATGACGGACTGTGCATGTCATGCCTTTGAACTACCACTAGTTCAGTGCCGACAGCTGTCTATGACAGCTGAGAGGCACAGCAAGAGGTGCGGGGACCCTTGCAGTCAGTCCCCGCACCTGCAGCGCTGTGATTAGTCAGTCAATCTGACTGAACAAACATCGCAGCGATCGGGCAGAAGATGCTGAAATTTCAGCATCTCATGCCCAATCACTGCAGGAGCTCAGAGCTGCAGTGGCCGAGCTTCCTGCACTGACAGCCTGGAGCGGCGTCCGCGCCGCCCCTAGCTGTTAACCCCCTGACTGCTGCGATCGGGCGTGATCGCAGTGTTCATGGGAGCAGGCAGAGGGTTGGGGGCTCCTTCTGCCTCAGATTGGCGTCCCCACGATGTAATCGCAGGGCTCAATCTCGGCCTTGATGACCCGGGGTTGTCAGGACAACCTCCAGGTCATCCAGCTACCGAAAGCCGCTGAGACCATGCTCACAACATGGTCTCAGCAGATTTCTCCATTGGTATAATTCATTTCAATGCTGTAGCATTGCAATGTATTATACCTGCAATCAAAAGTGAAAAAGTGAAAGTCCCATAAAGGGACTAGGAAAAAAAACATTTTTTAAAAAAAAATTGTAAAAAAAATATTAACCCCTTACTGCCATCGGACGTACTATCCCATCCATGGTACCTGGGCCCGTATGACCGGGGACGGGATAGTACGTCATAGGCGATCAGCTGCGCTCCTGAGGGGAGCGCAGCTAATCGCCGCTGGGTGTCAGCTGATTATCACAGCTGACACCCATGACTGTGTGTCAGGAGCAGTCACGGACCGCTCCCGGCACATTAACCCCTTGCACACCGCGATCAAACATGATCGCGGTGTACTGGGGGCACAGGGGAGGATCGCGCAGGGTGGGGGCTCCCTGCGCGCCCCCCTGAGACCCTCAGAGCAGCGCGATGTGATCACACTGTTCTGAGGGCTTCCTCCCTCCCAGGACCCGGATCCAAGATGGCGCCGGGGTCCTGGAGGGAGGCGGCTACCTCAGTGCCTGCCGAGAGCAGGCACTGAGAAGCCTGCATCTATGCCTGTGCGATCGCTGGTGTGACAGAGTGCTGTGCACACTGTCACACCAGCGATCTGATAAAATAATGTGATGTCCCACCCTGGGACAAAGTAAAAAAGTTAAAAAAATAAAAATAAACGTGTTATAAAAAAAAATCCAAAATAAATAAAAAAAAATATATATATTCCCCAATAAATTCACTTCTTCCTGTAAATAAAAAAAACAAAGCAATAAAAGTACACATATTTGGTATCGCCGCGTCCGTAACGACTCCCCCTATAAAATTGTCCCACTAGTTAACCCCTTTAGTGAACCCCTTAAAAAAAAAAAAAAAACCGAAGCAAAAAATCAATGCTTTATCATCATACCGCCGAACAAAAAGTGGAATAACACGCGATCAAAAAGACCGATATAAAAAAACATGGTACCGCTGAAAACGTCATCTTGTCCCGCAAAAAACGAGCCATCATAAAGCATCATCAGCGAAAAAATATAAAAGTTATAGCTCGCAGAATAAAGCGATGCAAAATAATTATTTTTTATAAAATTGTTTTTATTCTATAAAAGCGCCAAAACATGAAAAAATGATATAAATGAGGTATCGCCATAATCATACTGACCCGAAGAATAAAACTGCTTTATCAATTTTACCACACGCGGAACGGTATAAACGCCTCCCCCAAAAGAAATTCATGAATTGCTGATTTTTGTTCATTCTAACCTCCCAAAAATCGAAATAAAAAGCGATCAAAAAACGGTATGTGCTCAAAAATGGTACCAATAAAAACGTCAACTCGTCCCGCAAAAAATAAGACCTCACATGACTCTGTGGGCCAAAATATGCAAAAATTATAGCTCTCAAAATGTGATGATGCAAAAACTATTTTTGCGATAAAAAGCGTCTTTTAGCGTGACAGCTGCCAATCATAAAAACCCGCTATAAATAGTAAATCAAACCCCCTTTATCACCCCTTTAGTAAGGGAAAAATAATAAAATTAAAAAAAAGTATTTATTTCCATTTTCCCATTAGGGTTAGGGTTAGGGTTGCGGCTAAAGTTAGGGTTAGGGTTGGCGCTAAAGTTAGGATTAGGGTTAGGGTTGGGATTAGGGGTGTGTTAGGGTTAGGTTTGTGGTTTAGGGGTGTGTTGGGGTTAGGGTTGGAGTTAGAATTGGGGGGTTTCCGCTGTTTAGGCACATCAGGGGCTCTCCAAATGTGACATGGCGTCTGATCTCAATTCCAGCCAATTCGGCGTTGAAAAAGTCAAACGGTGCTCCTTCACTTCTCAGCTCTGCCATGCGTCCAAACAGTAGTTTATCCCCACATATGGGGTATCAGCGTACTCTGGACCCCAAGAGTTATTGTGCAATTTGTCCTATTTCTTCTGCTACCCTTGGGAAAATAAAAAACTGGGGCGAAAATATCATTTTTGTACAAAAAAATATTTTTTTGTTTTTACGGCTGTACATTATAAATTTCTGTGAAGCACTTGGGGCTTCATAGCGCTCACCACACATCTAGATAAGTTCCTTGTGGGGTCTATTTTCCAAAATGGGGTCACTTGTTGGGGATTTCCACTGTTTAGGCGCATCAGGGGCTCTCCAAATGCGACATGACGCCCCCAGACCATTCCATCAAAGTCTGCAATCCAAAACGTCACTACTTCCCTTCCGAGCCCCAACGTGTACCCATACAGTAGTTTTCTCCCACATATTGGATATCAGCGTACTCAGGACAAATTGGACAACAACTTTTGGGGTCCAATTTCTCCTGTTACCCTTGTAAAAATAAAATATTGGGGCAAAAAAAATCATTTTTGCAAAAAAAAAAATGATTTTTTATTTTTACGGCTGTGCGTTATAAACTTCTGTGAAGCACTTCGGGGTTCAAAGTGCTCACCACACATCTAGACAAGTTCCTTGTGGGGTCTATTTTCCAAATGGGGTCACTTGTGGGGGGTTTCCACTGTTTAGGCGCATCAGGGGCTCTCCAAATGCGACATGACGCCCCCAGACCATTCCATCAAAGTCTGCAATCCAAAACGTCACTACTTCCCTTCCGAGCCCTGACGTGCGCCCATACAGTAGTTTTCTCCCACATATTGGGTATCAGCGTACTCAGGACAAATTGGACAACAACTTTTGGGGTCCAATTTCTCCTGTTACCCTTGTGAAAATAAAATATTGGGGGCAAAAAAAAATCATTTTTGTAAAAAAAAAAAAGATTTTTTATTTTCACGGCTGTACGTTATAAACTTCTGTGAAGCACTTCGGGGTTCAAAGTGCTCACCACACATCTAGATAAGTTCCTTGTGGGGTCTATTTGCCAAAATGGGGTCACTTGTGGGGGGTTTCCACTGTATAGGTGCATCAGGGGCTCTCCAAATGTGACATGACGCCCCAGACCATTCCATCAAAGTCTGCAATACAAAACGTCACTACTTCCCTTCCGAGCCCTGACGTGCGCCCATACAGTAGTTTTCTCCCACATATTGGGTATCAGCGTACTCAGGACAAATTGGACAACAACTTTTGGGTTCCAATTTCTTCTGTTACCCTTGTAAAAATAAAATATTGGGGGCGAAAAAATCATTTTTGTAAAAAAAAAAGGATTTTTTATTTTTACGGCTGTACGTTATAAACTTCTGTGAAGCACTTCGGGGTTCAAAGTGCTCACCACACATCTAGATAAGTTCCTTGTGGGGTCTATTTGCCAAAATGGGGTCACTTGTCGGGGGTTTCCACTGTATAGGTGCATCAGGGGCTCTCCAAATGTGACATGACGCCCCCAGACCATTCCATCAAAGTCTGCAATCCAAAACGTCACTACTTCCCTTCCGAGCCCTGACGTGCGCCCATACAGTAGTTTTCTCCCACATATTGGGTATCAGCGTACTCAGGACAAATTGGACAACAACTTTTGGGTTCCAATTTCTTCTGTTACCCTTGTGAAAATAAAATATTGGGGACGAAAAAAAATCATTTTTGTAAAAAAAAAAAGATTTTTTATTTTACGGCTGTACGTTATAAACTTTAGTGAAACACCTGGGGGTTAAAAGTTCTCACCACACATCTAGATAAGTTCCTTGAGGGGTCTAGTTTCCAAAATGGCGTCATTTATTGGGGTTTCCACTGTTTAGGCAGATCAGGAGCTCTCCAAACACGACATGGCGTCCAGCCAATTCTGCGTTGAAAAAGTCAGACGGCGCTCCTTCCCTTCCAAACTCTGCCATGCACCCAAACAGTGGTTTACCCCCACATATGGGGTATCAGCGCACTCAGGACAAATTGCACAATAACTTTTGGAGTCTTGTTACCCTTGGAAAAATAAAAATTGGGGTGAAAAGATCATTTTTGTGGAAAAAATATGATTTTTAAATTTTACGGCTCTACGTTATAAACTTGTGTGAAGCACTTGGGGGTTTAAATTGCTCACCAAAGATCTAGAAAAGTTCCTTAGGGGGTCTAGTTTCCAAAATGGGGTCATTTGTGGGAGGTTTCCACTGTTTAGGCACATCAGGGGCTCTCCAAATGCAACATGGCATCCAATCTCAATTCCAGCCAATTTTGGTTGGAAAAAAGTCAAATGGTGCTCCTTCCATTCCGAGCTCTGCCGTGCGCCCAAACAGTGGTTCCCACCCACATATGGGGTATCAGCGTACTCAGGACAAATTGGAAAACAACTTATGTGGTCCAATTTCTCCTGTTACCCTTGAGAAAATAAAAAATTAGTGACTAAAAGATAATTTTTGTGGGAAAATAATAGGATTTTTTATTTTCATGCCCGGGCATTATAAACTGGTGTGAAGCACTTGGGGGTTCAAAGTGCTCACCAAAGATCTAAATAAGTTCCTTAGGGGGTATAGTTTCCAAAATGGGGTCACTTGTGGGGGGTTTCCACTGTTTAGGCTCATCTGGGGCACTGCAAACGGAACATGACCCCCATCAACGTCTGCATTCCAAAACGTTACTACTTCCTTTCCAAGCCCTGCCGTGCACCCAAACAGTTCCCCCCCCCCACATATGGGGTATCAGCATACTCAGGACAAATTGGACAACAACTTTTGGGGTCCAATTTCCTTGGGAAAATTCAAAAATTTGGGACTAAAAAATCATTTTTGTGGAAATTTTTTTTTTTTTTTTTCACACCCAGGCATTATAAGCTTTTGTGAAACACTTGGGGGTTCAAAGTGCTCACAACAGATCTAGATAAGTACCTTACCCTTGTGAAAATAAAAAAAAAGTTTGTAAAAGATCATTTTTGTGGCTAAAAAGTTAAATATTCATTTTTTCCTTCCACGTTGCTTTAGTTCCTGTGAAGCACCTGAAGGGTTAATAATCTTCTTGAATGTGGTTTTGAGTACCTTGAGGGGTGCAGTTTTTAGAATGGTGTCACTTTTGGGTATTTTCTGCCATATAGACCCCTCAAAGTGACTTCAAATGAGAGGTGGTCCCTAAAAAAAATGGCTTTGTAAATTTTGTTGTAAAAATGAGAAATCGCTGGTCAACTTTTAACCCTTATAACTTCCTAACAAAAAAAAATTTTGGTTCCAAAATTGTGCTGATGTAAAGTAGACATGTGGGAAATGTTATTTCTTAACTATTTTATGTGACATATTTCTCTGTTTTAAGGGAATAAAAATTCAAAGTTTGAAAATTGCAAAATTTTAAAAATTTTCGCCATATTTGCGTTTTTTTCAAAAATAAACGCAAGTTATATTGAAGAAATTTTACTTCTAACGTGAAGTACAATATGTCACGAGAAAACAATCTCAGAATCGCGAAGATCCGTTGAAGCGTTCCAGAGTTATAACCTCATAAAGAGACAGTGGTCAGAATTGTAAAAATTGGCCCGGTCATTAACGTGCAAACCACCCTTGGGGGTGAAGGGGTTAAAGAATAGTAAAAAAATTCCCCTAAAAAAATACACATTTTTATGTAAAAAAAAAACAAAAAACAAAAAAAATACACGTTTGGCATCGCCGCGTCCGTAAAAATCCTATCTATAAAAGCTGAAAACGTCATCTTGTCCCGCAAAAAATAAACTGCCACACAGCATCATCAGCAAAAAAATAAAAAAGTTATAGCTCGCAGAATAAAGTGATGCAAAAATAATTATTTTTTCTATAAAAGTTTTTATTGTGTAAAAAACACCAAACATAAAAAAGATATACATGAGGTATCGCTGTAATCGTACTGACCCGAATAATAAAGCTGCTTTATCAATTTTACCACACGCGGAACGGAGGGAAAAAAAACAATTCCTGAATTGCTGGTTTTTGTTCATTCTGCTTCCACAAAAATCGGAATAGGAAGCGATCAAAAAACGTTATGTGCCCGAATATGGTACCAATAAATACGTCCGCTCGTCCTGCAAAAAAAAATCCCACACATGACTCTCTCGGCCGAAATATGGAAAAATTATAGCTCTCAAAATACGGCGATGCAAAAACTTCTTACAAAAAATTCTTACAAAGAAAAGAGTCTTTTAGTGTGTGACAGAAGCTAAACATGAAAAAAGGGTGTAAATCTAGTATCGCTGTAATCGCACCAATCCGAAGAATAAAGTCGCCTAATCACTAATACCGCACGAGGAACGAAAACCAATTCTTCACTTTTTGTGGATTTGTTCATTCTGCCTCCCAAAGCAGTAAGGCGATCACAGTGGTTCCACCCCACATATGGAGTATCAGCGTACACAGAATAAATTGCACAACAACTTTTGGGGTCCTATTTCTCCTGCTACCCTTATAAAAATAAAAATTTGGTGGCAAAAAGATCATTTTTGTGGAAAAAAATATGATTTTTTTTATTTTCACGGCTCTACATTATAAACTTCTATGAAGCACTTGGGGGTTCAAAGTGCTCACCACACAGCTAGATAAGTTCCTTAGGGGTCTTGTTTCCAAAATGGGGTCACTTGTGGAAGGTTTCTACTGTTTAGGCACATCAGGGGCTCTGCAAACGCAACATGAACCCGCAGACCATTCTATCAAAGTCTGCATTCGAAAACGGTGCTACTTCCCTTCCGAGCTCTACCCGCGCCCAAATAGTGGTTTACCCCCACATATGGGGTATCAGCATACTCAGAACAAATTGCACAATAACTTTTGGGGTCCTGTTACCCTTTGGAAAAAGAATTGGGGGTGAAAAGATCATTTTTGTGGGAAAAATATGATTTTTTAATTTTAAGGCTCTACGTTATAACCTTCTGTGAAGCCCTTTGGGGTTGAAAGTGCTCACCACACATCTAGATAAGTTCCTTGGGGGGTCTAGTTTCCAAAATGGGGTCACTTATGGGGGGTTTCCACTGTTTAGGTACATCAGGGGCTCTCCAAACGCGACATGGTGTCCGCACATGGGCTATCGGTGTACTCAGGAGAAATTGTACAACAACTATTGTGGTTCATCTTCTCCTGATACCCTTGACAAATAAAAAAATTGTGTCGAAAGAAAAATTTTGGGGAAAAAAGTTAAATGTTCATTTTTTCCTTCCACATTGATTCAATTCCTGTGTAGTACCTAAAGGGTTAATACACTTTTTGAATGTGGTTTTGAACACCTTGAGGGGTGCAGTTTTTAGAATGGTGTCACTTTTGGGTATTTTCTGTCATATTGACCCCTCAAAGTGACTTCAAATGTGAGGTGGTCCCTAAAAAAATGGTTTTGTAAATTTTGTTGGAAAAATTAGAATTCGCTGGTCAACTTTTAACACTTATAACTAGGGTTGAGCATTCCAATACCGCAAGTATCGGGTATCGGCCGATATTAGCTGTATCGGAATTCCGATTCCGAGTTCCGATATTTTCGTCATATCGGATATCGGAATGTCACTGTCACTGTCAGTGTCCGTCGGTCGGGTCTGTCAGGAGTCAGCGGCACTTACCCGGCAGAAGATCTCCGGCGGTCACATCCCGGACTGCTTAATGGCCGCCATCCTCTTCTCCCCGGCGGTCACATGCAGTTTCTCGCGATAACTGCAGTGACTGCTGGGTAATCGCGGCCGTAAAGCAGTCCGATGACGTCACCGCCGGGGAAGCTGGTAAGCAGCTGTGCTGCGCCGGGATGTCAGGCTCTGCCTGTCATTCCGATGTAGCAGAGCTGGATCGTCGTGGGACAGTCGTTAGTTACTATGGACTGCGTCAGACAGGTGGTATACTGTTGGTTTGTTTTTTTTATTTTTTTACAGGAGATCGATGGCGTCGCAGGAATGAGAGAGTAATAAAAAAAATGAAAACTGTGTTGTCTCTTTTATTTCATTAAAAGACTTTTTTCTTGCTGTGTCTTTTTTTTAAACATTTAAAAACTTTGGGATTAATAATGGATCGGTGTCTTATTGACACCTCTCCATTATTAACCGGGCTTATTGTCACCGTGCAATCAACGGTGACATTAACCCCTTATTACCCCGCTTGCCACCGCTACAGGGCAAGTGGGAAGAGCCGGGTAAAGTGTTATTTCATTAAAAGACTTTTTTCTTGCTGTGTCTTTTTTTTAAACATTTAAAAACTTTGGGATTAATAATGGATCGGTGTCTTATTGACACCTCTCCATTATTAACCGGGCTTATTGTCACCGTGCAATCAACAGTGACATTAACCCCTTATTACCCCGCTTGCCACCGCTACAGGCAAGTGGGAAGAGCCGGGTAAAGTGCCACAATTGGCACATCTTTTGATGCGCCAAATGTGGGGCTGCTGTAGCCTGGTATTATCAGGCTGTTGAGGGCCAAAATCCATGGGCCTTGACAGTCTTTTAATACCAGGCCGCAGCAGTCTGCATTTTACTTGGCTGGTTAACAAAAATAGGGGGGATCCCCACGCCGTTTTTTTTTCGAGGGGATCCCCTATTTTTGTTAACCAGCCAAGCTAAGCAGACTGCTGTGGCCTGGTATTATCAGGCTTGCAAGGTCCATGGATATTGGATCCTTACCAGCCTGAAAAACCAGGCCTCAGCGGTCTTCTTCATCTGGCTGGTTAACAAAAATAGGGGGGACCCCACGCTAATTTTTTTCGAGGGGATCCCCTATTTTTGTTAATCAGCCAAGATATGCAGACTGCTGTGGCCTGGTATTATCAGGCTGGCAAGGTCCATGGATCTTGGCTCCTTAACAGCCTGAAAATCCAGGCCTCAGCAGTCTGCTTCATCTGGCTGGTTAACAAAAATAGGGGGGACCCCACGCCATTTTTTTTTCGAAGGGAACCCCTATTTTTGTTAATCAGTTCCCTCTGACGTCACTGATGGTGTCCCTGGCTGACCTGAAGTGAAAGTGGAAAGCAATCAATTAAGCTTTCCACTTCCTCTCCTGTCAGCCAGGAGAGGAACTCATTCATTTGGGGGTTTACTGTGAGGCTGCAGCATTAGCTGCGGTCCCTGCAGTAAACATTAACCCTTTCTGAAGGATTACACCGTGGGACCTGACTGTGCATCGGATTGGTAAGAATAATTTTGCTTTATTATTTTATTTTTATTACAGGAAATGGTTTTAGCAGGTAAATAAAATATGGTCAAAAACTGTGTGATTATTTCATTAAACTTCTTTTTTATTAAAGTGTGTGTGTTTGATTTTTCTTTCATACAATAGGATTAATAATTGATAGTTGTCTAATTGACAGCTCTCAATTATTAACCTGGCTTAAAGTGACCTTTCAATTGCAAGGTCATTTTAACCCCTTATTAACCCATTCGCCACCGCTACAGGGCAATGGGAATAGACGGGCAAAGTGCCAGAAAGGGCAAATCTAATTAGAGATTTGCCCTTTCTGGGGTGTCTGGGGGCAGATGTTAGTAGCCGGGGGGGGCCAAAAATAATGGTCCCTCTCAGGGCTATTATTATCTGCCCCCACTCACTGGCTTTGTCTGTCTGGTTGCGAAAATAGGGCGGGAGCCCACGCATTTTTTTTCAGCAATTTTACACCTCATATATATATATATATACATGTCATTGAGTTTGTGACACATATATATATATATTTATAGTTTATACACTTCTACATAGTATAATAGCCGCTAATTCAATTGCCGGCTTTTGTGAAAATGCAGAACCCGACATGAAATGACACTTGGTTTACATAGAGTTAACCATGTCTTTTCATGTACTTTGATATCTGATTTGCACAAACAATTACATGAGTGTAAGTGTGCAAAATTTCACACCTGTAGGGGTTAATTAAAGGTGTAAATTCGTAGCAAAAAAGTCTGTTTTTTTTACAACGAATTTACACCTTTAATTAACCCCTACAGGTGTGAAATTTTGCACACATAGACTGATGTAATTGTTTGTGCAAATCAGATAGCAAACGACATGAAAAGACATGGTTAACCCTATGTACACCAAGTGTCATTTCATGTCGGGTGCTTCTGTCTTTTCACAGAAGCCGGCTTTACCCGGCAATTGAATCAGAGGATATTTTACTATGTAGAAGTGTATAAACTATACATATATGTATATATATATATGTCACAATGACATGTATATATATATATATATATATATATATGTATTCTATGTGTGTATATTTAGTGTTTACAAGGAAAGAATGGGGTTTTTTTAGTTCCGATATTTTGTTCCCATAGACTTACATTGGATTTCCGGTATCGGTATTGGGTATCGACGATATTTTAATGGTATCGGCGATACCATTCCGATTCCGATACTTTTGGATATCGGAAAGTATCGCTCAACTCTACTTATAACTTCCTAACAAAAAAAAATGTTGGTTCCAAAATTGCGCTGATGTAAAGTAGACATGTGGGAAATGTTATTTATTAACTATTTTTTGTGACATATCTCTCTGATTTACGGGCATAAAAATTAAAAGTTTGAAACTTGCAAAATTTTCAAAATTTTAGCCATATTTCTGCTTTTTTCATAAATAAATGCAAGTTATATCGAAGAAATTTTACCACTATCATGAAGTACAATATGTGTCGAGAAAACAATCTCAGAATCGTCAAGATCCGTTGAAGCGTTCCAGAGTTCTAAGCACATAAAATGACAGTGGTCAGAATTGTAAAAATTGGCCTGGTCATTAACCTACAAAATGGCTTGGTCCTAAAGGGGTTAATATGTTTTGTTAAAAGAGAAATCTTAGACACCCACTATGAAGGTGAAAGTGCTATGTGCAATAATAAACATGCACAAATGATCCAAAGGGGCTAATATAAGAAGAATGTAGGCTGGTACAGTATATAAAAGCCTAGTCCTATATCCTTCGTTTGGAAGCATTAATCTGATTTATTATAGCTGCTAAACAGATTCCAATATCCCCAAAGTCTGACCAAATAATTATTTCTAGTTCAAACAAACTTGGCACTCAAATTGTGACACGAAAAATCATTTAATGAAGATGCATCCAGACATGAAACAATTAAACGTTTTCGGTCCAATAATGGGACCTTCATCAGAATAAATGTCAAAGGAACGCTGAAAATATATACAGAAACGAAAAAATCAAGAACAGTTCATGTCATAAATGCATATAAATTGTTGTTCAAAATATAAAAGTGATAGTCAATACATTGGAAATACATAAAAAATAACAACAATAACAGCGAATGTGAGTTCAATCTAAAATCACTCAAAAGGAACAAGGATGTATCACGGTGAGGATTTCAAGAGAACTCACCAGTGCAATCTCCCGGAAGACGTGTGCAGAAGAAAGCTTCAGGCTCCTAGGAACGCAGGGTGAGCAAGGCAGGAGAGAGATGGTTTCAGGGCCTGAATCACCTGACAGTTGAGGGGCGTGGCTTCAGCTCCAGGGAGCTAGAAGCTGAGGGAAAACTCCTAGAAAGGTAACTACGGGACAAAGTTACCCAGGGGCACAGACAGAGACGTAAATCTGAACAAGCCAAGGTCAAAGCACGAGAAGACAGTACAGTACCAAGGATGAGACAGAACGGATAGTCGGGGCCAGGCAGAGGTCAAAACCAAACAGACAGCGAAGGTACAGAAACAGAATCCAACAAGCAGTATCCAGAGATCAGACCGAGTCAAAACCAAAGTATCAGGCAAACCAGAACACAGCACAAACACACTCAGGGGTCAACACACTCTGCCAAGGGCGAAAGTATAACTGACAGGGATTGGAGCTTCCTAGGGCTATAAGAAGCTCTCCCCGAACCAAGGAGAGGCCACAATAATAAGCCCCAGGTGTGCAGGTAAGAGCTTGCACTGGGATCAAAACTTTAACCCCTAGCGTGCAGGTGAACCCTGCACTGGGATCATGACAGGATGAGCACAAGTCCACTGATTAAAAGGTGCTGAGAGGAACACATGGTTAAGGAGTCAAACAGAAGTATGAATACTGATTGTGATAAAGTACTTATATGAGCATATAGAGGAAAAGAAAAGGATACCAAGTTATTCCATAGTAGATCTTGTGGTTTCAAGGTGGAGTATTATGAGCGATTGCGTGATACTAAAAGAGAGAAAGGTAAATAGTGAGAAAACTACAAGCATTGAAAGGTAAGACAAATGCTGAATACCTGGACTAATGAAGAACTGTATAACCTTCAGTGACTGCTAAAAAGAAATATATGGACATATATGTAAAGAGTTGCAATTTTTTACCAGACCAAAGAGAGGCTAGGAGGCTGGAATATGCCCTAATGTAGGGGATTACACATGTGCAGTTAGAATGAGGAGAAATACTGAGTTAGTAGAGAATTATTGCTATCTAGAAAGGGCCATAGAGAGGACCTAGATCAGTGCAAACGCTGAAAAAGGATGTATAGAATATAAGGAAAATTAACACGAATAATGAGCTGGGGAGAAAACAGGGGGGGGGAGGGAATGTGAAAAATTGCTAGAAAATTCATATGGTTTGGTAAAAAAAAGGCAAATTAGGTATGGTGAGTGTTTGAATGTGAGGACACAAATAATGGACATAAAAAAATGAAAACCTGAAAGGCAAAAGGGTGAGAGATATGTATACTCTACCATGAGGATGAAGTAGTGAAGGGTGCCCAAATGGAGGACTGAAGGTGAAGTTAGCGATTCTAGAAGAAAACAAGAAAAATTAATATACATGAATAAAGGGAATAACAGAATACTGTAGCCACATACCACATAATGGTGGTAAACACATTATCAAATAAATGGAAAATCAAAGAAACGAAGATACGTCATAATATCTGTTGAGACCTTTTTGATCCAAGGTTTGCAGAGTATGGATCCAATAGGCCTCTCTCTTTTTCAAAAACTTGAGTCTATTGGAACCCCTTCTACTGATGTCAACTTGTTCAACAACCTGAAATCTAAGTTGAACATTAGGGCATATTCCAGCCTCCTAGGAGTTTTTTGCTCTGTTAGCTCATCACTTTTATCTTTTGTCACTATTTTACTGTCGCTTTGAATTTCACCCTCTCTCCCTCCTCTTCGTGCAGGCACTAATTTCCCCCTATGTTTTGATCTCATGACCGCTCTGTAGCAGCGATATTTCCCTATGTCTCATCGTTTCCCCCTCCCTGCCTGCCACACAGGCACAGACTCTTCTTCTGACTGCCGTGTCACATGACCGCTCTGAATCAGCGTTCACTTCCTGTGACCTCGCACATAAAACCCCGGAAGTCTGGCCACACGCTGAGCTCCTACCTCAGCAGATTCCTGCTTTTTCTTCTCCTCACAGCGTGGCCTTGGACCCGGACTCCCAGATACTGCCTTTAACATGTCTCTCCTCCCCTGTTTACCTGCTCTTGTCTTATTTTTACCTGGCACCTTTTTTCATTCCGTCTTCTTTTTTACACAGCGCCTCCCAGTGGCAAGCTTTGCCTTTTTTTCCAAGCGCTTTTGTGTAGCCCAGCTGCGCTTGGAGCCACATGTACCCTGGAGGATGCACAGAAGGTAAACCCACACTCACACCTGATATGCATTCACACCTTCACTTTTCCCTGGAGCCACCAGAGGGAGCCCTTGAAGAGTATCTAGATATATAAGGGTTGTGGAGAGACGGCAGTCAGATCTCCTCAGAACACCAGAGTGAGTAGTTAGTTGAGAGTTTGATCTGAGAGGAGTTGTTGGTTTTACCTCAGACTAGCTGTGAGGGAGAGTTATTTCAAAAAGCTGAAAGACTGTCTGTTACCCTGGAAAGTAGAAAGTAGCTCTTGAAGTGTGCATAGATCAGTCTGACGGAAGGTCCTGATAGCTGCTTCAGACAGGGCATTAGAAGGAAGAGAAGGAAAGGGAACAGCAGTTACAAAAAGACTGAAGACAACAGCTTGAACTTAGTTTACAGTGTGGAGTCCAGTAATAGTGGAGGAAGATAGCCACTTTAGCCTGGTCAGAACTGAGTCAACTGAGGTAGTTTCAGTGAGCAAGCGTGCCGACTCTTTGAGAGCGGTGAAGAGAAGAAAGAATGAGCCATCTACTGCTAGTGTGCTTATGTTAAGGGTTAGAGTAGGACGAAAGGCGAGTGGAAGGAAGAAGAGAGTGACAGAGGTTGAAACAGCATTGATCGCTTACCTCTACTCTGCACAACCGGACACCGGGTCCGAGCTTGCTAGCATCTACACGACTAGTAGGAGATACCGGAGACCCTGTGGGACTTCAAGTCGCAGGGGCCCAGCAGTGCTGATACGTAACCGAGGTCAGGAAGACGGGGGTCTAGCAGGACGCTGTATACAGAGACACTGTTCTATCCACGAGTAGGCTTCACCACAAAGTCAGCCGGGCGTATATGAGAAGACAGAGTTAGACTTCGTTTCATACAGGTCAGAAACTCACACACATACAGGAGTACGGAGGCCCTACACCTACTCAGTGGGATTACTGGACGTGCATCCTCCACCCTGCCAGCTTCCCGGGACGTGCCTGCAACTACCATCAGTAAAGGTACAGAAAGAGACTTTCGTGTGTGTGTCTGCCTTATTGCTCCTGCACCCCTACACCGCCATATACCCTGAGGGATCCAGTCTTTCCTGTGGAAGACTTAACACCTTGCTGCCCAGTAACAACCCCTCAGAGGATCCACCCTGCAGCGCTGGTCACCCTGACCAGGTACCACAGGTGGCGTCACGAACAAACTGTATATATTTTAATCCCCTGTAAATATCCCACATTTTATGGTGATCACCCAGGGCAACGGACCGAGCGGTGCTACCCGTGACATCCCCCATTGAAGTAAACGGGCTCGGTGCCAAGTACCCCATAGGCCCTGGCGGGCGACTCACTTTCTACATCGACTCCCAGGTATTTGTCTCTCTACCTCTAGGTCCCTTCCTCTGCTTCTATTATTTCTTACTCCACTTTCACAATCATGCTCTCATTTCCATTTCTTCAGTTTCAATTTTCTGTTGTGATTCCCTGGTCCCTGATCCACAGCTCCAGGTCTTCTCCCATTTACCCAGGGTATTATGCATCCAGGTAATTATGGATCTTTTCCCTACCCTATTTTTTCATTTTTTTTTTCTTTTTTTTTTCATTTTCTCTTTGGTCTTGTAAAAAATTGCAACTCTTTACATATATGTCCGTATATTTCTTTTTAGCAGTCACTGAAGGTTATACTTCATTAGTCCAGGTATTCAGCATTTGTCTTACCTTTCAATGCTTGTAGTTTTCTCACTATTTACCTTTCTCTCTTTTAGTATCACGCAATCGCTCATAATACTCCACCTTGAAACCACAAGATCTACTATGGAATAACTTGGTATCCTTTTCTTTTCCTCTATATGCTCATATAAGTACTTTATCACAATCAGTATTCATACTTCTGTTTGACTCCTTAACCATGTGTTCCTCTCAGCACCTTTTAATCAGTGGACTTGTACTCATCCTTGTTCCTTTTGGGTGATTTTAGATTGAACTCACATTCGCTGTTATTGTTGTTATTTTTGATGTATTTCCAATGTATTGACTATCACTTTTATATTTTGAACAACAATTTATATGCATTTATGACATGCACTGTTCTTCATTTTTTCGTTTCTGTATATATTTTCAGCGTTCCTTTGACATTTATTCTGATGAAGGTCCCATTATTGGACCGAAAACGTTTAATTGTTTCATGTCTGGATGCATCTTCATTAAATGATTTTTTGTGTCACAATTTGAGTGCCAAGTTTTTTTGAACTACATTTACCAGGCTGGATACCTGACTTGTGCACCTATTCTCACTTCAGTTGAGTGCCGTGTTTTTTTCTACAAATAATTATTTCTGTCAGGCGTGGTGTGAAGAACAAATCATGGCCCTACAGCTCAACGCCTCAATGGAAGCAGTATAACAATTTACCCAGGGTACTCACAATATAATGCTGCCTAAATTGATAAAAGGTTTCTCATAACATATCAGTGTCTTCAATAACTGTGCTAAAGGTAGTAACCAGTCATACTCAGTCAATGTGAGAAAGGGGATGCGCTGACCCTAAATGCCACCCTTGCTGTGCACCTACCTATTTGCGGAGGTTTGCACACTAAGATGACGAGAAATGGTGCCCTGCTTGTGCGTCGACTGCCCCATAACTCCTATTACAGCCCTAGTCAGACGTATAGTAAGAAACAGAGGGCCAATTTGACCTGTAACTGCTCCTGCTAATGTTTAAAGTCACTAGTAAATTTCTACTATATAATCATCTAATTCTGTCTGTAATGGAAATCCCGCGTCGCTGATTGGACGCGCCCTGCCCTGCTGTTTGCGTGGGTTTCCTCTGGGTACACCGGTTTCCTTCCACACTCCAAAAACATACTGATAGGGAATCTAGATTGTGAGCCCCATCGGGGACAGTGACAATAATGTGTGCAAACTGTAAAGCACTGTTGAATATGTTACCGCTATATAATAATAAAATTATTAAAAAATAAAAATTATTAAGATTGCAATTTTGCCCTACACCGTATACAGCTGTACGCTTCTGAGACAGTACCGTATATCTGATCTTTGTATTACGGTCAAATCCATTCTTAGTGAGCGTCTGTGTGTGACTCCGGAAATATATACTGAGATTTAAATTTTCCCCTACGCCATATACAGCTGTACGCTCCTCATACAGTACCATATATCTGCTGGTAATTTTGGTACATTTTCCCAAACATGAGGAAGTATGGTGGAAGAGGCCACGGACGTGGGCGGGGGGGGGCAGCTGCTACTGATGGTGGTGGTGGTGCATCTGCTGGTAGTACCAAAAGCACAATTGCACCTAAGGCAGGAGGTGTTGAGCCTGCATCATCATCTGGCTCCAGAAGGCCTGGAAGGCTCCCTTTTCTGGGAGTAGGTAAACCGCTTTTAAAGCCGGAGCATCAGGAACAGGTTTTGGCTTACATTGCCGAAACAGCCTCCAGCTCCATCGCCTCCTCTTCTGAACTTTCAAAAAATGCAAGCACTGAGTCGTCAGTGCAGGCTCCTGGTCAGGAACAACACCTTTCCTTGTGTCCTTCACCCCCAACAAAAGTGAAGGATGCGGCAGGCCACACTTCAGATTACTCCATGGAGCTCTTTTCACATACCATGCCTGGGTTATCAAGTCAAGTCCTGAATTCCCCAGTCCAAGATGAATATGACATGGAGTGCACTGATGCACAGCCACTGCTATATGATTCTGCTGGTACATTCACCCAGAGCACTACATTGCCCTCTCAGACTACTGAGTCAGATTCTGACCCTGATGAAACTCAGGTGTCCCTTCCCGCATACTCTAACACCGTACACGGTGACACAGAGGAAGGTGCAGATGAAATTGAAGAGGAGGTGATGGATGACCCAGTTGTTGACCCGGATTGGCATCCATTGGGGAAGAGGGTGCCGCTGGCAATAGCTCAGAAGAGGAGGAGGATCGGCGGCAGGCATCGACATCGCAGCTGCAGTTATCTGGCAGGCCTGTAGCACCAAAAACATGTTAAAAAAAAACAAAAAGAGTTTCAGGACAGCTTGGCCAGACGTGCAAGCCCTGAAAATTTATCCCATAGTAGGAAGAGTGCAGTGTGGCACTTTTTTGACCAAAATCCTATTGATGAGGCAAAGGTTATCTGTAAGAAGTGCCGAAGGACCTTTAGCCGAGGGAAAAATCTCTGAAAATTGAATACCAGTTGCATGCTTAGACATTTAAACACCATGCACTTGCAAGCATGGACGGACTACAAACCTTACTGGCTTTGAACGCCTACATTGCCAAACTGATCTCATTAGAGATGATGCCCTTCCGTTTGGTTGAAAGAGCAGCGTTCCAAGAGCTCAAGACCTACGCTGTCCCAAGCTATGACCTACGCAGTCGGCACTTCTTTTCTAGAAAAGCCATCCCTGCCCTCCACCTGCATGTGAAAGACCGCATTGTCCATGCACTCAAACAATCAGTGAGTGGAAAGGTGCACCTCACAACAGATGCATGGGCCAGTAGGCATGGCCAGGGCCGTTACGTGTCCATCACTGTGCACTGCGTTAATGTGGTGGATGCAGGGTCCACAGGGACAGCGGCGGCGGGACAGTGCTGCCTAGCCCACGGCATAGGCAACAGTTGGCTGTAGGCGTTCGACCCTCCTCCTCCTCCAAAAGCAAAAGCTCGTCGAAAGAGCACAGTCGCACGAGCACTCCATCCGCAGCTGCCAGTGGTGCACACGAGGTGTTCCACTCTCGATCAGCTAGTGGTGTCAGCAGGCTATTTTAAAGATGATGTCTTTGGGCGACAACAAACACACCGCGGAGGTACTGGCCAACTACTTGCAGTGAGTCATGGCTGGGCAGTCTACATCTTGAGCCAGGCAAGGTAGTCAGTGATAACGGCCGTAATTTTGTGGCGGCCATTGCCCTGGCAAAACTCAGACACATACCTTGCCTGGCTCACACCTTGAACCTGGTGGTGCAGTTCTTCATAAATAATTATCCGGAGTTACCAGCCCTGCTCCATAAGGTGCGAAGACTGTTCTTGCACATCCGTCGCTTGCCCGTAGACTCCAGTCGTATGCAGAGGCTGCAGCGATCGCTCCACCTCCCCAAGCACCGCCTAATCATAGACGTTGCAACAAGGTAGAACTCCACCATGCACATGGTTGAGAGGCTGTGCGAACAGAGGCAGGCTGTAATGCATTTGTGGGAGGATCCACAGGCAGGCAGTTTGAGGGCAGTTTGAGGGCAGACATGGAGTTGTCGGGTGTGCAGTGGTCAAAGCTGAAAGACCTCTGTAAAGTCCTTCAGTGTTTTGAGGAATGCACATGGCTGGTAAGCGCAGACGACGCCATCATAAGCATGAGCATCCCACTTATGCGTCTGCTCATGCAAACTTTGATGCACATTAAGGATCAGTCATCTGCAGTGGAGGAGGAGGAGGGAAACCTTCATGACAGTCAGGCATTGTCTGCTCAGAGAACTGCCTGGACGAGGTGGAGGCAGAAGAGGAAGAGGAGGAGGATGAGGGTGATGATTATTTTTAGGAGGATGATGCTTCTCAGGGGGCAAGAGAAAATGTTGGCTTGCCAGGGTCAGGTACAGAGTTTGTGCGTGAATGGAGGGATGTGGATTTGGCAGAAAGTGCTCCTCCACCCAAAACTGGCAGTGCATCATTGACACCTGGAACATTGGCCCACATGTGTGATTATGTCTTGCGGATCCTAAAAAGGGACCCCCGCATGGCCAAAATTATGAAGGATGACGACTACTGGTTGGCCAGCATCCTCGATCCATGCTATAAAGACAAATTACAGAACATCATGCCACAGGAGAACCTAGAGCTAATCTTGGCGAACAAACAAGCAACTCTGGTAAACCGTTTGTTAGAGGCATTCCCAGCACACAGCAGCGGTGCAGGTTCTACCACGAGCCGTACTGGGCCAAATGGAAGAGGTTTTCGTGGTGCACACAGCCAAAGTGGCATTGGAGACAGGGGTTTCATGACCATGTTGTGGTCTGATTTCTCGAGTAACGCTCACATGACTAGTAATACTGAATCGATTGCAACAGACAGGAGACAACAGTTGTCAACTATGTAAACAAATAGACCCCTGCGCCTCCAAAGTTGCTCGTAAATGATAATGCCAAAACGCTAAATCCATCAGATAATAAAACTGAAATGCTGGTAAAGGAAAAAACCACATGTAATAAATAAAGTGCTGAGAAACTTACTTGAATCCAGTGTATGGCGACACGTGACAAAAAACATAAACCCAACTCCTCATGAGATGACAGAAGTAACGGAGCTCGTGTGGATGTACACAAGTGCCGGGTGGGCGATCAAGCAGGGGAGCGTCCTCCCCAGAGATCAGTTACCTCCCGCACTGCAGTGCGTGCTGGAGTCAGAGTAGAGCGGCTTGCTGCAGACTCAAAGCGCCGTTAGTGAGGACAGGGTAAATTGGAGGTGGGGATGGAAGGGCGGGTGACGTCACCACAGGATAGGGGCCGAGGAGGATCAAAAGACTATCCAACGCGTTTCAAAGGCTCGCAGGCCTTCTTCATCAGGGATGGGGATCCACTGAGCTGCCGATGTTAAATACCTATCGGTGTCCACCCCTCCTTCCCCAAGAAATATTGGCACGTGTCGCCATAATGAAACAAGTACAATAATGTATCCAGTCGTCTAGAAAAAAACCATTGCTGGTATGAACCCAAAATTATTCTGAAAATAGTTTGGTGAAATCAAAAATAAATAAAAAATACTTTATTGGTGAACAAATATAAAAATATAAAAAAATAAAAAATATAAAAACTATGAAAAATATATGTATATAAAGAAATATGTGTGCCTAACAAATTAATAAACCTATATTAATAGTGGATAAAAATATTAGTCCCTTTATAGATGTGTATATGTGTACTGGATAATTCAGTACACAATGTTAATGGAACACACTAAACACCTAAATGTTATAAAATGGCTATCTGGTAGGTCAATATCAAAATAAGGGCCAATAATGTCCAGTATTTTAAAAATTAAAAACAGTAAGACAACATGTAATGGTTAAAAATAAAGTATAGCTAAAACTGATTGTAGGCTATACGCCTGTAGCAGTTATCATAAAAATAATAATAATAAAATGCTTATGAAAAAGCAAAAAAACCCTTCTTGATATTATTTACCTGATACAATGTCCTTGTCACAAAATCTATGTGGGTCGCACCAAACGGAAACTGAAGGAACGTATCAAGGAACATTTTAATAATATCAAGAAGGGTTTCACTGGGCACCCACTATCAAGGCACTTTTTGGAATGCCATAACAAGTCAGTTAGGGGGGCCTATTTTTGTGGAATTCAAACGGTTCTAAAGAACATTAGGGGTGGTGACTATCTGAAACGGATGTCGCGCGTTGAATCCCGTTGGATTTTCACCCTAGATAGCTTGGCCCCCAAAGGGTTAAATCAAGAGATTGAGCTTTTTGCTTTTTCATAAGCATTTTATTATTATTATTTTTATGATAACTGCTACAGGCGTATAGCCTACAATCAGTTTTAGCTATACTTTATTTTTAACCGACACGTGCCAACATTTCTTGGGGAAGGAGGGTGGCCACCGATAGGTATTTAACATCGGCAGCTCAGTGGATCCCCATCCCTGATGAAGAAGGCCTGCGATCCTCCTCGGCCCCTATCCTGTGGTGACGTCACCCGCCCTTCCATCCCCACCTCCAATTTACCCTGTCCTCACTAACGGCGCTTTGAGTCTGCAGCAAGCCGCTCTACTCTGACTCCAGCACGCACTGCAGTGCGGGAGGTAACTGATCTCTGGGGAGGACGCTCCCCTGCTTGATCGCCCACCGGCACTTGTGTACATCCACACGAGCTCCGTTACTTCTGTCATCTCATGAGGAGTTGGGTTTATGTTTTTTGTCACGTGTCGCCATACACTGGATTCAAGTAAGTTTCTCAGCACTTTATTTATTACATGTGGTTTTTCCTTTACCAGCATTTCAGTTTTATTATCTGATGGATTTAGCGTTTTGGCATTATCATTTATGAGCAACTTTGGAGGCGCAGGGGTCTATTTGTTTACATTCATCTATATTTTATTTTCAGTCAGCATTTGCACAGAAGCTGACAGGTCCCCAGCAGCCCCCATCCAGCGCATATATAGGTAGGTGTCCAGTTTATTATTGAGACATACAATCCTATATGCGCGTCATTTCTCATTCATCCAGCATTATATGTTCTGTGCATGCTCTATTTTTCTAGTTGCGCCAGTGTATTATTTATACCCAGTTGTCAACTATGGTTCAAAATTACCTCTCCTCCCCTATCAATTTTCTCCCTCACCATTCATTCCCCTTTGACTACTGGGCCTGTAAACTGGACACCTGGCCTGAATTGGCACAATATGCCTTACAGGAGCTCGCTTGCCCTGCTGGTAGTGTGCTATCAGAAAGAGTCTTCAGTGCTGCTGGATCAATCCTGACAGAAAGAAGGACCCGACTGTCGACCCAAAATGTAGGTGATCTCACCTTCATTAAAATGAACCATGCCTGGGTTTCAAAGGATTTTGTACCACCTTCCCCTGATGACACATAGGTTGCCAGCAAAATGGCTCACTTTGTCCTCCTCTTCCTCCGACTTCTCCAATTCCTCCATTTGCAGCTGCTGAACGTCCATCCTACACCTCAACCTATGCCAGTTTCTCCACATCCCTAACTGTGCTGTACCCCCCCAGGGCTGGGGTCAGCACCTGGTGCACCTGGGCAAGTGCCGGGGCCCTGAGCAGGTGGGGGATCCACTTGCTGTCAGAGACACCGGAGTACTATGAGGGGCCCTGTGCCAATTCCTGGCGCCCACAAATGTGACCCCCCCTGCAAGCTCAGGACCCCAGCACTTGCAATACTTACCTCTCCCTGCTCCACCACTGTGACATCTTCCACGTTTCCTGACAGTGACATTCAGGTCAGAGAGCGCGATGATGTCACGTCTGTGCGCCCTCTGCCTGAACAGTCAAAGTGCCCAGCGAGGAGAGGTATTTCATTTTTTAATGGTTGGAGCAATATATGGGGAGCGTTATACACTGGAGAATTATATATGGGGCCCATCATACACTTGAGCATCATAGATAGGGCCCATTATACACTGGAGCATCATCCATGGGGCACATAATATACTGGAGCATCATATGGGGCCCGTTATATATGGCGCATCATATGGGGCACATTATATATGGAGCATCACATGGATACCATTATATGGAGCATTATATATGGGGACCATTATATTTGGAGCATTATATGGGGTTCATCATACACTGGAGCATCATATATGGGGCCCATCATATACTAGAGCATCATATGGGGTTCATTATTTATCTGGCATCATATAGGGTCCTTTACATATGGTGCATCATATGGAGCACATATGGGGCCTATTCTGTATGGAGCATTATATGGAGCCCATTCTGTATTGAGCAATATATGGGGCTCATTATTCTGTATAGAGCAATATATGGGGCTCATTATTCTGTATGGCGCACTATGTGTTGCCCATAATACTGTATGGAGGACTATACTGTCCGTTTTTTGAGCTATTGTAGAATTTAAAATAGATATCACTCATGTAATGTAAGAAGTGAAGTATTTGGCATGATACTATACCTATATTTCTCTGCCGTATCGGCGCATCATGAATTGTGGTATGTGTTAAAGGGGCCCACTGAGACTCTTTGGCCCGGGGCCCACGAAAACCTGGAGCCAGCACTGCCCCCCCCACAACTTTAGCCAAATAACCCCCAGTTTTCAATGTGTTACTATTATTATAAAGTTAATTAAGGTTGACAAGCTTAAGTAATAAGAATTGATGTCGTTGGCATTGAAATGGGCACTGTAGGTGTGTTTACTGTCCTCCACTCCCTGCCGACTTTTATTCCCCATTAAATTGCATTGGGGTCGGATTTTCGACTCCGACCCGAACATTTCCGTTAGTCGGCCAACTTCGTTCAACTCGACTTTTGAGAAAGTCGGGTTTCATGAAACCCGACTCGACCCTAAAAAGGCAAAGTCGCTAATCTCTATTAGTCACGTTTCTCTGGCCTTATATAGTGATTTACACTATGTAGTAAGGCTAGGTTCACATTAGCGTTTGTATGCTCAGCATATTATCTGCATGCACAAACGCATGCAAAAACGCAAGCAAATGCATGTTTACACAGTGTATTTTATCGGCATCATCTTTCGCTTGACGCCAAAAAAATGCTGCTTGTGTATGCATTTGTATGCGTTTTTGCATGCGTTGTTTATGCACATGTGTTTGATATTTCCAGGTGCTGTAATCAGTTCCTGGACATGCGCAGTCTGAAGTCTGCATGCGCATAGAATTCATCCATGCACATGTCCTTGAGTACCAATGCATTCCCATAGACAGTAATGCGTTTTTTACGCACTCTTCCGCATGCGCATGACTGCGGTTATTTGACAGATTTTTGATGCAAGCTCATGTCCCTGCGTACACCATGTTAACCATATGTACGCATGACGCATGCAGATCCATGCGGATGAAACGCTGTGCATCGATACGCAAATGTGAAACCAGCCTTACTCTGGTTTCAGCCTCGCCCTCTAGTGGCCAGCTTTCTGGATAAGATGAATTAGAGATACCAGGCAAACATCAGACAATGGACAATAAACCTCAGAATATAAAAACTCCCAAGGATTAAATAAGTCCACAACAGACAGAGGTCAAATAAACCTCCATGTTTTACAATAACAAACAGCAAACATAGAAAAACGTAGAACTATTTGTGAGGTAAAAACTTTCAAGACAATACGTAAACAGTTCTCAAAATTGTGTCACTATGAGCATTGTCTGTCTGTAAATGACCAACAATGCTGCTCTGTCATGGCTTGAATGCATTCTGTATATTTCATTATGGACTCAAAATATCCATTTTTATATTCACGCTACACTTTTATCTTCTCTGTACTTCTGCAGCACATTCCCACATGATACCCTTAAAAATAGCAGTGTCATTATAAAGCTCCTGAATAAAAATATCTGCCCTATGCTCTGCCCCTAAATAATAGGTAAATTGCTCCACATTATGTTCCCTGCACAAAATATGACACACACAGTGTCTCATTATAGTAGATGCTTTCCACACTGCTCTCTCCTTTCCATAAAGGAGCCCATCTTCACACTGTTCTCTCACAATCTGCTCCCCTATACTGCCCATTCTCTATACTGTGCTTCCTCATCCCACTCCCTCTCCTTTGAATACTGTCCTCTACTTGCTGTGGCCTCACACTGCCCCCCATGCTGCCCCTCTCGATAACACCCCCACACACTACACAGTCTCTAGGCTGTGCCCCCTCACATTGTTCTCATCCAATACTTTCTCCTCACACTATTTCCCTCAATATTCTCCTGACACATCCCACCCGCTCCCCATAATGTTTCTGCACTTATCTCCCTCGCTCCCCATGCAGTGTCTACACCCATCCCCCTCACTCCTCATACTGTGTTCTCTTACATTCCTCTCCTTGCTCCCCATACTGTCCTTAAATAGACCCCTTCACTCCCCAAATTATCTCAAATTTCTTCCACCCTCGCTCCCCAAATTGTGTCCTCAAATTTCCCTCCCTCGCTCCCCATACTGTGTACGCACCCATTTTCCCCTCTCTTCCCATACTGTGTCCTCAAATTTCTTCCCCTATTTGCTGTGTCTATTGTCTTTATTTCTGTCTTTTTATGTCTTTCAGGTATCCTTTTCTGGACTACTTCGAATTCCGTGAATTACTGCGAACTTGCATGGTATTTTTTAAATTTTTCCATTCCACTACACAGAGATTCTTTTTTTCACTACTTTGTAGGGTAAATTAAATAGTGCCATTAATGAATACAGATCATATTATTCCCTTTATATAAGGATTGGACATGTTCAACACCAATAGGTTCTCACAACTCTCATCTATTAGTATAGATAGTTTTAGACATATGCTGCGAACTTGCATGGGATTTGTTACTTTTTTATGTCAAAGGAAGTACAGTAAAAAAAAAACATGTTTAGGGATTTACTAGCTCTGGAAAAGTGTAGGGAATTGTATAATAAAGGAAATTACAAAAATGGCTAGGGTGTAAAGATAGATAGTTAGAAACAACATTTTAGGTCGCGGACTAAGGCAAATAACTGGTTTGTCCTGAGGATGAAGTATACTACTTCAAAACACGTTGACAAATAAACTGCATTTAATCTTCATAGGTTTTTTTAGTCCATCTGTCAGCATTCTCCCTGTCCAAGCAGCTCAGGAATTAACCCATTCGGATCCACCTTTGATTGTTCCTGCGGGTCAGCAACAGCCTGTGCTATAAGAGCATAAAGTGGTTGTGCTTACACAATCCTGCCAGGTTTGCAAATCTCCTTTTATTAACATTTTTCTACCTGGATAAGACTCTATTTGTGCTATTGTCATTCCAGTTTATTTTACCCACTATTTTACAAGATAGGCAGTGGGGAAGCCATGCAGCAAAGTGATGCAGGAACTGGCAAGGTTGACTCTGGGGTATCATACACAATAGATAGCTCTCAGCAGCTATCTCTCCCCACTCCTACATACTGTACACAGGCAAGTTTGCTTTGCCTTTGCCTTCTCTGCTGCTACACCCTGGCTTGCTGATAGTGTTGTGTTTGGCTGGTATTAGGCTAATATTTCTGGGGCCCTTTAGATGGCAGAAAATAACTGCCATTGGTAAGTAGGTAGTGTGAGATTGTGGACTTCAAAAAAAGAGAACCTGAGTGACGGTAACAGAGAAAATGATGTGAAAAGTGCATGGGAAAGAGCAGTAGCGATATCAAACTGTTGAAATCAGCAGGTTGAAAGACATAGGTTTTGAAAGACTGCACAGTGAAAGAATTCAAAATATGTGCAAATAATGTTAATCAGATTTGCAAGGGTTCTATATGTGTCAGATAATAGGTTGAAAAAAGTAGTAAATAATGGTGGACCAGTAATAATGGAGATTTCCCCTGCAGCTTACAGGAGAAAAATACTGAGAAAAAGCAGATGGTTGAGTGATTTATGTGTTTTGTGATGTGTAATGGAACAAGGTTGATTAAAGTGGACATTGTACCACTTTTGGCATGTTAAACTGTCTAACATACAATAAAAAGGCTAAAGAGCTGAATAAAACATTGTTTTTATGTTTCTATTTCTTATTCAAGAGATATTGTATTATACCATATAGGTTACCTATTATGCTAATTTCCCCCTCAAGGTTGGCATTAGCAGAGATTCTATGCTGGGGTTTTCTAATTTTTCCCATGTGAGATACAATCATTGCATTATGAATGTCATGACATCTACAGGAGAGAAGAGCTGCAGTTTTGGAACAGTGATAAGGATGATTGTGTGAGCAGTATTAGATAAATCCCAGGTACAGATGCATTATTCCCTGATGCATGGGATAGAGTTCTGCATGTAATGACACTAGAGCCCAGTTCCCCTCTCCCAGCACTTGCAAATGACAGTATGCAATGGAACTGTGCAGATATGATTGTGAAAAGGTTAAACACTGCAGTCTTACATCAGCACCATGAAAAAAACAGTTCTGATACTGTCTGTGGTGTTTGCTCTTTTTCTCCCTGTATGACTCTGTCTTCTTATGATTGGGCAATGTCATAGAGGGGAAAAAGTAAATGCCTTAAAGAAGAATCTCTGTTAATGCCCCATTGGCTGAAGGGGAGGTTAGAATATTAGGCACCTTTAAATTCACAAGCCAATAATTCCACAACGGAAAGGAGAAATAAAACTAAATTGAACCCTTTTATGATAGGGTTGCCAGTTGAACATGACAAAAGTGGTGAACGGTGCACTTTAAGTTGATTCAAGAGAATAGAGCATGTGAGCTGTGTATTGATGAGAAAAAGGGAAAAGTGTTCATGTGGATAGAAAGCACTTAAGGCATGAATAGATGTGATGTGGCATATACTCTCTGCAAGCCAATTTTTCATAGCTCTGGGGAGAGATATGTTGATGCTGAATTCAGGAATAAGCATGAATGTTAGTAAGCTGAAATAGCTTCAGTTAAATCAAGGCTGCAATTTAACTAAGAAAAAAACAGGATTTAAGAGTAGTTATCCACTCACATTTGCATGCAACTTGAAAGAGCATGAGCAGTTTTATAAAAATTATTGTAAAAAATTGCATTAGGCCCGTCTCACATGTCCAGATATTTCCGGTACCGGAAAAATCGGTACGGAGATATCCGTGTCCGTGTAAATACATGGTATATCCGTGTGCCGCACGTGTGCTGCATCAGGACCACACGGACGGCCACAGGGGAAGAAGTGGCTACAGTAAGCGCTGTCCCCCTGCCTGTGGTGCTGAAGCCGGCTGTCATTATTCTCCCTGCTCTGCCGGCAACAGCAAGCAGGGAAAATGAAAGAAACAAAACCCGACGTGGGGTCCACCTTAGTTTTTGAACCAACCCAGAAAAATTACACAGGTGCGTGCTGCTTTTCTCAGGCTGGAAAGGCCTAAAAACAGCAGCCCGCAGGTGCCCAGAAAAGGCGCATCTATTAGATGCGCCTATTCTGAAGCTTTGTCGGGTTCTTACCACTTGCCCTGTAGCTGTGGCAAGTGAGGTTAATAAGGGGTTAATTTCACCTTTCTATTGTAAGGTGACATTAAGCCAGGCTTAGTAATAAAGAGGTGTCAATAAGACTCCTGGAAAAAAGTAAAAAAAAAACATCAATATTCCCATACCTGTCCGCCGTACAGTCAAGTTCCACGGAGCAAACCATCTCAGGGGGTTAATCAGTTTACAGCTGGAGCACTGCTAATGCAGCCGCTTTGAATTTAAAACTACTGGGGAATGAATGGAAGCGGCGTGCACAGGCTCAGTGACTGGGGTGACATCACTGAGCCTGTGCTCGCTGACAGCTGAACTCCAGTGACCTCAGCACCATCATTTTCCCATGGTGCTGAGGTTACAGGAGTTCAGCTGTCAGCGAGCACAGTTTCAGTGATGTCACCGCTACTCTCTGGGCCTGTGTGCGCTGCTTCCATTCATTCCCAGTAGTTTACTGTCGGAGTGGCTGCATTAGCAGTGCTACAGCTGTAAACTGATTAACCCCCAAGATGGATTGCACCGTGGGACTTGACAGTACGCCGATTAGGTATGGGTATATTGTTTGTTCTTTATTTTAACTTTTTTCTAGGAGATAGAGGACTTCGCGGAATAGCAGTGTAATAAAGATGGAAAACCTGTGTGATGTATTATTTCATTAAAAGACTTTATTCTGTATGTGTGTGTGCTTATTTAACCCTTTACTTACTATAGGATTAAAACAAAAAACAAATATCCTAAAATAAAATAAAATAAAAAAAAAATTAAATAAAAAATATATTGCAAAAAATGCATGAAAGTAGTAATAATAATAAGGGTATTTGGTAAACATAATGTACAAGCCATCCCACCACGTCAAGGCAACCCTTTGTGGGACAGTCCTAACTTTTGTATTAAAAACCTTTCCACTTGTCAAGTGACAAATGTGAACAAGGACAGAGAGACTGAACCCACCAGTAAAAACATAGGCCAGACAGGATGGATTTCTCAGCTCAGAAGCAGGGCGGTCACACCCTTATATGCACAAGATGCACTAAGAACTAAATGAAAAACTAGATGTGAGCTGGAAAAAGTAAGTTGATGTGTATGCAAAATGTAAATGCATATTAAGACATGACCATTACACAGAGAAAACAAAAAACAAGAAATAAATATCCTAAAATAAAATAAAAAATATATTGCAAAAAATGCATGAAAGTAGTAATAATAATAAGAGTATTTGGTAAACATAATTTTGATCAAAAGAATGTACAAGCCATCCCGCCACATCAAGGCAACCCTTTGTGGGACAGTCCTAACTCTTGTATTAAAAACCTTTCCACTTGTCAAGTGACAAATGTGAACAAGGACAGAGAGACTGAACCCACCAGTAAAAGCATAGGCCAGACAGCCTACTTTTTCATTTAGTTCTTAGTGCATCTTGTGCATATAAGGGTGTGACCGCCCTGCTTCTGAGCTGAGAAATCCATCCTGTCTGGCCTATGCTTTTACTGGTGGGTTCAGTCTCTCTGTCCTTGTTCACATTTGTCACTTGACAAGTGGAAAGGTTTTTAATACAAGAGTTAGGACTGTCCCACAAAGGGTTGCCTTGACGTAGCGGGATGGCTTGTACATTCTTTTGATCAAAATTATGTTTACCAATTACCCTTATTATTATTACTACTTTCATGCATTTTTTGCAACATATTTTTTATTTTATTTTATTTTAGGATATTTGTTTCTTGTTTTTTTGTTTTCTCTGTGTAATAGTCATGTGTTAGAATGCATTTACATTTTGCATACACATCAACTTCTTTTTCAGCTCAGACCTAGTTTTTCATTTTTTATTACTATAGGATTAGTAATGAAAAGGTGTCTTATTGACACCTCTTCATTACTAAGCCTGGCTTAATGTCACCTTACAATAGAAAGGTGACATTAACTGTTGTGAATGCTATGGATTCTGAGTTGGGGCTCCTTCTGGTGGCTGTTGATATTAATGAAGTTGCCTTGACGGACAGAGGCCCTTCAGCTGTGGATTCAGCTGTGGATGATTAGCAATCTAGGAGTGATAACTGGGGAGATTTAAGGGAGTAACTTTCCCATGATCGTCGCCGGAGATTAGTTGTCTCTTCCTGGTCCAGTTTGGAAGTCAGTTTGCTGCGGTCTCCTGCAACTTTCAGATAAGCTATTTTTTGCTTGTTTCTGTGGTTTTGTTTTCTTTTGTTTTTCTGCCTTCTAAATGAATTCAGCCGGGTCCCCCTGCTGGGGCCTGCGCTGGTCTCTGTTTCTCAGTTATCTCGGTTCATTTGTTCAGTCCCTGTTATTTCAGTGGCTGCTGGGTAGCTACCTGTTCACACCAGAGTTCTGATATAGCGGGGAGAGATCGTATTTTTTGGAATCAGAAGTGTTGGAATTTTTCCTAGGGATTTGCTTGATTGCAGAAAGTATTCTTTTCTGTCCTGTTCTATCTAGACAGTTTTGGGCCCCAGCATTTGTTACTCTATTTTCTGTCTGTGTTTGTACTTCATCTTGTCTCACCGCCAATATATGTGTGCGGGCTACCTATTCCTTTGGGGCGCTACTCCGGGGCAGTTAGCTTTCCCCTTTCTATCTTTAGGCTTAGCTAATTCTCCGGCTGTGTCGAGGCGTCTAGGTCATCGAAGGTATGTTCCATGGCTGTTTCTAGTTGTGCGGTTAGTTTAGGGGTCTGCAATCCAATAGTTACCAACCTCTCTGGGTGACTGGCTGCCTTGGCTATTTTTGTTACTGTCCTCCTCGGCTACCATATCATAACAGAATCACCGACCTAACCGTAATCCTAGGGAACTCAAAAGAAGGAAAAAATAGAAAAAAAAAAAAAGGGTTGTCAGAATTTTTTATATATATTTTTTCCTCTTTTTCTCTGGGGGCCGTAGGAGGACTTTTTCTTCAATGGAAATTAAGCATTTGTCCCATCGTGTTGAGCAGCTTGCTGCTGAAGTTCGGAGTATTTCTACCTATCTCACTCGGTTGTCTGCTGTAGAACCTAAGATCCCTATTTCTGATTTATTTTTTGGGGATCGGTTAAACTTCTTGAACTTTAAGAATAACTGCAAATTGTTTTTTGCCTTGAAACCTAATTCCTCAGGGAACTCGGTGAAGTAGGTTAAAATTGCCATCTCCCTGTTGTGCGGCGACCCTCAGGATTGGTAATTTTCACGGACACCTGGGGATCCTGCTTTGGCTAATGTTGATACGTTTTTTCAGGCTCTGGGCTTATTGTATGATGAACCTAATGTGATTGATCAAGCTGAGAAAACCTTATTGGCATTGAACCAGGGTCAGGAAACAGCAGAGTTATATTGTCAGAAATTCCGAAAATGGGCAGTCCTTACTAAATGGAACGATGATGCACTCGCGGCTCATTTCGGAAAGGACTGGCAGAGACCATAAAAGATGTTATGGTGGGATTTCCTGTACCCTCGGGGCTCAACGATTCTATGTCATTAGCTATTTAAATTGACCGACGCTTGCGTGAACGTAAAACTATGCGAGAGGTGGTGTTGCCTTTCGAACGGGCCCCTGAGCCCATGCTGTGTGATAGGGTTGTTTCTGGGGCTCAGCGTCGAGAATTTTGGAGGCGTAATAAGTTGTGTTTTTATTGCGGAGACGCTTCTCACACTATTTCCGTCTGCCTTATGCGGGGAAGACGTTTTTCGCGCTCATTTGTTTTGTGCAATGTACAGTCTAAATTTCTCTTGACTGTTGCCTTGATCTGCTTCTTGTCCACATTTTCTGCTCAGGCTTTTGTGGATTCTGGTGCAGCCCTGAACCTGATGGATTTTGACTTTGCCAAACGTTGTGGTTTTCCCATGGTACCCCTGCGGACACCTATTCCTTTGCTGGGCATTGATTCAACCCCTTTGGCAGAGAATAAACCCCAATTTTGGACCCAGGTGATAATGTGGGTAGCCCCGGACCACCAAGAGAATTGTAAATTTTTAGTGTTGCATAATTTGCATGACATTATTGTGCTGGGTTTTCCTTGGTTGCAGACCCATAATCCTGCTTTGGATTGGAAGTCTGTGTCTGTGGCCAGTTGGGGGTGTCAATGTGTTCATGGTGACACTCCTGTGTTTTCTACCTCTCCCCAGTCTCAGGAGATCCCCGGGTATTTGGCTGATTATTCTGATGTGTTTAGTGAAAGTAAGTCTGCGTCCTTGCCTCCTCATAGGAGTTATGATTGCGCAATTGAGTTGGTGCCTGGTTGTAAATTTCCCAAGGGTCGGCTCTTCAATTTGTCTGTACCTGAGCATGATGCTATGCTATCTTATATCTAAGAGCCATTGGAGAAGGGTCATATTAGACCGTCCTCTTCACCCTTGGGTGCCGGCTTTTTCTTTGTGGCCAAAAAAGATGGTTCATTGAGACCATGTATTGACTATCGTCTCCTTAATAAGATCACTGTTAAATATCAGCATCCGTTAACCCTGATTTCCGATTTATTTTCCTGAGTGAAAGGTGCTAGTTGGTTTACCAAGCTTGACCTTAGGGGGGCATATAATCTTATTCACATTAAGCACGGGGATGAATGGAAGACGGCGTTTAATACCCCTGAGGGGCATTTTGAGTACCTAGTGATGCCTTTGGGGCTCACTAATGCCCCTTCCGTCTTCCAATCTTTCATGAACGATATTTTCTGGGATTTTTTGAATAAGTTCCTGATCGTTATTTGGACGATATTTTGATTTTTTCTAATGACTGGGATTTTCATGTGGAGCATGTTCGGATGGTGTTCCATATTTTGAGAGAAAATGCTTTGTATGTCAAGGGATCAAAATGTCTCTTTTGGCGTACAGAAGGTTTCATTTTTGGAATTCATTCTATCTCCATCCATTATTGAAATGGACCCAGTCAAGATTCAGGCCATTTCTGATTGGGTTCAGCCCACTTCATTGAAGGCTCTTCAGAGATTTTTGGGTTTTGCTGGTATTGTGAAACCACTGACTGATTTGACCAAAAAGGGCTCTGATGTGGTAAATTGCTCTCCAGAGGCAGTTGCGGCTTTTCAGGAGCTTAAGCGGAGATTCACTTCTGCTCCGGTTCTGCAGCAACCTGATGTTTCTCTACCATTTCAGGTGGAAATAGATGCTTCTGAGATTGAGACAGGAGCCATTTTGTCCCAAAGGGATCCTGTAACCTCTAAGAGTAACCCTTGTGCCTTCTTCTCCTGAAAGTTTTCCCCAGCTGAAAGTAATTATGATGTCGGGAATCGGGAATTATTGGCTATGAAGTGGGCGTTCGAAGAGTGGAGACATTGGTTAGAGGGAGCCAAACATCACTGACCACAAGAACTTGATCTATCTCGAATCAGCCAAGTGATTGAATCCTAGACAGGCCAGGTGGGCCTTGTTTTTCACACGTTTTAACTTTGTGGTCTCCTTTCTCCCGGGTACTAAGAATGTTAAGGCGGATGCCCTCTCTAGGAGTTTCCGTGCAGATTCTCTTGATGTGACTGAGCCTACGGTCATTCTGAAGGAGGGTGTGGTTATTTCTGCTATCTCACCTGATTTGAGACTGGCCCTGGAGCAATTTCAATTGTATGTCCCAGACCAATGGAGGAGAAAGTTATGTCTAAAGTTCATTGCTCTGCATTGGCTAGTCATCCCAGTATTTTTGGTACTAGAGATTTGGTGAGTCGGTCCTTTTGGTGGCCTACTTTATCTCGTGATGTCAGGAATTTTGTGCAGTCCTGTGGTACTTGTTCTCGGTCCAAGCCATGCTTTCGCTCTAGTGGATTGTTAATGCCACTGCCTGTGCCCAGGAGGCCATGGACCCATATCTCTATGTATTTTATTTTCGACCTCCCTGTCTCTCAGAGAATGACCGTTATCTGGGTGATCTATGATAGATTTTCCAAGATGATCCATCTTGTGCCACTGCCGAAGTTTTCATCCTCTTCCGAGTTGGTGCCCTTGTTTTTTCAGCAGGTGGTTCGGTTCCGGAGAACATTGTGTCTGACAGAGAAGTCCAATTTGTTTCCAGATTTTGGAGGACCTTTTGTTCTAAACTGGGAGTTCAGCTGTCTTTTTCCTCTGCGTTTCACCCTCAGACCAATGGGCAGACTGAGAGAACAAGCGAGACTTCGGAAACTTATTTGAGATGTTTTGTGTCTGCTGATCAAGATGACTGGGTCTCTTTTTGCCCTTGGCTGAATTTGCTCTAAATAATAGGGCTAGTTCTGCCACTTTGATGTCACCTTTTTTCTGCAATTTCGGGTTTCATCCTCGATTTTCTTCGGGGCAGGTGGAGGCTCCTGTCTGTCCGGTTGTTGACTCTATGGTGGAGAAATTGCTGCAGATTTGGGATCAAGTAGTGGATAAGTTGTCTCTCTCTCAGGAGAGGGCCCAACGGTTTTCCAACCGGCATAGGACTGATGGTCCTCGGTTTAAAGTGGTTTGGTTGTCCTCAAGCAATATCCCTATGAAGGTTGCGTCTCCAAAATTTAAGCCAAGGTTCATTGGACCTTATAAGATCTTGGAAATTCTTAATCCCGTTTCCTTCCATTTGGCTCTTCCAGGGACGTTTAAGATTCACAATGTCTTCCACAAATCTTTATTGAAAAGGTTTGTTGAGCCAGTGGTTCCTATGGCTGCGCCCCCTGAGCCTGTTTTGGTTGAAGGCAATCTGGAGTATGAAGTGGAGAAGAGACTTGCTAGACGGAGACTCCAGTACTTGGTTAAGTGCAAAGTTTATGGTCAGGAGGAGAATTCTTGGGTGTTTGCTTCTGACATTCATGCGGAGAGATTGGTTCGTGCCTTTCACCGGGCTCACCCTGATTGGCCTGGTGGCACAGGTGAGAGTTCGGTGACCCCTTCTCAAGGGTAGGGGGGTACTGTTGTGAATGCTCTGGATTCTAAGTTGGGGCTCCCTGTGGTGGCTGTTGATATTAATGAAGCTGCCTTGACGGACAGAGGCCCTTCAGCTGAGGATTCAGCTGCGGACGATTGGCAATCTGGGAGTGATGACTGGGGAGATTTAAGGGAGTAACTTTCCCATGATCCTCGCCGGTGATTAGTTGTCTCTTCCTGGTCCAGTTTGGAAGTCAGCTTGCTGCGGTCTCCTGCAACTTTCAGATAAGCTATGTTTTGCTTGTTTCTGTGGTTTGGTTTTCTTTTGTTTTTCTGCCTTCTGAGTGAGGTCAGCCGGGCCCCCCTGCTGGGGCCTGCGCTGGTCTCTGTTTCTCAGTTATCTCGGTTCATTTGTTCAGTCCCTGTTATTTCAGTGGCTGCTGGGTAGCCACCTGTTCACACCAGAGTTCTGATATAGCGGGGACAGATCATGTGGTCTCTTTATTTTTTGGATTCAGAAGTGTTGGAATTTTTCCTAGGGTTTTGCTGGATTGCAGAAAGTATTCTTTTCTGTCCTGTTCTATCTAGACAGTTTTGGGCCCCAGCGTTTGCTTACTCTATTTTCTGCCTGCATTTGTACTTCATCTTGTCTCACCGCCAATATATGTGTGGGGGCTACCTATTCCTTTGGGGCGCTACTCCGGGGCAGTTAGCTTTCCCCTTTCTATCTTTCGGCTTAGCTAAATCTCCGGCTGTGTCGAGGCATCTAGGTCATCGTACGTACGTCCCACGGCTGCTTCTAGTTTCCAACCTCTCTGGGTGACTGGCTGCCTTGGCTATTTTTGTTACTGTCCTCCTCGGCTACCATATCATAACAATTAACTCCTTATTAACCCCACTTGCCACAGCTACAAGGCAAGTGGGAAGAACCCGACAAAGCTCCAGAATAGGCGCATCTAATAGCTGTGTCTTTTCTGGGCAGCTGCGCACTGCTGTTTTTAGGCTGGGGGGCCCATATTCATGGCCCCTAACCAGCCTGAGAATAGCAGCCCGCACCTGTATAGTTTTGCCGGGTTGGTTCAAAAACTAAGGGGGATCCCAAGTCGGGTTTTTCATTCATTCTCCCTGCTCGCACTGTTGCCAGCAGAGCAGGGAGAATAATGACAGCTGACTTTAGCACCACATGCAGGGGAACAGCGGCTTACAGTAGCCACTTCTTCACCAATGGCCATCCGTGCACACGGCGGACAGTGTGAACTGTTCTCCGTGTGCCGTGTACAGCACGTTTTGCAGACCGGGCGCTCCAACGGACACTGACATGTCTCCGTGTTCATTTTATAGTCTCCGTACATTCATTTTAATGTGTCTACGTGCGTCAGTGTCTCCGGTACGTAAGGAAACTGTCACTACATGTACCGAAGCCACTGACGTGTGAAACTGGCCTTACCTAAATCTGAAAAAACTCAGAGACCTATCCACACAGACTCAAGGCTAAAATTCCTGTCAATTGTGCCCCTGCCGAATACTGACTTCAGTGGGATGATTTTGCGTACAGTTATATTTTATATAATGATTAGTGTTGAGCGATATTGCTCGATATCTAAAAATATCGTATCGAAATTGTATCGCCGATAGCACTAAATATCGTTGATATCCGATTCCGATTGCGGAAGTCCAATGTAAGTCTATGGGAGCAAAATATCGAAATTAAAAAAAAACATTCTTGCCTTGTTGGTTAATTGTACATGAAGGAAAACAACAAAGACTAATGTAGAATGTATTGGGGGAGGTTGAGGAGACAATAAAGGCATACATGTTTAACCCAATGCATTGGAATAGCATTAATATATTTTTTTTTGGAAATACGTTTGGATTGACTAACAAATTGACAATGTTGTTAACCTTTTTTCTATTTTGGCAAATATGTATGTTTCACAACTTCCATGCTCTTCACCTTTTTAACTTTGGCCAGTGCCACACTTTCTCCTTCATAATCTTCAGCAGCAGCATCATCTTTCTCATCAAATTATTCTTCATCTTCACCTTCTTAATCTTCTTCTTAAACTTCTTGCTATTCATGTTTTTGTTTACATTACTCATATTGTTATTATTAAACTAATTAATCTTCTTCATATTCAAATTCTTCATCTTCTTCCTCTTCATCTTCTTCATCATATTCTTATTTGTGACAGAGATTCCTGTACTTGTAATCTGTAAAAGTATGAATTGTTCATCCTTCAGTTCTTGCTGTCACAAAAGATTTAAAATACAACAGTATTTGTCCGTGTTCAGTTTAGCCTGCAGCAGCAGGCATTTTCCAGGGCACCACGAGGAGGAACGGACTCACCCCATACACTGCTTTGTCTTCTTCTGCTTAGAATTTAGAGCATATATTTTGCTCTTCATTTTGGTCTTATACTTCATGTTCTTCTGTTTTTTGATCTTTTGCTTATTGTTCTTCTGTCTCTTGTTCTGTATCTTGTAGTTTGTCTTAACCTTCTTTGTCCTGTTGGTGATCTTCTTCTGGGTAATCTTTTATTTTTTCTTTGTGATGGTGTTCAGGCTGGTTGGCTTCATGCTCGTCGTCCTTGTTGTCGTCATCTTCTTCTGGGTGGTCTTTAATGTCGTCTAATTTCCGAGAAACAGCTGACGTTACTGGAACCCTGACGGGTATCAGATGGAGCAAGAGACAATGGAAGTAACGAGGACCAGCTGACTGTGCTGGACCCCGGACGGGTAGCAGAAGGAAAAGAGGCAATGTCACAACCGAGTACCAGCTGACGTTACTGTGACACGGTTACTAAGCAGGAGGTACCTGTGCTCCAAAGCACTACCAAGGACCAGCAGACGTTGCTGGAACTCGGATACGGAGATGGAGGCACCTAGGCCAAAGGCACTGGGGAGAACCACTTGACGGTACTGGACCCCGGACGGGTAGCAGAAGGAAAAGAGGCAATGTCACAACCGAGTACCAGCTGACGTTACTGTGACACGGTTACTAAGCAGGAGGTACCTGTGCTCCAAAGCACTACCAAGGACCAGCAGACGTTGGTGGAACTCGGATACGGAGATGGAGGCACCTAGGCCAAAGGCACTGGGGAGAACCACTTGACGGTACTGGACTCCGGACGGGTAGCAGAAGGAAAAGAGGCAATGTCACAACCGAGTACCAGCTGACGTTACTGTGACACGGTTACTAAGCAGGAGGTACCTGTGCTCCAAAGCACTACCAAGGACCAGCAGACGTTGCTGGAACTCGGATACGGAGATGGAGGCACCTAGGCCAAAGGCACTGGGGAGAACCACTTGACGGTACTGGACCCCGGACGGGTAGAAGAACGCACCCATGAAAATGTAAGTTGACAGGACGCAAGCCGTCCGCAGTTACCGAATCACACAGTCCTACAGTGGGTGCTTATCCTATTGTCACAATGGAAACCGCCTTTATTTACATATCCCACAGCACACATAGGAATCACCTAAACTGCAGGCACCATAGAGTCGGCTAACCCGAATGCAACACGACAGCACAACTTATTGGAGGATAATTGACGTTCACACTGCCAGGAAACAGCTTGTCGTGCTGTAACCAGACTGGCCAGGAGTCAGTACCCCTGCCAATTACTTACGAGCAACAAATGGCGGTGTTGTAGCCCAGGGAGTACAGTTCAGGTGGTAGAAAGATGAACATAACAGGAGACATGGAAAACGTTGCCAAACAGTTATTTAATCTGAAAACGGACAGGCAAATTCAGGTGAGATCCATGCCTTGTTCATTTTCAGAAAAGTAAGCCGGTCTACATTCTCTGAGGATAGTCGCATGCGACGGTCTGTTACTACACCACCTGCAGCACTAAAGACACGCTCAGATAATACACTGGCAGCAGGGCAAGCCAGCACCTCCAATGCATACTGGCTAAGCTCTGGCCATGTATCCAACTTAGAGACCCAAAATTTGAAAGGGGAAGAGGCATCTGGGAGTACACTTAGAGGGAAAGCCAAGTAGTCTGTCACCATCTTACGGAAACGTTTCTTTCTGGTGACTGGAGCCGTCTCGGATGGTGTAGACCTTGCTGGCGCTGTCACAAAACTTTGCCACATTTGTAACATACAGTTCTTGCCCTGTGCAGAGGCGCTGCTTCTGCTCCCTCTTGTTGTAGAGGTGTCTACACTGCCTCAACGCACAGAGCTGCTTTGTAAAGCAGTAGCAGCAGCTGCACCTCTCTCGGCTGGAATGTACAACAGTATGGATTGCACCAGTGTGTCTTGGTACTCCTGCATTTTACGGTCCCGGTTCACCGGTGTGATGAGGGTTTGTAAGTTGTCCCGGTAGCGAGGGTCTAGGAGGGTGTACACCCAATAATCTGACGTGCTGAGAATGTGGGCGATGCGGCGGTCGTTTCTCAGGCACTGAAGCATGAAATCAACCATGTGCTGCAGACTCCCAACTGGCCAACAAAGGCTGTCCTCTGGAAGAGGCGTCATCTCTGTCTCCTCTGCATCACCCCACCCTCGCTCTACATACTGAGTAGAGCGTTGTGTACCTCCCTCTGTAGGGATTTCTTCCTCCTCCATTGACTCCTCCTCCTCCTCCTCATCCTCCTCACAAAGTGAGCCCTGCCCAGCCCTTTGTGAGGAACCACGTTGCGCTGACTGTCCTGAAGGTAGTTGAATTTGTGACTCCTCATCCTCCACCTCTTTCAAAACCTCTTCCTTTAGTGCTTTCAGTGATTTCTGAAGCAGGCAGATAAGGGGTACAGTCATGCTGACTAGTGCATCATCTGCACTCGCCATCCGCGTTGAGACATCAAACGCACGCAAAACGTCGCAGATGTCCTTCATAGAGGCCCACTCAGTAGTGGTGAAGTGTGAACGGCGCAAATTGCGAGTTGATTGCGCCTGTTGCAGCTGATACTCCATTACTGCTGGCTGCTGCTCACACAACCGCTCCAACATATGTAACGTGGAATTCCACCTGGTGGGTACGTCACATATGATGCGATGTTCAGGAAGGCGAAATCTGACTTGCAGAGCTGCAATGCGCGATCTGGCCATGCTGGAACGTCGCAAGTGAGCGCACTCTAGGCAGACCTTGTGCAGCAGTGCATCAAGATCCGGATAGTCCCTCAAAAAACTCTGCACGACCAAGTTGAGCACATGTGCCAGACATGGTATGTGAGTGAGGTTGCCAAGGCCCAGAGCTGCCACCAGATTTCGGCCATTGTCACACACTACCAAGCCTGGCTGGAGATTAGCTGACAAAAACCACACATCGCTCTCCTGCTTGATGGCATCCCAGAGCTCCTGCGCTGTGTGGCTTCGATTCCCCATGGGAATTAATTTCAGTACGGCCTGTTGACGTTTGGCCACGGCTGTGCTCATATCGGTCGCAACAGGTAAGCGTTCACGGGTCCATGTGGAGGTATACCGTGACGGCTCGTGCAGCGATGATTCTGAGGAACTGGAGAAGGAGGAGGAATCAATGTGCACAGACTGGATTCCTGCAATCCTTGGAGTTGGCAGAACACGTACAGCGCCACTGGCAAGATCTGTACCCGGCTCCACAACATTGACCCAATGGGCAGTGAGGGAAAGGTATCATCCCTGGCCATGGGTACTGGTCCACGCATCGGTGGTCAGGTGGACCCTGCTACTGACGGCGTTTAGTAGCGCATGTTTAATGTTTCCCTCGACATGTTTTTGCAGAGCAAGAACAGCTTGCCTGCTGAAATAAAATCGGCTTGGCACATTATATTGTGGGACTGCCAATGCCATAAAGTTCCTGAAACTGTCAGTCTCCACCAGCCTGAATGACAGCATTTCAAGGGACAGGAGTTTTGCAAGGCCAGCATTCAGAGCCTGTGCTCGTGGATGGTTTGCCGAGTATGGCCGTCTTTTATCCCATGCCTGTGTTACCGATGGCTGTTTTTTGTTCTGGGAGTGTGACGATGACTGTGAACTTGCTGCAGTGGGTGGAATAACAGTTTCTCTATGGACAACAGTGACCGAGGTTCTTCCATGGAGATCCTGTGAGGAAGCCGAAACAGGTGTGTGAGAGCTGGAGGTAGAGGCTCGAACATGACCTAAAGGTGTAGGTGCTGCTGTAGGTTGGCCTACATCTCCAGTGTGTCTTTGGAACTCAGCTACGTGCTTTGTCCGTACATGTGTCCACATATTTGTGGTATTCAGGTTCCTGATATTTTTACCTCTTTTAACTTTTTGCTTACACAGCTTGCATTGAACATAGCAAATATCATGTACAAGTCTGTCAAAAAAGGACCACGCAGTGCAAGTCATGGGAGCGCCAATTTTGACAGTTCTAAGAGAACTGCTCCCAACAGGTGCCAAACTGGAGGCTACAGGCAAGCGAGTCTGCAGCCTACCTCTCCCTCCTCTTTGTACCGTTGGGACAATCTCTTCCTCAGAGCTGCTCCCACCACCTTCCTGTTGCTCACGCCATGTTGGGTCTCGGACTTCATCATCTCCACTACCCTCTTCCAACACCTGCTGCTGTTGGATGGTCTGGGCAGCACCATGCTCCACAAAACCTGGCACCTGAGTCTCATCATCATCATAAGATGCGTTCTGCGGTGTGCTGTCCATCGGCACTGGCTCACCCGCCTCTTCAGATTGAGAGAGACACAGCTGTTGCGCATCACTGCATACTCCCTCTTCTTCAAATTGCAGAATGCTACTTGCCTGTGCCCGTGTTTGCGAGCCAACAGATTCTGAGAACAGAAGCAGAGACTCAGCTGGCTCCTGTACAGAACTCTCTGACTGCCTTGGCAATTTGACAGGCGGTGAACAGACAGATGGTTTCTCAACAGTGTTGTGTTCCTGAGAGGAGGTGGAAGGAATTGAAGTCGATGCATTGGCTGCCATCCAACCAACAACGGCTTCAATTTGTTCTTCCCGCAGCAGGGGGGCACGCCGAGCTCCTACCAAAGTGCGCATAAAGGAACGCTCACGGGGATAAATGGTGGATGCTGTGTCACTGAGGGCGGCAGCAGACACAGAATCCCCACGTCCTCTCCCTGCTGAAACTCCACGGCCACGACCACGTGCCTTACTCACTGACTTCTTCATCTTGGTAGATTGATAAAGAAAGTCAGAAAAGTTATAAGGCCTAAGTGTGGTTATTACGCAGAGACTGAAGTGAACACTGAAACACAACTGTTCACAATCTGTGAAAGGCTACTCCTTTGTCTACTTCTATAGTGTTTGCAACCAATGTATTGGATACGGATGGAAGCGCGTCACACTAATAGTTAAATTGCATGGAGCTGCAAGAATTACACTGAAGGAAAAAAAAAATAGTCTGTGAGTGACATGTGCAGATGCCTACAGACAGCGTTGCATGCAGAGCAAACTGCAGCGTCACCTGCACTCACACACACCTTGCAGAGCTGTTAAAACAACACTGCAGGCAAAAGGAAGCTTTACACAGCGGTTGGTGCTAGCCTGCCTACAGCACAGTACACTAAATCGCAATCTCTAACTGTCCCTCAGAGTCAGCACAGCAGCGTTCTGTCCCTTACTGAATTCACAGCACAGTGACGCTAAAATGGCGGCGGCGCCTTTTATAGTGCATTCTGACATCATTTCAGCATCCAATCACAGCCATGCCATTAGTTAACATGACCGCAGCAGTACAGGATGTGCCCACACTTCTTAGGATTCCTCATTGGCTGACTAAAATCACATTGCCTCGCAAAGAATTATGGGAACTTCCGATTCCGGTATTCGATAAGACGAAAATATCGAAACGAATTATCGAAAGGCCGATAGAGCTAATATCGGCCGATAGCCGATATTTGCATTATCGTATCGCTCAACACTAATAATGATTGTTGTGAATGTAGATCATTTTGTGGAGAAGTGTGTTTATTTTGACAGTTAGGAGCCTTTTGAAGTTTAGTGTCTAAAATCAGTTTTGATTAAATGTTGCTACACAATAAATTGTGAAAACTCCAGTAACTGAATACTTCATAGAAGATGAAATTTACCTAGAGATGGATAAATGTATTACAAGGTGAGATTAGAAAAAAAAGGTGGTGATTAATTCAGTGTTTCATAGGGTAATACATGCAAAATTTGGTATTTGAGCAAAAAAAAAAAAATCTTCTTAAGACATGGATTTCATCTGTACGAAACTCATTTAAGTAACCTAGTATGCACTGGGATTATCAACAAAGCATCATCACAGTGGAAGTATATTAAAAAAATAAAGCAGTGTAAGGTTTCACTCACTCGGCTGCTTCAGAGGTAAATCATGACGCACTTCTATATCAAAAGTTCTTCAGGTTTATTGCTTCATAAACCTTATGGTAACATACAACACAAATCTTCAATGCTTCAGCTCCAGCCTGGAGCCTTACTCCTCAGACACAGAGTCCTCTCTGTGATGTCCCGCCTGGACACATGGAAGTCTGTACACACTGGCAGACTCCCACACACTCTCTAACAGGTGCCAAGCACACTCCATTACATAGGCATAACCCCGCCCACAGGTGAGGTCAGGATCACATGGTTAGGTCACCTGATCATGATCTCACTCCCAATATATAGTACAACTCTCAGCAATAGATCTGCTGAACCAAAACATATCCAGGCTTCCATCACAGGGCCACCCACCTCTGCGATACATAACGTCCATCCATCACATGCCTCCATGCATATCCCGAGGAGCCTACACAGTGCCCCCTAGCTGCATCAGGGGTCACTACACCACATACCTCCCCCCTTTGTTCAAACTTGTGAGGTTGAACACTTGTTACCCGACCAGAGATCCTTCTCAGTCGTCTCTGCCAGTCAAACCGTCTGGCTAAGTCGGTCCCTCTGTCAGACCACCCGCCTTCCCAGCGGTCAGTACGGCATCGCAATTCCCTTGTACCCATACGTCCTGTTTGGTCTGAGTCCTTTTTAATTCGTCCACTACAGGTTCTCTTGCTTAGGTCACTCATCACTGAGCTAACTGAGGCATCACTATTTCTACCTCTTCCATCAGGCGCTCTTCGCCTCTCAACACTACGGATTGAAGGTGGCGGCCATCTTCTTTCCATTTCCTGCAGCTCTCTGTTGACCTGCTCCCTCTCCAGTCGTAGCTGCTCTACTTCTCTCAAGTATGACACACGATACTCCAGGAGCATCCGGATATTCCCAAGGCTCTCCCTGCATCCGACAACGAGGAATGGGACCATCCCATCTTCACCCCTGACCGTCACACCGGACTTATTCACCATCTCCTGCATCACTTTCCCAAGTCTTCCGATGACTTTCTTCACCAGACCTCTGGGCACTTGAATGATGTCTTCCACCAAGCCAAGCTGATTTTGCGTCTTTCTTGCTTGCTCCAGACGTAGAGCGGCTTCTTTATTTCTCAACAGGATCACCTGTTTCGTGCGGAGACAATGTAGGTGCATGTCCCTCAGGATAGCCACTCGCTTCAGTGTGACTTCCTTAGTCGACAGTATGACTAACTGTTTCATCTCTGGCACCCAGTTCACACTGCATGCTTCTACTGCCTTTCTAAAGGCCTCATGCACCTCCTCAATGGCACACACTTCTCGCCTGTCTTCGGGTATCTCTATTACACACTTGAAAACCGACCCGTCACCTTCTTGGACAGACTGTTGGACCTCCTCATCCTGAGCGTTAGTACAGTTTTCCAAGACATCGCTCTCCCTTGTGTATCCATCTGCATGGCACTTCTGCTGGATTTCTTCTCCCGTGGATTTCTGGAGCTGAGCACTAGTCTCCTCCTTTATCTTGAGCTCTCTGAGAACTCTATCTCGCTCTTCTGCCAAGCCATGACACTCATCCTCCCTCCGGAGAAGCTCCTGCTGATGCTTCTCTTGGGCCTCTCTGAGCTTAGAGACTTCCTTCTCCAGCTCCTCCACTTTATGCTCAATCACTTGTCTTAGGACCCTTTCTCGCTCGACTGTCTTTTTCACTGACTCTTTAAGCAGCTCCATCTCATGGTCCTGCTCTCTTTTAGCCAGCACATGTCGCACCATTACCTCTTCAATTAAATTTTCGGCTGAGTACTCTTGCCCACGCACACTCTGCGTCTCCAGAGTTCCACCCGTTCCTGCATCCGCAGTTTCCACTGTCTCACGACTCCCGGTAACTTCAGAGAGCTCCAACTCTGCCTCCTTATCAAGGACAGTCACCTGACCGGTACCTGACCCTGACTCTTCCTCATCATTTCTCTTCTTAGAGGATGTAGCCTGTCCCGCCTTTCCGCGGCACCTGCGGCGAGAGGAAGATCAGCCATTTTTACTTGGCTCCACCTTACTGCACTCGCTTTCCCTTGCGGTCGAGTCACAGTCTGCACAAGAGTCACTCCCACTCCCCCTGTCATCCTGGAACAGCACGTCCCCACCTAGACAGGTGTCAGACCCCTGTGCTGGAGCTAAACCGTTTCCCACGGTCACACGTCTCGTCACCTCCAAGTCCCCGAGTTGGTCTGACCCACACTTTCTTCTGGTCACCTGGGGCTCGGGACTATCGCTATTAGGGGTTACCTCCTTTTCACACTTCACACGACAAGGAACCACTAAAGCCGCCTGCTGTGATGGGGCTCCCTTAGGGTCATTCCGTCTCTCCTCTGAGCAACCCCACACTTCATCAACCTCCCATGCATTTTCAAAAAATACAAAGTCCCGTTTCCTCTCATAGGGGTACAATAAGTTCGGTGGTATACCGCCATCTTGATCCTCGACACTTGTGGACATCTCAAGCATCACCCTGTCTACCAAATAGTCCACAGTGAGCCCGTGGATGCAGCACACCTGGACCTTTTTCTCAGTCAGACAGAGAACTAGTGGAGTTCCTTTCAGAGTCACCTGACTCTTTGAGTCCAACTGTCCAGAGACTCCTTTCCTATGTAACATTACCGTACACACCTGTGGACTGTTATCAAACGGGAAGTCTATGCCACATGCGGAATACGTATAACACCCACACCGCTGTTCCTCAGATATGTCCACTGAGGAAACCGGTGCCACCCCTTTTTGGGACACCACCCCCTTTTGATTTGCCACCCCCTTTTGAGACTCCGCCCCCTTCCGGGCCACAATCCCAATTTGGGTTACCTCCCCCTTTTGAGATTCCGCCCCCTTTTGGGCCACCATCCCAATTTTGGGTTGCCGTCCCCCTTTTGGGACTCCTTCCCCTCTAGGGACACCACCCAACACTGGGGTACACATCACGGCTCTTACAGGCCCCAGTCCACACAGTACCCTTAGACAGTGACTTTCACTTAGGGCGTGTACTGGCCGTTTAAGAGTTTTTGCGCCTCGGTTCACACTGTCCTTTTTTTCCACACCAGCTCCTGCTGGTACTGCCACCACTTCCATTGCAGCCACCAACAACCAGCACCTCCAGATGCTACTCCTAAGCTGCTGTGGCTGTTACTGCAGCTCCGGCTGCTGCAGAACTTCTTGCTGCAACAGTCACTGTAGCTCCTGCTACCACAAGTCTCTGCACGCTGCGCTGTCTTGCCGCTTGTCACCTTCGTGACCCCATGAGTCACAGCCAGCCGCTTGTCACCTTCATGACTCCTCCGAGCCACAGCAAACACCTCACACGTGTTCCAGAAAAAAAAAACAGTTTCTCACTGACCCGTCAGCACAACACAGACTCCTGTCTGTCACACTCTCGGCCACAGAGATTTCCGGACACCTCCTCTCAGAGGCACCCAACAGAGCAAATACAGTTTCTCACTGACCCGTCAGCACAACACAGACTCCTGTCTGTCACACTCTCGGCCAGAGAGATTTTCCGGACACCTCCTTTTCATAGAGGCATCCCACAGAGGGAAAAAAAAAACAGTCTTTCACTGACCCGTCAGTACAACACAGACTCCCGTCTGTTACACTCTCGGCCAGAGAGATTTTCCGGACACCTCCTCTCTCATAGAGGCATCCCACAAAGGAAAAAACTGTTTCTCACTGACCCGTCAGTACACCACAGACTCCTGTCTGTTACCTGTTGATCACTCAGGTTTCCGGACACCTCCTTTCATAGAGGCATCCCACAAGGACAAAAACAATCTCTCACTGACCCGTCAGTACACCACAGACTCCTGTCTGTTACCTGTTGGCCACGCAGGTTTACGGACACCTCCTCTGAGGTATCCTCTCAGCATGCTTTTTTTCTCCATTTTCAATGACCCCGGTCAACATAACACAGACTCCTGTCTGTCACCACTGCTTAACAGTTTCTTCAGATACCTCATATCTTCAGAGGCACCCCATAAACATAAACACAGTTTATTCGTGACCACTGGTCACACTCACGGTTTTCACAGACCGTCCATTCCTCCTCTGGTTCCTGATTCCCAGTCCTGCAACATGTGCTCCTTGGGTCGCTGCCCGCATTCTACACCAATTGTAAGGTTTCACTCACTCGGCTGCTTCAGAGGTAAATCATGACGCACTTCTATATCAAAAGTTCATCAGGTTTGTTGCTTCATAAACCTTATGGTAACATACAACACAAATCTTCAATGCTTCAGCTCCAGCCTGGAGCCTCACTCCTCAGACACCGAGTCCTCTCATTGATGTCCCGCCTGGACACATGGAAGTCTGTCCACACTGGCAGACTCCCACACACTCTCTAACAGGTGCCAAGCACACTCCATTACATAGGCATAACCCCGCCCACAGGTGAGGTCAGGATCACATGGTTAGGTCACCTGATCATGATCTCATCACAGGTCCTTCAGATACACACAACCATATACAGGTTTTATCTTAGGTATTCAGACACATACCCCTTGGGTGGGTTTGTAGGTGACTGGACCCACCCAGCTCTCCTAGTCACCTGGAAGCCTCCCAATATATAGTACAACTCTCAGCAATAGATCTGCTGAACCAAAACATATCCAGGCTTCCATCACAGGGCCACCCACCTCTGCGATACATAACGTCCATCCATCACATGCCTCCATGCATATCCTGAGGAGCCTACACAGTGCCCCCTAGCTGCATCAGGGGTCACTACACCACAGCAGTTAACATAGAGTACAGCAGGAATGTTGGGACTTTTTAATTGAAGTACACTGGAATGTAAAAGTTTGGGCACCCCTCGTCAAAATTACTGTTATTGTGAACAGCTAGACAAGTTGAAGATAAAAAGATCTCTAAAAGGGCTAAATGTAAAATTTACACATTTCATTTGTATTTTAGGCAAAAAAAAATATTTTGTCATTTTTTATATTTTAAAAATAACAAAAAGGAAAATGGAACGATGCAAAAGTTTGGGCACCATTGGAGATTTGTGTCCTAAGATAAGTTTAACCAAAGTTTCAGACCTTAACGGGAACCTGTCAGCAGGATTGTGCTGAGTAACCTACAGACACTGTCAGGTCGGCACCGTATTAATAAAAGAATTAACTTCACGTTACCCATACGATCATGCTGCGGTGCAGGTGACTTTTTTTTCTCAATATATAAAATATTCATTGTGATTAGCATGATCTTTTATGGTAACGTGCCATTTATAGAAAGAAGTGATAGGGAGAAAGACTGTAAATAAAAGTATATCTTTATTATATTAAATAACATTGTGCGAAAAACAACAGCTATGGGTTCTTCTGAATAGCTGCCTAGCTGTCATGGGTGCATCGCCACGAAGATTGTCGCGATTGCACATTCTGACTTCTCACAGCTGAGTTGCTGGTTCTTTGTTTTTGGTAATGAGAGAGTTAATTTTACCTAGCTCTTTGCTAAGACTAGGTCCAGCCTCGCCCGGCTGCTTTTGATTATGTTCTAATTAGTTTCCTTTATATTCCTGCCAGTCTGGGTGTTAGACGCCGGTGAAAGCATTCATGTAGTCTAGCAGTCTGGATCGGTTCTGAGAATACTTAAGCTAAGAGCTCCTTAGTTGTTTTTACTCTTACAGCTTATAGTCTTTCTCTGAGACCTTAGGTGTTCCTACTGTGTGTGAGTGTTGTATGTAAGACTTTATTTACTTTATTTCTTGTCTTTCTTGTATGTCTTTCTGTTCATTAACCGTTACCTGTTCATTCCCTTTGGTGGTATTCAGGGTCCTTCTTAGGACTAGAATACAGTTGGCAGGGATTGATAGGAGACAGGGTTTACGCTGGTGGCCTGGACCTCTGTACCTTTAACAGTACCTCCAGGTTGAGGGATTAGTTAGGACCCCAGTTTAGGGTCAGCTTAGACCCCGGTCACCCTCTAGCCGGAGACAGCGTATAACGGATTCCGTTTTGACCCACTGGACATTCTGTCAGGTAAATCTATGTTATCATATATCTATGCGCATGTTATATAGTATGTTGCCCTTTTGATATAGATTACTGACATCACATATATATATATCTGCTATACAGCGTGACATTTTCACCGGCCCAACTAAAGATTCTCCCCAGCTGTCATGGATCCAGTAGCCCAGCTGGCCCGGCAGTTGCAGGGGTTGTCCATGGAATTTGCAGACATTAAGTCCAAGGTTTTGTCCCCCCCGGAGCAAACCAGATCTGAACCTAAGGTTGCTCTCCCGGACAGGTTCACTGGTGGGCGGGACAAATTTTTTACTTTCCGGGAGGCATGTAAATTGTACTTTCGGCTGCGGCCTCGGTCATCTGGGAGTGAAGAGCAGAGGGTGGGAATTGTTATCTCGCTCCTACAAGGGGACCCTCAATCTTGGGCGTTCTCTATTCCTCCAGGCTCCCCAGATCTCCAGTCAGTGGATCGATTTTTTACTGCCCTGGGTCTGGTATATGATGATCCGGATCGAGTCTCCCTTGCTGAAACAAGGTTACGTAAAATACGGCAAGGAAATCGTCCAGCGGAGGAATATTCTTCTGAGTTCCATAGATGGGCAACAGATACTCAGTGGAATGACCCAGCTCTTAGGAGCCAGTTTTGTCAAGGGTTGTCTGACAAATTAAAAGTTGTGTTGGCTCAGTATGATTCTCCTCCATCACTGGAGGCTGCTATGACCCTCGCTATTCGCATTGATAGACGACTTCGGGGAAGATGCGAGGTAACTCCGCCCCCCGTGATGACTCCACCTACTACTAAAGTCCCTTATTCTGAGGTTCCCTGGTCTGTTCTGAGGAACCCATGCAGTTGGGAGGGACATCATTTTGTAGGAGGGAATCGGCGGTGCGCCGCAAGACTAGAAGGTGTTTCTTTTGCGGGAGAAGGGACATTTTGCTGGGGGGTGTCCATCCCGGACCTCTTTGAGCCAAGGAGTTAACCTGGGAGTGTGTATTTCGTCCCCAAATCCCTCTCAGTTTCTCGTGCCTGCGGAGGTGGTGATTGGTACTAGAACTGAGAGGATTTCTGTTTTTCTTGATAGTGGGTCCGGGGCTAATCTGGTGGACGCTCGGTTTGCCCAGGTGCATGGTATGCAACTGAGTGTATTGGCCAAACCGGTCCCTATACTCTCTATTGATTCTAGACCTCTTGGTCAAGGTAGCTTGGTACAAGCTGTTCATAACATAGATCTTCGAGTAGGGGCAATACATAAAGAGCAATTGTCTTGTTATGTGTTGGAGGGTCTACCTACTCCTATTGTGTTGGGACTTCCTTGGTTGGCTAAACATAACCCAGTGATTGATTGGCAATCCAGAAAGATAAGCCAGTGGGGTGAATTTTGCAAGAAGAACTGCATGAGCACGGTCATCGGTGCTGTTGTGCCTAGGACTTTGCCTCCTTTTCTGGAGGACTTTGGGGAGATATTCTCAGAGGAGGGGTGTAAAGAGTTACCTCCTCATCGCGCATATGACTGCTCAATAAAGTTGCTTCCTGATGCCTTATCTCGTACTTTCCCAGGGACCGGGAGGATGGATGATCCGGTTCCTATTCCTCAGGAGGGAGTTGTAGTGTCAGCTGTATGCTCTGAGCTTGAGGGGGAGGTATTGGGGGCTCAGGGGGACGCCCCTGTGGACTTCCAGGGAGACTGATAGTTCCAGATCGGTTAAGACTGAAGGTTACGGAGAACCGTTACAGACGGATGGCTGATGGGGGGAGAGTTGCTGGTCGGGATCTGAAGGTGAACGATCTGGTGTGGTTGTCTACCAGGAATATAAAACTTAAAGTTCCCTCCTGGAGGTGGGGTCCCAGATTCATCGGGCCGTACAGGATCAGTTCCATAATTAATCCTGTGGCATTTCGTCTGGACCTCCCTCCTACGTTTAAAGATCATAATGTGTTTCACAGGTCATTGCTTAAAAGGTATGTGGCACCAGTCATACCGTCACCTCTACCTCCTTCAGTGGTGGTCAATGATAACGTGGAAATTCACGGGTCGAAAATCATTGACTCACGTCTCAGTCGCCGATCCCTTCAGTGCTTGGTTCATTGGAGGGGGTATGGTCCTGAGGAGGGGACGTGGGTCCCTGCGTCTGATGTTAACGCAGATCGATTGGTTCGGACCTTTCACACAACTCACCCGGGCAGACCTGGCCCTGAGGGTCCGGAGGCCCCTCGTAGAAGGGGGGGTACTGTCATGGGTGCATCGCCACGAAGATTGTCGCGATTGCACATTCTGACTTCTCACAGCTGAGTTGCTGGTTCTTTGTTTTTGGTAATGAGAGAGTTAATTTTACCTAGCTCTTTGCTAAGACTAGGTCCAGCCTCGCCCGGCTGCTTTTGATTATGTTCTAATTAGTTTCCTTTATATTCCTGCCAGTCTGGGTGTTAGACGCCGGTGAAAGCATTCATGTAGTCTAGCAGTCTGGATCGGTTCTGAGAATACTTAAGCTAAGAGCTCCTTAGTTGTTTTTACTCTTACAGCTTATAGTCTTTCTCTGAGACCTTAGGTGTTCCTACTGTGTGTGAGTGTTGTATGTAAGACTTTATTTACTTTATTTCTTGTCTTTCTTGTATGTCTTTCTGTTCATTAACCGTTACCTGTTCATTCCCTTTGGTGGTATTCAGGGTCCTTCTTAGGACTAGAATACAGTTGGCAGGGATTGATAGGAGACAGGGTTTACGCTGGTGGCCTGGACCTCTGTACCTTTAACAGTACCTCCAGGTTGAGGGATTAGTTAGGACCCCAGTTTAGGGTCAGCTTAGACCCCGGTCACCCTCTAGCCGGAGACAGCGTATAACGGATTCCGTTTTGACCCACTGGACATTCTGTCAGGTAAATCTATGTTATCATATATCTATGCGCATGTTATATAGTATGTTGCCCTTTTGATATAGATTACTGACATCACATATATATATCTGCTATACAGCGTGACATTAGCAATCTGAAAATGAAAATAGTAGAGGCCCAAAAAGTAGGAGAAGGCTTTAAGGAGATAGCAAAACGTTTACAAGTTTCCATTTCTTCAGTTCTAAATGTAATTAAAAAATGGCAGATAACAGGAACCAGTGGAGGTCAAAATATGGTCTGGAAGACCAAGCAAAATTTTAGTGAGAGCTGCTCACAGGATTGCTACAGAGGCAAATCAACACCCCTGCTGGACTGCAAAAGACCTGCAGAAAGATTTAGAAGACTCTGGAGTTGTGGTACATTGTTCTACTGTTCAGAGACACCTGCACAAATATGGCCTTCATGGAATAGTCATCAGAAAAAAACCTCTCCAGCATCCTCACCATACAATTCAGAAGTATGCAAAAGAATATCTAAACAAGCCTGATGCATTTTGGAAACAAGTCCTGTGGACTGATGAGGTTAAAATATAACTCTTTGGCAACAATGATCAAAGATATGTGTGGAGAAAAAAGGGCACAAAATTTCAGGAAAAGAACATCTCGACAACCTTGAAGCACAGGGTGAATCCAACATGCTTTGGGGTTGTGTTGCAGCCAATGGCACGGGGAAGATTTCACGGGTAAAGGGAAGAATAGATTCAATGAAATTTCAAAAAATTCTTGAAGCAAACATAACATCATCTGTAAAAAAGCTGAAATTGAAAAGAGGATGGCTTCTACAAATGGATTGTGATCCTAAACACATGTCAAAATCCACAATAGACACTCTCAAAAGGCACAAACTGAAGGTTTTATAATGGCACTCACAATCCTCTGATCTGAACATCATTGAAAATCTGTGGCTAGACCTCAAAATAATAGTGCATGCAAGAATACACAGGAATCTCACAGAACTGGGAGAATTTTCCAAGGAAGAATGGATGAAAATTCCTCAAACAAGAACTGAAAGGCTTGTCTGGCTACAAAAAGCATTTACAAGCTGTGATACTTGCAAAACAGTGTGCTACTAGGTACTAAACATGGATGGTGTCCAAACATTTGCAGCTGCTCATTTTCTTTTTTGTATTTTTTAAAATGTAAATATTAAAATATAAATATACTATATATATTTTTTTTTGCCTAAAATAAAAGGAAAATGTGTCATCTTTAACTTTAGCCATTGTAAAGATTATTAAGGTTTGTGCCCACGATCAGGAACTGCTGCAGGTTTGATGCTGCGCATTTATATATCCAAGAAATCCATGTGAACTATCCATGCACAGATGCCTACGGATCACCCATGGACACTGACATGCAGTGCGTCTATCAAGACCGCAGCATGTAAATTTTTCTTGCGGAGACGCTATTCTCTGCAAGAGAAATTATATTACTAGAAATGTATTGAATGCGGTAAATCCACATGGTTCAGTCAACTCATGCATATTTACCTGCGTTCAATAGAAGGCAGCGCTTTGGATGCAGCGAACATACTACAATAACAGTAATTTTGACTAGGGTGCCCAAACTTTTACATGACACTCTATATTAAAAAAAGGATTCAATTATGATATAAAATAGAAATTTAGGGTTAAAATAAATTTATTTTCAGACCACCACTTTAGTCTGATGTCAGAGGTGAGTCATAGCCATAGGTCTTCACTGGTTTAATCAAACAAAGTAATAAGGGCGGAACCTTGCTTCAGGCTGAAATCATGAGATATGCTATATTATGAATTTTAAATTATTTGCAAGCACTGTTTTATCTATCTATGAGAGTAAAATATATTGGATTTAATAAATTAATCTTTAGTTTATCATACTGTGGTTAGATGTTTGTGCTATAGAAGTAGGGAAGAAGGATTATACCCCCTTGCAGGGCCTGGGCAAGGTATTTTGGTGTCCTAGGTAGATGAGGCCAATGGTGTCCCACCTCCATAGAAAAGTAATTGGTCAGCAAATAAGGTAACAAAAACAGGATCCCTAACGCACTGCTAGTCACTGAGGCTGCGCTCGCAGCAGTTCATTCACCAGGGGTTCTCAGCATGGACGGATGCATTTTGGCACTGTCCAGGTTGAAAACGATTTCTCCCCCAGACATGGATTACGGCGTGAGACAGAACGACGAAGAGGTAAGGGATATTGTTGTTTTATTATTTTTGATTTATTACAGGAGAACGAGGGCTTCAGTGGAATTAGGCGAGGTTGTAAGTATGGTTTCATTAAGATTATTAAAGAAGTCTGACATTTTTTAAATTAAAGGAATTTTATTCTTGGTGTGTGTGTTTTTATACAATGTAACTATGGGGTTAGTAATGGAGGCGCCTTATTGACACCTCTCCATTACTAACCTAGTGGCTTGATGTCACCTGACTATGCAAAGGTGACATCAACCCCCCCAACTATCACCCCACTTGCCACCGCTACAGGGCAAGTGGGAATAGCAAGGCTAAGTGCCAGAATTGGTGCATCTTAGAGATGTGCTTTTTCTGTGGTGGCTGAGAGCTGATGTTTTTAACCTGGAGGGGCAGTATCCATGACCGCTTCTTTGGCTACTAATATTAGCCCACAGCTGTCTGCATAGCCTTTGCTGGTTGTTAATTATAGGGTCCCCTACGTCATTTTTTTTAGAGTCCCCCATTTTAACAGCCAGTAAAGGCTAAGTATACAGACGTGAGCTGATATTAACAGCCTGGGAAGTTTCATGGGTATTACCCCCTTCCCAGGCTATAAACATCGTCCCCCCAGCCATCGGCTTTCCCTCTGCTTGGTACGAAAATTACACGGGAGCCCAAGCCATTTTTTTCAGAAAAATAATCTTTTATTACCGAAATGCTTGACAAGTAAGCTGCACACACATTATACTAATTGCATTTGTCACAGACATCTATATACAGTTGTGCTCAAAAGTTTACATATCCTGGCAGAATTTTTGCTTTCTTGGCCTTTTTTTCAGAGAATATGAATGATAGCACCAAATCTTTTTCTCCACTCATGGTAAGTGGTTGGGTGAAGCCATTACTACGCAAATGCCACAATGTATCTCCTACAATTCGCAAAACAGCACAAGCTTCAAAACTTCTGGAACAAAGTAATTTAGAGTGATGAGACTAAAATTGAACTTTTTGGCCACAACTATAAACGTTACATTTGGAGAGGTCAACAAGGCCTATAATGAAAGGAACACCATTCCTACTATAAAACACGGAGGTGAATCGTTGATATTTTGGAGATGTGTGAGCTACAAAGGCACAGGAAACTTGGTTAAAGTTGATGGAAAGATTAATGCAGATCGTTATCAGCAAATATTGGAGGCAAATTTGCAATCATCAGTCTGGAAGCTGCTCATAGGACGTACTTTGACGTTCCAACATGACAACTATCCAAAACACAAGGCCAAGTTGACCTGTCATTGGCTACCGCAGAACAAAGTGAAGGTTCTGGAGTGGCCATCTCAGTCTCCTGCCCTCAATATCATTTAACCACTCTGGGGAGATCACAAGCACGCAGTTCATGCTAGACAGCCCATGAATTTACAGGAAATTGAGGCTTTTTGCCAAGAAGAGTGGCCAGTTTTACTGAGTAAATAAAGAACCTCATCCACAACTGCCACAGAAGACTTCATTGATGTTAGAGGGGGCTATACACTGTATTAAGAAATGGGATATGTAAACTTTTGATCAGGGTCATTTGGATGTTTTGGGTTGTCATTATGATTTAAAAAGAGAAAGCACAGTAGTTTGACAATAAATGGCTTCACCCAACCACTAACCATGACTGGAGAAAAAAGTTTTGGTGTTATCATTCATATTCTCTGAAAAAAGACCAAGAAGGCAAAAATTCTGCCAGGGTATGTAAACTTTTAAGCACAACTGTATCTACCTATTCTATTTGTATTTACTGTATGTAATCCATCTCTTCTATCCTGTCGGCTCCTTCTGTGATTTTACACTACTGCAGCTGCTGAATTGCTGTCATGTGTGCATTGCCACGAAGATCGTCGCGGTTGCACATTTTGACTTCTCACAGCTGAGCTGCTGTTTCTTTGTGTTTGGCAGCTAGGGAGTTAATTCTGTCTGGGCTCGGTTCTGGGACTGGGTGCAGTTTCTCCCGGCTGCAATTGATTATTTGTTGATTGGTTTCCTTTAAATTCCTGGTTGTCTGCTTGGGGAGTTGCCAGTGAAACCTTCATGCAGACCACAGATAGGAATGAATCTGTATAGACTTTAGTTGTGAGCTCCTTAGTTGTTCTAAGCTCAACTTGGTTAGAGTTTATTTCCCAGACCATTTATTTTCCTTTGGTGTTTGAGTGTGTATGCAAGCGAGTGTTATCCTGTCTGTCTTATATGTCTAATCTGTGTATTTAGCTAAGGTCAGCCCATATCCCTTTGGTGGTAGTCAGGATCCTTCTTAGGACTGATTACAGGGTTCAGGGTCTGATAGGAGACAGGGTTAGGTTGGAGACTTGGACCTCTGAACCATTATCAGTACCTCCAAGGTGAGGGATTAGTTAGGACCCCAGGTTAGGGTCAGGTTAGATCCCGGTCCACCTCTTTCCTGTTTCAGCTCATCAAGTCCTCAAGATTAACCCTGAGTTCAGCAGATATCGTGTCAGGTAAATCTATTCTATACTTACATGCTGATGTTGCTATACTAGTTGTTGTATAGAGTGTTGTTCCTGTATTAATAGTTTGCTGACATTGTATACATATCATTAGACAGCGTGACATTTTCACTGGCCATAAAAATTATCTCCAGTTACCATGGATCCAGTAGCCCAGCTGGCTCTGCAGTTGCAGGGATTATCCATGGAGCTGACGGACATTAAGTCCAAAGTTTTGTCTCCCCTGGAGCAAACCAGAGTTGAACCTAAGGTTGCTCTCCCGGACAGGTTCACTGGTGGGCGAGACAAATTTTTCACCTTCCGGGAGGCATGTAAATTGTATTTTCGGCTTCGGCCTCGATCATCAGGGAGTGAGGAGCAGAGAGTGGGAATTGTTATCTCACTTCTGCAAGGGGACCCTCAATCCTGGGCATTTTCCCTTCCTCCGGGATCCCCGGCTCTACTGTCTGTAGATCAATTTTTTACTGCCCTGGGATTGGTATATGATGACCCAGATCGGGTCTCTCTTGCTGAGACAAAATTACGTAAGATACAGCAGGGAGATCGTCCGGCAGAGGAATTTGCTTCTGAGTTTCGTAGATGGGCCACAGATACTCAGTGGAATGACCCAGCTCTTAGGAGCCAGTTTTGTCATGGGCTTTCTGATAAATTAAAAGACGTTTTGGCTCAGTATGAGTCTCCTCCTTCTCTGGAGGCTGCTATGGCCTTAGCTATCCGTACTGATAGACGGCTTCGGGAGAGGGGTGAGGTAACCCCACTCCCTGTTGCTTCTCCACCTACCACTAAAGTCCCTTATGTTGAGGTTCCCCTTGTCTGTTCGGATGAGCCTATGCAGTTGGGAGGGACATCATTTCGTAGGAGGGGATTGGCGGTACGCCGCAGGACTAGAAGATGTTTTTTCTGCGGGAAAGAGGGACATTTTGTTGGAGAATGTCCATCCCGTGCCTTGTTGAGCCAAAAGCCGCCGGAAAACTGTTAATCCCAGGTTGTGTGGTGGACGACAACCTGGGAGTATGTATTTCATCCGCCAGTTCTTCTCAGTTCCTTGTACCAGTGGAGGTGGTAGTTGGTACGAGAGTGGAGAGATTGTCTGTTCTTCTTGATAGTGGTTCCGGGGCTAATCTGGTTGACGCTCAGTTTGCTCAGGCTCAAGGTATGCATCTGAGTGTATTGGTCAAACCGATCCCTATATTCTCCATTGACGCCAGGCCTCTCGGCCAAGGTAGCTTTGTTCATGAGGTTCATAACATTGACCTTCGGGTAGGGGCAATACATAGGGAACAATTATCTTGTTATGTGTTGGAGGGTCTACCTACTCCCATTGTGTTGGGACTTCCTTGGTTGGTTAAACATAACCCTGTGATTAATTGGCAGTCCAGAGAAATAAGCCAATGGGGTGAGTTTTACAAAAGCAACTGCATGAACACAGTCATCAGTGCGGTCGTGCCTAGTACATTGCCTCCTTTTTTGGAGGATTTTGGGGATGTTTTCTCTGAGGAGGGGTGTCAGGAGTTGCCTCCTCATCGCGTGTATGACTGCTCTATTAATCTCCCTCCTGATGCTAAGTTGACTAAAGCTAGGTTGTATAATCTTTCTGGTCCTGAGAGGCAAGCTATGAAAGATTATATTTCTGAAAGTCTGGCCAAAGGGCATATTAGACCTTCATCTTCCCCAGTAGCCGCGGGGTTCTTCTTTGTGAAGAAGAAAGATGGAGGCCTACGCCCTTGCTTGGATTTCCGCGAACTTAATCGGATTACTGTTCGAGATCCGTATCCACTCCCTCTTATTCCTGATCTCTTCAATCAAATTGTTGGCGCCAAATGGTTTTCTAAATTGGATCTCAGGGGGGCGTATAATCTGATTAGGATAAAAGAGGGGGATGAGTGGAAAACGGCGTTTAACACGCCGGAGGGACATTATGAGAACCTAGTCATGCCTTTTGGTCTGACTACTGCACCAGCAGTATTCCAACATTTTGTTAATGACATTTTTCGTCACCTTGTGGGGCTGTTTGTGGTTGTATATTTGGACGACATTTTAATTTACTCGCCAGATCTTGTGTCTCATCAGGAGCATGTGAGACAGGTGTTGCAGATCTTGCGAGACAATAAATTATACGCCAAACTGGAGAAGTGTGTATTTGCCGTACAGGAAATTCAGTTTTTGGGTTTTTTGGTGTCAGCCTCCGGTTTCCGTATGGACCCTGAAAAGGTGAGAGCAGTGCTTGAATGGGATCAGCCAGGGGATCTTAAGGCTCTGCAGCGTTTTTTGGGGTTTGCTAACTACTACCGGAAATTTATTTGTAATTTCTCATCTGTCGTCAAACCTCTCACTGACATGACAAGAAAAGGGACGGATTTTTCTAAATGGTCGGACAAAGCTTGCCAAGCCTTTTCCTCTTTGAAGAAATGTTTTGCTTCGGCACCCGTTCTCATCCAACCAGATGCATCTCAGCCGTTCATTGTGGAGGTGGATGCGTCTGACGTAGGTGTGGGTGCTATATTGTCCCAGGGTCCGTCCCCTGGTAAATGGCATCCGTGCGCTTTCTTTTCTAAGAAATTGTCGTCCGCCGAAAGGAATTATGATATCGGCAATTGGGAACTTTTGGCCATTAAGTTAGCTTTTGAAGAATGGCGTCACTTTTTGGAGGGGGCAGTCCACCCGGTTACCGTTATTACTGATCACAAGAACCTGTTGTATTTGGAATCCGCTAAACGTCTGAATTCCAGACAAGCTCGATGGTCGTTGTTTTTTACCAGGTTTAATTTTGTCGTCACTTATCGCCCGGGGTCTAAGAATGTAAAGGCTGATGCCTTGTCTCGCAGTTTCCCAGGGGCCGGGAAAACGGATGACCCGAGTCCTATCCTTCAGGAGGGGGTGGTAGTGTCGGCTGTATTTTCTGAGCTTGAGGAGGAGGTGTTAGAGGCTCAGGGGGACGCCCCTGCAGGACCTCCAGGGAGACTGTTTGTCCCAAATCTGTTGAGACAAAAGGTTATTGAGGCACATCATAATTCTGCTCTAGCAGGACATCCAGGGAGTAAGGCTACTTTAGATCTCCTTTCTCGCCGGTTTTGGTGGCCTAATGCTAATAAAGATGTTATAACTTTTGTCGCGTCATGTGGGGTGTGTGCTCGCTCTAAAACCCCTCATACCCGTCCGTCTGGGACCCTTTTACCCTTGAAACTTCCGGAGCGTCCATGGACTCATTTATCTATGGACTTCATTACGGACCTTCCTCCGTCGTCAGGGAATACTGTCATACTGGTGGTTGTTGACAGGTTCAGTAAGATGGCACATTTCGTTGCTCTTCCTGCACTCCCTAATGCTAAAACTCTGGCGCAGGTGTTCATTAGGGAGATCGTTAGACTTCATGGGTTGCCTTCTGATGTGGTGTCAGATAGGGGGTCTCAGTTTGTGTCCAAATTTTGGAGGGCATTTTGTTTACGTCGGGGGATGCAATTGTCGTTTTCCTCGGCTTTTCATCCACAGACCAATGGTCAGACAGAGCGTCTGAATCAGAGTTTAGAGACATATCTCCGGTGTTTTGTCTCAGAGAACCAAGAGGACTGGTCTTCTTTCTTACCTCTGGCAGAGTTCGCTCTTAACAACAGGCGGAGCGAGTCCACTGGTAAGTCCCCGTTTTTTGGGGCATATGGTTTTCATCCCCAGTTTTGTACTTTCAATGGGGGGGGCCCTTCTGGGGTTCCTGAGGAGGAGCGTTTCTCATCATCACTTGCTTCTGTGTGGAGAGGTGTATTGAATAATCTGAGTGCGATGGGGAACCGTTACAAACGTATGGCTGATAGGAGGAGAGTTTCTGGTCCAGATCTGAATGTGAACGATCTGGTATGGTTGTCTACCAGGAATATAAAACTTAAAGTGCCCTCCTGGAAACTGGGTCCCAGATTCATCGGGCCGTACAGGATCAGTTCCATAATTAATCCTGTGGCATTTCGTCTGGACCTCCCTCCTACGTTTAAAATTCATAATGTGTTCCACAAGTCATTACTTAAAAGGTATGTGGCACCAGTCATACCATCACCTCTACCTCCTCCTCCTGTGTTGGTCAATGGTAACTTGGAATTTCAAGTATCAAAGATCATTGACTCACGTCTGAATCGCCGGTCCCATCAGTACTTGGTGCATTGGAAGGGGTATGGTCCAGAGGAGAGGACGTGGGTCCCTGCGTCTTATGTTAATGCAGATCGTTTGGTTCGGACCTTCCACAGAACTCACCCGGGCAGGCCTGGCCCTGAGGGTCCGGAGGCCCCTCGTAGAAGGGGGGGTACTGTCATGTGTGCATTGCCACGAAGATCGTCGCGGTTGCACATTTTGACTTCTCACAGCTGAGCTGCTGTTTCTTTGTGTTTGGCAGCTAGGGAGTTAATTCTGTCTGTGCTCGGTTCTGGGACTGGGTGCAGTTTCTCCCGGCTGCAATTGATTATTTGTTGATTGGTTTCCTTTAAATTCCTGGTTGTCTGCTTGGGGAGTTGCCAGTGAAACCTTCATGCAGACCACAGATAGGAATGAATCTGTATAGACTTTAGTTGTGAGCTCCTTAGTTGTTCTAAGCTCAACTTGGTTAGAGTTTATTTCCCAGACCATTTATTTTCCTTTGGTGTTTGAGTGTGTATGCAAGCGAGTGTTATCCTGTCTGTCTTATATGTCTAATCTGTGTATTTAGCTAAGGTCAGCCCATATCCCTTTGGTGGTAGTCAGGATCCTTCTTAGGACTGATTACAGGGTTCAGGGTCTGATAGGAGACAGGGTTAGGTTGGAGACTTGGACCTCTGAACCATTATCAGTACCTCCAAGGTGAGGGATTAGTTAGGACCCCAGTTTAGGGTCAGGTTAGATCCCGGTCCACCTCTTTCCTGTTTCAGCTCATCAAGTCCTCAAGATTAACCCTGAGTTCAGCAGATATCGTGTCAGGTAAATCTATTCTATACTTACATGCTGATGTTGCTATACTAGTTGTTGTATAGAGTGTTGTTCCTGTATTAATAGTTTACTGACATTGTATACATATCATTAGACAGCGTGACAATTGCCAGCTTTTCTTCTATCTATGTAATATATACACATACTGTATGTGTGTGTCACTGACATCTACACATGTGGTCAAAATTGTTGATACTCTTTGTTTAATGACAGAAAAACCCACAATGGTCACAGAAATAACTTGAATCTGACAAAATTAATAATAAATCAAAAATCTATGAAAATGAACAAATGAAAGTCAGACATAACTTTTCAACCATGCTTCCACAGAATTTTTTAAAAAAATAAAACTTATGAAATAGGCCTGGACAGAAATGATGGTACCCCTGAAAATAATGTGACAAAAGGGACATGTTAAATCAAGGTGTGTCCACTAATTAGCATCACAGGTGTCTACAATCTTGGAATCAGTGAGTGGGCCTGTATAGAGAGCTACAGATACTCACTGTGCTGTTTGGTGATATGGTGTGTATCACACTCAACATGGACCAGAGGATGCAAAGGAAAGAGTTGTCTCAGGAGATTAGAAAGAAAATTATAGACAAACATGTTAAAGGTAAAAGTTATAAGACATCTCCAAGCAGCTTCATGTTCCTATGGTTACAGTTGCACATGTTATTCAGAAATTTAAGCTCCATGGGACTGTAGCCAACCTCCTTGGACATGGCCACAGGAGGAAAATTGATGACAAATCAAAGAGATGGATAATACGAACGGTAACAAAAGATTCCAGAAAAACTTCTAAGCAGATTAAAGGTGAATTTCAAGCTCAAGAAACATCAGTGTCAGATCTCATCATCTGTCGTTGTATGAGCCAAAGAGGACTTCATGGGAGACAACCAAGGAGGACACCATTGATGAAAAAATATCATAAAAAAGCCAGACTGGAATTTGCCAAACTACATGTTGACAAGCCACAAAGCTTCTGGGAGTATGTCCTATGGAGAGATGAGACAAAAATGGAACTTTTTGGCAAGGCTATGTTCACAGATGAAAAAATGAAGAATATCAAGAAAAGAATACTGTCACTACTGTGAAACATGGAGGAGGCTCTGTTATGTTCTGGGGCTGCTTTGCTGCATCTCGCACAGGGAGACTAGAATCTGTGCAGGGTGTAATGAAATCTCAAGACTCTCAAGGGATTCTAGAGAGAAATGTTCTGCCCAGTGTCAGAAAGGTTGGTCTAAGATGCAGGTCATGGGTCTTTCAACAGGATATTGAACAAAACCACACAGCTAAAAACATCCAAGAATGGCTAAGAGGAAAACATTGGACTATTGTGAAGAGGCCTTCAATGAGCCCTGACCTAAATTCTATTGAGCATTTTAGGAAAGAGCTGAAACATGCCGTCTGGAAAAGGCAACCTTCAAACACGAGACAACTGGAGTAGATTGCTCTTGAGGAGTGGGCCAAAATACCTGTCGAGAAGTGCAGAAGTCTCATTAACAGGAATCGTTTGATTGCAGTGATTGCTTCAAAAGTTTGCACAACAAAATATTAAGTTAAGGGTACATCAATTCTGTCCAGGCCTATTTCATTAATTTTTTTTTTAATTCTGTGGAAGCATGATTGAAAAGCAATGTCTGATTTTCATTTGTTCATTTTCATAGATTTTTGATTTATCATTACTTTTGTCAGATTCAAGTTACTTCTGTGACCATTGTGGGTTTTTCTGTCACTAAACGAGGGGTAACAACAATTTTTACCACATGTGTATATATATTTTTATATGTATTCTATGTGTATATATCTATTCTATTCTAACCTGTCACGCTGTGATTTTACTGAATGTTGCACATGAATTGCCTGCTTTTATTCTATCTTTTACCGAATGTTACCAACTTTTTCCAATTTTAAGACAAATGCTCGTGTTACAAATCACAAATCCGAACGTACCATATTCGTGCCGAATTTATGTTTGGCGATCATTTTCCGAACATGTTCTCTCATCTCTACTAGTTACAGAAGCGCCACTGTCCATCCGGCTTCGAAACAAGGACAATAGGGCTGGACCAGCTGTTCTTTGACTCCTCGATGATGCCCAGGCTCAACATTCTCCTCGCCTCCTTGGTACGGTTTTTGTCTCTCTGGATGCTGGACCTATTATTTGACATCACTCAGTTTTTCAAACAATTCGTATGGCCCTTGCCACTTGGCCTGGAACTTACTTTCCACCGTGGTCTCCACCCGGTCTCCAGGGCTAAACTATCTCAGTCTCGCTGACCGATTATAGACCCTTGCCTGGGCCTCATGTGCTTGAAGGAGGCTCTACCTCACAATTGGCATCACCATCACAATCCTGTCCTGCATCTGGGCCACATGTTCGATATCGCTTCGGTGGGGTATTATCTCCTCTTGTCAGGTCTCCTTTGCAATGTCCAGAAGTCCCCGAGGATGCCATCCGTATAGCAGCTCGAACGGCGAGGACCCTGTAGAGGCCTGTGGGACTTCTCTAATGGAGAACAGTAGGTACAGTAATAGGCAATCCCTATACTGGCCATACTTCTCCACGACCTTCTTCAGCATCAACTTCAAGGTCTTGTTGAACCTTTCCACGAGTCCATCCATCTGTGGATAGTACACAGATGTCTTGAGTTGGGTAATCTGGAGGGCCTTACAAAACTTTCTCATTACCTTGGACATCAATGGCGTTCCTTGGTCTCCCTAAGTAGGCTCGTTCGGGAGAAAATATGGACTAACTTGCAGATTACACTCCTGGCTGAGAGGTTCCTCAGTGGTACAGCCATCAGGTACCGTGTTGCATAGTCCGTGACCACCACGACGAATTGGTGGCCTCTGGCAGACTTAACTAACGATCTTACAAGGTCCATGGCAATCTGGACAAATGGGACCTCTATAATAGGTAACAGAACTAGGGGACTGCGGAAGTGGGAAGCGTGAGCAGTTAACTGACATGTAGGACAGGACAGACAATAATTTGCAATCTCCGGTAACATGCAGGCCAGTAGAACATTTGAAGGACCAGCTCTTGGGTTTTATCTATGCCTAGAAGCCCCCCAAGACATGAGAATGGACCAGGTCTAGTACCCTACGTCTATAGGTTCCTGGGACTATCAGCTGCTTTAATACTTCTCCTCGCTGTTTAGTGACCAAATAAAGCAATTCCTCATTCACTGCAAAGTAAGGGAACCTAGTGTCGGCCCCCTGCTCTTGGGCAACAGAATTTATCACAGTCACATTTTCAAATGCCCCTTTTAAGGTAAGATCCCACATTTGAGCAGTCCCAAAATTTCCCCCAGAAATCCCAGTTCAGGAATCCTGGCCTCACTGGTCACTGTCTCATCCTCGTCACCAGCCAGGACACAGAAGTGTAACTCATCCACCTCTGACTGTGATGGGGTTTCATCAGGTTTGAGCTGGCTCCTGTCTGAGACACTTGGTATCTCCGCCTTCCGCCATAAGTCCAAGTACAGGCTAAAGTCCCTCCCTATTATCACCGGGTGTAGCAAGTCCTTAACCACCCCGACCTCATGGGTCTCAGCCCCATAGTTTGTTTTTATAGACACTCTGGCAATGGGATAGTCCTTGGTATCCCCATGAATACAGCGGACACCAACGTCTTTCCAGGGGATCAATGGGTGGATGAGAGTGACCCTTACCAGGGTCATCAAACTTCTTAAGTCCAAGAGTCCTGATACTAGTACCTCATTTATTGTCACGGGACATGACTGCGGCCCTTCCTCGGCTGATAATCCACATTGTAGGTGGGATAGGTATAGTACGAACAGCGCCTCCCTAGGTTGCAGTCCATCTGCTCAGAGGACATAGGACAATGAGCCACTATGTATCCAGGACCATGGCATCTTGAGCAGACCAGGCCTTTGACAACCACCTGGAGATGCACAACACCCCTGCTTTCTAAGAGACTTCTAGACCACCTGACCCACCAGGTCGTCTGCATTCTGGGAATCTCCCTGGGCAACTCAGGTCTGCACTGGCATAGGGAACGAGTGAATAGATCTGTCCATAGCCACACGCTCGACCATGTGGGCTGGTGTGGAGGATTCGGGTTTCAACCATGAACCCCTTGGGCTTTGACAGATATAGTGACCCATGAGCAAGCTAATATCTTTGTTTTTAACTTGACATATTCCCGGGCATCTTGTAAGGTCAAGTCATAATAAGACTTCTTGGGTTCGCTAGTCAGATAGGGAGCCAGCACCTATGCAACCCATTTGAACACAGTCAAAAATGCCTCCATGTCATAACCCGCCATCATTTTTTACTGCCTTCCAGATGTACCTGGACATGTGGAATGGGCTAATGGCCTCCCATTAACCGCCTCAGCAAGCAATTCAGTCTGCTGCTGCTGTTACCTGAATAGGACTTGTTGGTATTGCTGCTGTTGTTGGAGCTACTGCCAGTGCAGTTGTTGTTGCAACTGTTGCATAAGCAGCTTATTCGTCTCCTGATGGGCCAGCTGTGGCTGCTGCTGTGCTTTCACCAGATGCTTGATTAAGTCCAACATACTGTGTGTTGTCTGCTGGCTTATGGCCGACTTTACCCAGGATATGCGATTTGTCCACAACCGCTACCCGCGTTCCTGGAACGTTGCCTACACCCAAAACACCACTTGTGGTAGATCAGCTTACTCAGCTGCACAATAAGGTACAGTCATGGCCAAAAGTTTTGAGAATGACACAAATATTATATTTTCACATGATCTGATGCCCTCTGGTTTTTATGTGTGTTTGACAGATGTTTTTATCACAGATAGAAATATAATAATTGCAAACATATGAGTAACAAAAGCTTATATTGACAGTTAGAATGAGTTAATGCAGCAAGTCAATATTTGCAGTGTTGACCCTTCTTCTTCAGGACCTCTGCAATTCTCCCTGGCATGCTCTCAATCAACTTCTGGACCAAATCCTGACTGATAGCAGTCCATTCTTGCACAATCAATGCTTTCATTTTGTCAGAATTTTTAGGTTTTGGTTTGTCCACCCGTCTCATGATGATTGACCACAAGTTCTCAATGGGATTAAGATCTGGGGAGTTTCCAGGCCATGGACCCAAAATCTCTATGTTTTGTTCCCTGAGCCATTTAGTTATCACCTTTGCTTTATGGCAAGGTGCTCCATCATGCTGGAAAAGGCATTGTTGATCGCCAAACTGCTCTTGGAGGGTTGGGAGAAGTTGCTCTTGGAGGACATTCTGGTACCATTCTTTATTCATGGCTGTGTTTTTAGGCAAGACTGTGAAAGAGCCGATTCCCTTGGCTGAGAAGCAACCCCACACATGAATGGTTTCAGGATGCTTAACAGTTGGCATGAGACAAGACTGGTGGTAGCGCTCACCTTGTCTTCTCCGAATGAGGCGTTTTCCTGATGTCCCAAACAATCGAAAAGGGGATTCATCAGAGAAAATAACTTTACCCCAGTCCTCAGCAGTCCACTGCCTGTACCTTTTGCAGAATATCAGTCTGTCCATGATATTTTTTCTGGAGAGAAGTGGCTTCTTTGCTGCCCTCCTTGAGACCAGGTCTTGCTCAAAGAGTCTCTGCCTCACAGTGTGTACAGATGCACTCTCACCTGCCTGCTGCCATTCCTGAGCAAGCTCTGCACTGCTGGTAGCCCGATCCCGCAGCTGAAACACTTTTAAGAGACGATCCTGGCGCTTGCAGGTCTTTCTTGGGCGCCCTGAAGCCTTTTTGGCAACAATGGAACCTCTCTCCTTGAAGTTCTTGATGATGCGATAGATTGTTGACTGAGGTGCAATCTTTCTAGCTGCGATACTCTTCCTTGTTAGGCCATGTTTATGCATTGCAATGATGACTGCACGTGTTTCTTTAAAGATAACCATGGTTAACAGAAGAGAAACAATGATGCCAAGCACCAGCCTCCTTTTAAAGTGTCCAGTGGTGTCATTCTTACTTAATCATGACAGATTGATCTCCAGCCATGTCCTCATCAACACCCACACCTGTGTTAATGGAGCAATCACTGAAAAGAGGTTAGCTGGTCCTTTTAAGGCAGGGCTGCAATGATGTTGAAATGTGTTTTGGGGGATAAAGTTCATTTTCTAGCCAAATATTGACTTTGCAAGTAATTGCTGTTAAGCTGATCATTCTTTATAACATTCTGGAGTATATGCAAATTGCCATTAGAAAAAGTGAAGCAGTAGACTTTGTAAAAATTAATATTTGTGTCATTCTCAAAACTTTTGGCCATGACTGTAGACACAGGTACACTGTGTTAGGGTCTGCAGAACGCACCAAATATAAGATGTGGAGAGGTGCGTTCGCAGCCCGGGGTCCACCGTGCAGGCGGAGCCTGCTGCTAGTAAAATGGCGTAAGAAGCAAACTCTGTTATCCCGCAGAGTCGCCAACATAAACGCCGTAACGCGCTGTGGCAATAAGTGCGAACTCTGTTACTCCACAGAGCCGCTAGAAGGAGAGCCGCAGCGTGTGCGAACTCACTAAACACAACTGAGTCGCAAAGAAAACACGCTAGGGCGCTGTCTAGCGTTGAAAGCGAACCCTGTTACGTCACAGGGCCGCTGAGAAAAAGTGCTGTGTCCTGTCAGGCTCTCAGGTACACAGTTAAGTGCTAAGCGTACATAACGCGTGATCATGTGCTAATGTCCTCGCGGGAGTCACCCGCAATCTATGGCGTCTGAACGCCAGACCCTGAATACGGCAATCAAAACTCCTCACCGGTTATGCCGGTAATCTAGGGCATCTAGGATGCCGACCCTGACCAGCTAGCACACCAAACTCCTCACCGATTAAGTCGGTATTCTAGTGGCTTATTTCAGCCGGGTCCCTAACCACACACACACACATGACCACACTGGCGCATAGCATACAATGGTTGATATTAGCACATGGCGGCCCAGCCATGCTACCCTTTTATAGTAACAGCTACAGGACCTGCCAGAAACAAGGACCAATGAAGCTTGTTCCAGAACAACAGTAGTCACAGGACCTTCCTGGTAGACCAATAGGAGCTGCTGCAGTACCTGAGCATGTGACCCCTGATCTCCAATGAGAGATCTCACTCTGGGCATGCTCAGAAGGGAAAACGCAGGACTTTGTCCAAAAGACGTCTGCTCCAGCACTGGCTATAATAGCAGATCCAGGAAAGGCAGCAGCAAGTCACTGCACAGTACTGGAGTGGGCAAGACGCTTGGACCGACGTCTCTGCAGAGCAGGCTCCACTGCAGCCGGAGATGAATGGGAGACCGCAGCGGGGCTGGTTCGAGACTCCCCTTGTGCAGCAGCGGGAACTCGAACCCTAACATTACCCCCCCTCCTAGGGCCCCCCCTTCTTTGGGCCTCGCTGCGCTCAAAGGCAGCGATGAGCTGCGGAGCGTGAACATGCTCGGCAGGCCCCCCGGACATATCCTCAGGTCCATAACCCCTCCAATCCACCAAATAAAATTTTTTGCCTCGTACCACCTTGTACCCAACAATGGCATTCACCTCATGATCGTCGGTAGATGAACCCGACGTCCCGGCAGATGACTCGGAAAACCGGGAAATGGCCACGGGTTTCAGAAGGGACACGTGAAAGGTGTTAGTGATACCAAGGCGAGGCGGAAGGGCTAGGCGGTAAACCACCGGGTTCACCTGCTCAAGAACTTTAAAGGGGCCCAAAAAGCGAGGTGCCAACTTGGTGGACTCTACACGTAGCCTGATGTTTCGGGCAGAAAGCCACACTAGGTCACCCGGAGCAAATGTAGGAGCGGGGCGCCGATGGGCATCGGTCGAAGACCTCATCCTCTCTTTGGAGGCCTGAATGGCATCCTGTGTGCGGTCCCAAATATCCCGTGCCTCCACAGCCCAGTCTGCCACCCTGGAATCGGCGGAAGACACGGGCATGGGCACTGGTACCCGCGGATGCTGACCGTAGTTCAGGAGGAATGGGGTCTGTCCGGTGGAGTCAGCCACAGCATTATTTAGAGCGAACTCAGCCCACGGTAGCAAGGATGCCCAGTCATCCTGCCTGGCAGAGACAAAATGTCGCAAGTATGTGACCAAGGTCTGGTTGGCCCTCTCTACCAACCCATTCGTCTCGGGATGGTATGCAGAGGAGGGATTTAACTCAATGCTGAGTAAACGACACAGCTCTCTCCAGAACCGAGACGCAAACTGGGGACCTCGATCACTGACAATTTTGTCTGGCATACCGTGAAGGCGGAAAATATGCCTAATGAATAATGCTGCCAAGGCCCGTGCAGACGGTAACCGTGGTAACGGCACTAAGTGCACCATTTTGGAGAAGTGGTCGGTTATCACCCAGATGATGGTGCAGCCCCGAGACTTGGGTAAGCCCACCACAAAATCCATCCCGACCATCTCCCAAGGCCTGTCTGCCACCGGTAAAGGGAAAAGTAACCCAGCTGGCCGTTGTCGAGGGGACTTATTCTTGGCGCAGGAGACGCACGCCTGAACGTATTCCCTGACGTCACGGGCCATCTGCGGCCACCAGTATGTTCTCGCCAGCAACTCAGAAGTCCTTTTTGTCCCAAAATGTCCACCTACCCTGGACGAATGTGCCCAAGAGAGTACTTCCGGTCGCAAATTGATGGGCACAAAAGTCTTGTCCGGAGGCACAGACTCAAGCGAAACCGGAGCCACCGTTCTTAGGCTTTCTGTGGGGACAATAAGCCGAGGCTCCTCCTCCACCTCCTCAGAGGACACCACGGAGCGGGATAGAGCGTCTGCGCGAATGTTCTTCTCACCGGAGAGGAAATGGAGGGTGAAATGGAACCGGGAGAAAAACAAGGACCATCTGGCCTGAGGGGAATTTAGCCGCTGGGCTGTCTGCAAATACACCAAGTTCTTGTGGTCCGTGAATACTTGGAAGGGGAAGCGAGCCCCTCCAGAAGATGTCTCCACTCGGAGAAGGCCAACTTCATAGCCAGTAACTCCCTGTCCCCGATGGAATAATTCCTCTCTGCTGGTGTAAAGGTCTTGGAAAAGAAGAAGCAGGGATGCTTCCGACCCTGGGCATCCTTTTGAAAGAGGACTGCTCCAGCACCAACAGAAGAGGCATCCACCTCTAAGATAAACGGTTTATCGACATCGGGGCGATGTAAGATGGGAGCACTGGCGAAATGCGACTTGATGGAGGAGAACGCCTTTGTGACCTCCTCTGACCACAACTTGGGATTAGCTCCCTTCTTGGTGAGGGCTACCAAGGGAGCTACCAAAGTAGAGAAGTGGGGAATGAATTGGCGATAGTAGTTAATGAACCCCATAAAGCGCTGCACCGCCTTAAGGGAGTGGGGTTCTTGCCAATCCATCACAGCCTGTAGTTTGGTAGGATCCATAGCCAATCCCTGGGTGGAGATGACATAGCCCAGGAAAGGTAGAGACTCCTGCTCAAACATGCACTTCTCCACTTCGCATATAGGGAATTTGCTCGCAAGAGGTCGAAGACCTTGCAGACATCTCTCCGGTGGGAGGCCATATCTGGAGAAAAGATGAGAATGTCATCCAGATAGACTACCACCGAGGTGGTCAACATATCCCGGAAGATGTCATTCACAAAGTCTTGGAAGACAGCTGGGGCGTTACAGAGCCCAAAGGGCATTACCAGATATTCATAATGCCCATCCCTGGTGTTAAATGCCGTCTTCCATTCGTCCCCCTCACGGATGCGAATCAGGTTATACGCACCCCGCAGGTCTAACTTAGTAAATACCCTTGCTCCCCGAAGCTTGTCAAAGAGCTCAGAGATTAGCGGCAAAGGATATTTATTTTTCACGGTGATAGCGTTGAGACCCCTATAATCAATGCACGGACGTAATTCTCCGTTCTTCTTCTGCACAAAGAAGAACCCCGCTCCCGCTGGTGACACCGACTTCCTAATGAATCCCCTTGCCAAGTTCTCCTGAATATATTGGGACATGGCCTCTGTCTCAGGAAGAGAGAGGGGATAAACCCTTCCTCTAGGAGGCTCAGCTCCAGGCAAGAGGTCGATAGGACAGTCATAGGGGCGATGAGGCGGAAGAGTCTCCGCAGCCTTCTTCGAGAAAACGTCGGCATAAGACCAATAGACCTTAGGAAGAGGAGAGAGGTCTATGGGTATCTCAGTGGTGCTGACCTGCACGCTGTCCCTAATGCATCTGCCTTTACATAAATTACCCCAACCCAGAATTCTCCCTGAAGACCACTCAATATGGGGAGAGTGGTGGCGGAGCCAGGGTAATCCCAACAAAACCTCATCTATACCCTCAGGGAGGATAAAAAATGATATATTCTCCTGATGGGAAGGAGACATAGACAAGGTGAGTGGGACAGACTGATGGGTGATTTGTGAGGGCAGAATTGCTCCGTTCAACACCCGTACCGATACTGGTTCAGCCAGCAACACCAAAGGCATGGTGTGGCGAGAAGCAAAGGAGGATGACATAAAATTCCCCTCTGCCCCAGAATCCACACACAGCTTGACGGGTAGGGTGGTAGAACCGTGGGTAATTATCCCCTTGAGGGGCACTTTAGGGGCAAAACTCATGGCGTCCAGTGACCCTGTTCCTACGGTTACTGGGCGCGACCGTTTATTCAGCCGCTGTGGACATCGGTTGGCAAAATGTCCCTGCTGCTGGCAAATATAACAAACCGGGGATGGACGAGTGACCCGAGATTTAGATCCTGCAGGAGCAACCTCCTGAAGGTCGGGCGCCTGAACGGGCGACTCCAGAGGGGTGGTGAAGGTTGGAGCCAACCGAACCCTCTGCCTACACTGGGCACGTTCCATCCTCCGCTCGTGGAAACGGAGGTCGACGCGGGTGGAAATAGCGATAAGCTTCTCCAGTGTGGCAGGAATCTCTCTGGTAGCCAAGGCGTCTTTCGCATGACCCGCCAGTCCTCTCCAGAACACGGGAATGAGGACTTTATCTGGCCACTCTAATTCCGAGGCCAGAGTCCGAAATTGGACAGCAAACTGGCTGACCAAAGCCGAACCCTTGGTACTTGCCAGCAGTTTGAGCGCCGTATCGTGGGTGATCTGAGGTCCTAGAAAAACCTTTTTCAGAGCCTCCAGAAAACGAGAAGCACTCCGCACCACACGGTCGTCGCGCTCCCACAGCGGCGTTGCCCACTCCAACGCTCTGCCCGACAGAAGAGCTATCACAAAGCCCACTTGTGCCCGATCCGTGGGGAAACGTGCAGCCAGAAGCTCGAGGTGTATGGAGCACTGACTCACGAATCCCCGACATTGCTTGCTGTCACCAGCAAACTTGTCTGGAAGCGGGAGGTGGGACAATGTAGGGACAGAGGTGGCAGAGGACAAACTGGCTGCAGCTACGCTAGCAGCCTGAACAGCGACTGCGGTAACATCCACTGCTGAGGTTGTGCGCTCAAGAGCCGCCAACCTACCCTCCAGCTGCTGGATGTACAGCTGTAAACGCTGTTTATCCGCCATTTCACTAGCCAGACCCTGGCGCTAATATTATGTTAGGGTCTGCGGAACGCACCAAATATAAGATGTGGAGAGGTGTGTTCGCAGCCCGGGGTCCACCGTGCAGGCGAAGCCTGCTGCTAGTAAAATGGCGTAAGAAGCAAACTCTGTTATCCCGCAGAGTCGCCAACATAAACGCCGTAACGCGCTGCGGCAATAAGTGCGAACTCTGTTACTCCACAGAGCCGCTAGAAGGAGAGCCGCAGCGTGTGCGAACTCACTAAACACAACTGAGTCACAAAGAAAACACGCTAGGGCGCTGTCTAGCGTTGAAAGCGAACCCTGTTACGTCACAGGGCCGCTGAGAAAAAGTGCTGTGTCCTGTCAGGCTCTCAGGTACACAGTTAAGTGCTAAGCGTACATAACGCGTGATCATGTGCTAATGTCCTCGCGGGAGTCACCCGCAATCTATGGCGTCTGAACGCCAGACCCTGAATACGGCAATCAAAACTCCTCACCGGTTATGCCGGTAATCTAGGGCATCTAGGACGCCGACCCTGACCAGCTAGCACACCAAACTCCTCACCGATTAAGTCGGTATTCTAGTGGCTTATTTCAGCCGGGTCCCTAACCACACACACACATGACCACACTGGCGCATAGCATACAATGGTTGATATTAGCGCATGGCGGCCCAGCCATGCTACCCTTTTATAGTAACAGCTACAGGACCTGCCAGAAACAAGGACCAATGAAGCTTGTTCCAGAACAACAGTAGTCACAGGACCTTCCTGGCAGACCAATAGGAGCTGCTGCAGTACCTGAGCATGTGACCCCTGATCTCCAATGAGAGATCTCACTCTGGGCATGCTCAGAAGAAAAAACACAGGACTTTGTCCCAAAGACGTCTGCTCCAGCACTGGCTATAATAGCAGATCCAGGAAAGGCAGCAGCAAGTCACTGCACAGTACTGGAGTGGGCAAGACGCTTGGACCGACGTGTCTGCAGAGCAGGCTCCACTGCGGCCGGAGATGAATGGGAGACCGCAGCGGGGCTGGTTCGAGACTCCCCTTGTGCAGCAGTGGGAACTTGAACCCTAACACACTGTCTCTTAAAATTTTCCATTGGTTTATTGTATATGCAGCATAAACCAACATGAACCGAAAAATAAACACAGCCCTTTGGGCACAACAAGAAAAACAAAACAAAATGGTATCTCACATTCTCTGCTGCTGAGGGGATCCGCCTCGCTCAGGGATGGCAAAACCTCCTGGTTCAGATTATCTGGTGTTCCTCTCTCCTAACATGTTGAACACTAACTGCCTCTGGAGGCCAGCTATGTAAGCCCCAGACCACACCCTTGAGTGGAGATAACATGGACAACCTCTCACCCGCTCTATGGTTGTCCACATAAATCCCAGGCCTTTAAACAAATTTGCTGTTAACCCCTTACAGCACTTATTGTTCTGGGGGAAAATTTATGGGTTTCACATCACTGAACCCATTAAGTGCAGCAAAACATATCTCCCCTCCAGCACTTTACCAGTGACTTTGTCATACATGTAAGGCAAGTAACACAGGTAGTTGACTGATAAAGTGACCCACAGTAGAACCTTTTATAATGACACAGAAGCAGTCAGTCATGGGCCATGCATGAGGTATCAGGGTCTGGACCAGCATTTACAGCTTAATTGAAGTTTCAATGAGGACCTGAAGGTTAAGGGAGCGGTATAAGCCTTCTTAGCTGGGAGGCCTGATACCTCATGCAACACCACCAATTTTTTTTTCCAGCCACACTCAGATGGCACAAACATCAGTTTCATACAGGAATGTTGGTAGAAAAATGTAAGGATAATAACACAGGTATTTGAGTGAAAGTAAGTGCAAGTCTGCCTGTCTGGGAGCCCTACTTCTACAGGAAAACACACATGAAGGAGACGTAACTTGAATTCTCCACATTTGAAAAAAATATTCTCACACACTACTAAACTGGTATCAATTTCCACAGAGTAGAAATAGTATAATATACCGCTGACATACCTTTCACTACAGGCAACACACCAGTTGGAGACCCAACTTCGAGTCTCCAAATTTCAAAAAATTATTGTCACACACCAATAAAGTGGCATCAATTTACACAGAGCAGAAACAGTATAATAGACCTCTGACACACCTTCTACTACAGGCAACCCACCAGATGGAGACTCAACTTCGAGTCTCTACATTTCAAAAAATTGTTTGTAACATAATCAGCAGTAGCAACAGCAGGCAGAGAAGCCACGCGAAAAGGTGTCACAGACTTCAGTAATGCGAGATCAATGCATGACACTAAAAATGACACCATCATCTCGTCTGTCTAATCTGCGACTGGAGATCTGTGACTTGTTAGGCAGTCTACACTTTCAGGGGACAGCCGGATTCGCTTATCCATCAGTAGTATAGGAACTGTAGTATTCGTCAAACTCAATTTGACAGGTCGACACGCCCCCTATCATTTAATCCGTCTCCCTGTCAGCTTGATCCAGGTCGTCACGCCCTCTGGCTGAACTTTGCTCAGGCTGGGAAATCTGTGGCTGAACTTTGCTCAGGCTGTGAAATCTGGTCTGCTGGATTTTTATTCAGTGTCTTTGATTAGTGTGTGGAGTTTTTAGTGTATTAAAGGTTAGTTTTAACTCCATCCGTAGATGTAAAGCTATTTTCTAGCAGAGAATGCACTGACATGAACTGTAAATGTCTGTATTAGAATCCATCAGTAAATGTAAAGCTATTTTCTAGCAGAGGAGAGAAACTTTTAAGGACCCAGTAAATGCATGTAAAACACTATTGTGGTGGAATTTGGAATTATGACGCTCAACTTATAGTTTTATTCAGTATATATATTTTTAGCTTGGCCGTGTATCTAAGGCTTGTGCTGTGTTGTGTATAGCCCCAGGCATGTTGGGGCATGTTTAAAACTGACGAGACTTATAACCCCGTCTCATTGTACGGGCAATCATTGTACGGGCATATTATGTATATGGCCGTGTTACAATATTACAGAATGGTTTATTCGTATTTTAAAAAAAAGCAATGACACGGTATTGTAAAAACAAGGTTACAAGATTTTATTGTAATAAATACAGCTCAAAGACATTTCAAACATTTAAAAGTACATACAGAATGATATAAAAAGTGTCACATGCACAATTAACAAATATCAGAGCACACACGATAAAATAGATAATTAACAAGTACATAGGCTACATCGTGAGCCACATGGTTGGCAGTATCGGTAGAGACCTTTTTTTAGGTAGTAGAGTTCCCCTTGTGGTGCCTAATGACGGGGAGTGCAGCGAGTGAATTGTGCGGGGTGCGGGGTCTAACCTCATCGATGTAGATACACCACCGCTGGAGGACATTTTTAATTCGTCTAAATGTTGTCTAGTAGTGTGATTACCCACAACAGTAGAGGGTATATTCAGCTCGGCCATAGCTCGCATAAACGATTCCCAACCCTAGGTAAATTCCTGACGGTTAGAGCGTGACCCTGCGTTGTACTACGTACTAAATCCACTAAGTTAGACCCGGGTATTACAGAGCCTTTGAAAATAAATTCGTCTTTATCATTCCAATCTGTCACACTCTTATTCTGGAGTAGTCTGTTTAGTAAAAATTCAGCATTCTTTTTATATCTTTGGTTTATATGCCCTACAATTTCAGCGATCTCGTGATTTTTTTTATCGGTGACGGTATTTGGCGGCTGTTGATGCTCAGGATCCTGAGGGCTAACGAGATTTAAAGCTGTCAGTTTTTTGAGCTGCGTTTCGTATGTACCAAGTAGCGCTCCAGCACGGTGCTATACATTTTAATTTTCACATCGTCGGGGATGTCGCGTCGCTGTAAAACGGAGTTAATCTCATCATCGAGGCGTCGAATAGCAGTTTCGCGTATGCTCTCGGGGATTGGTGTCCTTAGCTTATGTAGCTCCTGTTTGGGGACTAGATACATTTTCTCAGCATGCTCCATTATTTGCCAGCGAGCAGACTCGTTATTATGGGAATTGCAAAGCCTAAAAGAGGACCGATAAAGCCACCGGTCTGATTCAGTACTCGTTTCTTTTTCTTTATGGACTGCGCTCTATCGCTAATGGTTCTTATAGCTTTACGCCACTTCTTCAGTATGCCTTTTTGGCGCTCTTTCAACGGGATTCTGCCTTTTAAGATGTTTAAAGCAATCTCACCTATAGCGGTGATTAAATCCACGCTCGCATTGCGCAAAATAGATTTCCGGACGGATGGGGTTGCCTTCACCAGGGTTTTTAAGAGAGCCCAGTTACGCCGGAGTCTCTCGGACATCTTTACAGCACAACGCATACAGCGTGGAATGTGCGATCCCGCATAAAATTCACTTTTTAGAAGCGATTTTCTTCTGCACATAGACAGCTGGTAACGCCGGTGGAAACAACCCAGTCCGTAAGCGGTGATCCTCCGGTGTATTAGCTTTCAAATCGACCAGCAAATACCCATAAGGCTCCCGCGTAGCATCCTCAAAGGCTTCTAGGAAAAAACGTGTTTTTCCGGGGTACATCTGACGAGCTAGTGTTAAAATTTGTAATTTATCTCGAGGGTTGTTAAAAAGGACCATGTACTTTGTGTTTAAATTTATGGTGCGGCTTTTCTTACCCTGACAAAATATGTTTTGTACCAGGTAGAAAATACTGAGATTTCTGTGGTGCACATACTTGGTGAACGCTTTTTCTATCTCACAATTTTCGCTAGCGCTATCCATGAGATCATCAACAATCGCCAAATTCACCTTGCCCGGTGGGAATAATTCATCATCTACGAATGTATTCGGCAGACCCTCCACAAATCTGGTGTTGGGAAAAGAGAGAGAGATTTCATCATATAGTTTCTGCCAGCATGAATAAAACCAAACAATATTATCCGGCTTGTGAGAAAAACTACTTTCAATATTATACAGCAATTGTTTTACAAAATAACTCTTTCCAGAATTAGACGGCCCCGCTAGAATGCACGAGAGCGGGTGTTGTAGCCTCGTGTCCATCACAATACTGTGCTAATAGCCGTACGGCAGGGTGGTGAATTCGTCTAGTAGTCGGCGCTTTGTGTAGACACACTTCTGGGTCTTTTGTAGGACACGGGATTCAATATTCCAATATTTTTTATCTCTCACAATGCCCTGCTGCTGTACGACGATGCGCTTCTGAGTTTCAGCGTCTGAATTACGAGGGTAGTCCAGAACTAGATCTTTCAGACTGCTAAAATTGATAGATTGCGAGTTACCAACATTTAGCGTTATTCCCTTCACTTTTAAGACAGTCTTCCCTGTGTTGAGCTTGTACCCGTAAGTTTTGGGCCCTGCAGAAACAAACTCTGTGATGTATGTGCCCTCGGGTATCTCACTCGTCAATTCCCCAGGTAATCTCCTAGAGGCGGCTGCCACTCACCTTCCCTGTGCACAAAAATAACTGAATCTGTGTCGTGATAAAGGCACCTCTCCTGCAGCCTGTCCAGCAGAGAATAGAGCTCTAGCCGCGCATACGCTGTGGTAAAGCAGGCTATAAAGATGTTTGTGTTTCTGTTGACTGTGTGGTGCCCCTCCGCATATTTCCAGTTAATGGTAGCGGTTTCGTCATCGATAAAATCCAGCGTAGAAATGTCATAGTAGGGCAGGAAGAGATACCTAAAAAGCTCATCAGGATCCCTAACAATCTTGGTGCTTGGTAGATTGGACTTCTGAGCAAACTTTCCCCATAAAGAATTTAAGAAAAGTTTGGAGATCTGTCTTTTAGCGGGGTTGACGGCTATATTTTCAGGTCGTAACCGTACACCCTCTTTTTCAAGAAAACTGTCAATGTACTGCTTTTTCTTGGTATCATCAGTGCACCAGCTAGGATACCCTGAAGCCTCCTGCTTATCCCTAAGGTGTAATTTAATGTAGCGAGCAAACAGATCATCGCTGGTGTTTGGAAAATGCCATATTTCATAGATGTGGGCGATCCGGTACCCTTTATCTATCGCCAGCTCAAGCTCTATGGTGCACCAGGTACCTGTCAGGGAGCGTTCTTCATCACTATGACGGCACTCCTCTGCCTCTGAATTTACAGCGCATGTATAGCAAAGGGGGAACATCAATTTTTTGTCGAGTTTTACCGGTAGAACGGGAAAAAATAAATCTCTCGGGGGATAGACCTTGACTCTAGCTAAGCCAAAGTATTTTTTAATGAAACCAAAGTTGTCATAGATGATGTCGGGGTGACCTACAGGGTATGTTTTAGTTTTGTTTACAAAGGGGTACAGGCTTGTGAAGTCGTAGTAATGTAAAGTCTCACCAGCTTCCACCTGGTGATAGAGCTTAATAGCGTTAGTTCGACCCCCATAAAGCGCATCGCGGGGGTCTAAGGGAGCAGGGAAATCCATTTGATGGAGAAATGCCTGGAGGTTAGAATCGTTTTTAGCCATTTCACGCCACTCGTGCTCCCATATCACTCTTATGGTGTACCCGCGCAGCTGCAGGTAACGCTTTTTAGCTAAAAATGCATGATATAATTGACCGTAGGTGGTGTTTGTAACTTTATTTGTATCATTCTCATTATAGCATGATGGGCACCCGTGGAAAAAACAGCCTTGAAATTCAAAAGCTATGTGCTGGCCGTTAACATAGGCATAACCATCTAGAAAATACTGACCGAGTTGTTTCTCACCTCCTCTTAAGGCATGCTGAATGTCAATGTTCTCGGTATGCGCTACATACATGAGCCACTGTATAGCGGCGGATGAGTAGCGCTTTTTCGCCTTGTGATAATTATCACCCGGTAAAATGGCGATCGTTTTTTCTGGTAGAAATTTAAATCGATACATTGACATACATACAGAGGCCAAGGTGATGAGTTGAAAAGGATCAATACAGCTGCTCTCCACAACCATTTCTTTTTGAATGTCGCAGTATTTTTTAACACTTTTCAGCGTCATTTCCATAATGCGCTCTCTATAGATCTCACAGGCTCGTCTCAAAATTTCAACATCCTGTTTACAGTATGATTTTAGTTCACTCTTGAAGTCAAAAACTGTATGTTTCTCACCCTCATGCCATGCCAGGAACTCTACCTTCTCATCCGTGGCCATGTACTCCAAACCATAATATTTCACATCGGGTATGGGACCTACATAGTTTTGGTTTTCTCGGGTGTTAAAAAAGTGTGGAAAATGACCTTTGGCACCTGAAAAGCCCATGGCCTGAGGTAATTTACTGAGCTTCATGGGAATAAAATTTAGCGAGTCTATGAACCTTAAAGACAAATCGGGCACCGTCACACACAAGAGGCGGCCACCTTGGGCTATCAGCTTTACCTGTAGTTTTTCAAAAATCAGCTCCTTAACAATAAAGTAAGAATCGTAGCGCCCTGCATTGTGCGCTATAAATGTATACCCTGAAAATTTCCCGCTGGTAAAGAACAGTAAAAAGTCGTGCGTACAGCTATCACCTTCAAACTCCCAGGACTGCTCACCACTCAGAGTTGTGGCATAAATGTAATTTGGGATGTGGGTACCTGTCTCCTGCATACATTCAAAATCGTAAAAGATATAACAATCTGTCTCGTCCTCCGGTACATAGCGCCGCATGTAACAGAGATGGGCGTCAAATTTATTTACACGAGCACGGCATACGGGGCAACACAAACCGGCACATTCATGCATGCCCTCGCTATTCCTGAACACAAAGCGATGGCACTCATCACAAAATATTTTAAGCCTGCAGAACGGCGGGTCATCCAGAGCTAATTGTTTGTGATGATCTAAACACTCACTAGAGCGACAATGAACCCGACATACGGAGCAACGCGGAGTTTGTTGTACACCTGCACACTCCACACAATCCACTCTTTGACAAGCTTTACAAAAATATTGACATGAATGGGTGTTCTTCTTATTATACAATGAATTGCAGAGCTCACAAAAGTAATCACTCCCGATAAAGCCTTTCATATTCTTGATACCATAGTAGTGGTTATCATGGAACAGTATGAATACGATTTTACCACTAGCTGCATTGTCGGTCTGAAAGTAGCGCCAATCACCCTGACTGTAGTACAGTACTTTAATGGTGACCCCCAAATAGTTCTCAAATGCTGGAATGTCGCTAAAACTCACTAATCGCTCATCAGGGATCCCCAGAGCCGTGTGTATGATTTTAGAGCGATTCAGTAAAACCGCATCACTGACATCCGCGTCCTCAATCAGGGCGCACACACTAGCGGCCAAACACAGATTTGTACTGTAATTGTTAAAATCATACAGCCACTGCCTCTTTTGTTTAATGATTCGACTGCTCGCTATAGATTTCAAGCGTCTTTTTACACCGACTCTGCGGTTTTTTACACCGCCTCGACGGTTTTTAACGGTAGTGATGACGAGTTTTAGGGTATTGCTTGCCAAGCATTCAGCATTACTTTGAAGTGTGCGAGCAACAGCATTTAAAAAAGATTCAGAATTAAAATCCTCGCGGCTCTGCTTTGTAGTGAAAATGGGGTCTAAAGCGTCGCCACCTTCAAGCCTTAACTGCACAAAGTCGCCCGGTTCAATGTCCCTAATGACTCTATCCAGTAATGACTGAATACTGTCGTGAACAATGTTCACAGCCTCGACAAACGATCGTACACGCTCCAAATTTACAAACCTAAAATGATCGGTATGTATGCGTGCACTGAAATTACGGTTGTCCCTCTGGTGATGATGGAAGTGTTGTAAAAATACTGTATGATCCGATCCCCTCACATCATCAGCAGAGTTAGCATCCGCAGCAGAGGCTTGTGAGCTTTGTGCAAACCGGAACGGACGTCATTTTCAGGGCCATCATGGCTATGTGAGACAGGAGCATCTGTGTGTGTTGGCTCCGGGGCTATCTGTGGTGGTATAGCAGGACAGCTGATTCCACCCCGTCGTCTAGCGCCTATTGCGCGTCGAGCACTGACCAGTAGTTTTAGAGCTCGTTTTATAACTCTGGACCTATTATAACGGGCTGTTTTAGTTGGTTTATGCAGGCCCGAACCGATCATATTTAGTCATAACGGGTTAGCACCATCGGGTATCTCGGTGTCTACTTGCATCAGGCGAAGCGCGTATAGCTCTGCCTTACAGGCATCTGTTGTGACTACTTCAGACAGCAATCTTTCAAAAGTATTACAGAAAAACACTATTTTGGGTAGCCAGATTTTGTAACGTAAGTAACGATCTAACTGCTCCTTAAACACTGAGGCTCCGGCGGGGGCCCACCCAATGGCGTCATACATCTGCGCTGTAGCGATCGGAGATACAGAATTCCCACTGTTAACAACTAGAGTGTCTGCAGAACCAGCAATGCTAACAGGTACAGAGAGCGCAGAATCCACACTGCTAACAGGTACAGAGATCGCAGAATCCGCACTGCTAACAGGTACAGAGACCGCAGAATCCGCACTGCTAACAGGTACAGAGACCGCAGAATCCGCACTGCTAACAGGTACAGAGACCGCAGAATCCGCACTGCTAACAGGTACAGAGACCGCAGAATCCGCACTGCTAACAGGTACAGAGACCGCAGAATCCGCAATGCTAACAGGTACAGAGACCGCAGAATCCGCACTGCTAACAGGTACAGAGACCGCAGAATCCCCACTGCTAACAGGTACAGAGACCGCAGAATCCGCATGCTAACAGTACAGAGACCGCAGAACACGTATTGCTAACAGATACAGAGACCGCAGAATCCACACAGCTAACAGGTACAGAGGCTGCAGAACACGTATTGCTAACAGCTACAGACACATCTGTATGAAGCCTCGGCTTTTTACATACTTTATGCTTAGTCGTTAACACTCTCTTTAACCCCATCACAACATTAACTGGATTAGATACAGCAGCGTGAGATGTGGTGGGTAAATTAATGGTATCCAACAGTTCAATACCCGTGGAATTAGTGGACTCAGTTACAGACGGCAGTAAAGGCTGTATAGCATGAGTGGTCCGTATAATGACCGGTTCTACGGTGCGCTTCTTACCATCAGCGAGCTGATCAATCTCACGGTCAAGCGCCTCACGAGTCTGTCGGGTTGTGGTATTCATGGCGGAAAATGTGAGTGGTGATGTTTCTGAAGCACACGTAGTTCTCTGCGCGGGTTTACGTGGTCGCTCCTGTACTTCAGAGTATAGTTCAGCGTCATTCACAGCACCGCTGGATGGTTGCGCGCCACTTGAATGGGATAGCACGCCCGGCATCAGATAGAACTGCTGTTGTGGCTGTGGGCCATCACTGCCCATAGGTGTCTGTATCGTCATCAAGAATGGCGCTGCGTGGTTCTCGTTGAGACGTAGTGGTTGCAGAGGGGTCGTGGTTATTTTTCTCTCGACTTTAGATTTATCTGTGGATGAGATTGTACATGTGGCAATCTGACTTTACAACTATCTTTAAGGAGAGATTCTACATGTAGCGGATACGTGCGGAGCATCGCGATCCTATGTGTGACAAGAGTAGCATACATTGTATTAAGACTAGTCTGATATATCAAAATATACACTTACCGGTTAACGATGATGCCTGCACGGTTGTAGCAGAGGTTTCTGGGACGTCTGAGGCGTTCTCCACTAGCAGATGTATATTCTCCTTTGTAAATATCTTGCTCCTAGGTTTCACTTTACGCGCTATAAATAATAATAGTCATTAGAAGGTGCATCAACAATTTTCTCCAGCCGTTTGGGCAAAACAGTTTTTCATGCGGCACGTACCTTTATCTTTCTTGACAGCCGCCAGGCTTCGCTTTTTAGGAGTTTTAGAAAATGCGACGTCTTCTTGGGCTCTGTTAGTGCCAGGGTTCATAGGCATTTCGGCCGAATCCAGCTCCGCTATCATTGCGACATCTGTAAGGAGTTAATATTCACTTACACACTTAAATTCACATAGTTAAGTGTTATATATAGTTGTATATATATATATATATATATATATATATATATACAGACACGCAGAAACACAGCGTACCCTCGATGCCGGTGCTGAAAGGCCATCCCATGGCGCGGCAGAACTAGAAGCATTACAAGCGACAGCTGGTGAAATACAGGCCTCGGGGTCCAAATAGTTCAAGGTAGCGAAAACCTCATCTGGCAGATAGCTGCTCATTATACACGGTTCTTAAAGAATAAAGCAAAAATAATATGCAAAACAACTCTATATATATATATATACACACACACACACACACACAACCACGCATCCACACAACGTACCCGCGCTGGGCAGAGCCGCCTGACCGCCCACGCTCCACGCATCACTAGCGTTACTACACGCTGCAGCAGGTAAAATACAGGCCTCAGGGTACGAATAGTTCATGGTGGCAAAAACTTCATCAGGCAGATCGCAGCTCATCATACCCGGTTCTTAAAGAATAAAGCAAAAATAATATGCGAAACAACTCTATATATATATATATATATATATATACACACAACACACACACAACCACGCATCCACACAACGTACCCGCGCTGGGCAGTGCCGCCTGACCCCTCACGTTCCATCCATCATTAGCGTTACTAGACGCAGCCTCGGGTAAAATTGTGGGGGCAGGATCAGAATGCTTCATGGTAGATGAAATCCCATCAGATACGTACACCTTCATTATACACGGATCTTAAAGAATAAAGCGGTATAAAAAATGATGTGCAAAATGCCTCTTAACTATAACACCCCAATGTGTCTATATAATTCAGACATCTAAAAATAAAATTAACTGTATGAATTTTAGCGTCAATCTATAGTAATTATTAATATTAATAGTAAGCGAGCTAAATTTTCCACTACAGGGTAAATATACAGCTATTAATCAACACAGATGTGGTATATTATTAAAACAAATAAAGTACAACTATGAAAACCCGGATAAGTTATTCATGCAAATAAACACTTAAACTATACTAACTTAATATAATTGAAACGAAATCCGTAAAAATACTCACTATAGTCCTGTTCAGATATGGCGTGTGGTCTGTGAGGTATGAAGTCTTACAGGTGAGCTGTGTATCGCTTGGGAGCTGGTTGTATTTATTGGGGGCTAACAGAGAGAACACGCCCTCTGTCAATACCATGAACTGCTAGATAGAAAAAATCTATTAATGTTTTACAGGGCCAGCATGCCTGCTAAGGGTCCTGAAGAAATATTAAAGAAGCAATATTTCACGCCCGAAGCCCCTGCATCATTCAGCGGCATTACAAATCTATACAGATCGGTTAGAACGCGTGGTATAAAACAACATGAGGTGGTCGATTGGCTGAATAAACAAGATGCTTACACTCTGCATAAGCCTTTAAGGACAAGATTCTCTACCAATAAAATCTTTGTCGCGGACGTTGATTCGCAATGGCAGGCTGATTTGGTTAGCTTAATTGAATATTCTAGGGAAAATGACGCCGTGAAATATCTACTGACTGTGATAGACGTACTATCCAAACACGCCTGGGTTGTTGCTCTGCACAACAAAACCGGGGTGACTGTAGCTCGTTCGTTCGAATTAATATTTGGAAACGCCCGACGCACCCCGCAGAAACTACAGACGGATCGTGGCAAAGAATTTATGAATTCACACATGAAACGTGTTTGTAAAATGCATAAAATACATCATTTTTTCACCAACAATACCGTAAAGGCCGCTATAGTTGAGAGATTTAATCGTACATTAAAAACACGTATGTGGCGCTATCTGACGAAACATAATACCTTTAGGTATATCGACATTTTACCAGGTTTGGTGCACAGTTACAACCACACCTTTCACACCACGATACAGACACGTCCGTGCGATGTGACGAAGCAGAACTCGTTACAGATATGGAAAAATATTTATAGCGGTATCGTGGCTAAAAAGCGTATTAAGCCATCTTTAAAAATTGGAGATCATGTCAGAATATCTCGTTTTAAGAACCCTTTTACGAAGGGTTATGAGCAGACATTCAGCGAGGAGATATTTTTAATTAGCGCCATTTCCAATAAATTTCATAAGCCTCTCTATAAAATTAACGATTTAGCGGGCGACGCTATCGATGGTTCATTTTATAAGGAGGAGCTGCAAAAAATACATTTCAATGAAAACCGCGCTTACCGCGTTGAGGCAATTTTGAGAAAAAAACGTGTCAGGGGGGCGATTCACTGCTATATTAAATGGAAAGGTTATCCTGATAAATTTAATTCGTGGGTACCCGCGTCGGCGCTGACGGACATATAACCATGGAATCCGAATCCTTCTTTATCACCCTTCCCTCCAACGCTTCTGGCGATATATATCCGGAAAACACAATCGCCGAGTATACCACAAAATTATCTAAACCCGTTCAGCTTTCAGGACAGTACGAAGTTGCTCTAACTGAGATTCAGTACCCCCATACATGGTACACATTTGAGCGGGGTGAAGGGAACTTCTATATAGGCAAGCGGGGTGATGTGATGCAGGAATATTATGTGAAGCCCAGTTTTTATAACACAATACCGGACCTCATACGTGCTATTAATGAGAGAATTGATATTTTGAAGCTTGCCAGCGATGGATTTAAGCTGCGCTATGACGAAGTGCGGCGGAGTGTTACCCTACCGGATTCCCCCACGATACAGTTTGCCCCGGGTCAGAAATTGGGACATATTTTAGGCCTCCAGCCATACATCGAAGCGTATGATAATAACCAGACTGAGCGGAAGAAGATTTATGCCGATATAAAAGCCGGTTTTTATACATTATTTATTTACAGCGACATCATCCAGCATCAGCTTGTGGGCGGCAGCTACGTACAACTTCTGAGAACGGCGCAAATAAGCGGCAAGAGCGGTGAAATTACCACGCTTCAATACACACGACCCGATTACGTGCCCTTATGCAAGCATCATTTTGACTCTGTAACAATCTCCATCTTATCGGACCAGGGCACTCCAGTTAAATTCAAGTACGGAAAGTGTATTGTGAGACTACATTTCCGGAAGAGACGCGATTAGCACGCTAGAAAATGGTGTCTCAGAGACCCTACGGGGACCCAGCTGTTTATGCCCGGTACTATATTGCACAGTCTGGGCACGGATTAGAGGGGTTCAACGGGAGCGAGTACATGTACGGATCGGGTCTGGCTGGGATATTTAAAGGCTTATTTCGACGTGCTGTACCGCTTTTCAGAAGAGGCTTAGAATTGGTAAAACCACACGTGAAGACGGCTGTCAAAAACATTGCTAAAGACGCCGTCACATCTGTCTCATCAGCGCTTATGAATCGTATAAATACACATCCCGAGCAAGGTGGCGCGGGTCTAGTTTATGTCGTTAAAAAATCACATAAAAGAAAGCGTCGCTCATGCCCCGCTTTACCCCCGATCCTCATGAATAAAAAACCAGCCAAGCGTCGACCCCGTCAGAAACGAGTGAGACGTACTGCTGAGGACATCTTCTGATCATCATGGCTTTCCTGCACGATGCTTCTGTAGAGTGCGCTAAATCTGAACTGGATATTTTTGACATACCGCCGACACAGACGAGTATAGAGAAATCCCTATTTGTAGAAGTTCAGCCGATTGCCGCTCTGACGGATAATGCTCCGCTGGAATTTTTCATATCGGGTAGCGGGGATTATTATTACGACCTGAATAACACCCTGCTGTACATAAATTGTCGCATCGTCAAGCAGGATAATTCGAATATCGCCGATGACGCCCGTGTAGCCCTCATAAACTACCCTCTTGCCACACTCTTTAATCAGGTCGATATTACTCTGGGGGACCGTGTTATCTCACAATCGGACAATCTCTACAGCTATAGAGCGTACATAGAGACTCTCTTAAATTACAGTTCACAGACGCTGTCCTCGCAATTTACGGCCGGATTGTTCTATAAAGACACAGCTGGTCACCATAATGACCGAAGCTTGGATGGCCCAAATGCAGGATTTATTAAAAGAGCCGCTGCAACCCACCGCTCCAAACCCCTGGACCTCATTGGTCCAATTTTTGGTGATATATTTAATCAGCCAAAGCTAATATTGAACGGACTCGATCTTAAGGTTAAGCTAACGAGAAATAAGGACGCTTTCTGCCTCATGTCGGCTGAGCCCGATCCACTGAAAGTGCAAATCATGCAAGCCGCTCTCTTTGTAAAGAGAGTACAAGTGTCCCCGGCGGTCCGAATAGGCCACAGTCAGGCCCTCTTGGCATCGACAGCCAAGTACGCTATTGACAGGACATGCATGAAAGTGTACAGTATAGCCGCTGGAACACGGATCACGAACCACGAGAATCTCTTCCTAGGCCAGATACCGAAAACTGTTATATTGGGTTTTGTAGATAATGAAGCATTTAGCGGGTCTTACGCCAGAAATCCCCTGTTCTTCCATCACTACAACGTCAATCACGCAGCCCTCTACCTGGACGGACAACAGATCCCTGCGAGGCCTTATAACCCTAACTTTAATGACTACTTAGCCGTCAGAGAGTATATGGCTCTCGCACATATATCAGGCAAGCAGAAAGCTGATTGTGCCATGGCCGTGGATCGTGAAGAGTTTATGTCCGGATTCACACTGTTTGCATTTGATTTATCAGCTGATCAGGAACCCGGCGGTCATTTCTCCCTCATTAAAACAGGTAACCTACGGGCTGAAGTCCGCTTTGCACTAGCGACACCCCACACGATAAACATGATTGTTTTTGCAATCAACCCGGCCATTCTGGAAATTAATAATAGAAGAGAGATCTTGTACGATTTTAATTAGTGATGGATAGCCTGCAACTCACGTCCATACTGAAGGGGGATAGCTTTACAGAGCGTGTGTTTGGCGGTGTGTTTCCGTGTGATTTGCTTCCACCACATCGGGTAAATCAACGCCCTGTCGGATTCATCGTAAATACAGACCCCGCACACCAACCTGGCAGACACTGGATATTAATTGTGCTTTGTGACGCCAAGAACGCCATATTTTTGATAGCTACGGATTATGTGCAGACAACGCTATCTTTCCGAGCGAGTTTGTGACTTTCCTGAACACGAATTGTGAGACTTATTATTACCAAAACAACCAGATCCAAGACACATATAGTACTGTCTGTGGGCACTACTGCCTGTACTTTTTACATTTCTTAGCTCGGAACATACCGTTCAGTAAGATATTGGAGAAGTTTTCTGCTGATAAACCGCGTAATGATACAATTGTGAGAAATTTCATTGCTGAGAAGAAATCAACTTTAAAAAACCCTCACTACACGTGTTGGAGCATTCAACAGCGTTGTTCCTGTCTAGAGAGAATCCCATGACCTGTATTGCCATTTGTGTCGACATTTTGATGTCACAATTAATTCAATGCTTGAAATGTCTTTGAGATTTATTTATTACAATAAAATCATGATTATTTCTGGCAATAAACGTTTTTAATATGAATGATCTCTTATGCCTGTCATTTCTACACAGCTTCCCACAGAGTGGTAGTGTGGGAAGACCCTTCAGAAACCCATTGTTTTAAAATCACATTAGTGCATATTATATTTGCTAGAGACCTTCGGTTTTATGGGCACTGCTATCAGAATACACATAAATGTGTTGGTTTTAAAAGATCCCACTGACTATACACAATGCAATACTATTTACTGTTTGCCTGAATTACCGTAGCATCGACCTTCACTCATTCTGACAATTCAGGTCAACACTGTTGTACTACAATTCTATGTGCCAATAAAGATGTATATCTATGTACCATGTTAGCTAGTAAATAGAAAAATATGCTCCTCTCAATACAACCCAAAGCCTTAGATACACATCTTAGTAATAAGTTATCCATCTCTAACAGAGAGTGTTAGAAATCACCTTTACATTCAGGCATATCAGTTCCAAACTTTTACACATTTACTGGGGGACATTTATACAAGCCTGCTAGAAATGAGCCAGACTAATCTAATCCAGTGGATAAAATATCAATGTGAAACACACACACAGATAAATTACCTCTATGGTGCAGTAAAGATGTATATCTTTGTACCATGTTAGCCAGTAGATAGAAAAATATTTAGACTTCTAACAACAGTATAAAATCAAGATTCACTCTTTATTTCACTAAAAATCCTTATATACTAGTTATATACAGAAGTCTGTATTTAACTAGAACTCCTTATACAATTACTGGGTCCTTAAAAGTTTCTCTCCTCTGCTAGAAAATAGCTTTACATTTACTGATGGATTCTAATACAGACATTTACAGTTCATGTCAGTGCATTCTCTGCTAGAAAATAGCTTTACATCTACGGATGGAGTTAAAACTAACCTTTAATACACTAAAAACTCCACACACTAATCAAAGGCACTGAATAAAAATCCAGCAGACCAGATTTCACAGCCTGAGCAAAGTTCAGCCACAGATTTCCCAGCCTGAGCAAAGTTCAGCCAGAGGGCGTGACGACCTGGATCAAGCTGACAGGGAGACGGATTAAATGATAGGGGGCGTGTCGACCTGTCAAATTGAGTTTGACGAATACTACAGTTCCTATACTACTTCCATCAGGATACCACCAGTAGCGCTTAAGACACGTCCAGAGAAAATGCTGGATCCCGGATCTGACAAAACCTCTATGGTGTGACAGGTTAGCTCAGGCCATGGAGGTTTTGTTAACTCGCTATCGACTCGTGGCTGTTAACTAGTTAAATGCTGCTGTCAATCTCTGACAGTGGCATTTAACTCGCGCTTACCGGAAACGCATCGGAAATCCTGCCAATCGGTGACGCCGTCACATAATAGCGGCTCACCAATGGGTTGGCATGACAACCAGAGGTCTCAAGCAGACCTCTATGGTCCTCATTCCCGGATTGCTATGAGCGCCGCCCGGTGGTCGGCGCTTATACCACGTGAGCATTTCTGCTACAGACAGGCGATTTGATCATCACCTGTGTGTAGCAGAGGCGATTGAAGTATTGCAGCTTCTAGTCTCCCACGGAGACTATTGAAGCATGCAAAAAGTAAAACGTTTTTAAAAAAAATTTAAAAAATCAAAAAAACATAGAGGTTCAAATCACCCCCCTTTCTCTCCATTCAAAATAAAACAATAAAAAAAATCAAATATACAATAATTTGGTATCGCTACGTTCAGAATCGCCTGATCTATCAATATAATAAAGAATTAACCCGAGTGCTGAACTGCATATTGAGAAAAAAGTCAAAATGCCGTAATTACGTTTTTTGGTCACCGCAACATTGCATTAAAATGCAATAACGGGTGATCACAAGATTGTATCTGCACTCAAATGGTATAAATAAAAACATCAGCTCAGCATGCAAAAAATATTCCCTCGCCCAACCCCAGATCACAAAAAAAATGGAGACGCTACAAGTATCATAAAATGGAGCAATTTTTTTTTTTTGACAAAATTTGGAATTTGTTTACACCAGTTAAATAATAAAGAACCTATACATGTTTGGTGTCTGTGAACTCATAATGACCGGGACAATCATAAAGTTCATTTAGTGAACATGGTAAAATAAAACCTGTGGCATTGCACTTTTAGCAAATTTTAGCACCACACTTGGAATTTTTTTCCCATTTTCCAGTACACAATATGTTAACCCCTTAACGACCGCCGATACGCCTTTTAACGGCGGTCATTAAGGGTACTTAAACCACAGCGCCGTTAATTAACGGCGCTGTGGAAAAAGTGAATAGCGCCCCCCAGAGGCGCATTTTCTCCGGGGTCTCGGCTGCCGGGGGTAGCCGAGACCCCAGAGAACATGAATCGGGTCGGTTTTTACCGACACCGATGTTGCGATCGCCGGTATTAACCCTATAACGGCGACCGCAACAAAAAAAAAAAAAAATGTGCCATTTAATTTCTCTGTCCTCTGATGTCATCGGACATCAGAGGACAGAGAAAAAGGGTCCCCGGGACCCCCACTGTGGCCCCCGAACCCTCCTCATGGCCCCAGGGCCCTCCGGTGTCCCCCGGTGCCGGCGCCATGCTTTAAAATGGCGGGCGCACGAGTGCTGCGCCCGCCGCGAGGTGACGGGGGATGGGCGATTTTCTCTGGGGTCTCGGCTGCCTGGGGTAGCCGAGACCCCAGAGAACATAATAGGGGCCCCCCCAATCACCACTCTTTTGCGATCGCCATATACTGGCGATCGCAAAAGAGAAATCAATGCTGCGATCCCTGCCTGTAAATTTCTCTCCCCTCTGATGTGATCGCACATCAGAGGGGAGAGAAATAGTGTCCCGGGACCCCCGATCTCACTCCCCCCCTGTACCTGGAGGGGTCCCGTGTCCTCCGATCCCCCCCCGGTGCGGTCCGATCCTCCCCTCGCTTCCGGTCCTCCCCCTGGCCTCCGTTCAGCCGGCGTCTTCTTCCAGTAAAAAAAAAATGGCGGGCGCATGCGCAGTGCGCCCGCCCATCTGCCTGGCGGAAAATTCAAAAAAATATTCATTCATTCTCTAAAAGTACATTTTGATCACTGTGATAAACTATCACAGTGATCAAAATAAAAAAAACAGTACATAAACCCCCCCTATATCACCCCCTTGGTTAGGTACATATAATAAAATAAAGAAATTTTATTTATTTTCATTTTTCCATTAGGGTTAGGGTTAGGGGTATAATTAGGGTTATAATTAGGGTTAGGGTTATAATTAGGGTTAGGGTTACAATTAGGGTTAGGGTTACAATTAGGGTTAGAGTTAGAATTAGGGTTGGTTTAGGGTTAGGGTTGAGATTAGGGTTAGGGGTGTGTTGGGGTTAGGGTTGTAGCTAGAATTGAGGGGTTTCCACTATTTAGGCACATGAGGGGGTCTCCAAAAACGCAGTGGCGTTCAAAAAGTGAAATGGCGCTCCCTCCCTTCCGAGTCCTGCCGTGCGCCCAAACAGTGGTTTACCCCCACATATGGGGTATCAGCGTACTCAGGACAAATTGGACAACAACTTTTGTGGTCTAATTTCTCCTGTTACCCTTGGGAAAATAAAAAATTAGGGACTAAACGATCAGGTTTGTGGAAAAAATATGATTTTTTTATTTTCACGCCCGGGCGTTATAAACTTCTGTGAAGCACTTGGAGGTTCAAAGTGCTCACCACACATCTAGATAAGTTCCTTAGGGGGTCTAGTTTCCAAAATGGGGTCACTTGTGGGGGGTTTCCACTGTTTAGACACATCAGGGCCACTATAAATGCGACATGGCGTCCAGCCAATTCTGCATTGAAAAAAGTCAAACGGTGCTCCTTCCCTTCCAAGCTCTGCCATGCACCCAAACAGTGGTTTACCCCACATATGGGGTATCAGCGTACTCAGGACAAATTTTACAAAAACTTTTGGGGTCTTGTTACCCTTGGGAAAATAACAATTGGGGTGAAAAGATTGTTTTTGTGGAAAAAATATGATTTTTTATTTTCACGGCTCTACGTTACAAACTTCTGTGAAGCACTTGGAGGTTCAAAGTGCTCACCACACATCTAGATAAGTTCCTTAAGGGGTCTAGTTTCCAAAATGGGGTCACTTGTGGGGGGTTTCCACTGTTTAGGCACATCAGGGGCTCTCTAAACGCGACATGGCGTCCAGCCAATTCTGCATTGAAAAAGTCAAACGGCGCTCGTTCCTTGCGACCTCTGCCGTGCGCCCAAAAAGTGGTTTACCCCCACATATGGGGTATCGGCGTATTCAGGAGAAATTGCACAACAAATTTTGTGGTTCATTTTTTCTTTGAACAGTTGTGAAAATAGAAAAAATTGGTTCCGAAGTAAAGCTTTTGCAAAAAAAGTTAAATGTTAATTTTTTCCTTCCACATTGCTTCAGTTCCTGTGAAGCACGTAAAGGGTTAATAAACTTCTTGAATGTGGTTTTGAGCACCATGAGGGGTGCAGTTTTTAGAATGTTGTCCATTTTGGGTATTTTCTATCATATAGACCCCTCAAAGTGACTTCAAATGTGAGGTGGTCCCTAAAAAAAAATGGTGTTGTAAAAATGAGAAATTGCTGGTCAACTTTTAACCCTTATAACTTCGTAACAAAAAAAAATTTTGTTCCCAAAATTGTGCTGATGTAAAGTAGACATGTGGGAAATGTTATTTATTAAGAAATTTGTGTGACATATCTCTCTAATTTTAGGGCATAAAAGTTGAAAATTTGAAAATTGCTAAATTTTCAAAATTTTCGCCATGTTTCCGTTTTTTTCATAAATAAGCGCAAGTCAGATAAAAATTTTTTTACCACTAACGTGAAGTACAATATATCACGAAAAAACAATCTCAGAATCAGCGGGATTCGTTAAAGCGTTCCAGAGTTATAACCTCATAAAGTGACAGTGGGCAGAATTGTAAAAATTGGCCCTGTCATTAAGCTGCAAAATGGCTCTGTCACTAAGGGGTTAAAACCAATGGTGTTGTTCAAAAGTACAACTCATCCTGCAAAAAAACAAGCCCTCACATGGCCATTTTTACATAAAAATAAAAAAGTTATGATTCTGGGAAGAAGGGGAGCACAAAAAGAAAACGCAAAAACAAAAATACCGCTGGTCGCTAAGGAGTTAAGTGGAAATCTGGCCTTCTGATTCCTCACTGCAACACAGTTTTATCACAATCAGTTTTGCATAGCACATTGGGCCTCCTGGATGAACCCCAATATTAGGCCTAACCATTTGTAAGTGGAAATGTGGCCTTCTGATTTCTGACTGCAACACAGTTTTATCACTAACGATTTGGATTAGGAAATTGGGGCTCCTGTCTGATCCCCAATATTAGGTCTAACGATTTGTAAGTGGAAATCTGGGATTCTGATTTGTCACTGCAACATAGTTTTATCACTAAAGATTTGTATTAGCAAATAGGGCCTCCTGGCTGAACCCCAATAATAGGCCTAACAATTTTTAAGTGGAAATATGACCTTCTGATTTCTCACTGTAACACAGTTTTATCACAATCAGTTTTGATTAGCACATTGGGCCTCCAGGGTGAACAACGATATTAGGCTTAATGATTTTTAAGTGAAAATGTGGTCTTATGATTTCTCACTGCAACACAGTTTTATCACAAATGATTTGAATTAGTACATTTGGCCTCCTGGCTGAACCACGATATTAGGCCTAACGATTTGTAAGTAGAAATCTGGCTGTTGTGAATGTGCTAGAAATGAATTCTGAGCAGAAGCTCCCTCTGGTGGTTACAAACAGTACTGAACTATTCAATGAAGATTGTGAAGATTGGCGATCAGGTGTTACTGACTGGTCTTATATAAGGGAGGTTCCCTCCCATCAGGGTTGCCGGTGATCAATTGTTCTGGTCTCAACTTTTGTTCCTGGTTCACTTTGAAGCTTGATGTTTTGTGCCTGCATCTTCTGCTAACAGATAAGAAATTTTCTTCTTTTAGTTTTTTGTGCTTGCTTTTTGAATTTTGTCCTGCACTTCTGTTGGGGTCTGCCAGGTCCCCTCCGGGGGCTTGTGCTCCTCTCAGTTTAGTTCAACCAGTTGTTTGTTCTTTTGCCTTTTCCATTTTTTTCTGTGGCTGCGGCTTAGTTTTGTTACACCAGAGAACTAATTTAGGTGGTAGAGGTCGTGTGATCTCAGGTTTTTGCAATTAGTGTGTTGGTATTTTTTTAGGGTTTTTTGGATTGCAGTAAGTGACCTTCCTATCCTTTTCTGTCTAGGAAGATTGGGCCCCAACGTTTGCTCATACTATTTTCTGTCTGTGTCTGTATATCCTCTTGTCTAACCGCCATTACATGTTTGGGGGCTTCCTATGTTCTTTGGGGATCTGCTCCGGGGCAGATAGTTTTCCTCTTTCTATCTTTAGGTGAAGTTAGCTTCTCAGGCTGTGACGAGGCGTCTAGGACCAACGTAGGTACGCTCCACGGCTGCCTTTAGTTGTGGTGGTTAGTCAGGGTACTGCAATCCAATAGATTCCAACCTCTCTGGTGTATTGCCTTTTTTGCCTGCTCTCCTCAGCTACCAAATCATAACAGTATCACCGGCCTAAAACTGATAATTATATGGTACTCACAGAAGGGAAAAATAGTGTGAAAGAAAGAAGATTGTCAGAGATTTTTTTTTTTTTTTTTCCCTCTGTATCTCTGGGTGCTGAGGAGGATTTTTTTTTTCTCTCAATGGAGTTTGCACAGTTGTCTGGCCGTGTGGATCAGCTTGCCACTGAAGTTCGGAGTATTGCTACCTATCTTGCAGGGTTGCCTGTTGTGGAACCTAGGATTCCCATGCCAGATTTGTTTTTAGGGGATCGAGCTAAATTTCTGAATTTCAAAAATAACTGTAAGTTGTTTTTTGCCTTAAAATCTAAGTCCTCAGGGAACGCAGCACAGCAGGTTCAAATTGTCATCTCTCTCCTGTGCGGCGATCCTCAGGATTGGGCTTTTTCCCTGACACCTGGGGACCCTGTTTTGAGTAATGTTGATGCATTTTTTCAGGCTCTGGGGTTATTGTACGATGAGCCTAATGTCACTGATCAAGCTGAAAAAGCCTTGTTGGCATTAAATCAGGGGCTTGAGGACGCTGAGTCATACTGTCAGAGATTCCGAAGGTGGGCAGTCCTGACCAAATGGAATGACGATGCTTTGGCAGCCCTTTTTCGGAAGGGTCTGTCAGAGAATGTAAAGGATGTTATGGTGGGATTCCCTGTCCCCTCTGGTCTCAGTGATTCTATGTCATTAGCGATTCAAATTGACAGACGTTTGCGTGAGCGTAGAGGTATGCGTGGAATAGTGTTGCCTTGTGAACCAGCTTCTGAACCCATGCAGTGTGATAGAGTGGCTTCTGGGGCACAGCGTCATGAGTTTCGAAAACGCAATGGGTTATGTTTCTACTGTGGTGATGCCTCTTATGCTATTTCAGTCTGCCCTAAGCGGGGAAGACGTTTTGCATGTTCAGTTGTCTTGGGTAGTGTTCAGACTAAATTGTTGTTGACTGTTACCCTGTGTGATGAAACGGTGCACACACACGACGGCTGCTGCCGTCCGACCCAGTAAACTGCAGGGATTTATAATTATCCCACTTCCACTTAGGAACTTGCAGCTCTCTGGCACCCCCCTTACCCTCAGGTCAGTCAGGTAACTGCACCTAGGATAATTAGTCACCAGACGGGTCACTTGGATGTGTGCTGGCTGTTGGGCACGCTGCAGTGAGGGAATTATAATTACTCCGAGCCGCAGCCGGGTAATACACTTATAAAACCCGCTCCGTCACCACCAACGCCACCCCATAGGTCAACACTTTACACCCCTTCTTTATAGCTGCCACCAGCCACGGTTTACTTGGAACAATTTATCAAGAGGGTCCGTAGCAACCCCAAAACAGTAGCGTAGTTCTTCAGGCGCGTGCAAATTCGTTTATAGAGCAGGAGAAACAAACTAATAATTTTATAGGTTTATTCCTTTAAAAAAAACAGGCAGTGCTTATATACTATAAAAAAGATGTAACAAGCTGAGGCAATATAGTTATGTACAATATGGTTACAGAAAATAAACGGGATTAAAAATGAAAAGAACTCACATGATGGTTACATAGGCATAGGCAAGCCAGGCTGGGGAAGGAGCCACACGTCATAGTTCGTTTGCAGATCTCTCAGTCAAAACGTCACAGCAAGTAATGACAAGGGGGGCTCACTGCCAGACTTATACCTGGGGCTGCTGACCTCACGAAAAGGGGAGGATTTTTCTGGCCACCTCCCAGGGACAGAAGTGTATGATTTGAGCTCTGAAATATCATAAGGTCCATCCCTCGTCCTGTGAACCTAGCAGAATAACGGCAGACCTATCAATGATCTTACTTTAAAATGACGGTTCCAATGAGCCCAAACTTGGATGAACTAGTTCATAGGGCATCCGAGAATTCCATTTCTCGGGTTCTGTTGGAGTTACGGGTTCTCCAGTACCACGGGAACGATGCCCATGGACACAGGCTTCAAAACAGTAACTTTCGTGTTTCTGACGCAAATCCCCACCGTGTTATAACCAAAACAGAATGAAGTCTCCAAAATGGCTGCTATGGTAGGGACAGCACATGTTGCTGACAATGGGGACCCCTGCGGTGAAGCGGGAAAACTTCCAGCACTGGTAGCTCAGGTTACACTGAGCTTGACTGCAGGTTGGGAGGGGGAAGGGAAGCGTGAGCTGCAGAGAAAAGGAGGGAGGGGTAACTTTGCCCTGTGCTTGCAAACGGTGGGGGTTGTAGTACTATGGGGAAAGTTCTGGAAACAGCAGAATAAATGGAGTTTGCAGTATCATCACACCCTGATTTGCTCCCTGTCCACATTTTCTGCTCAGGCTTTTGTTGATTCGGGAGCAGCTATTAACCTGATGGATTTTGATTTTGCTAAACATTGTGGGTTTCCCTTGATACCCCTACGGAAGTCTATTCCCCTACTGGGGATCGATTCTACCCCTTTAGCTGAGAATAAACCCCAGTTCTCTACTCAGGTGATAATTAGGGTTGAACCTGATCATCAGGAGAGTTGCAAATTTTTGGTGCTGTATAATCTGCATGACGTTATTGTACTGGGTTTCCCTTGGTTACAGTCTCATAATCCTGTTTTGGATTGGAAATCTGTGTCTGTAACCAGTTGGGGCTGCCAATGTGTTAATGCCAACACTCCTGTTTTTTCTGCCTCCCCCCAGGCTCAGGATGTTCCTGACTTTTTGACTGATTTTTCTGATGTGTTTAGCGAAAGTAAATCTGCATCCTTGCCCCCCCCGTAGGAGCTATGACTGCGCTATTGAATTAGTGCCTGGTAGTAAATTCCCTAAAGGTCACCTTTTTAACTTGTCTGTACCTGAACATGACGCTATGCGGTCTTATATCAAGGAGTCATTGGAGAAGGGTCATATCAGACCATCCTCTTCACCCTTGGGTGCCGGTTTTTTCTTTGTGGCCAAAAAGGATGGTTTATTAAGGCCGTGTATTGATTATCGTCTCTTGAACAATATCACTGTGAAATATCAATATCCGTTACCCTTGATTTCTGACCTGTTTTCCAGGGTGAAAAGTGCTACTTGGTTTACCAAGCTTGACCTCAGGGGGGCATATAACCTTATTCGCATTAAGCACAGGGATGAATGGAAGACGGCATTTAATACCCCAGAGGGGCATTTTGAGTACCTAGTGATGCCCTTTGGGCTCACTAATGCTCCTTCCGTCTTCCAGTCCTTCATGAATGACATTTTCAGGGATTTTGTGGATAAATTTCTGATTGTTTATTTGGATGATATCTTGATTTTTTCCAATGATTGGGACTCTCATGTGAAACATGTTCGGACTGTGTTCCAGATTTTGAGAGAGAATGCTCTGTATGTGAAGGGATCAAAGTGTCTTTTTGGCGTACAGAGGATCTCATTTCTGGGATTCATTTTGTTCCCATCTGTTATTGAAATGGACCCGGTCAAGGTTCAGGCCATCTGTGATTGGGTCCAACCTACTTCATTAAAGGCTCTTCAGAGATTCTTGGGTTTTGCCAATTTTTATCGTAAATTTATTGGTAATTTCTCTGTTATTGTTAAACCATTGACTGATTTGACCAAGAAGCGTTCTGATGTGATGAATTGGCCTCCTGAGGCAGTTTCTGCGTTTCAGGAACTTAAGCAGAGATTCACTTCTGCTCCTGTTCTACGGCAGCCTGATGTTTCTCTGCCATTTCAGGTGGAGGTTGATGCCTCTGAAATTGGGGCAGGTGCCGTTTTGTCCCAAAGAGATCCAGAGACCTCTAAAAGTAACCCTTGTGCCTTTTTCTCTCGAAAATTTTCTCCAACTGAACGTAATTATGACGTGGGTAATCGGGAGTTATTGGCCATGAAGTGGGCTTTTGAAGAGTGGAGACATTGGCTGGAGGGAGCCAAACATCAGGTGGTGGTCCTCACGGACCATAAGAATCTGGTTTATCTGGAATCAGTCAAGCGACTTACTCCTAGACAGGCCAGGTGGGCCTTGTTTTTCACACATTTTAATTTTGTGGTTTCCTTTCTTCCTGGCACTAAGAATGTTAAAGCGGATGCCCTCTCGAGGAGTTTCCTTGCTGACTCTCCCGAGTTATCTGATCCTACTGTTATTTTGAAAGAGGGTGTAGTTCTTTCCGCCATCTCGCCCAATTTGAGACTGGCTCTGGAAGGGTGTCAGGAGGATAAACCCGAACTCTGCCCTATTGGGAAATTGTTTGTCCCAGACCGGTGGAAAAAGAGTGTGATGTCTGAGATTCATTGTTCCGCATTGGCCGGTCATCCCGGAATTTTTGGTACCAGAGACTTGGTTAGTCGGTCCTTTTGGTGGCCTACTTTGTCTCGTGACGTCAGGGAATTTGTGCAGTCCTGCGGGACTTGCTCTCGCTCCAAGCCTTGCTCTCGCCCTAGTGGTTTGTTGATGCCATTGCCTGTGCCCAAGAGACCATGGACCCATATCTCTATGGATTTCATTTCCGACCTCCCTGTTTCTCAGAGAATGACCGTTATCTGGGTGATTTGTGATAGGTTTTCCAAAATAATACATCTTGTGCCATTACCTAAGTTGCCTTCCTCCTCCGAATTGGTGCCTTTGTTCCTTCAGCACGTGGTTCGGTTACACGGTATTCCTGAGAACATTGTGTCTGACAGAGGAGTCCAGTTTGTTTCCAGATTTTGGAGGACTTTTTGTTCTAAACTTGGTGTTCAATTGTCTTTCGCCTCAGCTTTTCATCCTCAGACCAATGGACAAACTGAGAGAACAAACCAGACATTGGAGACTTATCTGAGATGCTTTGTGTCTGCTGATCAGGATGACTGGGTCTCTTTTTTGCCTTTGGCTGAGTTTGCCCTTAATAATAGGGCTAGCTCTGCAACCTTGATGTCTCCATTTTTCTGCAATTTTGGGTTTCACCCTCGATTTTCTTCAGGACAGACGGAGGCTTCTGTCTGTCCAGGTGTTGACTCTGTTGTGGAGCGTATGCAGCAGATTAGGGACCAGGTAGTGGAGAGTTTGTCCCTTTCTCAGGAGAGGGCCCAGCGGTTTGCCAACCGGCATAGGACTGATGGTCCTCGGTTTGAAGTGGGGGACTTGGTCTGGTTGTCCTCAAGAAATATCCCTATGAGAGTTGCATCTCCTAAGTTTAAGCCTAGGTTCATTGGACCTTATAAGATCATGGAGATTCTTAATCCTGTTTCCTTTCGTTTACTTCTTCCAGGGACATTTAAGATCCATAACGTGTTCCACAAGTCCTTATTGAAGAGGTTTGTCGAGCCAGTGGTTCCTATGGCTGTGCCTCCTGACCCTGTTTTGGTTGAGGGCAATCTGGAGTATGTGGTTGAGAAAATATTGGATTCTCGTTTTTCTAGACGGAAACTCCAGTATTTGGTTAAATGGAGAGGTTATGGTCAGGAGGACAATTCTTGGGTGTTTGCTTCGGACATCCATGCTAGAAGACTCATCCGTGCGTATCACAGAGCTCATCCTGACCGACCTGTTTGCCCAAATGAGGGTTCGGTGACCCCTCCTCAAGGGGGGGGGTACTGTTGTGAATGTGCTAGAAATGAATTCTGAGCAGAAGCTCCCTCTGGTGGTTACAAACAGTACTGAACTATTCAATGAAGATTGTGAAGATTGGCGATCAGGTATTACTGACTGGTCTTATATAAGGGAGGTTCCCTCCCATCAGGGTTGCCGGTGATCAATTGTTCTGGTCTCAACTTTTGTTCCTGATTCACTTTGAAGCTTGCTGTTTCGTGCCTGCATCTTCTGCTAACAGATAAGACATTTTCTTCTTTTAGTTTTTTGTGCTTGCTTTTTGCATTTTGTCCTGCACTTCTGTGGGTGTCTGCCAGGTCCCCTCCGGGGGCTTGTGCTCCTCTCAGTTTAGTTCAGCCAGTTGTTTGTTCTTTTGCCTTTTCCATTTTTTTCTGTGGCTGCGGCTTAGTTTTGTTACACCAGAGAACTAATTTAGGTGGTAGAGGTCGTGTGATCTCAGGTGTTTTTGCAATTAGTGTGTTGGTATTTTTTTAGGGTTTTTTGGATTGCAGTAAGTGACCTTCCTATCCTTTTCTGTCTAGGAAGATTGGGCCCCAACGTTTGCTCATACTATTTTCTGTCTGTGTCTGTATTTCCTCTTGTCTAACCGCTATTACATGTTTGGGGGCTTCCTATGTTCTTTGGGGATCTGCTCCGGGGCAGATAGTTTTCCTCTTTCTATCTTTAGGTGAAGTTAGCTTCTCAGGCTGTGACGAGGCGTCTAGGACCAACGTAGGTACGCTCCACGGCTGCCTTTAGTTGTGGTGGTTAGTCAGGGTACTGCAATCCAATAGATTCCAACCTCTCTGGTGTATTGCCTTTTTTGCCTGCTCTCCTCAGCTACCAAATCATAACATCTGGCCTTCTGAATTCTCACAGCATCACAGTTTTATCAAAAACAATTAGCGTTAGCAAATTGGACCTCCTGGATGAACACCAATATTAGGCCTAATGATATTTTAGTGGCAAGGTGGCCTTCTGATTTCTCACTGTAACACAGTTTTATCATGCAAATTGTCTCTTCAGAGAGGAAGAGAGCTAGAACTCTAGTGCCACCTTTTGGAAGGTAGCAATCCTACAAGTCAATGTCGACCCTTTAACGAGCCTTATCACATGACCTAGGATAATAGCCAAACCAGAATCTCAATTTGCAGACACTGTGTTTCGGGGTTCAGCCCCTCGTCAGTGCAAAGCGGAGATCTGGTTTGGCTGTGTGAGAGGCGTCAGACCATTGTCCAAGAAATATCGTCACTCCTTGCGGAGATCAACATGCTAAGCATGCAGATGAGGAGACTTAAAGCCGCAATGCTCCTCTGGGAAATATGCTAATTATGCAAATTGTCTCTTCAGAGAGGAAGAGAGCTAGAACTCTAGTGCCACCTTTTGGAAGGTAGCAATCCTACAAGTCAATGTCGACCCTTTAACGAGCCTTATCACATGACCTAGGATAATAGCCAAACCAGAATCTCAATTTGCAGACACTGTGTTTCGGGGTTCAGCCCCTCGTCAGTGCAAAGCGGAGATCTGGTTTGGCTGTGTGAGAGGCGTCAGACCATTGTCCAAGAAATATCGTCACTCCTTGCGGAGATCAACATGCTAAGCATGCAGATGAGGAGACTTAAAGCCGCAATGCTCCTCTGGGAAATATGCTAATTATGCAAATTGTCTCTTCAGAGAGGAAGAGAGCTAGAACTCTAGTGCCACCTTTTGGAAGGTAGCAATCCTACAAGTCAATGTCGACCCTTTAACGAGCCTTATCACATGACCTAGGATAATAGCCAAACCAGAATCTCAATTTGCAGACACTGTGTTTCGGGGTTCAGCCCCTCGTCAGTGCAAAGCGGAGATCTGGTTTGGCTGTGTGAGAGGCGTCAGACCATTGCGGCTTTAAGTCTCCTCATCTGCATGCTTAGCATGTTGATCTCCGCAAGGAGTGACGATATTTCTTGGACAATGGTCTGACGCCTCTCACACAGCCAAACCAGATCTCCGCTTTGCACTGACGAGGGGCTGAACCCCGAAACACAGTGTCTGCAAATTGAGATTCTGGTTTGGCTATTATCCTAGGTCATGTGATAAGGCTCGTTAAAGGGTCGACATTGACTTGTAGGATTGCTACCTTCCAAAAGGTGGCACTAGAGTTCTAGCTCTCTTCCTCTCTGAAGAGACAATTTGCATAATTAGCATATTTCCCAGAGGAGCATTGCGGCTTTAAGTCTCCTCATCTGCATGCTTAGCATGTTGATCTCCGCAAGGAGTGACGATATTTCTTGGACAATGGTCTGACGCCTCTCACACAGCCAAACCAGATCTCCGCTTTGCACTGACGAGGGGCTGAACCCCGAAACACAGTGTCTGCAAATTGAGATTCTGGTTTGGCTATTATCCTAGGTCATGTGATAAGGCTCGTTAAAGGGTCGACATTGACTTGTAGGATTGCTACCTTCCAAAAGGTGGCACTAGAGTTCTAGCTCTCTTCCTCTCTGAAGAGACAATTTGCATAATTAGCATATTTCCCAGAGGAGCATTGCGGCTTTAAGTCTCCTCATCTGCATGCTTAGCATGTTGATCTCCGCAAGGAGTGACGATATTTCTTGGACAATGGTCTGACGCCTCTCACACAGCCAAACCAGATCTCCGCTTTGCACTGACGAGGGGCTGAACCCCGAAACACAGTGTCTGCAAATTGAGATTCTGGTTTGGCTATTATCCTAGGTCATGTGATAAGGCTCGTTAAAGGGTCGACATTGACTTGTAGGATTGCTACCTTCCAAAAGGTGGCACTAGAGTTCTAGCTCTCTTCCTCTCTGAAGAGACAATTTGCATAATTAGCATATTTCCCAGAGGAGCATTGCGGCTTTAAGTCTCCTCATCTGCATGCTTAGCATGTTGATCTCCGCAAGGAGTGACGATATTTCTTGGACAATGGTCTGACGCCTCTCACACAGCCAAACCAGATCTCCGCTTTGCACTGACGAGGGGCTGAACCCCGAAACACAGTGTCTGCAAATTGAGATTCTGGTTTGGCTATTATCCTAGGTCATGTGATAAGGCTCGTTAAAGGGTCGACATTGACTTGTAGGATTGCTACCTTCCAAAAGGTGGCACTAGAGTTCTAGCTCTCTTCCTCTCTGAAGAGACAATTTGCATAATTAGCATATTTCCCAGAGGAGCATTGCGGCTTTAAGTCTCCTCATCTGCATGCTTAGCATGTTGATCTCCGCAAGGAGTGACGATATTTCTTGGACAATGGTCTGACGCCTCTCACACAGCCAAACCAGATCTCCGCTTTGCACTGACGAGGGGCTGAACCCCGAAACACAGTGTCTGCAAATTGAGATTCTGGTTTGGCTATTATCCTAGGTCATGTGATAAGGCTCGTTAAAGGGTCGACATTGACTTGTAGGATTGCTACCTTCCAAAAGGTGGCACTAGAGTTCTAGCTCTCTTCCTCTCTGAAGAGACAATTTGCATAATTAGCAATTTCCCAGAGGAGCATTGCGGCTTTAAGTCTCCTCATCTGCATGCTTAGCATGTTGATCTCCGCAAGGAGTGACGATATTTCTTGGACAATGGTCTGACGCCTCTCACACAGCCAAACCAGATCTCCGCTTTGCACTGACGAGGGGCTGAACCCCGAAACACAGTGTCTGCAAATTGAGATTCTGGTTTGGCTATTATCCTAGGTCATGTGATAAGGCTCGTTAAAGGGTCGACATTGACTTGTAGGATTGCTACCTTCCAAAAGGTGGCACTAGAGTTCTAGCTCTCTTCCTCTCTGAAGAGACAATTTGCATAATTAGCATATTTCCCAGAGGAGCATTGCGGCTTTAAGTCTCCTCATCTGCATGCTTAGCATGTTGATCTCCGCAAGGAGTGACGATATTTCTTGGACAATGGTCTGACGCCTCTCACACAGCCAAACCAGATCTCCGCTTTGCACTGACGAGGGGCTGAACCCCGAAACACAGTGTCTGCAAATTGAGATTCTGGTTTGGCTATTATCCTAGGTCATGTGATAAGGCTCGTTAAAGGGTCGACATTGACTTGTAGGATTGCTACCTTCCAAAAGGTGGCACTAGAGTTCTAGCTCTCTTCCTCTCTGAAGAGACAATTTGCATAATTAGCATATTTCCCAGAGGAGCATTGCGGCTTTAAGTCTCCTCATCTGCATGCTTAGCATGTTGATCTCCGCAAGGAGTGACGATATTTCTTGGACAACAGTTTTATCACAAACGATTTGGATTAGCAAATAGGGCCTCCTGGCTGAACCCTAATATTAGGCCTAACGATTTTTAAGTTGAAATATGGCTTTCTGATTTCTCACTGCAACATAGTTTTGTCACAAATTTTTTGGATTAGCAGATTTGACCTCCTGGATGAACCCCAATATTAGGACTAATGATTTTTAAGTGGAAATGTGGCCTTTTGATTTCTCCCTGCAACACAGATTTATCACTAATGATTTGGATTAGTAAATTGGGCCTCCTGGCTGAACTACAATATTAAGCCTAATGATTTTTAAGTGGAAATCTGGCCTTCTGATTTCTCACTGCAACACAGTTTTATCACAATCGATTTGGAATAGCAAATTGGACCTCCTGGATGAACCCCAATATTAGTTCTAACGATTTTTAAGTGAAAATGTCGCCTTATGATTTCTCCCTGCAACATAGATTTATCACTAACGATTTGGATTAGGAAATTGGGCCTCCTAGCTGAACTCCAATATTAGACCTAATGATTTTTAAGTGGAATTGCGGCCTTCTGATTTGTTACTGCAACATAGGTTTATCTCAAACGATTTGGATTAGAAAATTGGGCATCCTAGCTGAACCCCAATATTAAAGCTAACAATTTTTAAGTGGAAATCTGGCCTTCTGATTTCTCAATGCAACACAGTTTTATCACTATCAATTTAGCTTAAAAATGGGGCCTCCCGAGACTTCAACACAGTTTTAGCACAATTTAGTTAGATGCTGGAAGATCAATTTCACACAAGACAGGATCCTATCTAGCTAACTGACAAGTTGACTTTCAGCAGCAGTGTTAGCAGGAGTGGCCTCACTGCAGTGTGACACTGAGAAAATTGTACCAGCAAAACAAGATGTCCACTTTTTATATGGACAGGGACATGTGACTTCTGCAGCCAATCACAGAAGACCTTGGGTCATGACGTTGTAGATGGCTTCTGCACCCTGATTGGCTGCCGGAATGTACACACATTAAGTTATTAAAGAAAAAAAAATTACACTCTGCAGCTCATCTGACCTAGACGCACCCTCTCCCCTCATCAAATACGCCCCCCCCGCTCATCATACAGCACCACTATCCTAGCCAAAGTCATAAAAAAAGCATTAGTGGAAAAGCAATGATCAACCGATAGTTGACTGAATTTTGCCGATTTTGAGTAAAAATGTTCGGGAAATCGAAGACGAATCCAAATGTGCTATGATCGTGCCGAATTTGAGATTGGCAAATATTTTCCAAACAAGTTTGCTCATCTCTAATAAGGAAAATCCTTCTACACTGTGACATTACTTTTAGATATTTGTGGACCGCTATTAACCCCTTAGTGATGGAGCCAATTTGCAGCTTAATAACCAGGCCAATTTTTACAATACTTACCACTGTCAATTTTTGAGGTTATAACTCTGGAACTGTTTAACGGATCCTGATGATTCTGAGAATGTTTTTTCGTGACATATTGTACTTCATGTTAGTGGTAAAATTTTTTCTATATGACTTGTATTTATTTATGAAAAAAATGGAAATATTGCGAAAATTTTGAAAATTTTGCATTTTTCAAACTTTACATTTTTATGCCCTTAAATCAGAGAGATATGTCACACAAATGTCTTAATACATAATATTTCCCACATGTCTACTTTACATCAGCACAATTTTGGAAACCAATTTTTTTTTTTTGTTAGGAAGTTATAAGGGTTAAAAGTTGACCAGCGATTTCTAATTTTTGCAACAAAATTTACAAAAACATTTTTTTAGGGACCACATCATATTTAAAGTCATTTTGAGGGGTGTACATGACAGAAAATACCCAAAAGTGACACCATCCTAAAAACTGGACCCTTCAAGGTGCTCAAAACAACATTCAAGAAGTTTATTAACCCTTTATATGCTTCACAGGAAGCAATGTGGAAGGAAAAAACTAATATTTAACTTTTTTTTGCAAAAAATTTACTTCAGAACCAATTTTTTTTTCACAAGTGTTAAAAGAGAAAATGAACGATATCTGTATTTATTTTTTATTGGACCCATACCCAGAAGAGTCTCCAAGACACTCCTTTATGGACAGGTGGGAGGGTTTCTTGGGGGAATCTCTTTCTCCGGATGTGTGGCGGGGGGTCTGAAGGAGGGCAGCTAAGACTTCCACTTGTTACGTGTATAAGGAAAACCAGTTTAAATTGCTTATGTTTTGGTACCACACTCCTTCATAATTACATAAATTTAATCCTAATATATCTAGCAAATGTTGGAGGTGTTGGTCTGATGATGGAGAACTAACCCATATTTTTTGGACATGTTCAATTATACAAAGGTTCTGGAGTAAAGTCAAAACTTTAGTTTTCGAAGTCACGGGTCTTCATGTTCTATTAGACCCTAAATTCTACTTGCTCAATATCCCCCCCATTCCAGATTGGAAGTAGGACTCAGCGGATTCTTTTACATATGACAACAGCTCCAAGATGTTTAATAGCAAAGAATTGGAAGCTGGCTTATTCTCCATCACTCAATGAGTTATATTTCCGGATACAGGACATACGAATTATGGAGCACCTCGCAGCTTTAATAAATAATACGTTTGAAAGTTTTGAAGCAACGTGGAATTTGTGGGACGTATACCGGGCTCAGAAGGCCTAATAATGGTATTTACCCAGCAAAATGTACCATCTTTCCCAGGGACCTCATCTCCTTCCCTCCCTCGTGTTTTACTGTCCTGTCATTCCTATTTGTTTCTATTATATTTGTTAACTGATTTGCATAGTACATCTGCATGTATTATATCTTGGTGTGATTCCATTCTGTAAATTTCTATTGGAAAATCAATAAATATTCAGTTGCAAAAAAAAGAGAAAATGAACCACAAATTTGTTGTGCAATTTCTCCTGAATACAATGATACCCCATATGTGGGGGTAAACCACTTTTTGGGCGCACGGCAGAGCTCGCAAGGGAAGGAGCACCGTTTGACTTTTTCAATGCAGAATTGGCTGGAACTGAGATCGGACACCATGTTGCTTTTGGAGAGCCCCTGCTGTGCCTAAACAGTGGAAACCCCCAACAAGTGACCCCATTTTGGAAACTAGACCCCTTAAATAACTTATCTAGATATGTGGTGAGCACTTTGAACAGCCAAGTGCTTCACAGAAGTTTATAACGTAGAGCCGTGAAAATAAAAAATCATTTTTTTTTCACAAAAATGATCTTTTCGCCCCCCAAATTTTTATTTTTACAAGGGTTAAAGGAGAAATTAGACCCCCATAGTTGTTGTGCAATTTGTCTTGAGTATGCCCATACCCCATATGGGCACCATTTGACTTTTTCAATGCAGAATTGGCTGGAATTGAGATTGGAGGCCATGTCGCATTTGGAGAGCCCCTGACGTGCCTAAACAGTGAAATCCCCCCACAGGTGACACCATTTTGGAAACTAGACCCCTTAAGGAACTTATCTAGATGTGTAGTGAGCACTTTGAACCCCAAAGTGCTTCACAGAAGTTTATAACGCAGAGCAGTGAAAATAAAAAATCATTTTTTTTCCTCAAAAATGATTTTTTTAGCCGCTATATTTTATTTTCCCAAGGGTAACAGGAGAAATTGGACTACAAAAGTTGTTGTGCAAATTTTCCTGAGTAAGCTATTACCCCATATGTGGGGGGAACCACTGTTTCGGCGCATGGGAGAGCTCAGAAGGGAAAAGGCGCCATTTTGGAATGCAGACTTTGATGGAATGTTCTGCTGGCGTCACGTTGCGTTTGCGGAGCCCCTAATGTGCCTAAACAGTGGAAACCCCCAACAAGTGACCCCATTTTGGAAACTAGAGCCCCCAAGGAGCTTATGTAGATGTGTGGTGAGCACTTTGAACCTTCAAGTGCTTCACAGAACTTTAGAACGCAGAGCCTTGAAAATAAAAAAACATTTTTTTTTTCAAAAAAGTGATTTTTCAGCCCCCAATTTTTTATTTTCCCAAGGATAATAGGAAAAATTAGACCAGCAAAGTTGGTGAGCAATTTGTCCTGAGTACGCTGATGCCCCATATGTTGGGGTTAACCACTGCTTGGGCACACGTCTGGGCTCGTAAGAGAGGGAGCACCATTTTACTTTGAGCTAAAAATTGGCTGGAATCAATGGTGGCGCCATGTAGCGTTTGGAGACCCCCTAATGTGCCTAAATAGTGGAAACCCCTCAATTCTAGCTCCAACACTAACCCCAACAAATCCCTAACCCTAATCTCAACCATAACCCTAATCCTAACCCTAATTCCAACCCTAACCCTAATTCTAACCCTAACCCTAATTCTAACCCTAACCCTGATGGAAAAATGAAAATAAAAATATTTTCTTTATTTCATTATATTTCCCTAACTAAGGCAGTGATAAGGGGGGGGTTATTTACTATTTTTTTATTTTGATCACTGTGATAGGGTTTATCACAGTGATCAAAATGTACATTGAATGAATGAATGGAATCTGCCGGCCGGCAGATTTGGCGGGTGCGCTGAGCCTACACCCGCCATTTTCTTTCCGGACCAAGATGGCAGCATCCACCGGAGGAGGCAGGAGGGCCCAAGGACCACCGGGAGATACCGGGGACCCTATTTCTCTCTCCTTTGATGTGCAATCACATCAGTGGAGAGAGAAAGTGAAAGCAAAATCGTGGCTTTTTTTTTTTGCGGTCACCGTTATAAGGTTAATAACGGCGATCGCAAAAGCGGTGTCGTTAAAAACTACCAGAATTATGTTCTCTGGGGTCTCGTCTACCCCCGGCAGCCGAGACGCCGGATAAAATCCAACTCTGGTGGGCACTATATACTTTTTCCACAGCGCTGTTAATTGACGGCGCTGTGGTTTATGTGCCCTTAACTACCACTGTTAAAAGGCATATCGGCGGTCGTTAAGGGGTTAAGTCTCCTCTTAGCCTTCTTTTTTGCAATGTAAACATTCCCAGATCCTTCAACCATTCCTCGTAGTTGCTTTACAGTACGCCCACCATCCTGGTAGCTGTTCTCTGAACTTGCTCTGATTTTTCAATGTCTTTTTTAAAATTTGGTGGCCAGAAATGGACACTGTTTTCCAGATGAGGCCTGACCAGGGAGGAGAAGAGTGGGATAATTGCTTCACGTGATCCAGATGTTCGGGTTCTGTAGAACTGTAGTCCAAAGTTCGGTTTGAGCATCAGAGCTTGACCCGAACTTGACCCCAAACCCACGCCCAATAGAAGTCAATGAGGACCCTCATTTTGGTACTGTAAAGAGGCTGTAAAAAGGTCATAGTCAGGGCTAGGGGCTGCAAACAGAAGCAAAATAAGGGTAAGAGCAGGACAATCGCCATGCAAACAAATGTGGATAGGAAAATGACTTAAAATAAGAGAATACAAAGATAAAAAATAATATTCTTGAAACAGGAGGTGGAGGTCCAAGTGGAGGAGGTGGACGTGGTGTTGTAGATGGTAGAGGCAGAAGTAGTCAACACTGTTTTTATGAGGGATTTTTTTTAGGGAAATGACTTAAATTAACAATAAAAAAATTAAAATCTTTAAACAGAAGGCAGAGGTCCAAGTGGAGCATGAAACTGAGTTGGAGCTGGAGGTGGACGTGGCAGTATATGTGGAACATGTGGAAAAGGAGGTAGCCAACACTGTTTCATTTTTTTATTTGGGGAGACTTCAAAACATTGGGAGGTGCAAATAGAATGAACAAACTGCTGTGGAGTATAACAATGGCTGGGTACAGCTGGTCTAATTCTCTAGTCAGCCAAAAGTTCATTTTAATGAATGTGAGCTTGCCCATGTTATCTGTCAATGCGTCTGTCTGTGATCTGCAATGCTAAACACATGTTCCTACAGTACACTTGCTGCAGGGCATGCCAGCACCCCCATGAAGTAAAGTGTAAGCTGAGGTCATGTATCCAATTTCAAGAACCAGAAGTTAAATAGGGAAGACCCATCAGTCAGTATTACGAGACGTGTGGAAACGTACTCTTCCACCGTGTTGCTGAAACGCTACCTCCTGCTAATATGGACCTTATCAGATGGTGGTGCCAGATGTTGCATGATAATGAAAGTTTTCCACATTTCGGCAAAGCTAACCCTCCCTCTCAAGGTGGTGCTGGTGCCCCAGCTGTGTTGTCGGTTTCTTCTTCCTCTGCCTTGTACTTCCACTGAGCCCCTGATGTCAGCTGGGAATGCTGTCAGTAGTGCGTCTACCAATCTACCCTTGTATTCCCGCATTTTCTGATCCCGCTCTAGTGATAGAAGTAAGGATGGTACATTCATTGTTCTTGTAGCCAGGATCCAGCAGAATAGACACCCATTAATCAGCACTGGTAACAATCCGGGCATCTCGGCAGTTGTTGTGCAGGCACAGCAGCATGTATTGATTCATGTGTGCCAGACTGCTCAGAGGCAACAACAAACTGTCCTCGATGGGAGATGTATCATCTGGGTCCTCTGTATCCACCCAGGCATGCTCCAGTGATGACTGATGGGGTGTGTGACAGAGCAGGCAACTTTTATTTGTGGCGAAGCTATAACACTAACGTAGATTGCTTAGAGTCTGCAAGGTGGCCACACAAAAGGGACAAATCCAGGGGCACCACCCGGTAACCCGATACCAAGGAATACGTAACAACAGACTCTAGATTCGGTCCTCAAATCCAGCAGGGTGGTGAGACATCACAATCCCACATGGCAAATAATCTTCAATCTCCATACATGAGAAACAATATCTCAAGTGCATATTTCATGGTCTATAGCAAACTCACAGTTATCCCAACCAGGATAATAGTGTGTAAATACCCTATGGAGCTCCTTCACAATATTCAACACAGAAAATTGGAGCTATATACCATAATACTAGAGTCCATAAATATCAATATAGAATATGATTTTAATGAATAAATAGACAATAATCACAAATATTACAGTGAATCATAAATACAGAGCTATTAGCTAAGGGTCAGAATGCACCAGTATAGCAAAGGTGCCGCCTCATGGACAATACACACAGGTAGGGTCATCTAAATAGAGTATTATGATACCACACAAATGTCCCAAAGTATACATATATTGACAGTGCAAGTAAACACAAGAAGAGACATAGTGTGCCCAATTTCTACAATTAATATATTTCCATAGGGTGTCTCTCGGAATTATACCCAATAGTATTGAATATGACATAGCCAAAAAAGGGGAGAAAAAGGGAGATCAAGGAATCAAAATAGGCATGTTCACTTATTACCCGTGCTAGTGTTCATGTGCAGGCACGCGCCCCTATGCATGTTTCACGGTAGCTTCCTCGGGTGGCCCTATGGAAATATATTAATTGGAGAAATTGGGCACACTATGTATCTTCGTGTGTTTACTTGCACTGTCAATATATGTATACTTTGGGACATTTGTGTGGTATCACAATACTCTATTTAGATGACCCTACCTGTGTGTTTTGTCCATGAGGCAGCACCTTTGCTATACTGGTGCATTCTGACCCTTACCAAATGGCTCTGTATTTATGATTCACTGTAATATTTGTGATTATTGTCTATTTTTTAACATTTGTACCATTAAAATCATATTCTGTATTGACATTTATGGACTCTAGTATTATGTTATATATGCTCCAATTTTCTGTGTTGAATCGCCATGCATGGCACATGACCTAGCCGCAGCTGCATATCCTTGCCCTTCCCAAGACACACCATCAACTAACTCAACATGTGGCTTATTGTCCTACCTCTCTAGGTATCTGTTATGGGTCTGCAACTCAGGAATAGAGCGGGGGGGAATCTGACCCTGCACTAGGACTAGACTCGATCCCTACGATGGAGCATGAAGCGGGCGACCTATTCCTTGTGAATAGACCCACCTGCGATCCTAGTCTAGACTCAAGCGGATTAACACTGATGTCCAGCAAGGACTGGGAGGCAGGTGCAGGGTAATAAAGGGTAATACAATCACCTGACCAACGGCAAGCCCAGCACCAGGGGAAAAAAGACCAGCAGACAGAAGCCACAACAAGATGGCGGATGGTCAATATGAATAGATTTTAACAGTACCTCCCCTTTTATGAGGATCCTCTGGATCCTCTTGGCCGAGCCTTATTCGGAAATCTCCTGTGAAGAGCCTTAATCAGCCTTGAGGCCGAGACATCCTCAGCCTTCAACCAGGAATTATCCTCGGGACCGAAACCCTTCCAGGACACGAGATACTACAACCCTCCTCTGTGCCACCTGGAATCCAATATGTGAGAAATCTCAAACTCGCCATCCTCATCAATTGGAGGAACAGTTAGCATCGCCTCCTTATCTGGCATGTCAACTTTCTTCAGTAAAGATACATGAAAAACTGAATTAAAAATCTATCATGATTTTGGACTATAATACAACCAAAGGTGGTGTAGACACATTAGATCAGCTCATTAGTACATATACCTGAAAAAGAAAATCAAATCGGTGGCCTATGATTGTGTTTTACAACATTGTGGATTTGTCGGCATACAATGCTTTTCTGTTGTGGAGGGAAATCAACCCGAATTGGAATACAAACAAACTCCACAAACGAAGACTTTTTATCGAAGAACTTGGAAAATCACTGGTTAGGCCGTATATTGAGTAAAGAAAGGTAACACCTAGAACGGAAGGAGCAGCAGGCCTTGTACAGAGCATCCAGCAACATGCTCAGGAAACTGAAACCATGGCCTACACAAGCACTTCTAACCCCATGGCCTCTACCAGCGGTGCTTCCAGAATAAAAAGAAAAAGGTGCAGCTGTTGCCCTTATTCTTGTGATAATAAAACAAGTATTACATGTTCTGGATGCAAAAAATTCTTATGCAAAGCCCATGTTTATTGTTCTTCATGCAAGAATACATAAATTAATATTACCATGTAAAATATGTTCAAATTGAAGTGTTTATTATCTTTAATTTTTTTTCACAAAATGTTTGATTTGTTTGTTTTGGTTTGGTTTTTTACCACATATATGTAGTTTGCTATTTTTCGTTTTGCTTATTACTTCGGAATAAAAAACAAAAATAAAGATTTCTATTTCATTTTTCTTTTTTTTTTATTTCCAAACATGTGCCCATACAGTCTAGTAATCAAAAGGTATAAAAATAATTGAGTTAGAGTATCTAAAATCAAGATTTAATAAACGAGGTCATAGTGACCCAGGAGCAATACAAGTGTATAGTACATGGGAACAGAACAGCAGGGTTAAGGATTATAGAGGCCACTGTGCTCTTAGGAACCTTGAGTACAGCAGAAATTCTTTTGTAACCATGGCCAGATGTGTGCCTTGCCACAATTCTGTCTCTGAGCTCCTTGGCCAGTTCCTTTGACCTTATGCACCAACATTCACCATCCAACCTGATGTAACTGGAGAGGATCTACAAGGAAGAATGGCAGAGGATCTCTAAATCCAGGTGTGATAAACTTGTTGCATCATTCCCAAGAAGACTCGTAACATAGTAACATAGTAACATAGTTATTAAGGTTGAAGGAAGATTTTAAGTCCATCTAGTTCAACCCATATCCTATCCTAACCTGCCCTAACATGTTGATCCAGAGGAAGGCAAAAAAAAACCCAAGTGGCAAACAGTATGCTTCACATTGGGGAAAAAATTCCTTCCCGACTCCACATACGGCAATCAGACTAGCTCCCTGGATCAACGCAATATCTAGGAAACTAGTGAATATAGCCTGTAATATTATACTTTTCAATAAAGGCATCCAGTCCCTTCTTAAATTTTAGTAAGGAATCACTCATTACAACATTAGACGGCAGAGAGTACCATAGTCTCACTGCTCTTACAGTAAAGAATCTGCGTCTGTGATTATGGCTAAACCTTCTTTCCTCCAGACGTAGAGGATGCCCCCTTGTCCCCGTCATAGGTCTAAGAGTAAAAAGATAATTAGAAAGGTCTTTGTACTGTCCCCTCATATATTTATACATTGTAATAAGATCACCCCTAAGCATTCGTTTCTCCAAACTAAATAACCCCAAGTGTAATAACCTGTCCTGATATTGCAGACCCCCAGTTCTCTAATAACCTTGGTCGCTCTTCTCTGCACCCGCTCCAGTTCAGCTATGTCTTTCTTATATACCGGAGACCAGAACTGTACACAGTATTCTAAGTGTGGTTGCACCAGTGACTTGTATAGAGGTAAAATTATGATCTCCTCATGAGCATCTATGCCTCTTTTAATGCATCCCATTATTTTATTTGCCTTGGCAGCAGCTGCCTGACATTGGCCACTAAATGTGAGTTTGTCGTCCATCCATACACCCAGGTCTTTTTCAGTAACAGTTTTGCCCATTGTTTTACAATTAAGCACATAATTATACATCTGGTTTGTTCGACCCAAGTGCATGACCTTACATTTATCCCCATTAAAGCTCATTTGCCATTTATCAGCCCAAGCTTCTAGTTTACATAAATCCTCCTGTAATATAAAATTATCCTCCTCTGTATTTATTACCCTGCAGAGTTTAGTGTCATCTGCAAATATTGAAATACTACTCTGTATGCCCCCTACAAGGTCATTAATAAATATGTTAAAGAGAAGCGGCCCCAATACTGACCCCTGTGGTACCCCACTGCTAACTGTGACCCAGTCCGAGTGTGCTCCATTAATAACCACCCTTTGTTTTCTATCCATGAGCCAGTTCTTAACCCACTTACACATATTTTCCCCTATCCCCATTGTTCTCATTTTATGTATCAACCTTTTGTGTGGCACCATATCAAAAGCTTTTGAGAAGTCCATGAACACCACGTCCACTGCATTCCCTTGGTCCAGTCCTGAACTTACCCCTTCATAAAAGCTTATCAGATTAGTCTGACAAGAACGGTCCCTCGTAAACCCATGCTGATACTGTGTCATGAGGTTATTCAGCCTCAGATACTCCAATATGGTATCCCTTAAAAAAAACCTCCAGGATTTTACCCACAGTAGATGTTAAGCTCACTGGCCTATAATTTCCAGGTTCAGTTTTTGGCTGTACTAGCTCAAAAGTGTGCTTCTACTCAATACTGAGCAAAGGGTCTAAAATCTTATGACCATGTGATATTTAATTTTTTCTTTTTTAATAAATTTGCAAAAATTTCTATGTTTCTTGTTTTTATCAGTCAAGATGGGGTGCAGAGTGTACATTAATGCAAAAAAAATGAACTTTTTGCATTTACCAAATGGCTGCAATGAAACAAAGAGTGAAAAATGTAAAGGGGTCTGAATACTTTCCAAACCCACTGTATAATACTTAATCAGAGCTATTCATCTTCAACCTGAAAAAACTGATTTGCATACAAATGCACATTCATGTGCCATACTCCTCATATCACCAGAGTAGCCACTCTTTTATCCAGTACAGGAATCAAGGCAAGGAACTACTTGATATCCTTTCAAACAGTATTGCAGCAATTTGCAGAGTGCATATATGTTCCAAATGTTCTGCACATACAGTCAGGGCCAGAAATATTTGGACAGTGACACAATTTTCACGAGTTGGGCTCTGCATGCCACCACATTGGATTTGAAATGAAACCTCTACAACAGAATTCAAGTGCAGATTGTAACGTTTAATTTGAAGGGTTGAACAAAAATATGTGTTAGAAAATGTAGGAATTGTACACATTTCTTTACAAACACTCCACATTTTAGGAGGTCAAAAGTAATTGGACAAATAAACATAACCCAAACAAAATATTTTTATTTTCAAAATTTTGTGGCGAATCCTTTGGAGGCAATCACTGCCTTAAGTCTGGAACCCATGGACATCACCAAACGCTGGGTTTCCTCCTTCTTAATGCTTTGCCAGGCCTTTACAGCCGCAGCCTTCAGGTCTTGCTTGTTTGTGGGTCTTTCCCTCTCAAGTCTGGATTTCAGCAAGTGAAATGCATGCTCAATTGGGTTAAGATCTGGTGATTGACTTGGCCATTGAAGAATGTTCCACTTTTTTGCACTCATGAACTCCTGTGTAGCTTTGGCTGTATGCTTGGGGTCATTATCCATCTGTACTATGAAGCGCCGTCCAATCAAGTTTGCAGCATTTGGCTGAATCTGGGCTGAAAGTATATCCCGGTACACTTCAGAATTCATCCGGCTACTCTTGTCTGCTGTTATGTCATCAATAAACACAAGTGACCCAGTGCCATTGAAAGCCATGCATGTCCATGCCATCACGTTGCCTCCACCATGTTTTACAGAGGATGTGGTGTGCCTTGGATCATGTGCCGTTCCCTTTCTTCTCCAAACTTTTGGCTTCCCATCATTCTGGTACAGGTTGATCTTTGTCTCATCTGTCCATAGAATACTTTTCCAGAACTGAGCTGGCTTCTGGAGGTGTTTTTCAGCAAATTTAACTCTGGCCTGTCTATTTTTGGAATTGATGAATGGTTTGCATCTAGATGTGAACCCTTTGTATTTACTTTCATGGAGTCTTCTCTTTACTGTTGACTTAGAGACAGATACACCTACTTCACTGAGAGTGTTCTGGACTTCAGTTGATGTTGTGAACGGGTTCTTCTTCACCAAAGAAAGTATGCGGCGATCATCCACCACTGTTGTCTTCCGTGGGCTCCCAGATCTTTTTGGATTGATGAGTTCACCAGTGCTTTCTTTCTTTCTCAGGATGTACCAAATTGTAGATTTTGCCACTTCTAATGTTGTAGCAATTTCTTGGATGGGTTTTTTTCTGTTCTTGCAGCTTAAGGATGGCTTGTTTCACCTGCATGGAGAGCTCCTGTGACCGCATGTTTCCTTCACAGCAAAACCTTCCAAATGCAAACACCACACCTCAAATCAACTCCGGCCCTTTCATCTGCTTAATTGAGAATGACATAACAAAGGGATTGCCCACACCTGTCCATGAAATAGCCTTGGAGTCATTTGTCCAATTACTTTTGGTCCCTTTAAAAACAGGGTGGCACATGTTAAGGAGCTGAAACTCCTAAACCCTTCATCCAATTTTAATGTGGATACCCTCAAATGAAAGCTGAAAGTCTGAACTTCAACTGCATCTGATTTGTTTTGTTTCAAATTCATTGTGGTAATGTCTAGAACCAAAATTAGATAAATGTTGTCTCTGTCCAAATATTTATGGACCTAACTGTATACACCTGGATGCGACTCCCCTGATGAGTCTTGAGTAGACGAAGGCTATGAATAGGACCCCCATCAGACTATGAAAAGGGAGAGTGTGAGAATGAGGAGAAAAATCCCCCCTCCCTTATGCCCGGTAAGAGTGTTCCATTTTATGTCATATATAGGTCAATGTATATAATTTAAGGAACATATATGCACTCTGCAAGTTGCTGCAATACTGTTTGAAAGGATATCAGGTAGTTTCATGCCTTGATTCCTGTATTGCATAAAAGAGTGGTTTATCTGGTGATATGAGGAGTATAGCACATGAATGTGCATTTGTATGCATATCAGTTTTTTCTGGTTGAAGATGCATAGCTCTGATTAAGTATTATACAGTGGGTTTAATACTTTGTAGTAAATCTTGCTTTCCCCATCCAGGGTAATATTAGTAATATATCCCATCTGGTGCTTGAGGACGGGGACAGCGTTGGCCTGTGTGATTTGAAATGCCAGGGCTGAACTTTACAGCCCAACACTGTGCAGGGTGATTGGCATTTGCAAGAGAACGCCAAGATTAGCAGATTCGACACTGGAATCCTGTGCTCTTCACGGCTGAGAGCAGGTTCACACTGAGCACATGTGACAGACTTGATAGAGTCCGGAGACACCGTGGACACTGTTCTGCTGCCTGCAACATCCTCCAGCAAGACCGGTTTGGCAGTGGGTCAGTAATGATGTGGGGAAGCATTTCTTTGTAAGGCCGCACAGCCCTCCATTTGCTAGCCACCGGTACCCTGACTGCCATTAGGTACCGGGATGAGATCCTCAGACCCAATGTGAGACCATATGCAGGTGTAGTGGGCCTTCGGTTCCTTCTGATACATGACAATGTCAGGCCTCATATGGCTGAAGTGTGTCAGCAGTTCCTGCATGATGAAGGCATTGATTCTCTGGACTGCATTACCCGTTTCCTAGACCCGAATCCAATTGAGCACATCTGCGACATCATGTCTCATTCCATCCACCAACACCACATTGCAACACAAACGGTTCAGCAGTTGACAGATGCTATAATCCATGTCAGAGAGGAGATCACTCAGGAGAACATCCGCCGCCTCATCAGGAGCATGCGCAGGTATTGTAATGAGGTCATACAGGCACGTGGAGGCCACACACACTACTGAGCATCATTTCCTTGCCTTGAGGTATTTCCACTGAAGTTGGATCAGACTGTAATTTGATTTTCCACTTTGATTTTGAGTATCATTCCATATCCAGACATTCATGGGATATTAATTTTGATTTACATTGATAATTTTTATGTTTTATTGTTCTCAATGCATTCCACTGTGAAATGAATAAAGATTTACAACTGGAATATTTCATTCAGTGATATCTAGGATGTGGTATTATAGTGTTTCCTTTATTTTTTTGAGCAGTGTATATGGCAAGGGCTCACATGGTATTGCAATTGATCACAGTAATAAGATTGGTTCTGTATACATGTAATGATGGTGGTTCTGGTTTGGTATTCATGTATTTATTGTGGTTCTGGTGATATATTTGTATGGGAGAGAGCCCCCACTGTGTGTCCAGGCTGGAACTAAGGGGGCTGTCACTTAAGTTCCTAGGGGGAATGTTCCCGGGAGAAGGAACTGCAGGACGACCCAGAGACTGTTCTGGAAGATACGAGGGCGGGGCGGCTATAAAAGTAGCACAGGAGACCAGCAGGGGGCACTTGATGCAGAGGCAGACGAGAAGCAAGAAGGATAACCCTGACGGGGACTGGAGAGCCAGACACGTCCAGCGGCCACACGTGAGCAAGTGCAAGGACCCACGTGGCTCAGGAGGAGGACGATCCCGAGCGGAGCAAAGAGGCAGGAGAACTCTGCCAGCCTCCAGCCGCTTCTGCCACTGTTCCATTCCAGCCCGCGGTTGCGGCCTGCACTTCTCCAGCCGTGACTGCCACTGCCCCACTCCAGCTCGTGATTGCGGCCTGTACGCCTCCAGCTGCGACTGCCACTGCCTCATTCCAGCCCGCGGCTGCGGCCTGTGCCCCATCACCCGCGGCCGCTACTGTCCCGCTCCAACCCGCAGCTGTGGCCCACACGACAGAGTCCACAGCTGCCGCCATCTCGCCTCTGGGAGGGGCGGTCTCAATGCCAGGGGATTTCTCCAGGGCCTGTTGCGCCCCATCTGCACCTGGGTGTAAGAATGCCCGAAGCCTACAACAGCTCCTCGTCGGCTGGGCTCAGCGGCTGAGACGCCAAACGGACACCTACCGGACCACAGCTCTACAGGACATCAGAGAAGGATAAGTGACACTCCGTTAACTGTTGATTATAGTTCTAGGACATTTAGATGGCCCTATCGCGGCCCTATAGTCATTGGCACCTGCCTATTAGCTGTTTGCTCAGTTCATTGTGTATTGTTGTATAGTATCCCTACGAGGAGAATTACTGTTAGCTTGCTAGTTAAACCTAGAACCCCCATATAAAGGTTCAGTTAAAGTTTGCTCTGTCTCCGACTCGTCACTGCATCCTGCGTACCTGCGAATACCACATATTCACATACTGATGATAGCTCTGTTGATTTATTCATGTACTGATGGTGGCTCTAGTGATGTATTTACATACTGATGATGGTTCTGGTGCAGTGTCTCTCTCCTGATGAAGGGTTTGGTGTGGTTTACCTGTACTGATTGTGGTTCTGAAGATGGTGGAGTATGTCTCAGGCAGCAGGAAAGCTAGAATCAGCCCTGCCTGTGGAAAATATTTATTTTACACCTTTTCTTCATATTTCTGTCACAACTCTGTATATTTCACATACTTTGCACTGACGAGGGCCAATAGCCCGAAACACCGTGTCTGCAAATTTGGCTACTGATACTGATTTGGCTTTTATCCTAAGTCATATTGCAAGACTCGTTAAAGGGTTGATTGTGACTTGTAGGATCGTTACTTCCAATAGGTGACGCAATGGAGTTCAAGTCCTCTTTTTCTCTGAAGAGGCTATTTGCATATTTTCTCATGCTGATTCAGCATGAAAAAACAATTGCATCATGGTGTCAGTGACTCCGATATTTGGATCACGACACCCATGCAAGTCTATGGGTGCATGTGAAACATTGGACTGTACTCATATGTCATCCGAGTGCAGTCCAATGTTGGCTTACAGACAATGGAAAAGATGGAGAAATTAAGTTCTCTATCTTATTCACAGCTGTGCTACGATTCTCTCATGCGAGAGAATCGAATCATACTCAGAAGACACTTGTCTTAAACTCTGTCAGAGTTTGAGCTGAGTGTCATTAGCATTATGAGAGAATCTACATGAGAATCGCATGAGAGAATCTATGGCTGTATTAGCATCCCTAAGGCCTTTTTGAAAGACCTCTAAATATTGCAATTTCATGCAGATAAGGATGCAGAATATTGCATCTGCTTAAAATTCATCTGAAAAGAAGAATACTCTTGGTTTGGGCACATTATTCCAGTTAGTTATGACCTGTTATTTTCTTTACATCGCCTTTTAATACAATACCCTTTATATTTTGTAAAGATAAAATGGCATTTATTTTGATGAATCACAAAAGAGTCACTTTTTCCTGCATAAACAAAAGGTTAGATTTGTCTTGCAGGCTTGAAGTTTAAAGGTTATCCAAATGGCAAAATGCCACATTAATGATTTTGTGTATTATTTCCTCAGTCATTTTACTCATTCTTCTGTTGTTAATAAAAATAGTTATGAGTTTATTCCATGCTTTAACAAATATAGCACTATTGGGATGCAAATTGTTTGAACAAAGAAAAATTATCATAAAAGTTTATGATGAAATAATTGCTTGTCTTTATTCTAATCTGCATGGATTTATGACAGCAATGCAACAAACAGACCCACATTTCTTTGGAAATGTAGACCCTGCTTATTTTGTGCAAAATGTCTTTTAGCTAATAATAAAAATGAAAATGGTTTTACATATTTAGCCTTATAGGAGTATTCTAGTAAAATCAGTTATCGCAAACTGCTGAGCCCTTGCTGATCAACAGAATGGTGGACTTGTGGTCCCAATTTGAATGGAGCAGTGGATAAGGTGGTCACACATCTCCATTCCCATTGTATTTATTCCCTTTGACACTACCAGAGATAGTCAAATGCTATTTTCAGTAGTCTATTGAGAATGAATGGAGTACAGTGGCTTTCAAAAGTATTCACCCCCTTGGCTTTTTAGCGATTTTGTTACATTACAACCTGTGTTTAAATATTTTTGTAATCCGATGTGTGTGTGTGATGCATCAGCACTAAATAGCTTAAGATTTTAAGTTGGTGAAGTGAGAAAATTATAGGCATAGATTAAATTTATGTGATCAAACAACTAAAAATTGGCATGTGCATATGTATTCACCCCTTTTGCTGTGAAGCCCTTAAATAATTCTGGTGTAAGCAATTACCTTCATAAGTCACATGCTTAATGCAAAAAAGTCCACCCGTGTGCAATCTAAGTGTCACATTGTCAGTATAAACACAACTTTTCTGAAAGGCCACAGAGGCTGCAACACCAGTAAGTAAAATGCACCACTATCCAAAAAACACTATGAAGACCAAGAGATCTCCAAAAATGTCAGGGACAAAGTTCAAGTTAGGGTGGGTTATAAAAAAAAATCCCAATCTCTGATGATGTCCCTAGGCAACATCAAATCCGTTATTATCAAATTGAAAGAACATAGCATAACAACAAACCTGCCAAGAGAGGGCCATCCACCAAAACGCTCAACCTGGGCAAGGAAGGCATTAATCAGAGAGTCAGCACAGAGACCAAAGGTAACCCTGAAGGAGCTGCAGAGTTCCCGAGTAGAAACTGGAGTATTTATACGATAACAATGAGCCAAACACTTCATGGGAGTGGCCTTTACGGAACAGTAGTCACTTACACACAAAAATTGTAAAGCTCGTTTTAAGCTTGCCAAAAGACAGATGGGAGACTTACCAAATGTATGGAGGAGGGTGCTGTGGTCAGATGAGACAAAAATTGAACTTTTAAACCACCAAGGTAAATGCTATGTCTGACGCCAAACCAATACAGCTCTTTAGACCAAGAACACCATAACCACAGTGAAGTAAGGTGGTGGCAGCATCATGCTGTGGGGATGTTTTTCGGCAGCAGGAACAAGGAAAATGGTCCGAGTCGAGAGGAAGATGGATGGTGGAAAATACAGGAATATTCTTGAGCAAAACCTGTTTCAGCTTGCCAGTGATTTGAGACTGGGACAGAGTTTCACCTTACAACAAGACAATGATCCAAAGCATACTGCTAAAGCCACACTCAAGTGGTTTAAGGCAAAATGTATTAATGTTTTGGAGTGGCCTAGTCAAAGCCCAGACCTTAATCCAATTGAGAGTCTGTGGTCAGACTTGAAGATTGCTGTTCACAAGAGAAAACAACTTGAAGAAGCTGGAGCAGCTTTGCCTTGATGAATGGGCAACAATTCCAGTGGCAAGATGTAGATACAGACTTATCCAAAGCGACTTGCAGCTGTAATTGCCGCAAAAGGAGGCTCTACAAAATACTGACTTTCAGGGGGTGAATAATTATGCGCGCTGAAGTTTTTCAGTTATTTTGTTCTATTTGTTGTTTACTTCACAATAAAAAAAAAACAAATGTTCACAGTTGTAGGCATATTCTTTACATGAACTGATGCAAACCCTCATGTAAAACCGATGACATTCCAGGTTGCTGGGAAGCAAAAAACCAAAATTGCCAAGGGGGCAAATACTTTCACAAGCCATTGTAGATGCTGATGAATGGTCCAGGCTCAAATCTCTGACCGGCTATCATTTGGGCCTCTTTGGTATTTGACTGCCGACGAATGTTTCCTTGGTGTGCATCGATGGGGGATGGTCCTTGACAGTTGACCAGCTTCGTCTTGGTTGGGAATCTTGATCGGCATTGTTTTGTTCAATGGTGATTGACTGTTGATGGGTGAAGTGTGGCCCTTGCCTTGCATAGCTCTGGCCTTCGGCGCTTGACCATAATCCGGACAGGCTTCCATTTGTGTACTATACAAAATATTGGTTAGTGCAATCATTCAGGGCATGGAAAACTTCAGGGCATTGATTAGTGCCATCTTCTTGTCGGCAATCCCAATAAATGGCTCGCTGCTTGTGTCTTCCTGCCGTTCCCCTTAGGAGTTTGTAGAGCTGAACCTTCGCAAAGTCTTTGATGAACCTCAGGTAGCACACCCCCAAGCTCAAGAATGCATTCAGCTCTCTCAGATTAGTATGAGTGGTCCACTTACGGTCAGCCTCTACTTTTTCAGGGGTTGGGTAAAACCCAGCACTGGGGACGGTGTGTCCCAGGTGCTCAAACTCCCGCTGGAATAAGTAACACTTGATCAAGCCAACTGAAATGCACTTCAGAAGTGGAGCAGTATATCCCGATGTCATCTGGCTAAATTAAAGTTGCTTCAAAAGTCAGGTCCCCAAAGAATATTTCCATTAGCTGTTGAAATGTCCCAGGTGCATTAGTTAGGCCAAAGGGCATCCGATTAACTTTGAATAGTCCTGTGGGGACGTTGAAGGGAGTCTATAGCTGATTGTTAGCAGCCATAGGAACCTGCCAGTAACAACTGGCTAAATCTAGGGAAGAGAAGTACTTGCTTTTTTTCCTAGAGCAGACAGGGACTCTTCAATCCTTGGAAGGAGGTCACGCACGGTACAGGTGTTCAGTCGTCGGTTGACTACGCAGAACCTCAAGGTTCCATCCATCTTCTGGACCAGTACAATGGGCGCTGCTCAGGGACTCTTAGGGGCTCAAGGCTTTCCCAAATTATTCCGTGTCACAACATTTGCAACAATAACTCCTTCATTTTTTGATACATCTGAGGAGGAATCTGACTGTATCTTTCTCTAATGGAGGCAGTAGTCCCTGTTGGGATCTCATGCTGAATAGCTTCAGTGAATCAGAAGTCGTCTTCGTGGCGGGCAATCACCTCTTGGTAGCACTGCAGCAAGTTTTCTGGGGACAATTCTGTGAGATCAGCCTCCATTTGTTGCAGGAGGTGGCGGCCAGCCTTCTTTTCCTCTTTGTTCTCTTTCACAGAGAGGGACATGACAAAGTCTATGGGTCTCCCTTTTTGGTGTCAGTTTAATGGCAGCATACTTGGTGAGGTCCTCTGGCATTATCTACACCTGGCTGATCTCCTTTCGGGGGTTAATTGCAAGTTCCTCTCAGGTTAATGCAGCATACAGGCAAATGCCCCTGCTGTACTGTAGTCATAGTGTGAGTGACTAAGATTCCTGGGATTGTCTCACCTCCTTCTATGGGCTAAATTTGTACCTCTACCCCCTCTATTGGTATGCAGGCCCTAACCAGGATTGCATCTGAGGGCGTGACCACTTTGCTGAAGAGCTGGGAGGTGTCAGGTAATTTCTGGACCTGACCTGAATGAGCTGTTGGAACACTTTGACTGGCATGATATCTGGTTACTCGATTCTAGTCCACCCCTTGCTGTCTGTTAGACAGAAACTCTCCTACCTCCTTTAGCTCATTCATCTGCAGGGTCACAATGGGTCTGGGGCACATGGGGCCTTTCAGTAACACAATCTCCTTTGTTCCCAACTCTCTTCTACACATCCGAACATTAAACCACACCACTCCAGCCACTGATATGGGCAATTGGTTGACAGGCACTAGTTTAACATTCGACCACTTCCTAGACTGGCCGTCATTGGGAAAATTGGTTCAAAAGTACTCTTTTGGCATGGTCACCTGGGTCCCCATGTTCTTCAAGCAGTGGATGCATTCCTTTATCAAACTCAGCCCAGGTAATAGGTCTTTGAGAAGCAATGTCTTCTGAGTTTTTCTTCTGGGCCATAGTGCCCCATGGTTTCCTCCTCAACCATGGAGTGCATTAATTTAATTGTTTCTTCCTCCACTGGCCCTGCTCGGGCAGTCATGGGATATGTGTCTCCTGCTGCCGCAGGTCTAACACTCCACTCTATGTTCTCCCAAAAGGCTATGGACTCCAGATGACAGTCCAGATGGGGGAGAATACTTCCCTTCATCTCTCTCAGTGCTGAATCAGGGGGTCATTTCTCTGAAGGTTGCAGGGGCTTAATTTAAACTGTGTAATTCCCCGGGGTTATCTCTGACCTCCTGACATAATTCTTGGGCCCAGTTGGGTTCCTTGATAGTTGCTTCTGAAGTTGTGGCCACTTGATGGCTCCAGACCATTACCTTTAGGGCGGGTGCCTCTTTCTCTTGGACCTGAGCCTCAGCCCCAACTTCCAAGAAGCTCATGTCAGGATTGGACCTTAGCTCCTCTTTCAGGGCCTGTCTCAAAGAGGAGTCCCTCATGCAGGCAACTAGCTGCTCCCGCAACACTTCGTTTAAAACCTCTAGTCTCCTGTATTCTTCCTTGGTCTTCTAGGTGATATGGGCCGTCACCTTCTACAGGGCATTGACATACAGCACTACAGTCTCACCCTCTCCTTGGACCCGTCGGAATAAGTATATCTGCAAGATGCCAAGGTCAGTAGTGTCACCATGCATGTGCTCTTAGATCTTAACCATCTTCTCTACAGTGTCACGGTCTTTTAGCTGTCGGTACATAACTGTCTGCCACACCATCTTTGTCAAGTGCCATTAGAGTCAGCTCCACCTGCGTGTCAGGAGTCATAGGGTACATACGCAGCATTCTCTGCAGTCCATCCACCCAATCCTACAATTGCAAATTATTTCCCGTGAACTTCAGGAGGTTGCTGAGCATGGCCCCAGGGAAATACTGCCCCTCAGGTGGACACAGTTTCAAACTGATCCATCATTTCCGCACTAAAATGTTGCATCGTGCAGACTACACCAAATGTAAGCAGGTGGACTGAATGCAACAGCGGAGACACCAGCTGGAAACTTTATTAGCTTAACAGGATTACATGTGGAAAAGGTTATTGTTAAAGGCAAATCACACAGGAACAATATTCACAGAATTACTGGCAAAACAATTATACAGATTGAGATGTGTTGGTTATTATACAATAAAGACTCTCGGGATTAACACAGGGTCTACAGTCTAACCTAGTTCTTGTTGGGAGGTGGCAAACAGCATATTTAGCGGGAACAGTCCTTGGGAACGTGCACGGCTTTCTGGGTCCTGTCAAGGGCAGCTGTTCAGTCTCACTAACCGCATGTTTTCCTAACTAAGTCTATCAGCATTCTCTGGGCCACTTTAGAGACAACCGGACCCCGTATGGCCTGCTGCCTTCCCCGTCTCCATATCCGGTGCCATAATTTCATGCTGAAAGTGACAGCCCATATCACTCGTCTTCCCATATCACCGGCTTAGGCTTGAGTCTTTGGCCTGCTATCCTCAGGGCCTCTTCGGTACTTCACTGCCGATGAATGTCTCCTTGGTGTCCGTAGCTATGGAGGTTGGTCCTTGACTGTTTACATATCAAAAACTGACCGGCACATCCATACATAGATCTAGTCTGAACAGGTGCTAAAACCTAGCGTCACCAACTCATATACATTCAAGAATAAAAGGTAGCACACTGTAGCGCTATAGCTTGCGGACACAAAAATATGAAAAATTAATTGCATCACTGCCTTAGAAATATGAAAAATTGAGAAGTCTTAGCGCATAAAAAGGCCAATTTATGTGTACCTGGTAGCCACGTTAAGGCTCTTCTCGTATACCAGGTCCTAACTATGCCAATCCTCACCTCACCGTTTTATATCCGGTGCTCTATTCTCCTACAGATGCACACAACCTATTCAACAAACTTCAGTTTGGCAGGAGACTGAAGTCTGCAGCTGATAAGAGGCCGCTGTTTGGCTGCAGCGCTCAGGTGACATAACAATGTGATGTGATCACAGACATACACAGCATCAACGTTGCTGGAATAGCACTAGTTTGGGAGGTACGATTTTAAATTATTTTATCTGCGGCACTTTAGCTTTTATAAAGGGGTTGTCCAGTAATGCCAATTGTGTGTCACCATAGTCTTGCTTAAAAACAATGTACTCATAAAATAGCACATAGCATGTATATGGGTCGCCTGCCAGGGCAGAGGGATACTCGGTACCGGGCTGGCGTCTTAAAGGGATGTGTCACAGCAGCAGTGACCCGGTCCGTGGCCCTGGGCATCCAATTTAAGGGGAATATTTACAGGGGATGATAGAGTTTGTAGTAAGGTATTTGTGACGCCACCTGTGGTATCTGGTCAGAGGTGACCAGCGCTGCAGTTCAGATCCTCTGAGACTGATGGTGTGATGCAGGAGAGTTGGAATAGCTTTCCACAGGTAAAGCTTGTGGTCTCAGCGCAGGGTAATGTTGTAGAAAGAGCAATGGTGCAGGGAGATGTAGCAGAGTGGAGTGTGTGCCGCAGGAAGAACTTGATGAGACAGTCAAATGCAGTTTCCAAGGCTTTACTCACAGTTCAGGTGCCGGCAGTACAGATGCCCACTTGGTGCCACGTCCTCCAGGTGAGGAGTCCAGCCAACTCCCAGGCAGATGGAGAACACCAGTCCAAAAGCTCCCTGTCAGTATATGCCTTCCCTGGCCGTCTCACTGTGCTGATTCCCACTCCTTTCTTCCTTCCAGCACCTCGCTAAACAGTGTCCCAGTCTAGAAGCTGCGGATCCTGTAGGACAACGTTCTCTCTCTACGTTTCCTTGATCCTATATAGCTTTCCTTCCCAGAGAAGATACTTGCGGTTGTGGCTGTGATCCCTAAAGTTATCACAGCTGTCGGCTTGCTAGCTGAGTCATAAAGTTCTCCACTAGGCTTGGGGTCGAGTCCCTTTTGCTACCTGGATTCTCCCAGCTGGCATCCGCCAGTCCTAGAACGAGCCCCATGGGTAGCCTCTTGCTCAGCTGTGCCTCTGAGAATCCCTTTTACCTTCCAGGGAACCTTCCTTCTTTCTTTCCCTCTGTGAGCAGCTCCACAGGACTTGGAACCTGCTGCATGGTTATCTCTCTCTCCCCTCTCCCCTATGGGAGAGCTGCTCTGAGCATCTATCTCATTCCTCCCCGAAGGGAAGACTGTCCTTGCTTCCCTCTAACTTCCTGCTCTGACCCACAAGCTCCACCCACCATCTAACACCCTTTGCTAGCTGTAGACATGTTAGCAGAACTCAGCAAGTGTGTGTGATGGATGCATTGTTGCCAGAGCCAGGTGTGGTGTCTCCACCTTACCTGAAAGTTGAAATACCACATCTCTGGCTGAGATGCAGTACCTCTGTCGCGACTGAACCCTCAGGAGTGCCACATATCCCCCTGTTAAACGCAGCACGTCCGCCGGCTGAAACAGAGTAAATGATGTTACAGGAAACATACAACATTTTTAAAGAATGCATTCTCGCAGTTAGAAAAAACAATCAAACGCAACTTCCCTTTATGGGATGCACTTCTTCTTAAACATTGCATAATATCATTAACTTACATTATCTATTGTAAAAGTGCTATTGGCAGCAACCGTTAAACTTTCCAGTTCACCACCAGTATAGGGCATACTGTCCCTACAGAAATAACATTATATTCACTTTGGCTTCTTTTCCTATAAAAGTACTGTTACTTTATTAACACTTATTCTTTTCTACTAGTGCAATCTCCATCCGGGTGTTCTCTGGGTAGCAACCGTTGCTACTAGGTTCACTACCTAATCTGGACATCTTGTCCCTGCAACAATACTTTTTTTAAGTACTATTACTCTTAAAACATATTTACAAAAAGTGCTTTTAGTTCTCAAATAACTATCTGTGCATGTCTGTATCAAATGGTACCTGCTACCAATAACTATATACACATTATCTATAAGTGCTATTCTACAGCTCTGCAATTTAAAACAATTCTGCAATATAAAACAATTCTTACTTCACTCTAAGCATAATGTACAAATATAGTAACACTTTTATTAATACACAATCATAACTGTCATCAGTTGAGGTAGGTGGCAGATACTATCCCAGCCGGGGTATCTTCAAATGTCCTTGTGCTTGTGGAGGACCCGCTCTAAACCTCCAACGTTGGTCTTGGGTGGGCTGCAAGACATAACTGGTCTCCTCCAAAAGACCTCATCTTTGGCCACACCTAACGAGTTTTTCTTCAGATCTGTAGTTGCAATGATGGGACTTATTTTTCTAAAAGTGCATGTAAAACCAAGAGGGAGCACCTAAGGAGGTGCTGAACTATTTACAGGAGAGTTTCTGGATCTCTCAGCGTTCATGCTCTCACAGTCTAGTTCTTATTCTTATAAAACAGCAAACTTGTGGTACCCACCTGGGTAAACTATGTACAGTCCCTTGCCTGAAGCAAAAAGAAGCAAAAGAACAAACTTTTCTTTTACTTGCCGGAAGACTATTCACTGTGGTCTTCAGTTTGCGTGGAAGCATTCAGCCGTTGTTGCTTCCAGGGCAGGAGCTGCTTGCCGCTTTTATTTACAGCAATGGGAGCCGTTACATACGATGTTACTCCCAGGATTGCAATTGTGGTGGTTTGTACAGCTACTTGAAGAACTTCATCAGCTTCAGAATTCTTTGCAACAGCTGCCTGTTTAGAAGCCGCAGTTAGTGGCGGTGCGGCCGTCACTGGTGTCGCTGTTTCACATGATGAGGCTGTCGTGTCTGCTGCCCCCTGGCGATGGCATGGTGTAAGCTCATCTGGGATACTGCGCACATGAAGAGCGTACCATCCCCTCGCACCAAGATGGAGGGTGAAGGAGACGAGCTCTCCTGGAAACAGGTCCAGTTCCGGATGCCCCCGGATAAGATGGGCCTCTACATCCCTCCGGTTGACAAACAGGTCTGGGGCTTTACAGGAGTCCTGGATGAAGCCAAATCCACGCTCCAGATCGAAGCTAAGTACCCAGCCCCATTCCATGGGATTCAGATATTCCAGGGATCTCTCCCTGGCCTGACTTTTGCCCGCAAGATCCTTCTTTTGCAGGGCCTCTCGCCGAGCCTGTCGATCTCTCTCCTCCTGGGCGAGTTGTTGGATCTGTCGGCGGCATACCTCTACCATTGTCAGGGGAAACCCCATTAATTTTGCTCCGCCCAGGTATTCCCACTCTAGTACCTCTGGCTGATGTTTAACTAAGTACGGCGGCTGTGGGATTGGGATTGGTTCCAGGATACCCCCTGCGGGACGAAGTCACGGTCCCAGGCAACATCCAGCACTAGCTGGCCTGCCTTCTGGGTTGGCGGCAATCCTATGGGGCCCAACCAGTCCTTCCACGACCCAGGGACGCTATCGATACCTGCGCTCCTGGGGCCGCTGTCCTCTGTAGTCGCCTACAGTGACGATATGGCGCGATACGAGGGTACCGATGATGAAGGTACCAGAGGGATGGGTTCAGTGGCAGTAGGTTCTGAGGTCGTTGATCCCGGAGCCTTTGGTACCGTTAGTGAGGGTGCCCAGATATCATCTGCCTCTCGCTTGGCGGCCTGCCTTCTTTGCTCTAGCAGCGCCAGCTTCTCCTCCAAACGACGAGACTGCTTCTGGATCTCCCGCTCCACAGCGGCCAGGTCAACCTGGGAGCTGGAGCCTGTCTCTTCAGAGCCGGGGCATATCTTTTCCTGCTTCCTGCACTCCTCAGGCCTCACTTTGCTCTCCATGATGGCTGCCTGGTCAACTACCTTCTTCTTGGCTCTCTTTCCCGCCGCTGAGTGTCTCTCCACCCCGAGGAGTGGTGTCTTTTTCCTTTGCCGCCATACCAGACTAATACACGAACTCCCCTAGTGGTCGGCCACGATGCTGTAGCATAGTAATACAGGCAGGGGAGATTCACTCCTTTTCGCACTCTTTCTTGAGTACCGCCCACGATGGCAAGCCTCATTGCATGCCTCGTGGAGCAGCAATATCCGCCATCTTTACAGTCCAAATCACAGTTCAATGTCTCTAATCCTTTGCACATTCTGTCAGGTGCACAGGACCCTTATTCAAGGGTCGGTTCATCCTGTTCGTGATGCCAAAATGGGTCGCCCGCCAGGGCAGTGGGTTACTCGGTACCGGGCCGGCGTCTTAAAGGGATGTGTCACAGCAGCAGTGACCCGGTCCGTGGCCCTGGGCATCCAATTTAAGGGGAATATTTACAGGGGATGATAGAGTTTGTAGTAAGATATTCGTGACGCCACCTGTGATATCTGGTCAGAGGTGACCAGCGCTGCGGTGCAGATCCTCTGAGACTGATGGTGTGATGCAGCAGAGTTGGAATAGCTTTCCACAGGAGAGCTTGTGGTCTCAGGGCACGGTAATGTTGTAGAAAGAGTAATGGTGCTGGGAGATGTAGCAGAGTGGAGTGTGTGCCGCAGGAAGAACTTGAGGAGACAGTCAAATGCAGTTTCCAAGGCTTTACTCACAGTTCAGGTGTTGGCAGTACAGATGCCCGCTTTGTGCCACGTCCTCCTGGTGAGGAGTCCAGCGAACTCCCAGGCAGATGGAGAACACCAGTCCAAAAGCTCCCTGTCAGTATATGCCTTCCCTGGCTGTCTCACTGTGCTGATTCCCACTCCTTTCTTCCTTCCAGCACCTCGCTAAACAGTGTCCCAGTCTAGAAGCTGTGGATCCTGTAGGACAACGTTCTATCTCTACGTTTCCTTGATCCTATATAGCTTTCCTTCCCAGAGAAGATACTTGCAGTTGTGGCTGTGATCCCTAAAGTTATCACAGCTGTCGGCTTGCTAGCTGAGTCATAAAGTTCTTCACTTGGCTAGGGGCCGAGTCCCTTCTGCGACCTGGATTCTCCCAGCTGCCATCCGCCAGTCCTGGAATGAGCCCCACGGGTAGCCTCTTGCTCAGCCGTGCCTCTGAGAATCCCTTTTCTCTTCCAGGGAACTTTCCTTCTTTCTTTCCCCTCTGTGAGCAGCTCCTCAGGACTTGGAGCCTGCTGCACGGTTATTTCTCTCTCCCCTTCCCCGATGGGAGAGCTGCTCTGAGCATCTATCTTGTTCCTCCCCGAAGGGAAGAATGTCCTTGCTTCCCTCTAACTTCCTGCTCTGACCCAGTAGCTCCACCAACCATCTAACACCCTTTGCTAGCTGTAGACATGTTAGCTGAACTCAGCTAGTGTGTGTGGTGGATGCAGTGTTGCCAGAGCCAGGTGTGGTGTCTCCACCTTACCTGAAAGTTGAAATACCATATCTCTGGCTGAGATGCAGTACCTCTGTGGCAACTGAACCCTCAGGGGCGCCACATATAACAGAAGCACATGTACCTACAGTAGAAAGCTGACCTATGAGTATTGCATAATGGATCTGTGCAAAAAGGATCCTTAACTCATTCCTGTGCAGCTTCTTAATGTTCAGTCGGTATAGGGCTAAAATGGCCAGTGTCAGAGATAACTTGAATTTTGACTTTTTAACCTTTTGAAATGTTGTCAATCGCAAATGCAGAACATAATTGAATTAAAACTAGTGATGAGCGAATTTGTTCGGAAAACGATTGTCAAACATAAATTTGGCACAAATATGACATATTTGGATTCGTGATCAGAAACCCAAGAAAATTTTTATAAAATCAGTAAAAATCGGTAAAATTCGGAAAAGTGAGGGAAAAGATTTGCGTTGCCACAAAAATATTTTCAGCACTTTAGCAACGAAAATGGTGGTATATCATGAGCGTTTGGCACGTGTTTGATGAGTGGAGAGCGTTTTCAGAGCCCAGAGGCACGGCAGTCTGCTGAAATCACGTCCCTCTCCATAGAAATAGCGGACATCTTGTTTTAGCTCCATTTTGACACTGTAACAGCACAGAGAGGCTGCTCCTGACGCTGCCACTGTTAACAGCAAGATTTTAGCTAGTTAGGCAGTTGTATATCAGTCAGATAGTGTAGCTAGATAGTGTCCAGTGTGGCTGTAAAACTTACCTTCGGGAATTTTTTTTTTTGGCCCATTACAGAGATCCACAGACAAAGCCACTAGGGCATGAGTTGTGCACTGCTTCCATTGCGCTCAGTTCACGAGTATAGCATTCTAATTAATATTTTTTCACTAGCTAAATGTAAAATTAGCCTGCGGTATCCCACATTTTAGCTAGTTAGCTAGGTGGTTGTATATCAGTCAAATACTGTAGGTAGTGTAAGGTTTCACTCACTCGGCTGCTTCAGAGGTAAATCAGGAGACACTTTCTTATGCAAAAAGTCCTTAGGTTTATTACATCATAAACCATAGTACCGTACAATTCAAATCTTCAATGCTTCAGCTCCAGCCTGGAGCCTCACTCCTCAGACACAGAGTCCTCTCTGTAACGTCCTGCCAGGACACATGGAAGTCAGTCCACACTGGTAGACTCCCACACACTCTCTTCAGACACAGAGACCTCTCTGTAATGTCCTGCCGGGACACATGGAAGTCTGTCCACACTGGTAGACTCCCACACACTCTCTTCAGACACAGAGACCTCTCTGTAATGTCCCGCCTGGACACATGGTAGTCTGTTCACACTCACAGACTCCCACATCACTCTTCAGACACAGAGACCTCTCTGTAATGTCCCGCCTGGACACATGGAAGTCTGTCCACACTGGTAGACTCCCACAACACTCTCTCAGGTGCCAAACACACTTCATTACATAGGTGTAACTCCACCCACAGGTGAGGTCAGGAATCAGGATCACATGGTTAGATCACATGGTCATGACCTCACCACAGGTCCTTTAGATACACACCATTACATACAGGTTTTATCCTAGGTATTCAGACACATACCCCTTGGGTGGGTTTGTAGGTGACTGGACCCGCCCAGCTCTCCAAGTCACCTGGAAGCCTCCCAATGTATAGCACAACTCTCAGCAGTAGATCTGCTGAACAAAACACACCCAGGCTTCCATCACAGGGCCACCCACCTCTGCGATACATACCGTCCATCCATCACATGCCTCCAAGAATATCCCGAGGAGCATACACAGTGCCCCCTAGCTGCATCAGGGGTCACTACACCACATACCTCCCCCCTCTGTTCAAACTTGTGGGGTTGAACACTTGTTACCCGACCAGAGATCCTCCTCGGTCGTCTCTGTCAGTCAAACCGTCTCTCTAAGTCGGACCCTGCTACTGATCTCTTTGGTAGGCGTCTGTCCTCCGATTCTGTCACATCTTTTGCTGACGACACCCCCCTGTCAGACCACCCACATCCCCAGCGGTCAGTACGGCGTCGCAATTCGCTTGCACCCATACGTCCTGTCTGGTCTGAGTCCTTTTCATATCGTCCACTACAGGTTCTCCTGCTTAGGTCACTCATCACTGAGCTAACTGAGGCATCACTACTTCTACCTCTTCCATCAGGCGACCTATTTCCTGTATTAGCTCCAGCTTGAGTACTTGTAGTCTTAAGCGAACCTCTTCGCATCTCAATACCACGGGTTGAAGGTGGCGGCCATCTTCTTTCCATTTCCTGCAGCTCTCTGTTGACCTGCTCCCTCTCAAGTCGTAGCTGCTCTACTTCTCTCAGGTAGGACACACGATACTCCAGGAGCATCCGGATATTCCCAAGGCTCTCCCTGGATCCGACAACGAGGAACGGAATCATCCCTTCTTCACCCACGATCTGGACTTCGTCAGCCAGAATCCTGACTCTCGTCACACCGGACTTATTCACCATCTCCTGCATCATTTTCCCAAGTCTTCCGATGACTTTCTTCACCAGACCTCTGGGCACTTGAATGATGTCCTCCATCAATCCAAGCTGACTTTGAGCCTTTCTTGCTTGCTCCAAACGTCGAGTGGCTTTGTGATTTCTCAACAGGATCATTTGCTTGGTGCGGAGACAATGTAGGTGCATGTCCCTCAGGATAGCCACCCGCTTCATTGTGACTTCCCTAGTCGACAGTATGACTGTTTCATCTCTGGCACCCAGTTCACACTGCATGCTTCTACCGCCTTTCTAAAGGCCTCATGCACCTCCTCACTGGCACACACTTCTCGCATGTCTTCTGGTATCTCTATTACACACTTGAAAACCGACCCGTCACCTTCTTGGACAGACTGTTTGACCTCCTCGTCCTGAGCGGTAGTACAGTTTTCCAAGACATCGCTCTCCCTTGTGTATCCATCTGCATGGCACTTCTGCTGGATTTCATCTCCCGTGGATTTCTGGAGCTGAGCACTAGTCTCCTCCTTTATCTTGAGCTCTCTGAGAACGCTATCTCGCTCTTCTGCCAAGCCGCGACACTCATCCTCCCTCCAGAGAAGCTCCTGCTGATGCTTCTCTTGGGCCTCTCTGAGCTTAGAGACTTCCTTCTCCAGCTCCTCCACTTTATGCTCAATCACTTGTCTTAGGACCCTTTCTCGCTCGACTGTCTCTTTCACTGACTTTTTAAGCAGCTGCATCTCATGGTCCTGCTCTCTTTTAGCCAGCACCTGTCGCACCATCACCTCTTCAATTACATTTTCAGATGGGCTTTCTTGCCCACCCACACTCTGCTTCTTCAGAGTTCCGCCTGTTCCGGCATCCGCAGCTTCAACTGTCTCACGACTCTCAGTAACTTCAGAGAGCTCCAGCTTACTGCACTCACTTTCCCTTGCAGTCCAGTCACAGTCTGCATAGGAGTCACTCCCACTCCCCCTGTCATCCTGGAACAGCACGTCCCTACTTAGACAGGTCTCTGCCCCCTTTTCTGGAGCTATATCGTTTCTCACGGTCACACGTCTTGTCACGTCCAAGTCCCCGAGTTGGTCTGACCCACACTTTCTTCTGGTCACCTGGGACTCTAGACTATCGATATTAGGTGGAGATACCTCCTTTTCACACCTCACATGACAAGGAACCACTACAGTCGCCTGCTGTGGGGCTCTCTTAGGGTCATTCGGTCTCTCCTCTGAGCAACCCCACACTTCATCAACCTCCCATGCATTTTTAAAAAATACAAAGTCCCGCTTCCTCTCATACGGGTACAATAAGTTTGGTGGTATACCGCCATTTTGATCCTCGACACTTGTGGACATCTCCAGCATCACTCTGTCCACCATATAGTCCACAGTGTGTCCATGGATGCAGCACACCTGGACCTTTTTCTCGGTCAGACAGAGAACTAACGGAGTTCCTTTTAGAGTCACATGACTCTTTGAGTCCAACCGTCCAGAGACTCCTTTCTGATGTAACATTACAGTACACACCTGTGGGCTGTTATCAAACGGGAAGTCTATGCCACATGCGGAATACGTATAACACCACACCGCTGTTCCTCAGCCATGTCCACTGAGGTAACCGGTTGTTAGGGTCTGCGGAACGCACCAAATATATGAGGTAGAGAGGTGCGTTCGCAGCCCAGGGTCCACCGTGCAGGCGGAACCTGCTGCTAGTAAAATGGCGAAAGTAGCGAACTCTGTTATCCCGCAGAGTCGCTAAAATAAACGCCGTAGCGCGTTGTGGCAGTAAGTGCGAACTCTGTTAATATCCAGAGCCGCTAACGGAAATGCCACAGCGCTATATGGCGATAGGTGCAAACTCACTTAGCTTCAGTGAGCCGCAAAGTAAAACGCTAGGGCGCTGTCTAGCGTCGAAAGCAAACCCTGTTACGTCACAGGGCCGCTGAGGAAAAGTGCTGTGTCCTATCAGGCTCTCAGGTACACAGTTAAGTGCTAAGCGTACATAACGCGTGATCATGTGCTAATGTCCTCGCGGGAGTCACCCGCAATCCATGGCGTCTGAACGCCAGACCCTGAATACGGCAATCAAAACTCCTCACGGTTACGCCGGTAATCTAGGGCATCTAGGACACCGACCCTGGCCAGCTACCATACCAAACTCCTCACCGATTAAGTCGGTATTCTAGTGGCTTATTTCAGCCGGGTCCCTAACCACACATACGCATGATCACACTGGCGCATAGCATACAATGGTTGATATTAGCGCATGGCGGCCCAGCCATGCTACCCTTTTATAGCAACAGCTACAGGACCTTCCAGGAACAAGGACCAATGAGAAGCTGTTACAAACACACGTAGCTACATGACCTTCCTGGCGGACCAATAGGAGCCGCTGCAGCACCTGAACATGTGACCCCTGATCTCCAATGAGAGATCTCACTCTGGGCATGCTCAGATGGGAAAACGCAGGACTTTGTCTCAAAGACGGCTGCTCCAGCACTGGCTATAATAGCAGATCCAGGAAAGGCAGCAGCAAGTCACTGCACAGTAGAGGAGTGGGCAAGACGCCTGGACCGACGTCTCTGCTGAGCAGTGTAGTAGAATGGTGTGCACTCAGGGTATATAGAAATTAGGTGCTGGTGAATTGGCCCAAAGCGGTACCAATAAACATAAGTAGGGTAAGATTCACCGCACACAAAGACTGTTGGTCATGCAAAAAAAGGGGGGGTTTATTCAAAGAATATCCAATCCAAGGAAAAACAAATATAAGTGCCATGTAAAACAGAATGTACAGTATACAAATACCCAACGTTTCGGCCCTTCCCGGGCCTTACTCATGGGTAACTAAAAGAAACAAACAAAAATTAAGATTACATTGTGAAACAAATATACAGTGACATAGGTACAGTAATATATACAATATGTACAATTAGTAGAACGGATTGAATAATATATAGACGTTCGCTATTAACTGATACATATGAAATTAATCCAGATAAATGGAACTAGGTAGACGTGTAGCTACAAATGTAATATATAGGTATGAGAGCAATTAATATAGGTATCAAATTCTGGAGGGCACAAACTTATAATGAACAAAGGGCTACATATCAATTTACCTGAATAGTATATGTACAAAGAAGGAATGGCACAGAGAAGATGAACTAGGATTCCTGGTAGCTTTCCTTGTGGCACACTACAGATTGTGAACAATATTGAAACCATATGTTTAAACATGATATAAAGAAAAATGCTAATAAATATCATAGCATGAGTTCAATTGTTACCTGTATGTGGCAGAAAAGGGGGGAAAGGAACAGGTATACATAGGAATAGTTCCGGATGCGGTGCCAATAGCCTATATGTAAGATATAAATGATTGAAATAATGAATATCTAGAAAGGGGATTAAAGGAGGGGAGAGGTGCATCCTACCTTGGTGCTAAATCAGTTCTGAAAGCAGCTGGCGTTACGCTTAGTAGGAAGGCTGACACATGTGGCCTGTTCAAGTGAATACAGGAAGCTTTGTTAAGGGTCAGACCTCAGTATGAAATTGCGCTGACATGTAGATGACCGGGAAACCATGTAACATACCTGGGAAGATTCTACTGCTTGATTACAGGCGGCGCATCCGCGCCCTGCCTTAAGCTGAGTGACCAGAGCATAGTGGAGGGATGTGAGAGATTTTATAGGTGGCGCCGTACATCGCCGGGCCGGATGTGCGTCATCCGGACCGGAAGTGATGCGGCGCCTGTTCTCGGTCATGCGCAATGAAGATGGCAGTCACCATTTTGTTGGTGGAAGCATACTGACCCAGTGTGTGCAAATGTTAGATAGGACATGCGCAATGGCACCTGTAGTGGCCATCTTGTTGATAATAGCGTGGTCAGGGTGATTACTTATATGTAATAGGATTAAAAGGTAGGGGAGAAATAAAAGGTAGGGGAGAGCGGGCGAGAGCGGGGCCTAGGGGAAACAGGGAAAGGAGAAACGGCACACATATGTATGTATATTATCAAAACTCAGATAAGAGGGGGTAACTCGAGACCAGCAGATAGAGATATACTGATGTGTCAATGTGGGAGATGATATCAAAATAAGGAAGAATGCTATTTAAAGAGAAATAAAAATAAAAATAAAAATAAAATAAAAATAAAAATAAACTAATGAAGAACCAGAGGTGGAACTGAGTTGCTGTGAATGTTTCAAGAAATAAAATAAAAATAAAATAAGATAAAATAAAAAATGAATGATGAAAAAAATGAAAAAATATATGAAAAAATATGAAAAAATATACAGAAATAAAATAAACAAATAAAAAATAAAAATAAAATAAATAAAAATAAAGAGAAAAGAAAATGAAAATAAGGGTAAAAAATAGTATAATTCTTTTGAACAAATATTGAGAATAAAAAATGAAAAAAATAAAAATAAAATAGAGATAGAGATAAAAAAGGGGGGGGGTATGGAAATACAAAAGAAGGGGTTGAAAATAAAATTAAAATAAAAATAAGGAAAAAAGAAAAAAGGAAAAAGGAAAAGGAAAAATGCAGAAAAAATGAAGAAAAATTAAAAAAAATTTTTTAAAAAAAGAAAAAAGGAGGAATAAAATGAAAAAAATATAATGAGGGGAATGGTAACGTGACTTACCAGAGATAGAAGTCAGCGTGTCTGCAAAAAAAATGGTAAATAGGTTAGAAAAATAAATAGTAAATTGTAAGAATTATAACAACCAGTCCATCTCCCTATTAAGGCCTCGTGGTGAGAGTGTATCTAACTTATGGATCCAATAGCTCTCCCGTAATTTTAAACGTCTCACACGGTTACCTCCCCTTCTGGATTTGGGAACATGTTCAATAATTTGAAACTTTAGTTGTGCCACGGTGTGTTTAAATTTTGAGAAATGATCCGGTAATGGTAGCCAGGTCTTACCACATCGAATGGTCGATTTGTGACTTGCAATTCTATCTTTCACATGCTGAGTTGTCTCGCCCACGTATAGAAGACCACAGGGGCATTTGATCACATATATAACAAAATTGGAATTGCAGGTATGGTATCCATGAATCGGGAAAGATTTGCCAGTACGTGGGTGGGTGACTGAATCCGATTTGATGATGTTAGAGCAACTGGCACAATTTAGACATGGGAAAGTGCCTTGACGGCGTGTGGCAAGATGGCTCTGTGTTAAAATTTGTCGAGAACTCCCAACGTCGGCACGTACCAATTTATCCCTTATGTTGGGGGCTCGTCTGTTACACATTAGTGTAGGTGCCTTGAATGCCTCAATGGAGGGATACGCCCTAGATAGTAATGCCCAATGCTTACGTATAATCGAATGTACTTTAGACATGAGCGGATAGTACGTGTGGACGAAGGGTACCCTCTCAGTCTTAGTTAGGGAAGGATTACCTGGTGGTGGATTCAAGGTACGGGCTTTCTCAAGTTCTAAAAGTCTAGTGGGGTAGTCTCTCTCACTGAATTTCTGGAGTGTTTCGTCTAAGCGTACCGGAAGTAAATCTGAATTTGTGACAATTCTCGAGATACGAGTAAACTGAGATCGAGGTAAACTATCCTTAGTCGATCTGGGATGACTACTAGAATAGTGGAGAAGGCTATTGCAGTCAGTCGGTTTGCTATACAGATCAGTTGTTAAGTTGCCCACCGAATCTTTCTGCACGAGAGTGTCGAGAAAAGGGATATTATTGACGTCATACTGCATAGTGAATTGGAGGTCCGTATCTACGGAGTTTAGATATTGATGAAAGGATTTCAAAGACTCGAGGGTACCCGACCATATGAAAAAAATATCGTCGATATATCTGTGGTAACATTGTATTGATTCTTTGTAGGGTATAGTTGGATATATAAAATTGGATTCAAATGCATGCATGTATGCATTTGCGTAAGCTGGCGCTACGTTACTGCCCATGGCAGTCCCGCGTAGTTGTAAGTAGTAGGTGTCCTCAAATAAAAAGTAATTCTCATGTAGTACCATCGTGAGAAGATCCAAACAAAATTGAATTGAACCTTGAGACATGGTCGAAGTTTCGAGTAATGTTTTGGTAGCCTGTAGACCCTTAGTATGTGAAATGGACGTATATAGACTATTAATGTCCATAGTTACCAATATACTGTCTGGTGAAGCGGTTTTGAAAGTTCTAATGACCCTGAGAAAATGTCCCGTATCTAGTAGGAAGGATGGAGTTGTCTTAACCAATGGCGTTAAGATCTTTTCAAGAAAGACTGAAAGTGGTGAAAATATCGAGTCCGTTGACGCCACGATGGGTCTACCTGGGGGATTAGTGAGAGACTTGTGTATCTTGGGTAAAATATAGAAGACCGGGATGCTGGGATGTAGGTTCGTTAAGAATGTCACCGTCTTTTTATCAATGATATTGTTGTCTAAGTATGTATTGAGAAGAGATTGGATTTTATGGTTGATCTCTATTGTAGGATCTCTAGGAAGTACCTGATAAGTGTTTGAGTCTAATAGTTGACGTCTTACCTCACCTATATAGAGGGAGCGTTCCATGATGACGGTAGCTCCCCCTTATCGGCGGGTTTAATGACAATGTTCCTGTTATTGTGTAATGACACTAGTGCCTGACTTTCAGAAGATGTTAGATTCTTGCGATGGGGGAAGAAACCCAGACGTTGTTCATGCAATAAAGATTTAACATCGCGATCGACAAATGAAATAAATGTTTCAGTGGCGTGTGCGGTCTGGGGTGGGTTGAAAGAGCTCGGGTTTCTAAGACCCAAATTGTCAATGGAACACTCCGATATAGGGACGACCCCACTGGGGGCCGCCCCGACATCAGAGGTATCCATCTCAATTCCAAAGTATGTCTTGAGTCTGATGGTGCGAAAAAAACGTTGGAGATCCTTCTCTAGTTGAAAGGCGTTCCAGTTAGGGGTGGGGCAGAAGGACAGTCCTTTCTGTAATACACTCAGTTCCGCTGGGGAGAGTGTGTGGTTAGAAATATTGATCACCAAGTTCGATGTGGTCTTACCTGAGACCTTGTCGCCATTCTTTCGCCTCGATCTTCGCGTCTGTCGTTGCGGTAATATCCTCCCCTGCGGCCTTGTCCTAAAAAATGAGACCTTGTAGAACCAGTGGAAGAGTCGCTTTCCGCACTGAAGGACCCCTGTCTCCGGTTTGGTTGGCGACGCCATGTGCTTGATCCAGAGTAGTCGTTCCATCTATACACTCTGTTGTTCATATAATCGTCAGCGTCCCTTTGAAACTTTTGCCTTTTCCTTTCTTGCAAAAATGCTTGTTGATCGGATATAATCTTCTCGGTTTTCTCTTTAAGTTTTGACCAATCGGAGGACGAGAGTGTGGAGGAAAGTTGTGTTTCCACTGCTTTAATGTTTTCTTTGGTCTCAGCTATAGCCTTCTGCAAATATTCAACAGTAAGGATTATAAAATCAAGCGAGCATTTGTTAAGTATTTTCTTATATTTATCACAAAATTCTTCGTTCTCTTTAAATAAGGTGGGATGTAAATTGCATCTTAGGCCCCTAGGAATCCTCCCTTGTTTATGATACTCAGCCAGTGTGATGCAATGGAGGTCATATGAGAGTAGTTTGCGTCTCTCCTTCTCATAGTCCCTTGTTCTAAGTTCATGTGCGGGTATTAGTAGAAACTCATTTTGGTTAGAAACCTGTGACAAAATGCCAGAGCTAGTGGTAGCATCATATGCGAAAGTGTCTATCGACATCTGGTCACCCGGTGCAACACCAAGAATAAATTCGTAGTGTAGTAGAATGGTGTGCACTCAGGGTATATAGAAATTAGGTGCTGGTGAATTGGCCCAAAGCGGTACCAATAAACATAAGTAGGGTAAGATTCACCGCACACAAAGACTGTTGGTCATGCAAAAAAAGGGGGGGTTTATTCAAAGAATATCCAATCCAAGGAAAAACAAATATAAGTGCCATGTAAAACAGAATGTACAGTATACAAATACCCAACGTTTCGGCCCTTCCCGGGCCTTACTCATGGGTAACTAAAAGAAACAAACAAAAATTAAGATTACATTGTGTTACATGGTTTCCCGGTCATCTACATGTCAGCGCAATTTCATACTGAGGTCTGACCCTTAACAAAGCTTCCTGTATTCACTTGAACAGGCCACATGTGTCAGCCTTCCTACTAAGCGTAACGCCAGCTGCTTTCAGAACTGATTTAGCACCAAGGTAGGATGCACCTCTCCCCTCCTTTAATCCCCTTTCTAGATATTCATTATTTCAATCATTTATATCTTACATATAGGCTATTGGCACCGCATCCGGAACTATTCCTATGTATACCTGTTCCTTTCCCCCCTTTTCTGCCACATACAGGTAACAATTGAACTCATGCTATGATATTTATTAGCATTTTTCTTTATATCATGTTTAAACATATGGTTTCAATATTGTTCACAATCTGTAGTGTGCCACAAGGAAAGCTACCAGGAATCCTAGTTCATCTTCTCTGTGCCATTCCTTCTTTGTACATATACTATTCAGGTAAATTGATATGTAGCCCTTTGTTCATTATAAGTTTGTGCCCTCCAGAATTTGATACCTATATTAATTGCTCTCATACCTATATATTACATTTGTAGCTACACGTCTACCTAGTTCCATTTATCTGGATTAATTTCATATGTATCAGTTAATAGCGAACGTCTATATATTATTCAATCCGTTCTACTAATTGTACATATTGTATATATTACTGTACCTATGTCACTGTATATTTGTTTCACAATGTAATCTTAATTTTTGTTTGTTTCTTTTAGTTACCCATGAGTAAGGCCCGGGAAGGGCCGAAACGTTGGGTATTTGTATACTGTACATTCTGTTTTACATGGCACTTATATTTGTTTTTCCTTGGATTGGATATTCTTTGAATAAACCCCCCCTTTTTTTGCATGACCAACAGTCTTTGTGTGCGGTGAATCTTACCCTACTTATGTTTGTTGGTACCGCTTTGGGCCAATTCACCAGCACCTAATTTCTATATACCCTGAGTGCACACCATTCTACTACACTACGAATTTATTCTTGGTGTTGCACCGGGTGACCAGATGTCGATAGACACTTTCGCATATGATGCTACCACTAGCTCTGGCATTTTGTCACAGGTTTCTAACCAAAATGAGTTTCTACTAATACCCGCACATGAACTTAGAACAAGGGACTATGAGAAGGAGAGACGCAAACTACTCTCATATGACCTCCATTGCATCACACTGGCTGAGTATCATAAACAAGGGAGGATTCCTAGGGGCCTAAGATGCAATTTACATCCCACCTTATTTAAAGAGAACGAAGAATTTTGTGATAAATATAAGAAAATACTTAACAAATGCTCGCTTGATATTATAATCCTTACTGTTGAATATTTGCAGAAGGCTATAGCTGAGACCAAAGAAAACATTAAAGCAGTGGAAACACAACTTTCCTCCACACTCTCGTCCTCCGATTGGTCAAAACTTAAAGAGAAAACCGAGAAGATTATATCCGATCAACAAGCATTTTTGCAAGAAAGGAAAAGGCAAAAGTTTCAAAGGGACGCTGACGATTATATGAACAACAGAGTGTATAGATGGAACGACTACTCTGGATCAAGCACATGGCGTCGCCAACCAAACCGGAGACAGGGGTCCTTCAGTGCGGAAAGCGACTCTTCCACTGGTTCTACAAGGTCTCATTTTTTAGGACAAGGCCGCAGGGGAGGATATTACCGCAACGACAGACGCGAAGATCGAGGCGAAAGAATGGCGACAAGGTCTCAGGTAAGACCACATCGAACTTGGTGATCAATATTTCTAACCACACACTCTCCCCAGCGGAACTGAGTGTATTACAGAAAGGACTGTCCTTCTGCCCCACCCCTAACTGGAACGCCTTTCAACTAGAGAAGGATCTCCAACGTTTTTTTCGCACCATCAGACTCAAGACATACTTTGGAATTGAGATGGATACCTCTGATGTCGGGGCGGCCCCCAGTGGGGTCGTCCCTATATCGGAGTGTTCCATTGACAATTTGGGTCTTAGAAACCCGAGCTCTTTCAACCCACCCCAGACCGCACACGCCACTGAAACATTTATTTCATTTGTCGATCGCGATGTTAAATCTTTATTGCATGAACAACGTCTGGGTTTCTTCCCCCATCGCAAGAATCTAACATCTTCTGAAAGTCAGGCACTAGTGTCATTACACAATAACAGGAACATTGTCATTAAACCCGCCGATAAGGGGGGAGCTACCGTCATCATGGAATGCTCCCTCTATATAGGTGAGGTAAGACGTCAACTATTAGACTCGAACACTTATCAGGTACTTCCTAGAGATCCTACAATAGAGATCAACCATAAAATCCAATCTCTTCTCAATACATACTTAGACAACAATATCATTGATAAAAAGACGGTGACATTCTTAACGAACCTACATCCCAGCATCCCGGTCTTCTATATTTTACCCAAGATACACAAGTCTCTCACTAATCCCCCAGGTAGACCCATCGTGGCGTCAACGGACTCGATATTTTCACCACTTTCAGTCTTTCTTGAAAAGATCTTAACGCCATTGGTTAAGACAACTCCATCCTTCCTACTAGATACGGGACATTTTCTCAGGGTCATTAGAACTTTCAAAACCGCTTCACCAGACAGTATATTGGTAACTATGGACATTAATAGTCTATATACGTCCATTTCACATACTAAGGGTCTACAGGCTACCAAAACATTACTCGAAACTTCGACCATGTCTCAAGGTTCAATTCAATTTTGTTTGGATCTTCTCACGATGGTACTACATGAGAATTACTTTTTATTTGAGGACACCTACTACTTACAACTACGCGGGACTGCCATGGGCAGTAACGTAGCGCCAGCTTACGCAAATGCATACATGCATGCATTTGAATCCAATTTTATATATCCAACTATACCCTACAAAGAATCAATACAATGTTACCACAGATATATCGACGATATTTTTTTCATATGGTCGGGTACCCTCGAGTCTTTGAAATCCTTTCATCAATATCTAAACTCCGTAGATACGGACCTCCAATTCACTATGCAGTATGACGTCAATAATATCCCTTTTCTCGACACTCTCGTGCAGAAAGATTCGGTGGGCAACTTAACAACTGATCTGTATAGCAAACCGACTGACTGCAATAGCCTTCTCCACTATTCTAGTAGTCATCCCAGATCGACTAAGGATAGTTTACCTCGATCTCAGTTTACTCGTATCTCGAGAATTGTCACAAATTCAGATTTACTTCCGGTACGCTTAGACGAAACACTCCAGAAATTCAGTGAGAGAGACTACCCCACTAGACTTTTAGAACTTGAGAAAGCCCGTACCTTGAATCCACCACCAGGTAATCCTTCCCTAACTAAGACTGAGAGGGTACCCTTCGTCCACACGTACCATCCGCTCATGTCTAAAGTACATTCGATTATACGTAAGCATTGGGCATTACTATCTAGGGCGTATCCCTCCATTGAGGCATTCAAGGCACCTACACTAATGTGTAACAGACGAGCCCCCAACATAAGGGATAAATTGGTACGTGCCGACGTTGGGAGTTCTCGACAAATTTTAACACAGAGCCATCTTGCCACACGCCGTCAAGGCACTTTCCCATGTCTAAATTGTGCCAGTTGCTCTAACATCATCAAATCGGATTCAGTCACCCACCCACGTACTGGCAAATCTTTCCCGATTCATGGATACCATACCTGCAATTCCAATTTTGTTATATATGTGATCAAATGCCCCTGTGGTCTTCTATACGTGGGCGAGACAACTCAGCATGTGAAAGATAGAATTGCAAGTCACAAATCGACCATTCGATGTGGTAAGACCTGGCTACCATTACCGGATCATTTCTCAAAATTTAAACACACCGTGGCACAACTAAAGTTTCAAATTATTGAACATGTTCCCAAATCCAGAAGGGGAGGTAACCGTGTGAGACGTTTAAAATTACGGGAGAGCTATTGGATCCATAAGTTAGATACACTCTCACCACGAGGCCTTAATAGGGAGATGGACTGGTTGTTATAATTCTTACAATTTACTATTTATTTTTCTAACCTATTTACCATTTTTTTTGCAGACACGCTGACTTCTATCTCTGGTAAGTCACGTTACCATTCCCCTCATTATATTTTTTTCATTTTATTCCTCCTTTTTTCTTTTTTTAAAAATTTTTTTTTAATTTTTCTTCATTTTTTCTGCATTTTTCCTTTTCCTTTTTCCTTTTTTCTTTTTTCCTTATTTTTATTTTAATTTTATTTTCAACCCCTTCTTTTGTATTTCCATACCCCCCCCTTTTTTATCTCTATTCTATTTTATTTTTATTTTTTTCATTTTTTATTCTCAATATTTGTTCAAAAGAATTATACTATTTTTTACCCTTATTTTCATTTTCTTTTCTCTTTATTTTTATTTATTTTTATTTTTATTTTTTATTTGTTTATTTTATTTCTGTATATTTTTTCATATTTTTTCATATATTTTTTCATTTTTTTCATCATTCATTTTTTATTTTATCTTATTTTATTTTTATTTTATTTCTTGAAACATTCACAGCAACTCAGTTCCACCTCTGGTTCTTCATTAGTTTATTTTTATTTTTATTTTATTTTTATTTTTATTTTTATTTCTCTTTAAATAGCATTCTTCCTTATTTTGATATCATCTCCCACATTGACACATCAGTATATCTCTATCTGCTGGTCTCGAGTTACCCCCTCTTATCTGAGTTTTGATAATATACATACATATGTGTGCCGTTTCTCCTTTCCCTGTTTCCCCTAGGCCCCGCTCTCGCCCGCTCTCCCCTACCTTTTATTTCTCCCCTACCTTTTAATCCTATTACATATAAGTAATCACCCTGACCACGCTATTATCAACAAGATGGCCACTACAGGTGCCATTGCGCATGTCCTATCTAACATTTGCACACACTGGGTCAGTATGCTTCCACCAACAAAATGGTGACTGCCATCTTCATTGCGCATGACCGAGAACAGGCGCCGCATCACTTCCGGTCCGGATGACGCACATCCGGCCCGGCGATGTACGGCGCCACCTATAAAATCTCTCACATCCCTCCACTATGCTCTGGTCACTCAGCTTAAGGCAGGGCGCGGATGCGCCGCCTGTAATCAAGCAGTAGAATCTTCCCAGGTATGTTACATGGTTTCCCGGTCATCTACATGTCAGCGCAATTTCATACTGAGGTCTGACCCTTAACAAAGCTTCCTGTATTCACTTGAACAGGCCACATGTGTCAGCCTTCCTACTAAGCGTAACGCCAGCTGCTTTCAGAACTGATTTAGCACCAAGGTAGGATGCACCTCTCCCCTCCTTTAATCCCCTTTCTAGATATTCATTATTTCAATCATTTATATCTTACATATAGGCTATTGGCACCGCATCCGGAACTATTCCTATGTATACCTGTTCCTTTCCCCCCTTTTCTGCCACATACAGGTAACAATTGAACTCATGCTATGATATTTATTAGCATTTTTCTTTATATCATGTTTAAACATATGGTTTCAATATTGTTCACAATCTGTAGTGTGCCACAAGGAAAGCTACCAGGAATCCTAGTTCATCTTCTCTGTGCCATTCCTTCTTTGTACATATACTATTCAGGTAAATTGATATGTAGCCCTTTGTTCATTATAAGTTTGTGCCCTCCAGAATTTGATACCTATATTAATTGCTCTCATACCTATATATTACATTTGTAGCTACACGTCTACCTAGTTCCATTTATCTGGATTAATTTCATATGTATCAGTTAATAGCGAACGTCTATATATTATTCAATCCGTTCTACTAATTGTACATATTGTATATATTACTGTACCTATGTCACTGTATATTTGTTTCACAATGTAATCTTAATTTTTGTTTGTTTCTTTTAGTTACCCATGAGTAAGGCCCGGGAAGGGCCGAAACGTTGGGTATTTGTATACTGTACATTCTGTTTTACATGGCACTTATATTTGTTTTTCCTTGGATTGGATATTCTTTGAATAAACCCCCCCTTTTTTTGCATGACCAACAGTCTTTGTGTGCGGTGAATCTTACCCTACTTATGTCTCTGCTGAGCAGGCTCCACTGCGGCCAGAGATGAATGGGAGACCGCAGCTGAACGGGTTCGAGACTCCCCTTGTGCAGCAGCGGGAACTCGAACCCTAACATTACCCCCCTCCTAGGGCCCCCCTTTCTCTGGGCCTCGCTGCGTTCAAAGGCAGCGATGAGCTGCAGAGCGTGAACATGCTCGGCAGGCTCCCAGGACCTATCCTCAGGCCCATAACCCCTCCAATCCACCAAATAAAATGTTTTGCCTCGTACCACCTTGCACCCCACAATGGCATTCACCTCGTAGTCGTCCGAAGACGAACCCGACGTCCCGGCAGATGACTCAGGCAACCGGGAGATAACCACGGGTTTTAGGAGGGATACATGGAAGGTGTCGGAGATACCAAGGCGAGGCGGAAGGGCCAAACGGTAAACCACAGGGTTCACCTGCTCGAGAACCTTGAAGGGACCCAAATAGCGGGGTGCCAATTTTGTGGATTCCACCCGTAGCCTGATGTTTCGGGCGGAGAGCCACACTAGGTCGCCAGGAGAAAATGTCGGAGCGGGACGCCGATGAGCATCGGCAGAAGACCTCATCCTTTCCTTGGAAGCCTGAATGGCATCCTGGGTGCGGTCCCATATGTCCCGTGCCTCCACAGCCCAGTCTGCCACCCTGGAGTCGGCGGAAGCCACGGGCATGGGCACCGGTACCCGCGGATGCTGACCGTAATTTAAGAGGAATGAGGTCTGTCCGGTGGAGTCAGCCACAGCATTGTTTAGCGCAAACTCCACCCACGGAAGCAGAGATGCCCAGTCATCCTGCCTGGCAGAGACAAAATGTCGCAAGTAGGTGACCAAGGTCTGGTTGGCCCTCTCTACCAACCCATTCGTCTATGGATGATATGCAGAGGAGAGGTTCAATTCAATGCAGAGTAGATGACACAACTCTCTCCAGAACCGAGACGCAAATTGGGAACCTCGATCGCTGACAATCTTGTCTGGCATACCGTGTAGACGGAAGATGTGTCTAATAAATAATGCTGCCAAGGCCCGTGCGGAAGGTAACCGTGGTAGCGGCACTAAGTGCACCATTTTGGAGAAGTGGTCGGTGATCACCCAAATGATAGTGCAACCCCGAGACTTGGGTAAGCCCACCACAAAGTCCATCCCGACCATCTCCCAGGGCCTGTCTGCCACCGGCAAAGGAAAAAGTAACCCAGCTGGCCGTTGTCGAGGGGACTTGTTCCTGGCGCAGGAGACACACACCTGAACATACTCCCTGACGTCACGGACCATATGTGGCCACCAGTATGTCCTCGCCAATAGCTCAGTTGTCCTCTTTGCCCCAAAGTGTCCACCCACCCTGGACGAGTGTGCCCAAGAGAGTACCTCCGGTCGCAAATTAGTGGGCACAAAAGTCTTGCCCGGAGGCACAGACTCTAGCGAAACCGGGGCTACAGTTCTCAGGCTTTCTTCATGGACAATAAGCCGAGGCTCCTCATCCTCCTCCTCTGATGACACTAAGGAGCGAGAGAGAGCGTCGGCCCGAACATTCTTCTCACCGGAGAGAAAATGGAGGGTGAAATGGAACCGAGAGAAGAATAGGGACCATCTGGCCTGGCGAGAATTTAGCCGCTGAGCCGTTTGCAAATATACCAAGTTCTTGTGGTCGGTGAAGACTTGGAAGGGAAGACGAGCTCCCTCCAGAAGATGTCTCCACTCTGAGAAGGCCAATTTCATAGCCAGCAACTCCCTGTCCCCGATGGAATAATTCCTCTCTGCTGGTGTAAAGGTCTTAGAAAAGAAGAAGCAGGGATGCTTCCGACCTTAAGCATCCTTTTGATATAGGACTGCTCCAGCACCAACAGAAGAGGCGTCCACCTCTAAAACAAACGGTTTATCAACATCAGGGCGATGTAATATGGGAGCACTGGCAAAATGCGACTTGATGGAAGAGAACGCCTTGGAGACCTCCTCAGACCACAACTTGGGATTTGCTCCCTTCTTGGTGAGGGCTACCAAGGGAGCTACCAAAGTCGAGAAATGGGGAATGAACTGGCGATAATAATTAATGAACCCCATAAAGCGCTGCACCGCTTTAAGAGAATGGGGTTCTTGCCAGTCCATTACAGCCTGTAGTTTGGCAGGATCCATAGCCAATCCCTGGGCAGAGATGATATAGCCCAGAAAAGGTAAGGACTCCTGCTCAAACACACATTTCTCCAGCTTGGCATAGAGGGAGTTTGCCCGTAAAGGTCGAAGACTTTGTTGACATCCCTCCGGTGAGAGTCTATATCTGGTGAAAAGATGAGAATATCATCCAGATAGACTACCACAGAGGTGGAGAGCATATCCCGGAAGATATCATTGACAAAGTCTTGGAAAACAGCGGGAGCATTACAGAGCCCGAAGGGCATCACCAGGTATTCGTAATGCCCATCCCTGGTATTAAAAGCTGTCTTCCACTCGTCCCCCTCACGGATGCGAATTAGGTTATAGGCACCACGTAGATCAAGCTTGGTAAATACTCTTGCTCCTCGGAGCCTATCAAAGAGCTCAGAGATTAGGGGCAACGGGTACTTATTCTTGACGGTGATGGCGTTAAGACCCCTGTAGTCAATGCATGGACGTAATTCTCCGTTCTTCTTTTGCACAAAGAAGAACCCTGCCCCTGCTGGTGACACCGACTTCCTAATGAACCCTCTTGCCAGATTCTCCTGAATGTACTGGGACATGGCCTCCGTCTCAGGGAGCGAGAGGGGGTATACTCTCCCCGAGGAGGTTCTGCTCCAGGCAAGAGATCAATAGGACAGTCGTAGGAGCGATGAGGTGGAAGAGTCTCCGCCGCCTTCTTGGAGAAAACGTCTACATATGCCCAATAACACTGAGGAAGAGAAGTGAGATCTACGGGTATCTCTGTGGTGGTGACCTGAACGCACTCCCTGATACACCTGCCTCTACATGAATCACCCCAACCCAGTATCCTCCCAGAGGACCACTCAATATGGGGAGAGTGGTAACGGAGCCAAGGTACTCCCAGCAACACCTCATCTATTCCCTCGGGCAGGACAAGAAAAGAAATACTCTCCTGATGGGACGGGGACATAGAAAGTGAGAGGGATCGTCTGGTGGGTGATTTGGGAGGGCAGAGTTGATCCATTCACTACTCGCACAGTCACCGGTTGGGCAAGCATCACCAGAGGTATAGTGTGGCGGAGAGCAAATGCAGAGGACATGAAATTCCCCTCGGCTCCGGAATCCACACAGAGCTCAGCGGAGAGCGTGGATGGACCTACTGTAATTGTCCCTTTAAAGGACAACTTGGTGGAAAATGCCGCAGTGTCTAGTGAACCTCCTCCCAAGGTCACTAGACGCGACCGTTTTCCCGACCGCTGTGGACATTTGTTGTCATAGTGTCCTAGCTGCTGGCAGATGTTACAGACCACGGGTAGTCGAGCGGCCCGGGACTTAGGTCCCGCTCGAGAAACCTCCATGGCCTCATGGGAGTTGGGCGCCTGGTTGGAAGATTCCAGAGGTCTGGCGAAGGTGGGAGCCAGCCGGAACCTCTGCCTACACTGGGACCGCTCCAACCTCCGCTCGTGAAAACGGAGGTCGATGCGGGTAGATATGGCGATAAGCTTCTCCAGTGTGGCGGGAATCTCCCTGGTAGCCAAAGCATCTTTAACATGATCAGCCAGTCCTCGCCAGTAGACTGGAATGAGTACTTTATCCGACCAGTCTAGCTCTGAGGCCAGAGTCCGAAACTGGACGGAAAACAGACTGACCAAAGACGAACCCTGTGCCAATGCCAGCAGTTGTAGCGTCGTATCGTGGGTGACCTGAGGTCCTAAAAATACCTTTTTTAGAGCCTCCAGAAAACGAGGAGCACTCCGCACCACACGGTCGTCACACTCCCACAGCGGGGTGGCCCACTCCAACGCTATGCCTGACAGAAGCGAAATTATAAAGCCCACTTGTGCCCGATCCGTGGGGAAACGTGCAGCCAGAAGCTCGAGTTGTATAGAGCACTGACTCACGAATCCCTAACATTGCTTGCTGTCACCAGCAAACTTGTCAAGAAGCGGGAGGTGGGATATTGTGGGGGCAGAGGTGGCAGTGGACACACTGGCTGCAGCCATGCTAGCAGCCTGAACAGCGACTGCGGTAACATCCACAGCTGAGGTTGTGCACTCAAGAGCCGCCAACCTACCCTCCAGCTGCTGGATGTCCCGTAGTAGACGCTGGTCATCCGCTATTTTACCAGCCAGACCCTGGCGCTAATATTATGTTAGGGTCTGCGGAACGCACCAAATATATGAGGTAGAGAGGTGCGTTCGCAGCCCGGGGTCCATCGTGCAGGCGGAACCTGCTGCTAGTAAAATGGCAAAAGTAGCGAACTCTGTTATCCCGCAGAGTCGCTAAAATAAACGCTGTAGCGCGTTGTGGCAGTAAGTGCGAACTCTGTTAATACCCAGAGCCGCTAACGGAAATGCCACAGCGCTATATGGCGATAGGTGCGAACTCACTTAGCTTCAGTGAGCTGCAAAGTAAAACGCTAGGGCGCTGTCTAGCGTCGAAAGCAAACCCTGTTACGTCACAGGGCCGCTGAGGAAAAGTGCTGTGTCCTATCAGGCTCTCAGGTACACAGTTAAGTGCTAAGCGTACATAACGCGTGATCATGTGCTAATGTCCTCACGGGAGTCACCCGCAATCTATGGCGTCTGAACGCCAGACCCTGAATACGGCAATCAAAACTCCTCACCGGTTACGCCGGTAATCTAGGGCATCTAGGACACCGACCCTGGCCAGCTACCATACCAAACTCCTCACCGATTAAGTCGGTATTCTAGTGGCTTATTTCAGCCGGGTCCCTAACCACACATACGCATGATCACACTGGCGCATAGCATACAATGGTTGATATTAGCGCATGGCGGCCCAGCCATGCTACCCTTTTATAGCAACAGCTACAGGACCTTCCAGGAACAAGGACCAATGAGAAGCTGTTACAAACACACATAGCTACATGACCTTCCTGGCGGACCAATAGGAGCCGCTGCAGCACCTGAACATGTGACCCCTGATCTCCAATGAGAGATCTCACTCTGGGCATGCTCAGATGGGAAAACGCAGGACTTTGTCTCAGACGGCTGCTCCAGCACTGGCTATAATAGCAGATCCAGGAAAGGTAGCAGCAAGTCACTGCACAGTAGAGGAGTGGGCAAGACGCCTGGACCGACGTCTCTGCTGAGCAGGCTCCACTGCTGCCGGAGATGAATGGGAGACCGCAGCGGGACGGGTTTGAGACTCCCCTTGTGCAGCAGCGGGAACTCGAACCCTAACACTGGTGCCACCCCTTTTGGAAGCTCCACCCCTTTTTGGGCCACCATCCCCTTTTGATTTGCCGCCTCCTTTTGGGACTCCGCCCCCTTTTGGGCAACTGGTCTGATTTGGGCTATCACTCCCTTTTGAGACCCCGCCCCCTTTTGCGCCACCATCCCAATTTGGGTTACCTCCCCCTTTTGGGACTCCACCCCCTTTTGGGTAATCATCCCTGTTTTGGGTTGCCGCCCCCCTTTTGGGACTCCTCCCCTTTTAGGGACACCACCCATCACTGGGGTACACACCACGGCTCTTACAGGCCCCAGTCCACACTATCCTTTTTACCACACCAGCTCCTGCTGGTACTGCCACTGCTTCCGTTGCAGCCACCAACAACCAGCACCTCCAGATGCTACTCCTAAGCTGCTGTGGCTGTTACTGCAGCTCCGGCTGCTGCAGAACCACTTGCTGCAACAGTCACTGTAGCTCCTGCTACCACAAGTCTCTGCACGCTGCGCTGTCTTGCCGCTTGTCACCTTCGTGACCTCACGAATCACAGCCAGCCGCTTGTCACCTTCGTGACCCCACGAGTCACAGCCAGCCGCTTGTCCCCTTCGTGGACTCTGACAGTTTCTCACTGACCCGTCAGCACAACACAGACTCCTGTCTGTCACACTCTTGGCCACAGAGATTTCCGGACACCTCCTCTCCCAGAGGCATCCCACAAAGGAAAACAGTCTTTCACTGACCCGTCAGTACAACACAGACTCCTGTCTGTTACACTCTCAGCCAGAGAGATTTTCCGGACACCTCTTCTCTCAGAGGCATCCCACAGAGGAAAAAAAAACAGTCTTTCACTGACCCGTCAGTACAACACAGACTCCTGTCTGTTACACTCTCGGCCAGAGAGATTTTCCGGACACTTCCTCTGAGGTATACTATCAGCATGCTTTTTCCTCAATTTTCAATGACCCCGGTCAACATAACACAGACTCCTGTCTGTCACCACTGCTTAACAGCTTCTTCAGATACCTCATATCAGAGGCACCACATACACATAACCACAGTTTATACGTGACCACTGGTCACACTCACGGTTTTCACAGGCCGTACGTTCCTCTGATTCCTCATTCCCAGTCCTGCAACATGTGCTCCTTGGGTCGCTGCCAGCATTCCATCCGCCAATTGTAAGGTTTCACTCAATCGGCTGCTTCAGAGGTAAATCAGGAGACACTTTCTTATCCAAAAAGTCCTTAGGTTTATTACATCATAAACCATAGTACCGTACAATTCAAATCTTCAATGCTTCAGCTCCAGCCTGGAGCCTCACTCCTCAGACACAGAGTCCTCTCTTTAACGTCCTGCCGGGACACATGGAAGTCTGTCCACACTGGTAGACTCCCACACACTCTCTTCAGACACAGAGACCTCTCTGTAATGTCCCGCCTGGACACATGGTAGTCTGTTCACACTCACAGACTCCCACATCACTCTTCAGACACAGAGACCTCTCTGTAATGTCCCGCCTGGACACATGGAAGTCTGTCCACACTGGTAGACTCCCACAACACTCTCTCAGGTGCCAAACACACTTCATTACATAGGTGTAACTCCACCCACAGGTGAGGTCAGGAATCAGGATCACATGGTTAGATCACATGGTCATGACCTCACCACAGGTCCTTTAGATACACACCATTACATACAGGTTTTATCCTAGGTATTCAGACACATACCCCTTGGGTGGGTTTGTAGGTGACTGGACCCGCCCAGCTCTCCAAGTCACCTGGAAGCCTCCCAATGTATAGCACAACTCTCAGCAGTAGATCTGCTGAACAAAAACACCCAGGCTTCCATCACAGGGCCACCCACCTCTGCGATACATACCGTCCATCCATCACATGCCTCCATGCATATCCCTAGGAGCATACACAGTGCCCCTAGCTGCATCAGGGGTCACTACACCACAGTAGCTAGTGTTCAGTGTGGCTGTTAAATTTACCTTCCAGAACTTTTTTTTCTTTTTTGGCCATGCTGAGGTCCACAAAGAAAGCCAGCAGGGCACAAGTCCTACAAGTGTGTTGTGCACTGCTTCTATTGTGCTCCATGCACGAGTATAGCACTCTAATTCACATGTAGCAAGTGAAAAAATATTAAACAGTCTGCTGTATCGCACGGTATCATTTTGTGGCAGTGGTATGACCCTGTCTGCAGACCTATCGGCACATTAAAAAAAATTATATTTTTTCAGTTGCCAAAAGCTAGACTACCAGACTTATCACACTTTGTCTTTTTGTTTGGGTTGAAATTAAGCTGTAGAGGCCTGATCCAGAGGCCACAAAAATTATTCTGTTATTAACGTCATACAGTAAAGAACCTGACTTTAAAAACAGGTTGTATCATCTAGTGTGTTATCATACCTCCCAACTTTTGAAGTAGGGAAAGAGCGACAAAGGCTGCGGCAAATGTTAGGCCACGCCCCTGACAACACCCATTTCACAACTAGTCACACCCATGTCCATTCCCCAACCACACCAGCACTGCTGATCACACTGACTGGTACTGAGGGCACAGTGGCTGGTACTGTGGGCACACTGGTACTGAGGAAAAGAAAGAAAGAACAGAGAGAAAAAAAAGAAAACAGAGAGAGAAAGAAAGGAGAGGGAGAGAGAAAGAACAAATAGAGAAAGAATGAAAGAACAGAGAGAGAAAGAAAGAACAGAGAGAGTAAGAACAGAGGGAGAAAGAAAGAACAGAGAAAGAGAAAGAAAGAATGAACAGAGAGAGAAAGAAAGAACGAACAGAGGGAGAAAGAAAGAACACAGAGAAAGAAAGAACAGAGAGAAAGACAGAGAGGAAGGAAAGAAAGAAGAGGGAGAAAGAAAGAAAGAAACATTAGAGAGAGAAAGAAAGAATGGAGAGAGGGAAAGGAAGAACAGAGAGAGAAAGAGGGGAAAGAAAGAAAGAACAGAGAGAGAGAGAGAAAGGAAGAACAGAGAGAGAGAGAAAGGAGAAAGAAAGAACAGAGAGAGAAAGAGGAGAAAGAAAGAACTGAGAGAAAGAAAGAGAGAGAAAGAAAGAACATTGAGAAAGAAAGAAAGAACAGAGAGAAAGAAAGAGAACAGAGAGAAAGAAAGAGAACAGAGAGAAAGAAAGAAAAAGAAAGAAAGAGGAAAGAAAGAACAGAGAGAGAGAAAGAAAGAACAGAGAGAGAAAGAAAGAACGGAGAGAGAGAAAGAAAGATTAGAAAGAGAAAGAAAGAACAGATAGAGAGAAAGAAACAAAGATTAGAGGGGGAAAGAAAGAACAGAGAGAGAAAGAAAGAAAAGAGAGAGAGAAAGAACGAACAGAGAGAGAAAGAAAGAAAGGAGGGAAAGAAAGAAAGAACAGAGAGAGAAAGAAAGAACAGAGAGAAGAAAGAGGGGAAAGAAAGAAAGAACATAGAGAAAGAAAGATTAGAGAGAGAAAGAAAGAACAGAGAGAGAGAAAGAAAAAGGGAAAGAAAGAACAGAGAGAGGGAGAAAGGGAAAGAAAGAACAGAGAGAGAGAAAGAAGAGGGGAAAGAAAGAACAGAGAAAGAAAGAGAGAGAGAGAAGAAAGAGGGAAGGAAAGAAAGAAAGAACAGGAAAGAAAGAAAGAAAGAAAAGAAAGAAAGAGAAAAAGAAAGAAAGAGAAAGAAAGAGGGAAAGAAAGAACATGAGGAGAGAAAGAAAGAACAGAGAGAAAGAAAGATAGAGAGAGAAAAGAAGAGAACAGAAGAAGAAGAAAGAAAAGAGAAAGAAAGATTAGAGAGGGAAAGAAAAAACAGAGAGAGAAAGAAAGAGAGACAAGAGAAAGAGAGAGAAAGAACAGAGAGAGAAAGAAAGAACAGAGAGAGAAAGAAAAAATAACAGAGAGAGAAAGAAGAAAGAGAGAGAGAGAAGAAAGAAAGAAAGAGGTAAAGAAAGACAGAAAGAGAAAGAAAGATAAAAGAGAGAAAGAAAGGGGAAAGAAAGAACAGAAGAAAAGAAAGAAAGAAAAGAGAGAAAGAAAGAAAGGAGAGAGACGAGAGGAGAAAGGAAAGAAAGAGAGAGAGAAAGAAAAGGAAGAAAGAAAGAAAGAAAGAAGAGAAGAGAGAAAGGGAAATAAAGAAAGAGGAAGAAAGAAAGAAGAAAGAAAGAAAGAAAATAGAGAAGAGAAGAAAGAGGGGAAAGAAAGAACAGAGAGAGAGAAAAAGAGAGGCAGAGAGAAGAAAGATAGAGAGAGAAAAAAGGGGAACAGAAAGAGAGAAAAGAAAAAGATAGAGAGAAAGAAAAAAAGAGAAGAAAGAACAGAGAGAAAAGAAAACAGAGGAGAGAAGAACGAGAGAGAAAAAGAACAGAGAGAGAAAAAACAAAACAGAGAGAAAAAGAACAGGAGAGAAGAAAGAAAGAAAGAGGAAAGAAAGACGAGAGAGAAGAAAAGAGAGAAAAAGGAAAGAAGAAGAGAGAGAAAGAAAGATAAGAGAAAAAAGCGAGAGAGAGGGAGAGAAGAAAAGAAGATGAAGAAAAGAGAGAGGGAAAAAAAAGAACAGAGAAAGAAAGGGAATAAAGAACGAGAGAGAAGAAGAGAAAAAGAAAAACAAGAAGAGAGGGAAAGAAAGAAAGAGAGAGGAAAGAGGGATGAAAGAAAGAAGAGAGAGAAGAAGAGGAGTGAAGAGAAAGAAGAAGAAAGAAGAAAGAAGAAGAGGAAGAAAGAACAGAGGAGAGAGAGAAAAAACGGAGAATGAGAGAGAAGAAAGATAAGAAAAAAGAACAGAGAGAGAAGTAGAGAGGGAAGAAAGAAGAAGATGAGAAGAAAAGAAAGAACAGAGGGGGAAGAGAGAAAGACGAAGAGAGGAAAAGAATGAAAGAGAAAGAAGAAGAACGGGAAGAAAGAAGAAGAGAGAAGAAAGGGGGAAGAAACAGAGAAAGAAAGAAAGAAGTAGAGAAAGAATACGAGGAAAGGGAAAGAGTGAAGAACAGAGAAAAGAGGGGAAAGAAAGAAAGAACAGAGAGAGAGAAAGAGAGAAAGAAAGAACAGAGAGAAAAGAACAGAGAGAAGAAAGAGGGAAAGAAAGAGACAGAGAGAAGAAAGAAAAGAAGAGGAAGAAAGAGCAGAGAGAGAGAAAGAAATAACAGAGAGAGAAAGAAAGAACAGAGAGAAAGAAAGAACAGAGAGAGAGAAAGAAAGATTAGAGAGAGAAAGAAAGAACAGAGATAGAAAGAAAAATTAGAGAGGGAAAGAAAGAACAGAGAGAGAGAGAGAAAGAAAACAGAGAGAAAGAAACAGACACAGAGAGAAAGATAGAACAGAGAGAATGACAGAAAGAACAGAGAGAAAGAAAGAACAAAGAAAGAAAGACAGAACAAAGAGAAAGAAGGAAGGAACAGAGAGAAAGAAAGAAAGAACAGAGACAAAGAAAGAAAGATGAGAGAGAGAAAGAAAGAACAGAGAGAGAAAGGAAGAACAGAGAGAGAGAAAGAAAGAGGGGAAAGAAAGAAAGAACAGAGAGAAAGAAAGAGGGGAAAGAAAGAACAGAGAGAAAGAGAAAGAAAGAAAGAACAGAGAGAGAGGGGAAAGAAAGAACAGAGAGAGAGAAAGGGGAAAGAAAGAAAGAACAGAGAGAGAAAGAAAGAGAGGAAAGAAAGAAAGAAAGAACAGATAGAGAGAGAAAGAAGGAAAAGACTGAAAGAACAGAGAGAGAAAGAGAAAGAAAAAAGAAAGAAAGAAAGAAAGAACAGAGAGAAAGAAAGAACAGAGAGAGAAAGGAAGAACAGAAAGAGAGAAAGATAGAACAGAGAGAGAGAAAAAAGAAAGAACAGAGAGAGAGAAAGGTGAAAGAAAGAACAGAAAGAGAGAAAGAAAAGGGAAAGAAAGAAAGAACAGATAGAGAGAAAGAAAGAAAGAGGGGAAAGCAAGAAAGAACAGAGAGAGAGAGAAACAAGAGAAAGAAAGAACATTGTTATGTTTCGGTAACTGAGGAGAATTAGCAAAAAATAGCAAAAGCGGTAATACACCAGAGAGGCTGGAACCTATTGGATTGCAGTACCCTGAACTAACCACACAACTAGAAGTAGCCGTGGAGCGTTCCTACGGTGATCCTAGACTCCTCGTCACAGTCTGAGAGATAACTACACCTAAAGACAGAAAGATGAAAGCTATCTGCCCCGGAGCAGATCCCCAAAGAAAATAGGAAGCCCCCAAACATGTAATGGCGGTTAGACAAGAAGAAAGCACGGACACAGACAGAAAATAGAATGAGCAAACGCTGGGGCCCAATCTGTCTAGACAGAAAAGTACAGGAAAGAATTCTGACTGCAATCCAAAAAAAACCTAACAAAAATACCAACACTTCTGATTGCCAAAAAACCTGAGATCACACGATCTCATCCACCTAAATCAGATCTCTGGTGTAACAAAACGCTATTCAGCAAATAAAAAGTAACAAAGGAGCAAAGCAAAAGTGCAGACACAAATGGAGCACAATTGCAGCGCCAGACCCCAAAAGGGGACAGGCTGCAGTCCACTGCAAGCAGCAAACTAGCAGAGAAAATCAAACAGAGGGAAAAAAACAGCAAACACTTATCTGAAGGAGAGCAGGAAACTAGCAGTGCTTCAAGCAAGACCAGCAGGAACAATTGATAACCGGCAAGGCTGCTGGGAACTCAGGCCACTTATATCCTACCATTCAGCGCCAGCTGAAGGCCATTCGGTAATCAGTTCATTACCCTCAGCAACCACCGGAGGGAGTCCCAGCTCAGAAGCCGCCTCCAGCATATTCACATCAGAACAGAGAGAGAGAAGGAAAGAGAAAGAAAGAACAGAGAGAAAGAAAGAGGGGAAAGAAAGAGAACAGAGAGAAAGAAAGAACAGAGAGAGAAGAAAGAACAGATAGAGAGAAAGAAAGAACAGAGAGAGAAAAAAGAAAGAACAGAGAGAGAGAGAAAGGGGAAAGAAAGAACAAAGAGAGAAAGAAAGGGGAAAGAAAGAACAGAAAGAGAGAAAGAAAGAGGAGAAAGCGAGAAAGAATAGAGAGAGATAAACAGAGAAAGAAAGTACAGAGAGAGAGAAAGAGAAGGAAAGAACAGAGAGAAAGAAAGAGGGGAAAGAAAGAGAACAGAGAGAAAGAAAGAAAGAACAGAGAGAAAGAAAGAAAGAAAAAAGGAAGATTAGAGAGGGAAAGAAAGAACAGAGAGATAAAGAAACAGAGAGTGAGAAAGAAAGAACAAAGAGGGAAAGAAAGAACAGAGAGAGAAAGAAGAGAGATAAAGAAAGAATAGAGAGAGAAAGAACAGAGAGAGAAAGAAAGAACAACAGAGAGAGAAAGAAAGAATGAACAGAGAGAAAGAAAGAAAGAACAGAGAGAGAAAGAAAGAAAAAAAGAAAGAACAGAGAGAGAAAGAAAAAAGAAAGATTAGAGAGAGAAAGAAAGAACAGAGATAGAGAAAGAAAGATTAGAGACGAAAGAAAGAACAGAGAGAGAGAAGAAACAGAGAGAGAAAGAAACAGAGAGAAAGAAAGAACAATGAAAGAAAGAACAGAGAGAGAGCAAAAGAAAGAAAGAACAGAGACAGAAAGAAACAGAGAGAGAAAGAAAGAATGAACAGAGAAAGAAAGAAAGAAACAGAGAGAGAAAAAAAGAAAGATTCTATAAAGATACTATAGCTGCCTGGCTCCCATTGTAGTGCCCACCTGAGCCTCCCAGTGCAGGACAAATCATGATCCGTTCACATGGCCGACATCCCCGATTCCAAGGCGATCCCGCTGTCCGCGCTATCAGAGGAGGACACGGTGATGGATCTGAAGCATTCCCTGAAGTGCCTCCATGGTTCCATCACAATCTCCTCCCTAAATTACCTAATTTCCGGTCAGCTTCCAGCACATCACTTCCGGTGGAACGTCACGTGCGAGTTTAAAGTGCTCCTCAGGACTCCGCTGTGTACTCCTGTGTGCGCGGGAAAGGTGAGCTCCTGGCTGGGACAGCGGGGCAGAGTCTCAAAATCGGGACTGTCCCACTGGATCTGGGACGGTTGGGATGTATGAATGCTCCCCACCATACACCGACCACGTACACGCATGGCTCCGCACACCTCATACACAAACGGTTCTGCTTTGTATGCCCCGTACACACACGACTCCGCTCCGTACACCTCGCACACACAGGATTCCACTCAATACACACTTGGCTCCACTCCATAAACTTCGTACATATGTGGCTCCGCTCCGTACACACGCGGCTCATCTCCGTACACCTCGACACACACGGCTCAGCTCCATACATTTCGTACACACAGGGCTCCATTTCGTACACCCCGTACACACGCGTCTCCACTCCGCACACCCCAGTACACATGCGGCACCGCTCCATACACAGCATACACAAACATGGCTCCGTACACTTTATACACACAGGGCTCCATTCAGTGCACCTCATACACACACGGCTCCGCTCAATACATCAAGTACGCACATGGCTCAGCTCTGCACACCTCGTACACATGGCTCCGTACACCTTGTACACATATGGCTCCGCTCTGCACACCCCATACACACACGGCTCCGCTCCGCAAACCTCGTACACATGCAGCTCCGCTCCATACACCTAGTACACACACGGTTCCGCTCTATACACCGCAGACACACGCGGCTCCGCTCTGCACACCTCGTACACACACGGCTCCGCTCCGTACACCTTGTACACACACGGATCCTCTCCATACACCTCGTGCACACAGGGCTCTGCTCCGTACACCTCGTGCACACACAGCTCTGGAACATCCACCCTGTAAACCCCTCCTTACCCGACACATATACTTCCCTTCATCCAGCACCATGACAACCAGCACAGCAGAGTCCTGCATACTGAGGCCCCTGATCATGTGACCCCTGACTCCTCCCCTCCTGTGACCTCATCACAGGTCCTGTGCACACAGAACAGCCCAGCGACGTCATTGCTGGGATTTATTAGCAGTGAGGGGCTGCGGTCGGTCTCTCTGGGAGGGCGAGGATGGGGGTCGGTGCATGGGGGGCGTGACGGCTTATCAGTGCAGTGCGGGAAAAGTATACTCCCGGCTGGGACAGCGGGGCAGACTGTCAAAATCGGGACTGTCCCGCTGGATCCAGGACGGTTGGGAGGTATGTGTTATAGAGGCCTGATCCATTGGCCAAAATTTTTTTTTTCGGTTATTACTGTCAAACAGTAAGGGATCTGACTTTAAAAATTGTTTGTAGAATCTAGTGTGTTATAGACCAAAAAAAAATTCTTCGGTTGTTAACGTGAAACAGTAAAGTACCTGACTTTAAAAAACAGTTTGTAGCATCTTGTGTGCTATAGAGGCTTGATCCATGAGCCACAAAAAATTCTTCTGTTATTAACCTCACACAGTAAGGGACTGGACTTTAAAAAGTTTGCATCATCTAGTGTGTTATAGAGACCTGATCAATAGGCCACAAACAAATTATTCTGTTATTAACAAAATACAGTAAGGGACCTGACTTTAAAAATAGTTTGTAGCATCTAGTGTGTTATAGAGACCTGATCAATTGGCCACAAACAAATTCTTCTGTTATTAACATCATACAGTAAGGGACTTGACTTTAAAAATAGTTTGTAGGATTTAGTGTGTTATAGAGGCATTATCCATAAGCCGAAAAAAAAATCTACTATTATTTGCATCACACATTAAGGGACCTGACTTTAAAAATAGTTTGTAGCATCTAGTGTGTTATAGATACTGATTCATAGGCCACAAAAAAATTCTTCTGCTATTAACTAGTGTTGAGCGATACGATACCGCAAGTATCGGGTATCGGCCGATATTAGCTCTATGGGACTTTCGATACTTAGTTCCGATATTTTCGTCTTATCGGATACCGGAATCGGAATTGTCACTGTCACTGTCAGTGTCCGTCGGTCGGGTCTGTCAGGAGTCAGCGGCACTTACCTGGCAGAAGATCTCCGGCGGTCACGGGCTGGACTGCTTGTTGGCCACCATCATCTTTCCCCGGCGGTCACATGCAGTTTCTCGCGATAACTGCAGTGACTGCTGGGTAATCTCGGCCGTAAAGCAGTCAGTCCGATGACGTCACCGCCGGGGAAGCAGGTAATCAGCTGTGCTGCGTCGAGATGACAGGCTCTGCCTGTCATTGCGATGTAGCAGAGCTGGATCGTCGTGGGACTGTCGTTACTATGGACTGCGTCGGACAGGTGGTATACTGTTGGTTTGTTTTTTTTCTTTTTTTACAGGAGATCGATGGCGTCGCAGGAATGAGTGTATAATAAAATTAATGAAAACTGTGTTGTCTCTTTTATTTCATTAAAATACTTTTTTCTTGCTGTGTCTTTTTTTTTATACATTTAAAAACTTTGGGATTAATAATGGATCGGTGTCTTATTGACACCTCTCCATTATTAACCGGGCTTATTCTCACCGTGCAATCAACGGTGACATTAACCCCTTATTACCCCACTTGCCACCGCTACATGGCAGTGGGAAGAGCCCGGTAAAGTGCCACAATTGGCACATCTTTTGATGCGCCAAATGTGGGGCTGCTGTAGCCTGGTATTATCAGGCTGTTGAGGGCCAAAATCCATGGGCCTTGACAGTCTTTTAATACCAGGCCGCAGGAGTCTGCATTTTACTTGGCTGGTTAACAAAAATAGGGGGACCCCTACGCCATTTTTTTTTCGAGGGGATCCCCTATTTTTGTTAACCAGCCAAGCTAAGCAGACTGCTCTGGCCTGGTATTATCAGGCTGGCAAGGTCCATGGATATTGGATCCTTACCAGCAGTCTGCTTCATCTGGCTGGTTAACAAAAATAGGGGGGACCCCACGCCAAATTTTTTTCGAGGGGATCCCCTATTTTTGTTAACCAGTCAAGATATGCAGACTGCTGTGGCCTGGTATTATCAGGCTGGCAAGCAGGGTCGGACTGAGGCACTGGGACACCGGAGAAACCTACGATGGGCCCTAGCTCCTGCGTGGTGGGCCCTGATTTGAAAGGATAGGTCGCGGGGCAGAGGGGGCGGTGGCCCCGGGGCCCGCGCTCTGAGGGGGCCCACCCGGAGCTACGATACAGTTACATTCTGCGGCAGAGCAGGGAGAATCGCTCTCCCTGCTCTGCCGCCCGGAAGCTATGGGGCCTGAACAGGCGTTGGGGGGGCCCGGTGCCAGCAGTGGGCCCCCCACCCGTCATCGGAGGGTCAGCTGTATCGGCATCCAGCCGATAAAGCTGACCGCATGGAGAGAGAAGGAGCGAGCGCTCCTTCTCTCCCATAATCCCCCTCTCAACGTATGACAGCGGGCGCAATAACATCACCTGCCAGCGCCCGCTGTCAGACGCTGAGAGGGAGAACAGTGAGCAGCACAGGAGCCGGGAGGTGAGGTTTTTTTTGATTTTTTTTTTAATGGGGGTGCAGTCGAGTCCTGGCTGGAGAAGTCGTCATGTTGGTGTGGGCCAGATGGAAAAGACATGAAAAGTGAACAATTCCATTAGAAAGAACATCAGCGGTAAGTCATTATCTGTACCTGTGCTGTAATCTATTATATGTTCTGTAGGACTGGTATTATTTAACACAGACCATATGGCGGTAATATCAATATTGGTCTTTTTATATATAGATTATTTTGGCCAACAGCGCGGTCATTTGCTGAGGTTCTCTGATGATGGGCCCACTCAGAAGTTTTGCCCCCACTAAACCAAAACCCTAGCTACGCCTATGGCTCTCTCTCTAGTCTTTCTTTCTCGCTCTCTGTTCTTTCCTTCTCGCTCTCTGTTCTTTTTTCTCTCTGTTCTTTCTTTCTCTCTTTTCTTTCTTTCCTCTCTTTCTTTCTCTGTTTGTTCTTTCTCTCTCGCTGCTCTTTCTTTCTTTTCCTCAGTACCAGCCACTGTGCCCTCATTACCAGTCAGTGTGATCAGCAGTGCTAAATGGTTACGCTTGGGGCGAGGATATGGGTGTGATTAGCTGTGAAATGGGTGTTGTCGGGGCGTGGCCTAAAATTTTCAGCAGCGCGCAACACGCGCCGCAGCCTTTAATCCTCTTTCCTGTCTTCCAAATTTGGGAGGTATGCTGTATGACCTCCCTACAACTTCTGGCCATGCTCCTGATGAGCGCGACGGATGGTCTCGTGAGGGATCTTCTCCCACACCTGGACTAAAGCATCCACCAACTCCTGGACAGTCTGTCGTGCAACGTGGCATGGCCTAAAATTTTCTGCAGCATGCACAGCGTGCCACAGCCTTTGTCCCTCTTTCCCTTATTCAAAGGTTGGGAAGTATGATGTTGGGCCGCAAGAATATATTTTCTCTGGTGGGCCCAAGGTACTCCAGTCCGACGCTGCTGGCAAGGTCCATGTATGTTGGCTCCTTAACAGCCTTAAATACCATGCCTCAGCAGCAGGGGCGTACATATAAATCATGGGGCCCCATAGCAAAAGTCTGAATGTTCCCCACCCCCCCAAAAAAAAACCCCAGAGGCATTGTAAATGTAAAGTGCCAGCACAGTGAGGGAAGTTGAGTCGCACAGAGACAGGGGTTTTGGGGGTACTCGGCACCGATCACGTTGACTTCTATGGGGGATGTCACGAGTAGCACAGCTCGGTCCGTGACCTGGGCGATCACTGGAATGTGGGATATTTCCAGGGGATGATAGAATGTTTGTGTAGTTTGTCGTGACGCCACCTGTAGTACCTGGTCAGGGTGTCCAGCGCTGCTGTGCAGGTCCTCTGGAAGGGATGGTGTAGTGCAGGTAGGTGAAAAGTCTTCTACAGGTAATACGCTATCCTTCCAGGGCAGATAGATGTGAGATAGAGCAATGGTGCAAAGTGATGTAGCAGAGTGGACTATGCGACGTAGTAAGAAAGCAGGAAACACTTCAAGTTAAACGTTGCATAATAAAATTTTTAATAATAACATTACAAAAGTGCAAATAGCATTAGTGCCGAAGTTCGTGGAGACTTCTTAGGACTACCCCCACCGGGGTAACTTCACAGTGTCCTTTACTTGTGCTTGTGGAGGACCCGCTCCAAACCTCCAACTGTGGTCTTGGGTGGGCTGCAAGACTTTCCTTGAGCAGACCTCACTTTCGGCCACACCAAACGGGTTTTTAGTTTCTGAGGTAGTTGAAAATAGTGCACAGTTAAGTTTTTTGTAAAACCAAGATGGAGCACCGAAGTGCCAACTATTTACAGAAAAGTTTGTGAGCCAGTACAGTTCATGGCTTCAAAGTTCAACATTTTGATTACAGTGAAACACCATTACCCAACCTGGGTATATTAAGGCAACAATAAACTTGTTCTTCTGAACATTCACCCGTCCGGGTACATCAAACCATTACCCAACCTGGGTATATTAAGGCAACAATAAACTTCTTTTTATGAACATTCACCCGTCCGGGTACATCAATAATTTAACTATTTACATACAGAGACCCTGTCCGGGTTATTTAGACTTCTTTGGCTGGCCTCTTACAGGTACCACCTGGTACTGTTCTGGAGCTTGCCAAACATCCGTGACAGGAGGGTCCACCCAGACCTGATGACGTCGTGTGGCCTGTACAGTGACGTCGTGACCCGCTATCTGGGTCTGTGTGGCCACCTCTTTCGCCTCCCTCCGGGTCTGGACCCCTATGTCCCGGACTGAACGAACCCCAGGGGGCCTAACAGGCGCCGGGTACGGGCCAGCTATCATTATCATGTCCATAGCTGGGGCTGCTGAGGAGACCACTGAGGGAGGCTGGGGAGATTTACGGCGTGGGGTGGGCACTTGTGCAGAGGCCTGGTTGGGGGAGGCTGAAGGCTCGTAGGGTCTGTCAGTTTCCTGACACTCTGGGGAGTAGGGGTCGCACCTGGTAACATTTAGGGCGTACCATCCATTGTAACCCCAGTGTCGGGTGTAAGTCACCAAGTCTCCTGGCAACAGGTCCCTCCCCGGGTGTCCTTCTGGGAGGTGAGCCTCCACGTCCCGCCGGGTTACAAAAACTTCTAAATAAAGTCCAGGCTCCTGGATGAAGCCCCAACCACCTTTTAACTTAAAGTTCCGTACTGCACCCTTACGCCGCGGCTCCCTCACCGTACTTTTATCCTTTCTCATACGTGCCTTCTCTGCCAGGTCCTTCTCCAGGTGACGTTGCCGAAGCTTTTGGGATTCTCGCTGCTCCCTTTGTCTCTCTGCTTCCCGCTCCCGACGTCTCCACTCTTCCTCCTGACGCCGGTTGTAATTCTCCTCCACCAGCAGCTCCATGTCTCCACCATCAAACGCCAGCTTACGATGTCCGGTTTGCGGCAGCTCTCCTGGCGCCCGCCAGTCCTGGCGGCGCTCACCTGTGGCGGAAGCAGCCGGCTCTGGAACAGATGACGGTCGGGGCAGGTAGAGCTCTGGTGCCTGCGCGGCCTTCTCCATGAGTACGGGTGTCACTTCTTCTGCCTCAGCGACGGGGGCAGACAGCGGGATCTGGGGTGCTGGTGCGACGTTTTCTGCAGGAACGGGTGCCTCCACTGTGATACTGGCAACCGGTTCAGATTGCAAGGGCTGGGATGCCCGCACGGCCTCCTGTACTGGAACGGGTGCCTCCACTGAGATACTGTCAACCGGTTCAGATTGCAAGGGCTGGGATGCCCGCACGGCCTCCTCTACTGGAACGGGTGCCTCACCTTCCGGTACAGACACTTCAGGGGGTAAGAGGGATTGGCGCCGCTCCAATTGTAGTTTTAGGGCCCGCCAGCTCGCTTCCATCCTGGCGACCTCCTCCCGGTGCCGGGCCAGGTCTCTCAGGGTATCCTCCGCTTCTTCCAGCGTAGGAGGGTTTCCAGGCCGGGTGCCAAACGGTGGCTCCGTGGCGATCGGGTCGCTTCCGTGGGGGGAGAGCTCTGACTCCTCCATCCCTTCCCACTTCTGTTCACGTCCGTTCGCCATCTCTGCCAAGTCACATGTGTCATTAGTATCAGGAGAGGCGCCATCTTTTGTAGGGAGGCGGGACCTTCGCGTTCGTTTACGCCCACTGAGGAGGATGAGGAGGCGGAACTCCAGAGCTGTGGGGCACGATCTTACATTGCAGTAACATTTAGAGTGTGCGGACATCGTTTTCGCGCCACGGAGTGAGTGTACGCCCACGAGAGCACGCCCTTATTCTTCACCTGTGCCTCGTGGCGCAGATATGACGGAAAAATGGCAAATACAGTCTATGATGATTTTTGCAATTCTCAAGCAAAAAAACAGTTCAATTAAGGCACACAGGACTCGCTTATAGCGAGCTTCTGAATCCTGTTCGTGACGCCAAAGTTGAGTCACACAGAGCCACAGGTTTTGGGGGTACTCGGCACCAAGCCCGTCGATTTCTATGGGGGATGTGACGGGTAGCACAGCTATGTCCGTGCCCTGGTCGCTCACTGGAATGTGGGATATTTCCAGGGGATGATAGAATGTTTGTGTAGTTTGTCGTGACGCCACCTGTAGTACCTGGTCAGGGTGACCAGCGCTGCTGTGCAGGTCCTCTGGCAGGGATGGTGTAGTGCAGTTAGGTGATAAGTCTTGTACAGGTAAGACGGTATCCTTCCAGGGCAGATAGATGTGAGATAGAGCAATGGTGCAGAGTGATGTAGCAGAGGGGAGTATGCGACGTAGTAAGAAAGCAGGAAAGGAAACAATTCTTACTACAAAGACATGCAGCATAAGGCTGCCTCAACCCCTCCCATCCAAATAGCTACACCCTGTTCTAACCAGCCTGAGCTAGACCATCCCATTGTGTCCGCCTACACTCAGCTGGCATAGTGTACTGTTGAATGCAGTGGTTGGAGTCAATGGGGTGTTTCCTCCTTACCTGAGAGTAAGTTGTCACACCGCTGGGTGCGATGCAACATCCCTGTGGCGACTGGACCCTCGGGTGCTTCTGTCTTTTCACAAATGCCGGCTTTACCCGGCAATTGAATCAGAGGCTATTTTACTATGTAGAAGTGAATAAACTATAAATATATGTATATATATGTCACAATGACATGTATATATATATATATATATATATATATATATATTCTATGTGTGTATATTTTGTGTTTACAAGGAAAGAAAGTGTTTTTTTTAATTTCGATATTTTGTTCCCATAGACTTACATGGGACTTCCGGTATCGGAATCGGATATCGCCGATATTTAGTGATATCAGCGATACCATTCCGATCCGATATTTTTAGATATCGAGCAGTATCGCTCAACACTACTATTAACGTCATACACTAAGGGACCTGACTTTAAAAATAGTTTGTAAAACTACAACTCCCAACATGCCCTTGCAACCTGCAGCAGTTGAGGCAGCAGTTGAGGCATGCTGGGAGTTGTAGTTCTCCAACAGCTGGAGTGCCAAGGTTCGCCATGACTGATCTAGTGTGTTATAGAGGCCTGATCCATAGGCCACAAAATTTCTTATGTTAATAACATCACATAGTAAGGGACATGACTTTAACCCCTTTCTGCCATGCCACATACTATCCATGGTACCTGGGCCCATATGACCAGGGATGGGATAGTACGTCGCATGCGATCGGACACGCTCCCGGGGGGAGTGCGGCCCATTGCGGCCAGGTGTCAGCTGATTATCACAGCTGACACCCGGCACTATGTGCCAGGAGCGGTCATGGACCGCTCCCTGCACATTAACCCCTGGCACACCACGATCAAACATGATCGCGGTGTACCGGGGGCACAGGGGAGCATCGCGCAGGGAGGGGGCTCCCTGCATGCTCCCCTGAGGCCCTTAGAACAGCGCGATGGGATCCAAGATGGCCACCAGGTCCTGCAGGGAGGCAGTTTCCTCAGCGCCTGCTGAGAGCAGGCGCTGAGGAAGCCTGTAGCACTGCCTATGAGATCGCTGGTCTCACAGAGTGCTGTGCACACTGTGAGACCAGCGATCTGACCCTACACTGTAATGTCCCACACTGGGACAAAGTAAAAAGTTAAAAAAATAAAAATAACAAGTGTAAAAAAAAATCCAAAATAAAGGAAAAAAAAAATATTCCCCAATAAATTCATTTCTTCCTGTAAATAAAAAAAAACAAAATCATAAAAGTACACATATTTGGTATCGCCGCGTCCGTAATGACCCGCTCTATAGAACTGTCCCACTAGTTAACCCCTTTAGTGAACCCCTTAAAAAAAATCAAAGCAAAAAATCAATGCTTTATCATCATACCGACGAACAAAAAGTGGAATAACACGCAATCAAAAGACCGATATAAATAAACATGGTACCACTGAAAACGTCATCTTGTCAAGCAAAAAACGAGCCACCATACAGCATCATCAGTGAAAAAATAAAAAAGTTATAGGTCGCAGAATAAAGTGATGCAAAAATAATTATTTTTTATATAAAATTGTTTTATTGTATAAACGCGCCAAAACATGAAAAAATGATATAAATGAGGTATCACTGTAATCGTACTAACCCGAAGAATAAAACTGTTTTATCAATTTTACCACACGCGGAACGGTATAAACGTCCCCCCAAAAGAAATTCATGAATTGCTGATTTTTGTTCATTCTAACCTCACAAAAATCGAAATAAAAAGCGATCAAAAAATGTCATGTGCTCAAAAATGGTACCAATAAAAACGTCAACTCGTACCGCAAAAAATAAGACCTCAGATGACTCTGTGGGCCAAAATATGCAAAAATTATAGCTCTCAAAATGTGGTGATGCAAAAACTATTTTTTGCAATAAAAAGCGTCTTTTAGCGTGACAGCTGCCAATCATAAAAACCCACTATAAATAGTAAATCAAACCCCCCTTTATCACCCCCTTAGTTAGGGAAAAATAATAAAGTTAAAAAAATGTATTTATTTCCATTTTCCCATTAGGGTTAGGGTTGCGCCTAAAGTTAGGGTTGGGACTAAAGTTAGGGTTAGGGTTAGGGTTGGGACTAGGTTTATGGGTGTGTTAGGGTTAGGTTTGTGGTTAGGGTTATGATTGGGACTAGGGTTAGTGGTGTGTTGGGGTTAGGGTTGGAGTTACAATTGGCATCTGATCTCAATTCCAGCCAATTCTGCGTTGAAAAAGTTAAACAGTGCTCCTTCCCTTCTGAGTTCTGCCATGCGCCCAAACAGTAGTTTACCCCCACATATGGGGTATCAGCGTACTCAGGACAAATTGCACAATAAGATAGCCAGATTTGGCTGACAGCACAACAGTCAGTGGATGCACGTTCCAGTCCTCCAGACCCAGGGGGACAGCAATATACAGAATAATTAAAGAAGAACAGCATACCAATCTGGGTGAAGATCAAATCATGTCTTTATTTCCATGTTGCCAAGTGCGACGTTTCAACCTCCATAGGTCTTTTTCAAGCATATCAAAAAAACAGACATGGCAGCCTTATATAGGAAGTGGATGGAATTCCACCAATCAAACACAAGGGATTGCCAGCCATAATTAACATTTTTACAGAGGAATATACAAAAAAGTGGTACAAAGATATAAAGAACTTAGATGGATTTCAAGATTAAATACACTTCAACCGAGAGGTTTAAATATTGATTATAACCTGGGTATTTGTATTAATTAGTTCTTTATGTCCTCTGATGATGGCATCTCTCCATATGGGTTTTTATATTCATGTGTTTTTTTAATTTGCTTTTTATTATTTTTTCTTTTCTTCCTTTTTTTTCTCATCATGCAACTACACTGGTATATAAGACCACGATTTATGGGGTGTGTGCCCTTCTTTGCAGTGATCACAGTTATTTTTTATTATTTTTTGTTTAATTTTTTTATTTTTTTCCTCTTTGATGAGTCTTTCTCTGGTGTCCTTAGGATTCACATATAAAGTGAATTTTTTTTATATACTATGACTAATCGTGGATACGGCGTCATGAGCCTTTTCTTGTATGGAGTAATGAATTTATATTTATGATGATATAATAGTATATAAAATCTTGATATGTGGGTTATTTATATATAATATAGGTGCACCTATATGTAAAACTCTGTGTTTTTTGTATTGATCTGTGTCCATATATTGTTCTTTTTTCCCCCTGTATAGGTATGAAGGGTAGGTGATATAATATGAATTGAGAAGTTCTTATATCTGGATTGGCTTCACTTATATCTCTACAGGTCCTTCTCAAAAAATTAGCATATAGTGCTAAATTTCATTATTTTCCATAATGTAATGATTACAATTAAACTTTCATATATTTTAGATTCATTACACACCAACTGAAATTTGTCAGGTCTTTTATTGTTTTAATACTGATGATTTTGGCATACAACTCCTGATAACCCAAAAAACCTGTCTCAAAAAATTAGCATATCAAGAAAAGGTTCTCTAAACGACCTATTACCCTAATCTTCTGAATCAACTAATTAACTCTAAACACATGCAAAAGATTCCTGAGGCTTTTAAAAACTCCCTGCCTGGTTCATTACTCAAAACCCCCATCATGGGTAAGACTAGCGACCTGACTGATGTCAAGAAGGCCATCATTGACACCCTCAAGCAAGAGGGTAAGACCCAGAAAGAAATTTCTCAACAAATAGGCTGTTCCCAGAGTGCTGTATCAAGGCACCTCAATGGGAAGTCTGTTGGAAGGAAACAATGTGGCAGAAAACGCTGTACAACGAGAAGAGGTGACTGGACCCTGAGGAAGATTGTGGAGAAGGACCGATTCCAGACCTTGGGGGACCTGAGGAAGCAGTGGACTGAGTCTGGTGTAGAAACATCCAGAGCCACCGTGCACAGGCGTGTGCAGGAAATGGGCTACAGGTGCCGCATTCCCCAGGTAAAGCCACTTTTGAACCATAAACAGCGGCAGAAGCGCCTGACCTGGGCTACAGAGAAGCAGCACTGGACTGTTGCTAAGTGGTCCCAGGTACTTTTTTCTGATGAAAGCAAATTTTGCATGTCATTCGGAAATCAAGGTGCCAGAGTCTGGAGGAAGACTGGGGAGAAGAAAATGCCAAAATGCCTGAAGTCCAGTGTCAAGTACCCACAGTCAGTGATGGTGTGGGGTGCCATGTCAGCTGCTGATGTTGGTCTACTGTGTTTCATCAAGGGCAGGGTCAATGCAGCTAGCTATCAGGAGATTTTGGAGCACTTCATGCTTTCATCGGCTGAAATGCTTTATGGAGATGAAGATTTCATTTTTCAGCACGACCTGGCACCTGCTCACAGTGCCAAAACCACTGGTAAATGGTTTACTGACCATGGTATTACTGTGCTCAATTGGCCTGCCAACTCTCCTGACCTGAACCCCATAGAGAATCTGTGGGATATTGTGAAGAGAAAGTTGAAAGACGCAAGACCCAACACTCTGGATGAGCTTAAGGCCGCTATCGAAGCATCCTGGGCCTCCATAACACCTCAGCAGTGTCACAGGCTGATTGCCTCCATGCCACGCCGCATTGAAGCAGTCATTTCTGCAAAAGGATTCCCGACCAAGTATTGAGTGCATAACTGAACTTTATTATTTGATGTTTTTTTTGTTTGTTTTTAAAAAACACTTTTATTTTATTGGACGGTTGAAATATGTTAATTTTTTGAGACAGGTTTTTTGGGTTATCAGGAGTTGTATGCCAAAATCATCAGTATTAAAACAATAAAAGACCTGACAAATTTCAGTTGGTGTGTAATGATTCTAAAATATATGAAAGTTTAATTGTAATCATTACATTATGGAAAATAATGAAATTTAGCACTATATGCTAATTTTTTGAGAAGGACCTGTATATTCAAGTCTCCCCTTGTAATCACATGATTAGCTGCGTGACGCTGCTTCCTGTCTGGGTGAATCTGTATAGCGTCATCATGGTTTGCCTGCATCTCCCTGGTTACTGTGGACGCGCATGCGCTATACCGCTTTCTATGACGTTTCGGTGTCACGTGATTCATCACGTGATGGCGCTGACATAGATACTCCTTTGCACAGTAATAGGTGGATGCCGAAGACGTGCATGGAAGAAAAGACGCTGAGGTGCAGCGACTGGCGCTGAGCGATGAAGCAGGAAGGTGCTGTGATTACCGTTTATGTGCCGTGTCCTTTGATTGGTGATCTTTTGTTTACATGTTGAGATTAATCTATTACCTAGCGATCTATTGGTGGGGCTTTGTGTTTATATTCTCTTAGACACATGATCTTGTGGATAGTACCTATGGGGATCACGATGCTTTTATCTGATAGGTCCTTTTATGTGGGATGTCACATTGGATGTATATGTATTATCTAAATGCTGCATATTTTCTTGTGGATTTACATATGTATGTATTTTTAATTGATTTTGATATGATCTTTGTACCACTTTTTGGTATATTCCTCTGTAAAAATGTTAATTATGGCTGGCAATCCCTTGTGTTTGATTGGTGGAATTCCATCCACTTCCTATATAAGGCTGCCATGTCTGTTTTTTTGATATGCTTGAAAAAGACCAATGGAGGTCAAAACGTCGCACTTGGCAACATGGAAATAAAGACATGATTTGATCTTCACCCGGATTGGTATGCTGTTCTTCCTTAATTATTCTGTAAATTGCACAATAACTCTTGGGGTCCAATTTCTTCTGTTACCCTTGGGAAAATACAAAATTGGGGCAAAAATATAATTTTTGTAAAAAAAAAAATATTTTTTTGTTTTTACGCTGTACGTTATAAACTTCTGTGAAGCACTTGGGGCTTCATAGCGCTCACCACACATCTAGATAAGTTCCTTGTGGGGTCTATTTTCCAAAATAGGGTCACTTGTGGGGGTTTCCACTGTTTAGGCACATCAGGGGCTCTCCAAATGCGACATGACGCCCGCAGACCATTCCATCAAAGTCTGCTATCCAAAACGTCACTACTTCACTTCCGAGCCCCGACATGTGCCCATACAGTAGTTTTTTCTCACATATGGGGTATCAGCGTACTCAGGACAAATTGGACAACAACTTTTGGGGTCCAATTTCTTCTGTTACCCTTGGGAAAATAAAAAGTTGGTGACTAAAAGATCATGTTTGAGGAAAAAATAAGATTTTTTTATTTTCATGCTCGGGCGTTATAAACTTTAGTGAAACACCTGGGGGTTCAAAGTTCTCACCACACATCTTGATAAGTTACTTGAGGGGTCTAGTTTCCAAAATGGTGTCATTTGTCAGGGGTTTCCAGCCAATTCTGCATTGAAAAAGTCAAACGGCGCTCCTTCCCTTCCAAGCTCTGCCATGCACCTAAACAGTGGTTTACCCCCACATATGTGGTATCAGCGTACTCAGGACAAATTACACAATAACTTTTGGAGTCTTGTTATCCTTGGGAAAATAAAAATTGGGGTGAAAAGATCATTTTTGTGGAAAAAATATAATTTTTTAATTTTACGGCTCTACGTTATAAACTTGTGTGAAGCACTTGGGGGTTCAAATTGCTCACCACAGATATAGATAAGTTCCTTAGGGGGTCTAGTTTCCAAAAGTGGGTCACTTGTGGGGGTTTCCACTGTTTAGGCACATCAGGGGCTCTCCAAATGCAACATGGCGTCCAATCTCAATTCCAGCCAAGTTTGGTTGGAAAACGGTGCTCCTTCCATTCTGAGCTCTGCCGTGCACCCAAACAGTGGTTCCCCCCCACATATGGGATATCAGCATATTCAGGACAAATTGGACAAGAAGTTTTGTGGTCCAATTTCTCCTGTTACCCTTGGGAAAATAAAAAATTGGTGACTAATAGATAATTTTTGTGGGAAAAAAATAGGATTTTTTATTTCATGCCCGGGCATTAAAAAATTTGTGTGAAGCACTTGGGGCTTCAAAGTGCTCACCACAGATCTAGATAAGTTCCTTATGGGGTCTAGTTTGCAAAATGGGGTCAATTGTGGGGGGTTTCCACTGTTTAGGCTCATCTGGGGCACTGCAAACGGAACATGACCCCATCAACGTCTGCATTCCAAAACTTTATTACTTCCTTTCCAAGCCCTGCCGTGTGCCCAAACAGTTCCCCCCCCACATATGGGGTATCAACGTACTCAGGACAAATTGGACAACTTTTGGGGTCCAATTTCCTTGGGAAAAATCAAAAATTTGGGACTAAAATATCATTTTTGTGGAATTTTTTTTTTTTTTTTTCACACCCAGGCATTATAAACTTTTGTGAAACACTTGGGGGTTCAAAGTGCTCACAACAGATCTAGATAAGTTCCATAGGGCAGGGTTCCCCAACTCCAGTCCTCAAGGCCCACCAACAGGTCATGTTTTCAGGATTTCCTTAGTATTGCCAGGTGATAATTGCATCACCTGTGCAATACAAAGGAAATCCTGAAAACATGACCTGTTGGTGGGCCTTGAGGACTGGAGTTGGGGAACCCTGCCATAGGGGGTCTAGTTTCCAAAATGTTGTCACTTGTGGGGGGTTCCCACTGTTTAGGTGCATCAGAGGCTCTCCAAACACGACATGGCGTCCAATCTCAATTCCAGCCAATTTTGGTTTGAAAAAGTCAAACGGCGCTCCTTTCCTTACGAGCTCTGCCGTGAGCCCAAACAGTGGTTTTCCCCCACATATGGGGTATTGGCATTCTCAGGAGAAATTGTACAACTATATCTGTCCATTTTCTCCTTTTACCCTTGTGAAAATAAAAAAAAGTTTGTAAAAGATCATTTTTGTGACTAAAAAGTTAAATGTTCATTTTTTTCTTCCATGTTGCTTCAGCTCCTGTGAAGCACCTGAAGGGTTAATATACTTCTTGAATGTGGTTTTGAGTACCTTGTGGGGTGAAGTTTTTAGAATGGTGTCACTTTTGGGTATTTTCTGCCATATAGATCCCTCAAAGTGACTTCAAATGTGAGGTGGTCCCTAAAAAAATGGCTTTGTAAATCTTGTTGTAAAAATGAGAAATCGCTGGTCAACTTTTAACCCTTATCATTTCCTAACAAAAAAAAATGTTGGTTACAAAATTGTGCTGATGTAAAGTAGACATGTGGGAAATGTTATTTCTTAACTATTTTGTGAGACATATTTCTCTGTTTTAAGGGAATAAAAATTCAAAGTTTGAAAATTGCTAAATTTTAAAAAATTGTTGTCATATTTGCGTTTTTTTAAAAATAAACGCAATTTATATAGAAGAAATTTTACCACTAACGTGAAGTACAATATGTCACGAGAAAACATTCTCAGAATCGCGAAGATCCATTGAAGCATTCCAGAGTTATAGCCTTATAAAGAGACAGTGGTCAGAATTGTAAAAATTGGCCCGTCACTAACGTGCAAACCACCATTGGGGGTAAAGGTGTTAAAAATAGTTTGTAGCATCTAGTGTGTTATAGAGGTCTGATCCATAGTCCACAAAAAAAGTCTTCTGTTATTAACTTCATACAGTAAGGGACCTGACTTTAAAAAGAGTTTGTAGCATCTAGTGTGTTATAGAGACCTGATCCATAGACCACAAACAAATTCTTCTGTTATTAACTGTTCTGCCTACCTCCATGTATGGCGCTATGTGGATTTCAGCATATGGCTAAACCCTTATCCACTTCCAGTAGAAATAAACAGCATATATCAATACTGACACATTACACAAACAACAGCATGATACAGAGTGCAATTACATCAGAAACTCACATTACAGAGGCTGCACAGTAACAGTACAACACTTAAATGCAGTTATGAAGAGCAAAGTTCAGGCTGCCAGCATTGTACTACTCTGAACAGAAATGCATCTATCTGCATGCAGTGCACAGAGCATTACAAATAAACTAGAAGACACATTGCACAATATAGGATACTGCACAGTGGCTGCATAATAGCTAACATATACAGATACATTACACAAACACACAACTGTATTATGACTCTCACCGGAATCCACTGACAGGAGGAGAGAATGAAGGGAAGAGAGAGCCAGGACACTAGTGTATCACTCAGAAAGCCCGGGAAAGATGTCTGCATATCTTCTTCTACCTGGGAAAACTAAGGGAGTATTCTAAGCAGAACACACTATTCCATAAAGTAGAAATTCTCTTGTACACAGAAGCTAGAAAAATGGGTAACTAATGACCTCTAAAGGCTGTAACTGGTACTACGCTATGAATTTTATCTTCCTGCTCATGAATGGGCAGAACACTCCCCGCTTGGCATCAACGGATGCCACTATTTGGTTATTTTGGGGAAAGCAACAACACAAGTTCAGTAACCAGCCTGAGGAACAGTTTGTTCTCCGCAAGCTTGCATACGGTGGCTCAGTGGATAGCACTGCAGCCTTGCAGCGCTGGAGTCCTGGGTTCGAATCCCACTAAGGACAACATCTGCAAGGAGTTTGTATGTTCTCCCTGTGCTTGCGTGGGTTTCCTCCCACATTCCAAAGACATACTGATAGGGAATCTAGATTGTGAACCCTATCGGGGACAGCAACGATAATGTGTGTAAAGCGCTGCGGAATATATTAGCCCTATATAAAAATAAAGATTATTATTACTTTGTGCACTTTCTTTTCCTTGCTGGGAAAGGTGTTGTGAAAACCTTTGATCTTGGATCTGAGTTTGGGCTCCCTCTGGTGGTTGCTGCTGGTAATGGAGCAGGTCTTGCAGACAGAACTCAATCACCTGAGGGGGATGATTGGAGATCAGGTGTTACTGACTGGGGAGATTTAAGTAAGCAGCCTTCCCTTGGTTGTTGCCGGTGATTTGGTCTTCTTTCTGAGATTTTTGGAAGTCAGCTTGCTCCCTGCTTTGTCCTGTATCTTTCAGATAAGTTATTTGTCTGTTTAAATATGTGGCATTTGTTCCCTGCCTTGCTGTGTGAGTTCAGCCAGGTTTTGCATCCAGTTCACACCAGAGTTCTGATTTAGTGGGTGAGAGGTCGTGTGGCCTCAGAATTTTTGCATATCAGACGTGTTGGAATTTTTCTTGGGGTTTTTGCGGGATTGCAGACAGTATCCTTTCCTGTCCTTTTCTATCCAGAAAGTTTGGGCCCCAGCATTTGCTTATTCTATTTTCTGCCTGTGTTTTGTACTTCATCTGTCTCACTGTCAATATATGTTTGGGGGCTACCTATTCCTTTGGGGCTCTACTCTGGGGCAGTTAGCTTTCCCCTTTCTCTCTTTAGGCTTAGTTAACTCTTTGGCTGTGTTGAGGCGTCTAGGGCATTGTAGGTACGATTCTAGTTGTGTTGTCAGTTTAGGGGTCTGCAATCCACTAAGTTGCCAACCTCTCTTGGTGTCTTGTTGCCAAGCCTATTTTTCTGTATCCTCCTCGGTTACCGAATCATAACAGAAAGGGCTTGGTGACTAGTCCGAGTGGCCACTCGTTTCGATGCGACTGACTGTCTTTGACGAGTACAAAATCGCCAAGTTGGATGATTGGGTGGTCTTTTTGCCACTTTGTCCTGGTTTGCAGAGTGGAGAGATACTGCTTCTTTCATTTGTCCCAAAAGACATTGGACATGCTTTGTACTTGCCTCCATTGTCGTCTGTAGAGTTCTTTGTCATTGAATTCTCTGAGTGGAGCTCTCAGGACACAGGTTTTCTGCGTGAGTAACATTGCAGGAGTAAGGACTGTTGGGTCTCCGCAATTGCTGGAAAGTGCTGTCAGCGTCAGCGGCCTGGCGTTCGTGATAGCTGAGACCTCAGCCAAGAATGTAGTTAAACTCTAGTGTGTGTCTTGTGTTCGATTGCAAGATGAGTCTAGTATATTGCATGCTATCCCTATCATTCTTTCCCAGACACCTTCCATGTGCGAAGAGTGTGGTAAATTGAAATGTCCAGGTGCATCCCTGCTCACCTAGATACCTTTCAACAATAGCAATGTCTATATTGGAAGGGATTTGGAGTTCTCTTGCCGCCCCGACAAAATTCGTATCTCGGTCAGAGCGAATATGCATCACAGGGCCTCTGATTGCGATGAAGCGTCGAAGTGCATTTATAAAACTCGAAGTGTCCATAGATTCGATTACTTCGATATGAATGGCTCTGATGGATAGACGAGTGAATAGAACTGCCCAATACTTTGCTTCAGTATGGATCTTCCTAGTGCGTTGTGTAGCCATGGACCAAGGACCGAATAAGTCTAGTCCAACGTTGGTGAAGGGGGGTTCAGTACTAAGTATGTCGGGTGAAAATTGTCCATCTTCGAAATTTGGAACATGCTAGAGAGTTTGCGACATGTAAGGCAGTTGAAGATGAGTTTGCTCACGCTTCTCTTTGCTCTGGTTATCCATAGTCCAGCCGCCCGTAGATTCCCTTCAGTAAACAAACGGCCTTGGTGTCTTACTAAGTCATGAAAATGCTGAATGAGCAGGGTTGTGACATGATGACGTCAAGGAATTGTTACCTCAAACTTCTACCTCAGCTTCTTGTTTGTACAACACGAAGTATTGTAACCTTGGATCTTTCCAGGTTGAGAGCGGTAAACGCATGCTTGCAGTGATGCCAACTTTCACAAGATCTCTGACTTGCAGGTAGTGCTGACTTGTAGGACTGAGCCACATGAAGTAGACAAGCGATGGCTCAAACAAGTGACTTCCAAGTTGAGAACCTGCTGGACCGATGAGATTCGAGGTGATGACTTGAAATCACTGTATGTAGAGCAGACACTCGAGGAGCTCTTCGTCGGTATCTGGATCCACTAGTTTGAATGTATCAGGCCTGTTGATATAGGGCATTGAATAGTTCAAAGAGGCAGGGCCTGTGAACCATGTAGTGTCCTTAAGATGACTTGGAGCAATGGATCTTGTCATATGGTCTTCAAGGTTGTGGTGAGTAGGTACGTAGTGCCACTGATTAGGGCAGGTGGATCTTCTTATCCTCAGTACCCGGTTGCTGACGTAGACATAGAAGCGTCGCGTCTCGTTGCAGATGTATCCCAGTACCACTATGCTATTAGTGTTGAACTCTGCATCTTTGATCTCCAGATTCATCCCATCTGAGATAAGCTCGGCCAACTCAACTGCGAGGATGGTGGCACAGAGTTCCAATCTGGGTATCGTGTGTTCACAGAGTGGCACCAGTTTAGTCCAGCTCATCACGAACTCGATGTGGCTCTGTTTGTTTACGTCTATGGTTTTGAGGTACGCTACTGCTTCAATCGCCTTGACTGATGCGTCACAGAAGATACAAAGTCTTTGTGTTCTGACTTCTGTGTATGGCACAGGAGCATGCAATCGTTTCACACAAAGGTTGGCCAAGGCTTCAGGAGACTTCCTCCACTCTGCCCACAGGTCAGCCTTTTCTGTTGGAAGTGGATCATCCTAATCGGATGTGTCTTGGGTGAAGTCTCTTAGCATTATTTTGCCTTGGATAGGTACTGGAGCTACGAACCCCAGGGGGTCGTATAGACTATTCTCAAAATAAAGAACTCCTCTGCTCGTAAAGGGTTTCTCATCTTTGCTGATCTGAAAGGTGAAGGCATCCTTCTTCAGATCCCAAAGCAATCCAAGGCTCCACTGCATGAGAAAGGAGTCAATGCTTAGGTCTAAGTCCTTTAGATCACTGGAATAGTCTTGAGAGGGAAAGGCTTCCATCAACTCTAGGCTGCTGGAGGAAATCTTGTGTAACCTTAGGTTAGACTGAGCGAGCATTTCTTGAGCCCTTTTTAGTAGACTGATTGCAACTTCATTTGTCGGTGTGGACTTCAAACAGTCGTCTACATAGAAGTCCTTTTCTACGAAGGATCTGGTGTCTGATCCATACGTTTCTTCGCCCTCTTTGGTGAAATTTCGGAGGCTGTAGATAGCGACTGCTGGGGAAGGGCTGTTCCCGAAGATGTGTACGCTCCTTATTCCCATCCTTGTCTGCATGGCTCCTTATTCCCTTTCTTGTCTTCATGGCTCCTTATTCCTTTCCTTTTCTGCATAGCTCCTTATTCCCATCCGTGTCTGCATGGCTACTTATTCCCATTCTTGTCTGCATGGCTCCTTATTCCCATCCTTTTCTGCATGGCTCCTTTTTCCCATCCTTGTCTGTATGGCTCCTTATCCCTATCGTTGCATGCATGGTTCCTCATCCCTTTCCTTGTATGTATGACTTCCATGTGAAAATCATTAAAAAAAAATCCTACTTACCTTCCTTGTGCGCCCTCACAGCATCTTCCGGTGCCAGCATCTCCTGCGGTCGTGCGATCATATGTCCCCGCTCAATAAGGTAATGAATATTTACCTCTCTCCACACCTTTGGGAGGGGAAAGAGGTGAATATTCATTACCTTAATGAGCGGGCACCTGTGAGAGCCCGGGAGCTACTGGAAGCCGGTGGCTGTGGCTGTAAATGTGCGTGCTATAAGAGAAAGGAATATTCATTGCCAGTGCAGTGAATATTAATTTCTCTTTAGCAGCGGTCACAGGCTTTAACAACAGCCACCGGATTCATTCTCCTGTGACTTGCTGCTCTGCCACTCCCCCACTTCCCGCTGTCTTCTGGGACAAAGACTCGTGTATAAGCCGAGGGGGGCGTTTTCAGCACAAAAAAATGTGCTGAAAAACTCGGCTTATACACGAGTATATATGGTATATTTATATAATTCTATATATGTAACCTTTAGTATATTACTCTATTTTCTATTTTTATGGTAGTTTTTTACTATACAGTCATGGCCAAAAGTTTTGAGAATGACACAAATATTATATTTTCACATGATCTGCTGCCCTCTGGTTTTTATGTGTGTTTGACAGATGTTTTTATCACAGACAGAAATATAATTGCAAACATATGAGTAACAAAAGCTTTTATTGACAGTTAGAATGAGTTAATGCAGCAAGTCAATATTTTCAGTGTTGACCCTTCTTCTTCAGGACCTCTGCAATTCTCCCTGTCATGCTCTCAATCAACTTCTGGACCAAATCCTCACTGATAGCAGTCCATTCTTGCACAATCAATGCTTTCATTTTGTCAGAATTTTTAGGTTTTTGTTTGTCCACCCGTCTCTTGATGATTGACCACAAGTTCTCAATGGGATTAAGATCTGGGGAGTTTCCAGGCCATGGACCCAAAATCTCTGTTTTATTCCCTGAGCCATTTAGTTATCACCTTTGCTTTATGGCAAGGTGCTCCATCATGCTGGAAAAGGCATTGTTGATCGCCAAACTGCTCTTGGAGGGTTGGGAGAAGTTGCTCTTGGAGGACATTCTGGTATCATTCTTTATTCATGGCTGTGTTTTTAGGCAAGACTGTGACAGAGCCGATTCCCTTCACTGAGAAGCAACCCCACACATGAATGGTTTCAGGATGCTTAACAGTTGGCATGAGACAAGACTGGTGGTAGCGCTCACCTTGTCTTCTCCGAATGAGGCGTTTTCCTGATGTCCCAAACAATCGAAAAGGGGATTCATCAGAGAAAATAACTTTACCCCAGTCCTCAGCAGTCCACTGCCTGTACCTTTTGCAGAATATCAGTCTGTCCATGATGTTTTTTCTGGAGAGAAGTGGCTTCTTTGCTGCCCTCCTTGAGACCAGGCCTTGCTCCAAGAGTCTCTGCCTCACAGTGCGTGCAGATGCCCTCACACCTGCCTGCTGCCATTCCTGAGCAAGCTCTGCACTGCTGGTAGCCCGATCCCACAGCTGAAACACTTTTAAGAGACAGTCCTGGCGCTTGCTGGTCTTTCTTGGGCACCCTGGAGCCTTTTTGGCAACAATGGAACCTCTCTCCTTGATGTTCTTGATGATGCGATAGATTGTTGACTGAGGTGCAATCTTTCTAGCTGCGATACTCTTCCCTGTTAGGCCATTTTTGTGCATTGCAATGATGACTGCACGTGTTTCTTTAGAGATAACCATGGTTAACAGAAGAGAAACAATGATGCCAAGCACCAGCCTCCTTTTAAAGTGTCCAGTGGTGTCATTCTTACTTAATCATGACAGATTGATCTCCAGCCATGTCCTCATCAACACCCACACCTGTGTTAATGGAGCAATCACTGAAAAGAGGTTAGCTGGTCCTTTTAAGGCAGGGCTGCAATGATGTTGAAATGTGTTTTGGGGGATAAAGTTCATTTTCTAGCCAAATATTGACTTTGCAAGTAATTGCTGTTAAGCTGATCACTCTTTATAACATTCTGGAGTATATGCAAATTGCCATTAGAAAAAGTGAAGCAGTAGACTTTGTAAAAATTAATATTTGTGTCATTCTCAAAACTTTTGGCCATGACTGTACTTCAAGTTGTCCCTTACATATAGCTTACCCTGAAAGCAGCGCCAAGTCAAGTCCCAATACTTCGCGGGGATCCGTTTTGAATTTAAAAGACGCAACCCCACCTCCAGATCCTGACTTGTGCAGTCCCTGAGAGCCAGCGGTTTTTGGAAATGGGTCGACAAGATCCTCTCCTCGAGAAGTTTCCTCGTGAGAGTCCTCACCTCCCACACTCCCAAACCCCACCTGTTATGTTTGGGTAGCTGAGGAGAAAAAGCTAAAACGGCAATACACCAGAGAGGCTGGAACCTATTGGATTGCAGTAACCTGAACTAACCACACAACTAGAGGTAGCCGTGGAGCGTTCCTACATTGATCCTAGACGCCTTGTCACAGCCTGAGAGATAACTACACCTAAAGGCAGAAAGATGAAAGCTATCTGCCCCAGAGCAGATCCCCAAAGAAAATAGGAAGCCCCCAAACATGTAATGGTGTCATTCTCAAAACTTTTGTCCATGACTGTATATATCCCCTTTATTCCATCCGACGTACTATTCCGTCCATGTGACCCTGGACCTAATTCCCATAGACGGAATAGTACGTCATGGGCGATCAGCTGCGCTCCCGGGGGGAGCGCAGCTGATCGCGGCCTGGTGTCAGCTGTTTATCACAGCTGACACCCAGCACTATGTGTCAAGAGCGGTCACGGACCGCTCCCGGCACATTAACCCCTGGCACACCGCGATCATGGGGGAGGATCGCGCAGGGAGGGGGCTCTCTGCGCGCTCCCCTGAGACCCTCAGAGCAGCGGGATGTGTCGCGCTGTTCCGAGGGTCCGTCCTCCCTCAAGGTCCCCGGATCCAAGATGGCGCCAGCGATGTAACAGAGTGCTGTGCACACTGTTACACCAGCGATCTGATAAAATACTGTGATGTCCCACCCTGGGACAAAGTAAAAAAGTAAAAAAATAAAAAATAAAAAGTGGTAAAAAAAAATCATAAAAAAAAAAAATATTCCCCAATAAATTCATTTCTTCCTGTAAATAAAAAAAACAAAACAATACAAGTAAACATATTTGGTATCGCCGCGTCCGTTACGGACCCCCCCTATAAAACTGTCCCACTAGTTAACCCCTTTAGTGAACCCCTTAAAAAAAAAAAAACTAAGCAAAAAATCAATGCTTTATCATCATACCGCCGAACAAAAAGTGGAATAACACGCGATCAAAAAGACCGATATAAATAATCATGGTACCGCTGAAAACGTCATCTTGTCCCGCAAAAAACGAGCCGTCATGCAGCATCATCAGCGAAAAAATAAAAAGTTATAGCTCGCAGAATAAAGCGATGCAAAAATAATAATTTTTTATATAAAATTGTTTTTATTCTATAAAAGCGCCAAAACATAAAAAAATGATATAAATGAGGTATCAGAGTAACCTGAGGCAAATCATTTTCAATGCAGAAAATATTTATTCATAAATCCAAGGATGCACAGAAAAACAATACCGACGTTTCGGCACTGGGCCTTTATCAAGGTTATATTTTCTAAATGAAAAAAATGAGGAACAATAATTATAACAAGGGAGTAATAAAGAAAATATACAATATTGTATTGTGCATACCATGAGATATAGTATAAGGTATCAAATAAAATAATTATTAGCATATTGACAAATAGAGGGGAACTGTCATGTGTGCATTGCCACGAAGATCGTCGCGGTTGCACATTTTGACTTCTCACAGCTGAGTTGCTGTTTCTTTGTGTTTGGCAGCTAGGGAGTTAATTCTGTCTGTGCTCGGTGCTGGGACTGGGTGCAGTTTCTCCCGGCTGCAATTGATTATTTGTTGATTGGTTTCCTTTAAGTTTCTGGTTGTCTGCTTTGGGAGTTGCCAGTGAAACCCTTCATGCAGACCACAGATAGGAATGAATCTGTATAGACTCTAGTTGAGAGCTCCTTAGTTGTTTTAAGCTTAACTTGCTTAGAGTTTATTTCCCAGACCATTTATGTTCCTTCGGTGTTTGAGTGTGTATGCAAGAGAGTGCTATCCTGTCTGTCTTATATGTCTAATCTGTGTATTTAGCTGAGATCAGCCCCTATCCCTTTGGTGGTAATCAGGATCCTTCTTAGGACTGATTACAGGGTTCAGGGTCTGATAGGAGACAGGGTTAGGCTGGAGACTTGGACCTCTGAACCATTATCAGTACCTCCAAGGTAAGGGATTAGTTAGGACCCCAGTGTAGGGTCAGGTTAGACCCGGTCCTCCTCTTTCCTGTTACAGCTCATCAAGTCCTCAAGATTAACCCTGAGTTCAACTGATATCGTTTCTGCACATCTAGTCCTCAAGATTAACCCTAAGTTCTGCTGATATTGTGTCAGGTAAATCTATTTTATACTTACATTCTGATGTTGCTAAACTATATGTTGTATAGAGTGTGGTTCCTGTATAAATAGTTTACTGACATTGTAGTCATATCATTAGACAGCGTGACATTTTCACTGGCCTTAAAAAATTATCTCTAGTTACCATGGATCCAGTAGCCCAGCTGGCTCTGCAGTTGCAGGGATTATCCATGGAGCTGACTGACATTAAGTCCAAAGTTTTGTCTCCCCTGGAGCAAACCAGAGTTGAACCTAAAGTAGCTCTTCCAGATAGGTTCACTGGTGGGCGAGACAAATTTTTTACCTTCCGGGAGGCATGTAAATTATATTTTCGGCTTCGACTGCGATCATCAGGGAGTGATGAGCAGAGAGTGGGAATTGTTATCTCACTTCTTCAAGGGGACCCTCAATCCTGGGCATTTTCCCTTCCTCTGGGATCCCCGGCTCTACAGTCTGTAGATCAATTTTTTACTGCTCTGGGATTGGTATATGATGACCCAGATCGGGTCTCTCTTGCTGAGACTAAATTACGTAAGATACAGCAGGGAGATCGTCCTGCGGAGGAATTTGCTTCTGAGTTTCGTAGATGGGCCACGGATACTCAGTGGAATGACCCAGCTCTTAGGAGCCAGTTTTGTCATGGGCTTTCTGACAAATTAAAAGACGTTTTGGCTCAGTATGAGTCTCCTCCTTCTCTGGAGGCTGCTATGGCCCTAGCTATCCGTACTGATAGACGGCTTCGGGAGAGGGGTGAGGTAACTCCACTCCCTGTTGTTACTCCACCTACTACTAAAGTCCCTTATGTTGAGGTTCCCCTTGTCTGTTCGGATGAGCCTATGCAGTTGGGAGGGACATCTTTTCGTAGTAGGGGATTGGCGGCACGCCGCAGGACTAGAAGGTGTTTTTTCTGCGGGAAAGAGGGACATTTTGTTGGAGAATGTCCATCCCGTGTCTTGTTAAGTAAAAAGTCGCCGGAAAACTGCTAATCCCAGGTTGTGTGGTGGATGACACCCTGGAAGTATGTATTTCATCCGCCGGTTCTTCTCAGTTCCTTGTACCAGTGGAGGTGGTGTTTGGTACTAGAGTGAAGAGATTGTCTGTTCTTCTGGATAGTGGTTCCGGCGCCAATCTGGTTGACGCTCAGTTTGCTCAGGCTCAAGGTATGCATCTGAGTGTATTGGTCAAACCGATCCCTATTTTTTCCATTGACGCCAGGCCTCTCGGCCAAGGTAGCTTTGTTCATGAGGTTCATAACATTGACCTTCGGGTAGGGGCAATACATAGGGAACAATTATCTTGTTATGTGTTGGAGGGTCTACCTACTCCCATTGTGTTGGGACTTCCTTGGCTGGTTAAACATAACCCTGTAATTAATTGGCAGTCCAGAGAGATAAGCCAATGGGGTGAGTTTTGCAAAAGCAACTGCATGAACACAGTCATCAGTGCGGTCGTACCTAGTACATTGCCTCCTTTTTTGGAGGATTTTGGGGATGTTTTTTCTGAGGAGGGGTGTCGGGAGTTGCCTCCTCATCGTGTGTATGACTGCTCTATTAATCTTCTTCCTGATGCTAAGGTACCTAAAGCTAGGTTGTATAATCTTTCTGGTCCTGAAAGACAGGCTATGAAAGATTATATTTCCGAAAGTCTGGCCAAAGGGCATATTAGACCTTCATCTTCCCTGTAGCCGCGGGGTTCTTCTTTGTGAAGAAAAAAGATGGAGGCCTACGCCCTTGCTTGGATTTCCGCGAACTTAATCGGATTACTGTTCGAGATCCGTATCCACTCCCTCTTATTCCTGATCTCTTCAATCAAATTGCTGGCGCCAAATGGTTCTCTAAATTGGATCTCAGGGGGGCGTATAATCTGATTAGAATAAAAGAGGGGGATGAGTGGAAAACGGCGTTTAACACGCCGGAGGAACATTATGAAAACCTGGTTATGCCTTTTGGTCTGACTACTGCACCAGCAGTATTCCAACATTTTGTTAATGACATTTTTCGTCACCTTGTGGGGGTGTTTGTGGTCGTATATTTGGATGACATTTTAATTTACTCGCCAGATCTTGTGTCTCACCAGGAGCATGTGAGACAGGTGTTGCAGATCTTGCGAGACAATAAACTATACGCCAAACTGGAGAAGTCTGTTTTTGCCGTACAGGAACTTCAGTTTTTGGGTTTTTTGGTGTCAGCCTCCGGTTTCCGTATGGACCCTGAAAAGGTGAGAGCAGTGCTTGAATGGGATCAGCCAGGGGATCTTAAGGCTCTGCAGCGTTTTTTGGGGTTTGCTAATTACTACCGGAAATTTATTTGTAATTTCTCGTCTGTCGTCAAACCTCTCACTGACATGACGAGAAAAGGGACGGATTTTTCTAGGTGGTCGGACAAAGCTTGCCAAGCCTTTTCCTCTTTGAAGAAATGTTTTGCTTCGGCACCCGTTCTCATCCAAACAGATGTATCTCAGCCGTTCATTGTGGAGGTGGACGCGTCTGACGTAGGGGTGGGTGCTATATTGTCCCAGGGTCCGTCCCCTGGTAAATGGCATCCGTGCGCTTTCTTTTCTAAGAAATTGTCGTCCGCCGAAAGGAATTATGATATCGGCAATAGGGAACTTTTGGCCATTAAATTGGCTTTTGAAGAATGGCGTCACTTTTTGGAGGGGGCAGTCCACCCGGTCACCGTTATTACTGATCACAAGAACCTGCTGTATTTAGAATCCGCTAAGCGTCTGAATTCCAGACAAGCTCGATGGTCGTTGTTTTTTACCAGGTTTAATTTTGTCGTCACTTATCGTCCGGGGTCTAAGAATGTAAAGGCTGATGCTTTGTCTCGCAGTTTCCCAGGGGCCGGGAAAACGGATGACCCGATTCCTATCCTTCAGGAGGGGGTGGTAGTGTCGGCTGTATGTTCTGAGCTTGAGGAGGAGGTGTTAGAGGCTCAGGGGGACGCCCCTGCAGGACCTCCAGGGAGACTGTTTGTCCCGAATCAGTTGAGACAAAAGGTTATTGAGGCACATCATAATTCTGCTTTAGCAGGACATCCAGGGAGTAAGGCTACTTTAGATCTCCTTTCTCGCCGATTTTGGTGGCCTAACGCTAATAAAGATGTTATAACTTTTGTCGCGTCCTGTGGGGTTTGTGCTCGCTCTAAAACTCCTCATACCCGTCCATCTGGGACCCTTTTACCCTTGAAACTTCCGGAGCGTCCATGGACTCATTTATCTATGGACTTCATTACGGATCTTCCTCCGTCGTCAGGGAATACTGTCATACTGGTGGTTGTTGACAGGTTCAGTAAGATGGCACATTTCGTTGCTCTTCCTGCACTCCCTAATGCTAAAACTCTGGCGCAGGTGTTCATTAGGGAGATCGTGAGACTTCATGGGTTGCCTTCTGATGTGGTGTCAGATAGGGGGTCTCAGTTTGTGTCCAAATTTTGGAGGGCATTTTGTTTACGTCGGGGGATGCAATTGTCGTTTTCCTCGGCTTTTCATCCACAGACCAATGGTCAGACAGAGTGTCTGAATCAGAGTTTAGAGACATATCTCCGGTGTTTTGTCTCGGAGAACCAGGAGGACTGGTCATCTTTCTTGCCTCTGGCAGAGTTCGCTCTTAACAACAGGCGGAGCGAGTCCACTGGTAAGTCCCCATTTTTGGGGCATATGGTTTTCATCCCCAGTTTTGTACTTTCAATGGGGGGGGTCCTTCTGGGGTTCCTGAGGAGGAGCGTTTCTCGTCGTCACTTGCTTCTGTGTGGCGAGGTGTATTGAATAATTTGAGTACGATGGGGAACCGTTACAAACGTATGGCTGATAGGAGGAGAGTTTCTGGTCCAGATCTGAATGTGAACGATCTGGTATGGTTGTCTACCAGGAATATAAAACTTAAAGTGCCCTCCTGGAAACTGGGTCCCAGATTCATCGGGCCGTACAGGATCAGTTCCATAATTAATCCTGTGGCATTTCGTCTGGAACTCCCTTCTACTTTTAAAATTCATAATGTGTTCCACAAGTCATTACTTAAAAGGTATGTGGCACCAGTCATACCGTCACCTCTACCTCCTCCTCCAGTGTTGGTCAATGGTAACTTGGAATTTCAAGTATCAAAAATCATTGACTCTCGCCTGAATCGCCGGTCCCTTCAGTACTTGGTGCATTGGAAGGGGTATGGTCCGGAGGAGAGGACGTGGGTCCCTGCGTCTGATGTTAACGCAGATCGTTTGGTTCGGACCTTCCACAGAACTCACCCGGGCAGGCCTGGCCCTGAGGGTCCGGAGGCCCCTCGTAGAAGGGGGGGTACTGTGATGTGTGCATTGCCACGAAGATCGTCGCAGTTGCACATTTTGACTTCTCACAGCTGAGTTGCTGTTTCTTTGTGTTTGGCAGCTAGGGAGTTAATTCTGTCTGTGCTCGGTGCTGGGACTGGGTGCAGTTTCTCCCGGCTGCAATTGATTATTTGTTGATTGGTTTCCTTTAAGTTTCTGGTTGTCTGCTTTGGGAGTTGCCAGTGAAACCCTTCATGCAGACCACAGATAGGAATGAATCTGTATAGACTCTAGTTGAGAGCTCCTTAGTTGTTTTAAGCTTAACTTGCTTAGAGTTTATTTCCCAGACCATTTATGTTCCTTCGGTGTTTGAGTGTGTATTCAAGAGAGTGCTATCCTGTCTGTCTTATATGTCTAATCTGTGTATTTAGCTGAGATCAGCCCCTATCCCTTTGGTGGTAATCAGGATCCTTCTTAGGACTGATTACAGGGTTCAGGGTCTGATAGGAGACAGGGTTAGGCTGGAGACTTGGACCTCTGAACCATTATCAGTACCTCCAAGGTAAGGGATTAGTTAGGACCCCAGTGTAGGGTCAGGTTAGACCCCGGTCCTCCTCTTTCCTGTTACAGCTCATCAAGTCCTCAAGATTAACCCTGAGTTCAACTGATATCGTTTCTGCACATCTAGTCCTCAAGATTAACCCTAAGTTCTGCTGATATTGTGTCAGGTAAATCTATTTTATACTTACATTCTGATGTTGCTAAACTATATGTTGTATAGAGTGTGGTTCCTGTATAAATAGTTTACTGACATTGTAGTCATATCATTAGACAGCGTGACAGGAACACAGAAAAAATCATAAATGTATATAGCTAAACTATTAATAGGGGTATAAGCTGGTGCCAAATCCATAATGCACTCAAGGTAGTTAACATAATATATACAAAATATATACATATATATATATATATATATATATATATATATATATATATACCACCATAAGGAAAGCTTATTCACATGGCACATGGAGTTACTATAGACTATAGGATAGCAGGTAAATCACTGTGAGGGTTAAATGGGTTAAACCTGTGCGTATCCAGGAGCAAAATATATGTGTGAGAGCTGTGGAAGGAGAACAGAACATATATAGTGAGCCTCCATGGAGTGTAAGATTGGTCCCAGGAGGTATTGACGTAATCATACTAACCCGAAGAATAAAACCGCTTTATCAATTTTACCACACGCGGAACGGTATAAACGCCTCCCCCAAAAGAAATTCATGAATTGCTGATTTTTGTTCATTCTAACCTCCCAAAAATCGAAATAAAAAGCGATCAAAAAATGTCACGTGGTCATAAATGGTACCAATAAAAATGTCACCTCGTCCCGCAAAAAATAAGACCTCACATGACTCTGTGGGCCAAAATATGCAAAAATTATAGCTCTCAAAATGTGGTGATGCAAAAAACTATTTTTTGCAATAAAAAGCGTCTTTTAGCGTGACAGCAGCCAATCATAAAAACCCGCTATAAATAGTAAATCAAACCCCCCTTTATCACCCCCTTAGTTAGGGAAAAATAATAAAATTAAAAAAATGTATTTATTTCCATTTTCCCGTTAGGGTTGCGGCTAAAGTTAGGGTTAGGGTTGGCGCTAACGTTGGGATTAGGGTTAGGGTTGGGATTAGGGTTAGGGGTGTGTTAGGGTTAGGTTTGTGGTTAGGGTTGGGACTAGGGTTAGGGTTGGAGTTAGAATTGGGGGGTTTCTGCTGTTTAGGCACATCAGGGGCTCTCCAAATGTGACATGGCGTCTGATCTCAATTCCTGTCACGCTGTATAGCAGATATATATATATGTGATGTCAGTAATCTATATCAAAAGGGCAACATCCTATATAACATGTGCATAGATATATGATAACATAGAATTACCTGACAGAATGTCCAGTGGGTCAATACGGAATCCGTTATACGCTGTCTCCGGCTAGAGGGTGACCGGGGTCTATGCTGACCCTAAACTGGGGTCCTAACTAATCCCTCTACCTGGAGGTACTGTTAAAGGTACAGAGGTCCAGGCCACCAGCGTAAACCCTGTCTCCTATCAATCCCTGCCAACTGTAATCTAGTCCTAAGAAGGACCCTGATTACCACCAAAGGGAATGAACAGGTAACGGTTAATGAACAGAAAGACATACAAGAAAGACAAGAAATAAAGTAAATAAAGTCTTACATACAACACTCACACACAGTAGGAACACCTAAGGTCTCAGAGATAAACTTTAAGCTATAAGAGTAAAAACAACTAAGGAGCTCTTAGCTTAAGTATTCTCAGAACCGATCCAGTCTGCTAGACTACATGAAGGCTTTCACCGGCATCTAACACCCAGACTGGCAGGGATATAAAGGAAGCTAATTAGAACATAATCAAAAGCAGCCGGGCGAGGCTGGACCTAGTCTTAGCAAAGAGCTAGGTAAAATTAACTCTCTCATTACCAAACACAAAGTAACAGCAACTCAGCTGCGAGAAGTCAGAAAGTGCAATCGCGACGATCCTCGCGGCGATGCACCCATGACAGTACCCCCCCTTCTACGAGGGGCCTCCGGACCCTCGGGGCCAGGTCTGCCCGGGTAAGTTGTGTGGAAGGTCCGAACCAATCGATCTGCGTTAACCTCTGACGCAGGGACCCACGTTCTTCCTCAGGACCATACCCCTTCCAATGAACCAGGTACTGAAGGGACCGACGACTGAGACGTGAGTCAATGATTTTCGACCCATGAAATTCCACGTTATCATTGACCACCACTGAAGGAGGAGGTAGAGGTGACGGTATGACTGGTGCCACATACTTTTTAAGTAATGACTTGTGAAACACATTATGAATTTTAAACGTAGGAGGGAGGTCCAGACGAAATGCCACAGGATTAATTATGGAACTGATCCTGTACGGCCCGATGAATCTGGGACCCAACCTCCAGGAGGAAACTTTAAGTTTTATATTCCTGGTAGACAACCAAACCAGATTGTTCACCTTCAGATTTAGACCAGAAACTCTCCCCCTATCAGCCATCCGTTTGTAACGGTTCCCCATCACCTTCAGTCTTAACCGATCTGGAACTATCAGTCTCCCTGGAAGTCCCACAGGGGCGTCCCCCTGAGCCCCCAATACCTCCCCTCAAGCTCAGAGCATACAGCTGACACTACAACTCCCTCCTGAGGAATAGGAACCGGATCATCCGTCTTCCCGGCCCCTGGGAAAGTACGAGATAAGGCATCAGGAAGCAACTTTATTGAGCAGTCATATGCGCGATGAGGAGGTAACTCTTTACACCCCTCCTCTGAGAACATCTCCCAAAGTCCTCCAGAAAAGGAGACAAAGTCCTAGGCACAACCGCACCGATGACCGTGCTCATGCAGTTATTCCTGCAAAATTCACCCCACTGGCTTATCTTTCTGGATTGCCAATCAATCACTGGGTTATGTTTAGCCAACCAAGGAAGTCCCAAAACAATAGGAGTAGGTAGACCCTCCAACACATAACAAGACAATTGCTCTTTATGTATTGCCCCTACTCGAAGATCTATGTTATGAACAGCTTGTACCAAGCTACCTTGACCGAGAGGTCTAGAATCAATAGAGACTATAGGGACCGGTTTGGCCAATACACTCAGTTGCATACCATGCACCTGGGCAAACCGAGCGTCCACCAGATTAGCCCCGGACCCACTATCAAGAAAAACAGAAATCCTCTCAGTTCTAGTACCAATCACCACCTCCGCAGGCACGAGAAACTGAGAGGGATTTGGGGACGAAATACACACTCCCAGGTTAACTCCTTTGCTCAAAGAGGCCCGGGATGGACACCCCCCAACAAAATGTCCCTCTCTCCCGCAAAAGAAACACCTTCTAGTCTTGCGGCGTACCGCCGATTCCCTCCTACAAAAAGATGTCCCTCCCAACTGCATGGGTTCCTCAGAACAGACCAGGGGAACCTCAGTATAAGGGACTTTAGTAGTAGGTGGAGTCATCACGGGAGGCGGAGTTACCTCGCGTCTTCCCCGAATTCGTCTATCAATGCGAATAGCGAGGGCCATAGCAGCCTCCAGTGATGGAGGAGAATCATACTGAGCCAACACATCCTTTAATTTGTCAGACAACCCTTGACAAAACTGGCTCCTAAGAGCTGGGTCATTCCACTGAGTATCTGTTGCCCATCTACGGAACTCAGAAGAATATTCCTCCGCTGGACGATTTCCTTGCCGTATTTTACGTAACTTTGTTTCAGCAAGGGAAACTTGATCCGGATCATCATATACCAGACCCAGGGCAGTAAAAAATCGATCCACTGACTGGAGATCTGGGGAGCCTGGAGGAATAGAGAACGCCCAAGATTGAGGGTCCCCTTGTAAGAGTGAGATAACAATTCCCACCCTCTGCTCTTCACTCCAAGATGACCGAGGCCGCAGCCGAAAGTACAATTTACATGCCTCCCGGAAAGTAAAAAATTTGTCCCGCCCACCAGTGAACCTGTCCGGGAGAGCAACCTTAGGTTCAGATCTGGTTTGCTCCGGGGGGGACAAAACCTTGGACTTAATGTCTGCAAACTCCATGGACAACCCCTGCAACTGCCGGGCCAGCTGGGCTACTGGATCCATGACAGCTGGGGAGAATCTTTAGTATGGGCCGGTGAAAATGTCACGCTGTATAGCAGATATATATATGTGATGTCAGTAATCTATATCAAAAGGGCAACATCCTATATAACATGTGCATAGATATATGATAACATAGAATTACCTGACAGAATGTCCAGTGGGTCAATACGGAATCCGTTATACGCTGTCTCCGGCTAGAGGGTGACCGGGGTCTATGCTGACCCTAAACTGGGGTCCTAACTAATCCCTCTACCTGGAGGTACTGTTAAAGGTACAGAGGTCCAGGCCACCAGCGTAAACCCTGTCTCCTATCAATCCCTGCCAACTGTAATCTAGTCCTAAGAAGGACCCTGATTACCACCAAAGGGAATGAACAGGTAACGGTTAATGAACAGAAAGACATACAAGAAAGACAAGAAATAAAGTAAATAAAGTCTTACATACAACACTCACACACAGTAGGAACACCTAAGGTCTCAGAGATAAACTTTAAGCTATAAGAGTAAAAACAACTAAGGAGCTCTTAGCTTAAGTATTCTCAGAACCGATCCAGTCTGCTAGACTACATGAAGGCTTTCACCGGCATCTAACACCCAGACTGGCAGGGATGTAAAGGAAGCTAATTAGAACATAATCAAAAGCAGCCGGGCGAGGCTGGACCTAGTCTTAGCAAAGAGCTAGGTAAAATTAACTCTCTCATTACCAAACACAAAGTAACAGCAACTCAGCTGCGAGAAGTCAGAATGTGCAATCGCGACGATCCTCGCGGCGATGCACCCATGACAATTCCAGCCAATTCTGCATTGAAAAAGTCAAACGGTGCTCCTTCACTTCTGAGCTCTGCCATGCGCCCAAACAGTATTTTACCCCCGCATATGGGGTATCAGCGTACTCTGGACCACAAGAGTTATTGTGCAATTTGTCCTATTTTTTCTGTTACCCTTGGGAAAATAAAAAACTGGGGGCGACAAAATCATTTTTGTAAAAAAAAAAAAAGATTTTTTTTTTTTTGTTTTTACGGCTGTATGTTATAAAACTTCTGTGAAGCACTTGGGGCTTCATAGCGCTCACCACACTTCTAGATAAGTTCCTTGTGGGGTCTATTTTCCAAAATGGGGTCACTTGTGAGGGGTTTCCACTGTTTAGGCGCATCAGGGGCTCTCCAAATGCGACATGACGCCCCCAGACCATTCCATCAAAGTCTGCAATCCAAAACGTCACTACTTCCATTCCGAGCCCAGACGTGCACCCATACAGTCGTTTTCTCACACATGTTGGGTATCAGCGTACTCAGGACAAATTGGACAACAACTTTTGGGGTCCGATTTCTCCTGTTACCCTTGTGAAAATAAAATATTGGGGTCGAAAAAATCATTTTTGTAAAAAAAAAAAGATTTTTTATTTTTACAGCTGTACGTTATAAACTTCTGTGAAGCACTTCGGGGTTCAAAGTGCTCAACACACTTCTAAATAAGTTCCTTGTGGGGTCTATTTTCCAAAATGGGGTCACTTGTGGGGGGTTTCCACTGTTTAGGCGCATCAGGGGCTCTCCAAATGCGACATGACGCCCCCAGACCATCCCATCAAAGTCTGCAATCCAAAACGTCACTACTTCCCTTCCGAGCCCAGACGTGCACCCATACAGTAGTTTTCTCCCACATATTGGGTATCAGCGCACTCAGGACAAATTGGACAACAAATTTTGGGGTCCAATTTCTCCTGTTACCCTTGTGAAAATAAAATATTGGGGGCGAAAAAATCATTTTTGTAAAAAAAAAAAAAGGATTTTTTATTTTTACGGCTGTACGTTATAAACTTCTGTGAAGCACTTCGGGCTTCAAAGTGCTCACCACACATCTAGATAAGTTCCTTGTGGGGTCTATTTTCCAAAATGGGGTCACTTGTGGGGGGTTTACACTGTTTAGGCGCATCAGGGGCTCTCCAAATGCGACATGACGCCCCCAGACCATTCCATCAAAGTCTGCAATCCAAAACGTCACTACTTCCCTTCCGATCCCCGACGTGCGCCCATACAGTAGTTTACTCCCACATATTGGGTATCAGTGTACTCAGGACAAATTGGACAACAACTTTTGGGGTCCAATTTCTCCTGTTACCCTTGTGAAAATAAAATATTGGGGGCGAAAAAAATCATTTTTGTAAAAAAAAAAAAAAGATTTTTTATTTTACGGCTGTACGTTATAAACTTCTGTGAAGCACTTTGGGGTTCAAAGTGCTCACCACACATCTAGATAAGTTTCTTGAGGGGTCTAGTTTCCAAAATGGTGTAATTTGTGGGGGGTTTCCACTGTTTAGGCAGATCAGGAGCTCTCCAAACACGACATGGCATTCAGCCAATTCTGCGTTTAAAAAGTCAAACGGCGCTCCTTCTCTTCCAAACTCTGCCATGCACCCAAACAGTGGTTTACCCCCACATATGGGGTATCAGCGTACTCAGGACAAATTGCACAATAACTTTTGGAGTCTTGTTACCCTTGGGAAAATAAAAATTGGGGTGAAAAGATCAATTTTGTTGAAAAAATATGATTTTTTAATTTTACGGCTCTACGTTATAAACTTGTGTGAAGCACTTGGGGGTTCAAATTGCTCACCAAAGATCTAGATAAGTTCCTTAGGGGGTCTAGTTTCCCAAATGGGGTCACTTTTGGGGGGTTTCCACTGTTTAGGCACATCAGGTGCTCTCCAAATGCAACATGGCGTCCAATCTCAATTCCAGCCAATTTTGGTTGGAAAAAGTCAAATGGTGCTCCTTCCATTCCGAGCTCTGCCATGCGCCCAAACAGTGGTTCCCCCACATATGGGGTATCAGCGTACTCAGGACAAATTGGACAACAACTTTTGTGGTCCAATTTCTCCTGTTACCTATGGGAAAATAAAAAATTAGTGACTAAGAAGTAATTTTTGTGGGAAAAAAATAGGATTTTTTATTTTCATGCCCGGGCATTATAAACTTGTGTGAAGCACTTGGGGGTTCAAAGTGCTCACCAAAGATCTAGATAAGTTCCTTAGGGGGTCTAGCTTCCAAAATGGGGTCACTTGTGGGGGGTTTCCACTGTTTAGGCTCATCTGGGGCACTACAAATGGAACATGACCCCCATCAATGTTTGCATTCCAAAACGTTACTGCTTCCTTTCCAAGCCCTGAAGGGCGCCCAAACAGTTTCCCCCCCCACATATGGGGTATCAGCGTACTCAGGACAAATTGGACAACAACTTTTGGTGTCCAATTTCCTTGGGAAAAATCAAAAATTTGGGACTAAAAAATCATTTTTGAGGAAAAAAAAATTTTTTTTTTCACACCCAGGCATTATAAACTTTTGTGAAACACTTTGGGGTTCAAAGTGCTCACAACAGATCTAAATAAGTTCCTTATGGGGTCTAGTTTCCAAAATGGTGTCACTTGTGGGGGGTTTCCACTGTTTAGGCGTATCAGGGGCTCTCCAAACACGACATGGCGTCCAATCTCAACTCCAGCCAATTTTAGTTTGAAAAAGTCAAGAGGCGCTCCTTCCCTTACGAGCTCTGCCGTGTGCCCAAACAGTGGTTTTCCCCCACATATGGGGTATTGGCGTACTCAGGAGAAATTGCACAACAACTTTATCTGCCCATTTTCTCCTTTTACCCTTGTGAAAATAAAAAAAAGTTTGTAAAAGATCATTTTTGTGGCTAAAAAGTTAAATATTAATTTTTTCCTTCCACGTTGCTTCAGCTCCTGTGAAGCACCTGAAGGGTTATTAAACTTCTTGAATGTGGTTTTGAGTACCTTGAGGGGTGCAGCTTTTAGAATGGTGTCACTTTTGGGTATTTTCTCCTATGTAGATCCGTCAAAGTGACTTCAAATGTGAGGTGGTCCCTAAAAAAATGGCTTTGTAAATTTTGTTGTAAAAATGAGAAATCACTGGTCAACTTTTAACCCTTATAATTTCCTAACAAAAAAAAATTTTGTTCCAAAATTGTGCTGATGTAAAGTAGACATGTGGGAAATGTTATTTCTTAACTATTTTGTGTGACATATTTCTCTGTTTTAAGGGAAAAAAAATTCAAAGTTTGAAAATTGCAAAATTTTCAAAATTTTCGCCATATTTGCATTTTTTTCAAAAATAAACGCAAGGTATATCGATGAAATTTTACCACTAACGTGAAGTACAATATGTCACGAGAAAACAATCTCAGAATCGCGAAGATCCGTTGAAGCGTTCAAGAGTTATAACCTCATAAAGATACAGTGGTCTGAATTGTAAAAATTGGCCCGGTCATTAACGTGCAAACCACCCTTGGGGTTGAAGGGGATATATATATATTTTTGGTCTCACATTTTATACATATATTTATTGTTAAATATCTGCTTTTGTTTTTTTTTTCACTGCTTTTTCATATACACTGCTCAAAAAAATAAATATAACACTAAAATATCACATCCTACATATCACTGTATGAAATATTCCAGTTGCAAATCTTTATTCATTACATAGTGGAATTCATTGAGAACAATAAAACATAAAAATGATCAATGTAAATCAAAATTAATATGCCATGGAGGTCTGGATGTGGAATGATGCTCAAACTTACAGTGGAAAATTAAATTACAGACTGATCCAACTTCATTGAAAATGCCTCAAGACAAGGAAATGATGCTTAGTAGTGTGTGCAGCCTTCACGTGTCTATATGACCTCCCTACAACGCCTGGGAATATTCCTGATGAGGTGGCGGATCTTCTCCTGAGTGATCTCTTCCCAGACCTGGATTAAAGCATCAGTCAACTCGTGGACAGTCTGTGGTGCAACTTGGCATTGGTGGATGGAACGAGACATGATGTCCCAGAAGTGCTCGATTGGATTCAATTCTGGGGATTTGATTTATCAGCAATTGATGTTTTTTCTAATTTGGTGACTAGGGATCTGGTAGAACTCTCACATAATCAAATCCAATGTAATTTCAATTGTTCTAAAAAAGAAATGGAAGCACTTTGTGGACTCGAACGGGATGACAGCATTGTAATCAAACCCTCGGACAAGGGCGGCAATGTTGTCATCCTGGGAGTCGACCAATACCAACAGATGTGTGATTATATCCTGAGTGTTAGAGATACTTATGAAGTTCTGGCACACAATCCAACTAAGATTTACCGTGAGGAATTCCAACAGATTCTTTCTGAGGCAATTAATAAGAGGGTTATTTCTAAAACTGAATTTGATTTCATGCTTCCTAGTCATCCTTGTTATGAATGTGCTAGAAATGGTTTCTGAGCAGAGGCTCCCTCTGGTGGTTACAGACAATACTGAACCTTTCAGCGAGGAGTGGCAATCTGGGATCATGGATTGGTCTGATATAAGGGAGGTTCCCTCCCATGATGGTTGCCGGTGATCAATTGTTCTTGTCTCAATTGTGGTTCCTGGTTCATTTGGAAGTTTGCTGGAGCCTTGCCTGCATCTCCTGCTTTCAGATAAGATAGTTTTTGCTTTTCTTTTTGTGCTTGCTTTTTGCATTGTTTTCTGCACTTTTGTGGAGGTCAGCCAGGTCCCCTCCTGGGGCCTGAGCTCCTCACAGTTTATCTGCAGCCACTGTTATTTGCTCATTTGCTTTTTCCTGTTTTTTCAGCAGCAGCTGCGGCTTGGTTTTTGTTCACACTGAGATCTGATTTAGTGGGTGGCGAGATCGTGTGATCTCAGTATTTTTGTAATCAGAATTGTTGGATTTTTGTAGGGTTTTCTGGGTTGCAGAAAGTAATCTCTCCTGTCCTATCTGTTATGTTTTGGTAGCTGAGGAGAACAGGCAAAAACGGCAATACACCAGAGAGGTTTTAATCTACTGGATTGCAGTACCCTGAATAACCACCACAACTAAAGGCAGCCGTGGAGCATTCCTACGTTGGTCCTAGACGCCTCGTCACAGCCTGAGAGGCTAACTACACCTAAAGATAGAAAGAGGAAAGCTATCTGCCCCGGAGCAGATCCCCAAAGAACATAGGAAGCCCCCAAACATGTAATGGCGGTTAAACAAGAGGAAATACAGACACAGACAGAAAATAGTATGAGCAAACGCTGGGGCCCAATCTGCCTAGACAGAAAAGGATAGGAAGGATACTTACTGCAATTCCAAAAAACCCTAAAAAAAATCCAACGCTACTAATTGCAAAAACACCTGAGATCACACGACCTCTACCACCTAAATTAGTTCTCTGGTGTAACAAAACTAAGCCACAGCCACAGAAAAAACTGGAAAAGGCAAATGAACAAACAACAGTGGCTCCAGAGGAACCGAGAGGAGACCAAGCCCCCCGGGGAGGGGAACCTGGCCAACCTCACAGAAATGCAGAGAAAAAATGCAAATGGCAAGCACAAAAACAAAAACAGAAAATATCTTAGTTGAGAGCAGGAGAAGAGGCAAGACTCAGCAAGCTTCCAAGTGAACCAGTAAACAACGTTGAGACAAGAACAATTGATCACCGGCAACCATGATGGGAGGAAACCTCCCTTATATCCAGCCAGTCTGTACTTCCTGATTGCCAATCCTCATTGAATGGTTCAGTACTGTTTGTAACCACCAGAGGGAGCTTCTGCTCAGAATTCATTTCTAAAACATTCATAACAGTACCCCCCCTTGAGGAGGGGTCACCGAACCCTCATTTGTGCAACCAGGTCGGTCAGGATACGCACGGATCAGTCTCCTAGCATGGATGTCCGAAGCAAACACCCAAGAATGGTCCTCCTGACCATAACCTCTCCACTTAACCAAATACTGGAGTTTCCGTCTACAAAAACGAGAATCCAATATTTTCTCAACCACATACTCCAGATTGTCCTCAACCAAAACAGGGTCAGGGGGCGCAGCCATAGGAACCACTGGCTCGACAAACCTCTTCAATAAGGACTTGTGGAACACGTTATGGATCTTAAATGTCCCTGGAAGAAGTAAACGAAAGGAAACAGGATTAAGAATCTCCATGATCTTATAAGGTCCAATGAACCTAGGCTTAAACTTAGGAGATGCAACTCTCATAGGGATATTTCTTGAGGATAACCAGACCAAGTCCCCCACTTTAAACCGAGGACCATCAGTCCTATGCCGGTTGGCAAAACGCTGGGCCTTCTCCTGAGAGAGGGACAACCTCTCCACTACCTGGTCCCAAATCTGCTGCATACTCTCCACAACAGAGTCAACACCCGGACAGACAGAAGCCTCCGTCTGTCCAGAAGAAAATCGAGGGTGAAACCCAAAATTGCAGAAAAATGGAGACATCAAAGTGGCAGAGCTTGCCCTATTATTAAGAGCAAATTCAGCCAAAGGCAAAAAAGAGACCCAGTCATCTTGATCAGCAGACACAAAGCATCTCAGATAAGTCTCCAATGTCTGGTTTGTTCTCTCAGTTTGTCCATTGGTCTGAGGAAGAAAAGCAGAGGAGAAAGACAATTGAACACCAAGTTTAGAACAAAAAGTCCTCCAAAATCTGGAAACAAACTGGACTCCTCTGTCAGACACAATGTTCTCAGGAATGCCGTGTAACCGAACCACGTGCTGAAAGAACAAAGGCACCAATTCGGAGGAGGAAGGCAACTTAGGTAATGGCACAAGATGTATCATCTTGGAAAACCTATCACAAATCACCCAGATAACAGTCATTCTCTGAGAAACAGGGAGGTCGGAAATAAAATCCATAGAGATATGGGTCCATGGTCTCTTGGGCACAGGCAATGGCATCAACAAACCACTAGAGCGAGAGCAAGGCTTGGAGCGAGAGCAAGTCCCACAGGACTGCACAAACTCCCTGACGTCACGAGACAAAGTAGGCCACCAAAATGACAGACTCACCAAGTCTCTGGTACCAAAAATTCCAGGATGACCGGCCAACGCGGAACAATGAATCTCAGACATCACACTCTTCTTCCACTGGTCTGTGACAATCAATTTCCCAACAGGGCAGAGCTCGGGTTTATCCTCCTGACACCCCTCCAGAGCCAGTCTCAAATTGGGCGAGATGGCGGAAAGAACTACACCCTCTTTCAAAATAACAGCAGGATCAGATAACTCAGAAGAGTCCGCACGGAAACTCCTCGAGAGGGTATCCGTCTTAACATTCTTAGTGCCAGGAAGAAAGGAAACCACAAAATTAAAACGTGTGAAAAACAAGGCCCACCTGGCCTGTCTAGGATTAAGTCGCTTGGCTGATTCCAGATAAACCAGATTCTTATGGTCCGTGAGGACCACCACCTGATGTTTGGCTCCCTCCAGCCAATGTCTCCACTCTTCAAAAGCCCACTTCATGGCCAATAACTCCCGATTACCCACGTCATAATTACGTTCAGTTGGAGAAAATTTTCGAGAGAAAAAGGCACAAGGGTTATTTTTAGAGGTCTCTGGATCTCTTTGGGACAAAACGGCACCTGCCCCAATTTCAGAGGCATCAACCTCCACCTGAAATGGCAGAGAAACATCAGGCTGCCGTAGAACAGGAGCAGAAGTGAATCTCTGTTTAAGTTCCTGAAACGCAGAGACTGCCTCAGGAGGCCAATTCACCACATCAGAACCCTTTTAGGTCAAATCAGTCAATGGTTTAACAATAACAGAGAAATTACCAATAAATTTACGATAAAAATTGGCAAAACCCAAGAATCTCTGAAGAGCCTTTAATGAAGTAGGTTGGACCCAATCACAGATGGCCTGAACCTTGACCGGGTCCATTTCAATAACCGATGGAGACAAAATGAATCCCAGAAATGAGATTCTCTGTACGCCAAAAAGACACTTTGATCCTTTCACATACAGAGCATTCTCTCTCAAAATCTGGAACACAGTCTGAACATGTTTCACATGAGAGTCCCAGTCATTGGAAAAAAATCAAGATATCATCCAAATAAACAATCAGAAATTTATCCACAAAATCCCTGAAAATGTCATTCATGAAGGACTGGAAGACGGAAGGAGCATTAGTGAGCCCAAAGGGCATCACTAGGTACTCAAAATGCCCCTCTGGGGTATTAAACGCTGTCTTCCCCGTGCTTAATGTGAATAAGGTTATACGCCCCCTGAGGTCAAGCTTGGTAAACCAAGTAGCACTTTTAAACCTGGAAAACAGGTCAGAAATCAAGGGTAACGGATATTGATATTTCCCAGTGATATTGCACAAGAGACGATAATCAACACACGGCCTGTTATGGTTCGAGTTCCCGCTGCTGCACAAGAGGAGTCTCGAACCAGTCCCGCTGCGGTCTCCCATTCATCTCCGGCCGCAGTGGAGCCTGCTCAGTGGAGACGTCGGTCCAAGCGTCTTGCCCACTCCACTACTGTGCAGTGACTTGCTGCTGCCTTTCCTGGATCTGCTATTATAGCCAGTGTTGGAGCAGACGTCTTTGGGACAAAGTCCTGCATTTTCCCTTCTGAGCATGCCCAGAGTGAGATCTCTCATTGGAGATCAGGGGTCACATGCTCAGGTACTGCAGCGGCTCCTATTGGTCCGCCAGGAAGGCCCTGCGATTACTGATGCTCTGGAACAAGTTTCATTGGTCCTGGTTTCTGGCAGGTCCTGTAGCTGTTGCTATAAAAGGGTAGCATGGCTGGGCCGCCATGCGCTAATATCAACCATTGTATGCTATGCGCCAGTGTGATCATGCGTATGTGTGGTTAGGGACCCGGCTGAAATAAGCCACTAGAATACCGACTTAATCGGTGAGGAGTTTGGTATGGTAGCTGGTCAGGGTCGGTGTCCTAGATGCCCTAGATTACCGGCATAACCGGTGAGGAGTTTTGATTGCCGTATTCAGGGTCTGATGTTCAGACGCCATAGATTGCGGGTTACTCCCGCGAGGACATTAGCACATGATCACGCTTTATGTACGCTTAGCACTTAACTGTGTACCTGAGAGCCTGACAGGACACAGTGCTTTTTCTCAGCGGCCCTGTGACGTAACAGGGTTCGCTTTCTATGCTAGACAGCGCCCTAGCATGTTTTCTTTGCGACTCAGTTGTGTCTAGTGAGTGCGCACACAACGCCATATAGCGCTGCGGCTCTCTTTCTTGCGGCTCTGTGGATTAACAGAGTTCGCACTTATTGCCACAGCACATTACGGCGTTTATGTTAGCGACTCTGCGGGATAACAGAGTTTGCTTCTCGCGCCATTTTTACTAGCAGCAGGCTCCGCTTGCACGGTGGACCCCGGGCTGCGAACGCACCTCTCTACATTATATATTTGGTGCGTTCCGCAGACCCTTAACATAATATTAGCGCCAGGGTCTGGCTAGTAAAATGGCGGATGACCAGCGTCTATCGCAGTATATCCAGCAGCTGGAGGGTAGGTTGGCGGCTCTTGAGCGCACAACCTCAGCTGTGGATGTTACCGCAGTCGCTGTTCAGGCTGCTAGCGTGGCTGCAACCAGTTTGTCTTCTGCCACTTCTGCCCCTACATTATCCCACCTCCCGCTTCCTGACAAGTTTGCCGGTGACAGCAAGCAATATCGGTGATTTCGTGAGTCAGTGCTCTATACAGCTCAAGCTTCTGGCTGCACGTTTCCCCACGGATCGGGCACAAGTGGGTTTTGTACTCTCTCTACTCTCGGCAGAGCTTTGGAGTGGGCAACGCCGCTGTGGGAGCGTGACGATCGTGTGGTGCGGAGTGCTCCTCGTTTCTTGGAGGCTCTTAAAAAGGTCTTTTTAGGACCTCAGGTCACCCACGATACGGCACTTCAACTGCTGGCATTGGCACAGGTTTCATCTTTGGTCAGTCAGTTTTCCGTCCAGTTTCGGACTCTGGCCTCAGAGCTAGACTGGTCAGATAAAGTTCTTATTCCAGTTTACTGGCGAGGTCTGGCTGACCATGTTAAAGACGCTTTGGCTACCAGGGAGATTCCCGCCACACTGGAGAAGCTTATCTCCATATCTACCCGCATTGACCTCCGTTTTCACGAGCGGAGGTTGGAGCGGGCCCAGTGTAGGCAGAGAATTTGGTTGGCTCCCACCTTTGCCAAACCTCTCGAATCTCCCGATCTGGCGTCCGAACCCCAAAAGGCCACAGAGGTTCCTCATGCATGACCTAAGTCTCGGACCGTCCGGGTATCCGTGGTCTGTAACCTTTGTCAGCAGACAGGACACTATGCCAACAAATGTCCACAGTGATCGGGGAAGCGATCGCTTCTAGTGGCCCTGGGAGGAGGTTCACTAGAGACAGCGGCATTTTCCTCCAAGATTACATTTAAAGGGACAATCACTGTAGGCACTTCCACTTTCACCGCCGACCTTTGCGTGGACTCAGGAGCAGAGGGGAACTTCATGTCCTCTAACTTTGCTCGCCGTCATGCAATACCTCTGGTGGCGCTTGACAAATCAGTGACTGTCCGGGTAGTGAATGGGTCGACATTGCCCTCACAGATTACACACCAGACTGTTCCACTTGCATTGTTAGTATCTCCTTCCCATCAGGAACTTATTTCCCTACTCGTCCTTCCCAAGGGAATAGACGAGATCCTACTAGGTATACCTTGGTTCCGTTTCCACTCCCCACATATAGAGTGGACTTCGGGTAGGATACTAGGTTGGAGTGATGCATGTAGAGACAGATGTGTCAGGAGTTGCGTTCAGGTTACCACTACTGAGTTACCCGCAGATCTTACTCCACTTCCCAAGTGCTACTGGTCATATGCAGACGTGTTCTCCAAGAAGGCTGCGGAGACTCTTCCGCCTCATCGCCCCTATGACTGTCCTATCGACCTCTTGCCTGGCGCAGAACCTCCTCGGGGAAGGGTCTATCCCCTCTCTCTTCCTGAGACAGAGGCCATGTCGCAATATATTCAGGAGAACCTGGCAAGAGGGTTTATTAGGAAGTCGGTGTCACCGGCAGGGGCGGGATTCTTCTTCGTGCAGAAGAAAAACGGAGAATTACGTCCGTGTATTGATTACAGGGGTCTTAACGCCATCACCGTTAAAAACAAGTACCCGTTGCCCCTGATTTCTGAGCTCTTCGATAGGCTTCGGGGAGCAAGGGTATTCACTAAACTAGATCTGCGCGGTGCTTATAACCTGATTCGCATCCGTGAGGGGGACGAATGGAAGACGGCTTTTAACCCCTTCACCCCCAAGGGTGGTTTGCACGTTAATGACCGGGCCAATTTTTACAATTCTGACCACTGTCTCTTTATGAGGTTATAACTCTGGAACGCTTCAACGGATCTTCGCGATTCTGAGATTGTTTTCTCGTGACATATTGTACTTCACGTTAGAAGTAAAATTTCTTCGATATATCTTGCGTTTATTTTTAAAAAAACGCAAATATGGCGAAAATTTTTAAAATTTTGCAATTTTCAAACTTTGAATTTTTATTCCTTAAAACAGAGAAATATATCACACAAAATAGTTAAGAAATAACATTTCCCACATGTCTACTTTACATCAGCACAATTTTGGAACCAAAATTTTTTTTTGTTAGGAAGTTATACGGGTTAAAAGTTGACCAGCGATTTCTCATTTTTACAACAAAATTTACAAAGCCATTTTTTTTAGGGACCACCTCTCATTTGAAGTCACTTTGAGGGGTCTATATGGCAGAAAATACCCAAAAGTGACACCATTCTAAAAACTGCACCCCTCAAGGTACTCAAAACCACATTCAAGAAGATTATTAACCCTTCAGGTGCTTCACAGGAACTAAAGCAACGTGGAAGGAAAAAATTAATATTTAACTTTTTAGCCACAAAAATGATCTTTTACAAACTTTTTTTTATTTTCACAAGGGTAAAAGGAGAAAATGGACAGATAAGGTTGTTATGCAATTTCTCCTGAGTACGCCAATACCCAATATGTGGGGGAAAACCACTGTTTGGGCACACGGCAGAGCTCGTAAGGGAAGGAGCGCCGTTTGACTTTTTCAAACTAAAATTGGCTGGAATTGAGATTGGACGCCATGTCGTGTTTGGAGAGCCCCTGATGCGCCTAAACAGTGGAAACCCCCACAAGTGACACCATTTTGGAAACTAGACCCCCTAAGGTACTTATCTAGATCTGTTGTGAGCACTTTGAACCCCCAAGTGTTTCACAAAAGCTTATAATGCCTGGGTGTGAAAAAAAAAAAAAAACAATTTTCCACAAAAATGATTTTTTAGTCCCAAATTTTTGAATTTTCCCAAGGAAATTGGACCCCAAAAGTTGTTGTCCAATTTGTCCTGAGTATGCTGATACCCCATATGTGGGGGGGGAAACTGTTTGGGTTCACGGCAGGGCTTGGAAAGGAAGTAGTAACGTTTTGGAATGCAGACGTTGATGGGGGTCATGTTCCGTTTGCAGTGCCCCAGATGAGCCTAAACAGTGGAAACCCCCCACAAGTGACCCCATTTTGGAAACTAGACCCCCTAAGGAACTTATCTAGATCTTTGGTGAGCACTTTGAACCCCCAAGTGCTTCACACAAGTTTATAATGCCCGGGCATGAAAATAAAAAATCCTATTTTTTTCCCACAAAAATTATCTTTTAGTCACTAATTTTTTATTTTCCCAAGGGTAACAGGAGAAATTGGACCACATAAGTTGTTGTCCAATTTGTGGTGAGTACGCTGATACCCCATATGTGGGGGGGAACCACTGTTTGGGCGCACGGCAGAGCTCGGAATGGAAGGAGCACCATTTGACTTTTTCCAACCAAAATTGGCTGGAATTGAGATTGGATGCCATGTTGCATTTGGAGAGCCCCTGATGTGCCTAAACAGTGGAAACCCCCCACAAATGACCCCATTTTGGAAACTAGACCCCCTAAGGAACTTTTCTAGATCTTTGGTGAGCAATTTGAACCCCCAAGTGCTTCACACAAGTTTATAACGTAGAGCCGTAAAATTTAAAAATCATATTTTTTCCACAAGAATGATCTTTTCACCCCAATTTTTATTTTTCCAAGGGTAACAAGACTCCAAAAGTTATTGTGCAATTTGTCCTGAGTGCGCTGATACCCCATATCTGGGGTAAACCACTGTTTGGGTGCATGGCAGAGTTTGGAAGGGAAGGAGCGCCGTCTGACTTTTTCAACGCAGAATTGGCTGGACGCCATGTCGTGTTTGGAGAGCTCCTGATCTGCCTAAACAGTGGAAACCCCCATAAATGACACCATTTTGGAAACTAGACCCCTCAAGGAACTTATCTAGATGTGTGGTGAGAACTTTTAACCCCCAGGTGTTTCACTAAAGTTTATAACGTACAGCCGTAAAATAAAAAATCTTTTTTTTTTTTACAAAAATGATTTTTTTGCCCCCAATATTTTATTTTCACAAGGGTAACAGAAGAAATTGGAACACAAAAGTTGTTGTCCAATTTGTCCTGAGTACGCTGATACCCAATATGTGGGAGAAAACTACAGTATGGCGCACGTCAGGGCTCGGAAGGGAAGTAGTGACTTTTTGGATTGCAGACTTTGATGGAATGGTCTGGGGGTGTCATGTCGCATTTGGAGAGCCCCTGATGTGCCTAAACAGTGGAAACCCCCCACAAATGACCCCATTTTGGAAAATAGACCCCACAAGGAACTTGTCTAGATGTGTGGTGAGCACTTTGAACCCCGAAGTGCTTCACAGAAGTTTATAACGCACAGCCGTAAAAATAAAAAATCTTTTTTTTTTTTACAAAAATGATTTTTTTGCCCCAATATTTTATTTTTACAAGGGTAACAGGAGAAATTGGACCCCAAAAGTTGTTGTCCAATTTGTCCTGAGTACGCTGATACCCAATATGTGGGAGAAAACTACTGTATAGGTACACGTTGGGGCTCGGAAGGGAAGTAGTGACGTTTTGGATTGCAGACTTTGATGGAATGGTCTGGGGGCGTTATGTCGCATTTGGAGAGCCCCTGATGCGCCTAAACAGTGGAAATCCCCAACAAGTGACCCCATTTTGGAAAATAGACCCCACAAGGAACTTATCTAGATGTGTGGTGTGCGCTATGAAGCCCAAGTGCTTCACAGAAGTTTACAATGTACAGCCGTAAAAACAAAAAAATATTTTTTTTTGTACAAAAATGATATTTTCGCCCCCAGTTTTTTATTTTCCCAAGGGTAACAGAAGAAATAGGACAAATTGCACAATAACTCTTGGGGTCCAGAGTACGCTGATACCCCATATGTGGGGAAAAACTACTGTTTGGACGCATGGCAGAGCTGAGAAGTGAAGGAGCACCGTTTGACTTTTTCAACGCAGAATTGGCTGGAATTGAGATCAGACGCCATGTCACATTTGGAGAGCCCCTGATGTGCCTAAACAGCGGAAAACCCCCCAATTCTAACTCCAACCCTAACCCCAACACACCCTAACCCTAGTCCCAACCCTAACCACAAACCTAACCCTAACACACCCCTAATCCCAACCCTAATCCTAACTTTAGCGCCAACCCTAACCCTAACTTTAGCCGCAACCCTAACCCTAACCCTAATGGGAAAATGGAAAGAAATACTTTTTTTTAATTTTATTATTTTTCCCTTACTAAGGGGGTGATAAAGGGGGGTTTGATTTACTATTATAGCGGGTTTTTATGATTGGCAGCTGTCACGCTAAAAGACGCTTTTTATTGCAAAAATAGTTTTTGCATCATCACATTTTGAGAGCTATAATTTTTGCATATTTTGGCCCACAGAGTCATGTGAGGTCTTATTTTTTGCGGGATGAGTTGACGTTTTTATTGGTACCATTTTTGAGCATGTGACGTTTTTTGATCGCTTTTTATTTCGACTTTTGGGAGGTTAGAATGAACAAAAATCAGCAATTCATGAATTTCTTTTGGGGAGGCGTTTATAACCGCATGTGGTAAAATTGATAAAGCAGTTTTATTCTTCGGGTCAGTACGATTATGGCGATACCTCATTTATATCATTTTTTCATGTTTTGGCGCTTTTATAGAATAAAAACAATTTTATATAAAAAATAATTATTTTTGCATCGCTTTATTCTGCGAGCTATAACTTTTTTATTTTTTCACTGATGATGCTCTATGATGGCTCGTTTTTTCCGGGACAAGATGACGTTTTCAGCAGTACCATGTTTTTTTATTATCGGTCTTTTTGATCGCGTGTTATTCCACTTTTTGTTCGGCGGTATGATGATAAAGCATTGATTTTTTGCTTCGTTTTTTTTTTTTTTTTTTAAGGGGTTCACTAAAGGGGTTAACTAGTGGGACAATTTTATAGGGGGGGTCGTTATGGACGCGGCGATACCAAATATGTGTACTTTTATTGCTTTGTTTTTTTTATTTACAGGAAGAAGTGAATTTATTGGGAATATATATATATTTTTTTTTATTATTTTGGATTTTTTTTAAAACATGTTTATTTTTATTTTTTTAACTTTTTTACTTTGTCCCAGGGTGGGACATCACTGTATTTTATCAGATCGCTGGTGTGACAGTGTGCACAGCACTCTGTCACACCAGCGATCGCTCAGGCAGTGCAGCAGGCTTCTCAGTGCCTGCTCTCGGCAGGCACTGAGGTAGCCGCCTCCCTCCAGGACCCCGGCGCCATCTTGGATCCAGGTCCTGGGAGGGAGGAAGCCCTCAGAACAGCGCGATCACATCGCGCTGCTCTGAGGGTCTCAGGGGGGCGCGCAGGGAGCCCCCACCCTGCGCGATCCTCCCCTGTGCCCCCAGTACACCGCGATCATGTTTGATCGCGGTGTGCAAGGGGTTAATGTTCCGGGAGCGGTCCGTTCCGGGAGCGCGTCCGATCGCACGAGACGTACTATCCCGTCCATGGTCATACGGGCCCAGGTACCATGGACGGGATAGTACGTCCGATGGCAGTAAGGGGTTAATACCAGGGATGGGCATTACGAATATCTGGTGATGCCCTTTGGGCTCTGTAATGCTCCAGCCGTTTTCCAAGACTTTGTCAATGACATCTTCCGGGATATGCTCTCCACCTCGGTCGTAGTCTATCTGGATGATATACTCATCTTCTCTCCAGATATTGACTCCCACCGGAGAGATGTCTGCAGAGTCTTCGACCTCTTACGGGCTAATTCCCTTTATGCTAAGTTAGAGAAATGTATGTTTGAGCTGGAGTCTTTACCTTTCCTTGGTTATATCATCTCAACCCAGGGATTGGCTATGGATCCGGCCAAACTACAGGCTGTGATGGATTGGCAGGAACCCCACTCTCTTAAAGGGGTGCAGCGCTTTATGGGGTTCATTAATTACTATCGCCAGTTCATTCCGCATTTCTCTACCTTGGTAGCTCCCTTGGTAGCCCTCACCAAGAAGGGAGCAAATCCCAAATTGTGGTCGGAAGAGGTCTCCAAGGCTTTCACTTCTATTAAGTCTCATTTTGCTAGCGCTCCCATCCTACATCGCCCCGATGTTGATAAGCCATTTTTTTTGGAGGTGGATGCCTCATCCGTTGGTGCTGGAGCAGTCCTCTTCCAAAAGGATGCTCAAGGTCGGAAGCATCCTTGCTTCTTCTTCTCTAAGACCTTCACATCAGCGGAGAGGAATTATTCCATCGGGGATAGGGAGTTGCTAGCCATGAAGTTGGCCTTCTCTGAATGGAGACATCTGTTGGAGGGGGCCCGCTTTCCCTTCCAAGTCTTCACCGACCACAAAAATTTGGTGTATCTGCAGACAGCCCAGCGGCTTAACTCTCGCCAGGCCAGATGGTCCTTGTTCTTCTCCCGGTTTAATTTCACACTCCATTTCCTCTCGGGAGAGAACATTCGTGCCGACGCTCTCTCTCGCTCTGTGGTGTCCTCTGAGGAGGAGGTGGAGGAGCCTCGGCTTATTGTCCCCACAGAGAGCCTGAGAACAGTGGCCCCGGTTTCGCTAGAGTCTGTGCCCCGGGCAAGACTTTTGTACCTACCAACTTGCGACCGGAGGTACTCTCTTGGGCACATTCGTCCAGGGTGGGTGGACACTTTGGGGCAAAGAGGACATCTGAATTGCTGGCGAGGACATACTGGTGGCCGCATATGGTCCGTGACGTTGGGGACTATGTTCGGGCGTGTGTCTCCTGCGCCAAGAATAAGTCTCCACGACAACGGCCAGCTGGGTTACTTTACCCTTTGCCGGTGGCAGACAGGCCCTGGGAGATGGTTGGAATGGACTTTGTGGTGGGCTTGCCCAAGTCTCGGGGTTGCACCATCATTTGGGTAATCACCGACCATTTTTCCAAAATGGTGCATTTGGTGCCGCTACCACGGTTACCTTCTGCACGGGCTCTGGCAGCGTTGTTCGTTAGGCACATCTTCCGTCTACACGGCATGCCGGACAAAATTGTCAGTGACCGAGGTCCCCAGTTTGCGTCTCGGTTCTGGAGAGAGCTTTGTTGTCTACTCAGTATTGAGTTAAATCTCTTTTCAGCGTATCATCCTGAGACAAATGGGTTGGTAGAGAGGGCCAACCAGACCTTGGTCACCTATCTACGACATTTTGTCTCGGCCAGGCAGGATGACTGGGCATCCTTGCTACCATGGGCTGAGTTTGCCCTAAACAATGCTGTGGCTGATTCCACCGGACAGACTCCATTCCTCCTAAACTACGGTCAGCATCCGCGGGTTCCGGTGCCCATGCCTGTGTTTTCCGCCGACTCCAGGGTGGCAGACTGGGCTGTGGAGGCACGGGACATTTGGGACCGTACCCAGGATGCCATTCAGGCATCCAAGGAGAGGATGAGGTCCTCCGCCGATGCACATCGGCGCCCCATCCAACATTTGCTCCTGGGGACTTGGTGTGGCTCTCCGCCCGTAACATCAGGCTGCGAGTTGAGTCCACTAAGTTGGCACCCCGCTACCTGGGTCCTTTCAAGGTCCTCGAGCAGGTTAACCCTGTGGTATACCGTTTGGCTCTTCCACCACGCCTGGGTATCTCCGACACCTTTCACATGTCCCTCCTGAAGCCCGTGCTCATGTCCCGGTTTTCTGAGTCATCTGCCGAGACATCGGGTTCATCTACGGATGACCATGAGGTGAACGCCATTGTAGGGTGTAAGGTGGTACGGGGCAAAAAGTTTTATTTGGTGGACTGGAGGGGCTATGGGCCTGAGGATAGGTCTTGGGAGTCTGCCGAGCATGTTCACGCTCCGCAGCTCATCGCTGCCTTTGAACGCAGCGAGGCCCAGAGAAGGGGGGGCCCTAGGAGGGGGGTAATGTTAGGGTTCGATTTCCCGCTGCTGCACAAGGGGAGTCTCGAACCAGTTCCGCTGCGGTCTCCCATTCATCTCCGGCCGCAGTGGAGCCTGCTCAGCAGAGACGTCGGTCCAAGCGTCTTGCCCACTCCACTACTGTGCAGTGACTTGCTGCTGCCTTTCCTGGATCTGCTATTATAGCCAGTGTTGGAGCAGACGTCTTTGGGACAAAGTCCTGCAATTTCCCTTCTGAGAATGCCCAGAGTGAGATCTCTCATTGGAGATCAGGGGTCACATGCTCAGGTACTGCAGCGGCTCCTATTGGTCCGCCAAGAAGGCCCTGCGATTACTGATGCTCTGGAGCAAGTTTCATTGGTCCTGGTTTCTGGCAGGTCCTGTAGCTGTTGCTATAAAAGGGTAGCATGGCTGGGCAGCCATGCGCTAATATCAACCATTGTATGCTATGCGCCAGTGTGATCATGCGTATGTGTGGTTAGGGACCCGGCTGAAATAAGCCACTAGAATACCGACTTAATCGGTGAGGAGTTTGGTATGGTAGCTGGTCAGGGTCGGTGTCCTAGATGCCCTAGATTACTGGCACAACCGGTGAGGAGTTTTGATTGCCGTATTCAGGGTCTGGCGTTCAGACGCCATAGATTGCGGGTTACTCCCGCGAGGACATTAGCACATGATCACGCTTTATGTACGCTTAGCACTTAACTGTGTACCTGAGAGCCTGACAGGACACAGTGCTTTTTCTCAGCGGCCCTGTGACGTAACAGGGTTCGCTTTCTACGCTAGACAGTGCCCTAGCATGTTTTCTTTGCGACTCAGTTGTGTCTAGTGAGTGCGCACACATCGCCATATAGCGCTGCGGCTCTCTTTCTTGCGGCTCTGTGGATTAACAGAGTTCGCACTTATTGCCACAGCACATTACGGCGTTTATGTTAGCGACTCTGCGGGATAACAGAGTTTGCTTCTCGCGCCATTTTTACTAGCAGCAGGCTCCGCTTGCATGGTGGACCCCGGGCTGCGAACGCACCTCTCTACATTATATATTTGGTGCGTTCCGCAGACCCTTAACACGGCCTTAATGAACCATCCTTTTTGGCCACAAAGAAAAAACCAGCACCCAAGGGTGAAGAAGGTCTGATATGACCCTTCTCCAATGACTCCTTGATATAAGACCGCATAGCGTCATGTTCAGGTACAGACAAGTTAAAAAGGTGACCTTTAGGGAATTTACTACCAGGCACTAACTCAATTCTGCAGTCATAGCTCCTATGGGGGGCAAGGATGCAGATTTACTTTTGCTAAACACATCAGAAAAATCAGTCAAAAAGTCAGGCACATCTTGAGCCTGGGGAGAGGCAGAAAAAACAGGAGTGTTGGCATTAACACATTGGCAGCCCCAACTGGTTACAGACACAGATTTCCAATCCAAAACAGGTTTATGAGACTGCAACCAAGGGAAACCTAGTACAATAATGTCATGCAGATTATACAGCACCAAAAATTTGCAACTCTCCTGATGATCAGGTTCAACCCTCATTATCACCTGAGTAGAGAACTGGGGTTTATTCTCAGCCAAAGGGGTAGAATCAATCCCCAATAGGGGAATAGACTTCCGTGGGGTATCAAGGGAAACCCACAACGTTTAGCAAAATCAAAATCCATCAGGTTAATAGCTGCTCCCGAATCAACAAATGCCTGAGCAGAAAATGTGGACAGGGAGCAAATCAGGGTAACAGTCAACAGAAATTTAGTCTGAACACTACCCAAGACAACTGAGCGTGCAAAACGTCTTCCCCGCTTAGGGCAGACTGAAATAGCATGAGAGGCATCACCACAGTAGAAACATAACCCATTGCGTTTTCGAAACTCATGACGCTGTGCCCCAGAAGCCACTCCATCACACTGCATGGGCTCAGAAGCTGGTTCACAAGGCAACACTATTCCACGCATACCTCTACGCTCACGCAAACGTCTATCAATTTGAATCGCTAATGACATAGAATCATTGAGACCAGAGGGAGCAGGGAAACCCACCATAACATCTTTTACATTCTCTGACAGACCCTTCCGAAAAAGGGCTGCCAAAGCATCATCATTCCATTTGGTCAGAACTGCCCACTTTCGGAATTTCTGACAGTACAACTCAGCGTCCTCAAGTCCCTGATTTAATGCCAACAAGGTTTTTTCAGCTTGATCAGTGACATTAGGTTCATCGTACAATAACCCCAGAGCCAGAAAAAATGCATCAACATTACTCAAAACAGGGTCCCCAGGTGTTAGGTTTTAAGGCAAAAAACAACTTACAGTTATTTTTGAAATTCAGAAATTTAGCTCGATCCCCCCAAAACAAATCTGGCATGGGGATCCTAGGTTCCACAACCGGCAACCCTGCAAGACAGGTAGCAATACTCCAAACTTCAGTGGCAAGCTGATCCATACGGCCAGACAATTGTGCAAACTCCATTGAGAGAAAAAAAAAATCTCTGACAACTCTGACAACTTTTTTCTTTCCACACTATTTTTCCCTTCTGTGAGTACCATATAATTTTCAGTTTTGGCCGGTGATACTGTTATGTTTTGGTAGCTGAGGAGAGCAGGCAAAAACGGCAATACACCAGAGAGGTTGGAATCTACTGAACTGCAGTACCCTGACTAACCACCACAACTAAAGGCAGCCGTGGAGCATTCCTACGTTGGTCCTAGACGCCTCGTCACAGCCTGAGAGGCTAACTACACCTAAAGATAGAAACAGGAAAGCTATCTGCCCCGAAGCAGATCCCCAAAGAACATAGGAAGCCCCCAAACATGTAATGGCGGTTAAACAAGAGGAAATACAGACACAGACAGAAAATAGTATGAGCAAACGCTGGGGCCCAATCTGCCTAGACAGAAAAGGATAGGAAGGATACTTACTGCAATTCCAAAAAACCCTAAAAAAAAGCCAACGCTACTAATTGCAAAAACACCTGAGATCACACGACCTCTACCACCTAAATTAGTTCTCTGGTGTAACAAAACTAAGCCGCAGCCACAGAAAAAACTGGAAAAGCCAAATGAACAAACAACAGTGGCTCCAGAGGAACCGAGAGGAGACCAAGCCCCCGGGGAGGGGAACCTGGCCAACCTCACAGAAATGCAGAGAAAAATGCAAATGGCAAGCACTAAAGCAAAAAACAAGAAAATATCTTATCTGAGAGCAGGAGAAGAGGCAAGACTCAGCAAGCTTCCAAGTGAACCAGGAAACAACATTGAGACAAGAACAATTGATCACCGGCAACCATGATGGGAGGAAACCTCCCTTATATCCAGCCAGTCTGTACTTCCTGATTGCCAATCCTCATTGAATGGCTCAGTACTGTTTGTAACCACCAGAGGGAGCTTCTGCTCAGAATTCATTTCTAAAACATTCATAACACCTATCCTATTTAGTCAGCTTGTGGCCCCAGCGCTTGCTCAGTCTATTTTCTGCCTATGTTTGTATTTTCATCTTGTCTAACCGCCATTATATGTTTGGGTGCTTCCTATTTTCTTTGGGGATTTGCTCTGGGGCAGATAGCTTTCATCTTTCTGCCTTTAGCTGTCGTTATCTCTCAGGCTGTGACGAGGCGTCTAGGATCAACGTAGGAATGCTCCACGGCTACCTCTAGTTGTGTCGTTAGTTTAGGAATCTGCAACCCATCAGTTACCGACATCTCAGGTGTTCGGCTGCCCTGCTGTTGTTCCTGTCCTCCTCAGCTACCGAAACATAACACATCCTGTTACTGCTACTTTTTATTGCCTGCCCAAGGTCCATAAAGGGATTCACCCACTCAAGGGCCGACCGATAGTATCGGGTGTATGTAGTTTATGCCAAAATGTGGGCATTTATTTGGATCGGATTTTGTCTCCGTTTGTGTCCTCTTTGCAGTCTTATGTACGTGACACTCCAGACCTTCTTCGCCGCTTAGACGGCGTCACTGTAAGTCCAGAATCTTTCCTTGCTAGTATAGATGTTGAAGCGTTATACTCATCTATTCCACATGATTTTGGTCTAGAAGCAGTGCGACACTTTTTGAATATGAGGGGATGTCAGCATCAGGAACATAACCATTTTGTATTGAGACTCCTACGGTTCTGTCTTACTCATAATTACTTTACATTTAACCACATGGTCTACCACCAGCTGAGGGGGACTGCAATGGGCAGTCCCTGTGCCCCGGCCTATGCAAATCTCCTCCTCGGCTGGTGGGAGGAGACCATGGTTTGTGGTGATTTTGAGGGTGTTGATTTGTCTATGTGTCGTGTCTTTGAAATATGGACACGATACATAGACAATATTTTCATTGTCTGGAGAGGTTCTATTGAGGACTTTAACAATTTTGTGGCTAATCTTAACCATAACCACATTGGTTTGTTCTTTACATCAGTGATTGATGAAACAACTTTACCATTTCTCGATATTCTCATTGAGAAGGGTGAGAATGGCGAGTTAGTGACTTCTACATACAAAAAACCTACCTCTACTAACGCCCTGTTGCATTGGAGTAGCCACCACCCCCAACACCTGAAGAGGGGTATCCCGAAGGGACAATACCTTAGAATTCGAAGGAATTGTTCCAATAATACGACCTTTGAAGCTCAGGCCAAGGACTTGAGGGATAGATTCCTGGATAGGGGCTATCCCCGTCATATTCTAACAAAGGCATATCATGATGCCAAATCGTGTGTTCGTACTGAATTGTTGAATCCGGTTTAAAAAAACGAGTTTGATAATAATGCCCTCAGATTTATCACCACGTTTGACAACGGCTCTGCACAAGTGAGAAGTATCATTAAAAAACATTGGTCCATTTTACAAATGGACGGGGATATTTCGCCTTTTCTTGGTAGGGATCCATTGATTACCTATAACAAAGCACGGTCTCTAAATGATAGACTTGTTCATAGTCACTTTTCTGCCCCAGCTACTAGAACATGGCTGCACAACGATGGACTGGTTGCTATAAGTGCGGACACTGTGTTGCCTGCCAACATATAGACACTGGTAGGATGTTCGTCAGTAATGTGACAGGCAAGAGTTACCCCATTAAACACTTCATGAATTGCAGCACAAAAGGGGTCATTTATAAAGCTACCTGTACTTGAGGATTGGAATATGTGGGGAAAACAATTCGTGAATTCAAAAGGAGAGTCGGTGACCACGTTGGTGATGTCACACACAAAAGGGATACTCCCATTTCTAGACATATCCATGGTCTCCATGATGGTAAAATAAACTGCATGAAATTTATGGCTATTGATAGAATACTCAAACCCCTGAGGGGGGGGGGTAATTGGGATAAACTAATTTTGCAGAGAGAGGCTAAATGGATCTTTTATTTGGATACCATTTCACCTAAGGGTCTGAATGACCAGATCAACAATGGTTGTTTCATTTGATTCCTTTTTCTGTCTTTTGTTTGACTTCCTTTTTGACCATATTTTTGAATAATTATGCCTAAAACCATTTGTCACCCTAATTTAGGAGTTACATATATTTCTCATAACAATTTTCCTTGTCCAATTGTCACAGTGTATTATCTTCATTTAATTGTTCTTTTTTTTTGGCATGTGTGCCCATTGCCACTTTTTCATCTATTGAATATCGATATGTAGGCCTGTTATGTGTGAGGGCCTTCTTCATTCATAGATTTAAATTTAGCGCCCCGGTGGACAGTGCAAAATTGCCATTCTTTGGGCTCTTTTGTACATCTAGTTTTGACATAAACACTGTCCACATTGTATTAGATGTGCCTTTCATTTTTTCCTGGACGTGATGCCTCTGCAAATGTCATCCTTATGTTACTAACTATTTTTATACTTTATTGATGTTGCTCTTTGTTATACCTCCCTTTTGGGATAGGGTCCGTGTATGCAATGCCTTTTTGAATGCTGCCTTTGTTCTGTTAGTTACTCTGTTTTGTTGGGGGTTTATTCTTTTTGGATGTGGCGCTTTGTCAAGCCTCCCTTGCAGGGATTGAGCTCTTATATGCATTGTCCTGTTTTACATGCTAGGTCACTCCTCCTTATTGATGACATTGTGTGCCCCCTGGCTCCAATTGGGGTTTGGACACGCCCCCTTTCTGATGACGCTGGACATTACACGCCCCCTCTGTGATGACGCGGCATGCCCTCTGTCTTTTTTCATATGAGGGTTGGATACGCCTTCTTTAAGCTGACGTGGGGATGGGACACACTCCCTAGCTGTCTCCTGGCAGCGCTGTATGCAGCTCCAGATACCGGAAGTAGGTCACACGGTGGGTTCGCAATCAAATAGCGCGATGTGCTGGTTACATCTTATCTTCTGATGATGATTTCCTGTGGCATGCGTTCCAGCAATGAAACTAGTAACTCACATGGCTTTCTGCATATGGCAGCGTTCCTAACTGACGGGAATGACCGGACCCTTTATTTATTTGGAGGTAAACATAGCGATTTATTGGACAACCTGTTAGGAAATGATGTAATACATCTTACTTTATTTAAACGCCCCTTTGGCCACTTTGCTTTCTGCAGACAGCAATGAGAGCAGAAGGGCCTTAAGTCTCTCCAGTTTAGCACTATAGCACTTTACTACAAGCTAGTCCCCTGATGAATCTGCTTGAAGGAAACGCATCGGGACACCCATATAGGGTATAATTCTATTATAGGGCTAGTTGTGGACTGCCCTTGTTAGGGCGGGAGTTTGGGGGATAGTCCATTGATAGCCCCTTAGGGAATGACAGGGGATTGTCTTTCCGCTGAATTCATCAGGGATCCGGTGTTTTCCATGTGATTCCTATAAAGGCTCCCGCCAGTTCCTCATGTGAATGGTGAGATCGTTCCATTTTTTTCTCATCATATACTGTTTGAGTTTTCACATTTATTAATTTCATTGTGTGTTATATATGTGTTTCCTTGGTTACAACCTTTTGAATTTTGGAGGGTATTTATTTCACACTCCCCCATTTGGTTGCACCTTGGTACTTTGTTGCCACTTTATGATTAGTAGTGGCTAACAAGATCCTTAGTGAAGTTGCTTATTTCAGGCCCCTTATTCTAAGAATATATGTACTATTCACTGAGTCGATAGCATCTTCTATTGTTTTTATTGGGTGACTCACTTTATTTGTGATTTTATCTATTACCATTAAAAGTTATATTTTATGATTCACCTTGCTGTATCCTATTAATATCAGCTCACAGCTGTCTACCTAGCCTTTACTGGTTCGAATTTATAGGGGGACCCCATGTAAATTTTTTTCTGGGTTTCCCTTGTAAACTATCCAGTACAGGCTAAGCAAACAGCTGTGGGCTGATATTAATAGCCTGGGAACATTTGTGGCTATTGGATCCTTCCCAGAATAGTAACATCAGCCATCAGCGATCGGCTTTCCCACTGCTGGTTATGAAAATTATGCTGGAGCTCACGCAATTTTCTTTTTTAAAATTTTTTTTTTAAATAAACAGATTGTGTTTCATACAGATTTCTGACAGTTGCTGTTTTGTTACAGCATATGTAGGTTAATTATGTTAATGCTCCTGCATAAGCTGATGAGTGTGTGTGTGTGTCCTTAATTAACTCTTTATGTACACTTATTAATGAGGGTATCTGGCTGACACCTGTTCATTACTAAACCTCGGGCTTGTATTATATATATATTCACTTATATTTGTTTTGTGTGTGTAAACATTATAAATTTGAACACGGTATGTAATGATATTATGGTCGTCAATGGAGAGTGAAAAAGAAGAGGTTGAACAAGGAAATTACATCACTTTTTTTAATAATATATCTTTATTTAGCTTACAAAAACGCACACAAAACGCATGAAAAACCGCATAAAAATGTATAAAAACATGTGTAGTCTCTACTGTGTTTTTCTGCCAAGAGATGCAGAAACCTTGCAGAAATTTCTGCAAGTAAATACGTAACATGCGCGCATAGCCTTATAGTACCTGATTCTTTTTTTTGCTGCTATGCAATTGAACTATACGCACTTTATTTACACATACATGACTGTTCTTATTTACTTGCATATTTAAGTTCTCAGCATACCTGCAGATTTTTAATACTTGATTTTTTTCTGCTGTTGCACAATGAAATATATGCACTTTAAGTAAACACAGTTTTTTTTATATGCTAACTGTGTATTCATCTTGTGCTTTTAAATTTTTTTTATGGGTCTCAGCAGTCATTACCCCACGTACAACTTTACCATTGTGTATATGCTATTATCCAGGTATACCCATCAACTGTTTTTTGTGTTTTTTCACTGTTTATTATGTATTCATAGATGTTTTTAACACTGTTTGCTAAATAACAAATATTTTTAGATATGTAGTCTTTGTTCAAAGCTCTTCCTTCTTCGTGTTTTTAAATCAGTATTATGCAAAACTGACATCCAATAGAAAATTCACTTGATGAGATAGAAGAAATATAATGTACACTTAGGAGATACAGAAGGGAAATCCCTTTAGTCATAATGCATTTATCTTCACAGACAGACATTGTGCTTTTACTGTTTGTACTGATTACATTTGTAGGTTGCAAATCCGGACTTGAGAGAAAAATGTCTTTTATGTGGGATTAGCGAGAACCTCCTTATTGGTAAGTATCTTATTCAATTGAAAATGGTATTCTGAGAAAGATCCAGGGCCTGGATTAACTATTCTGATTGATATTTGGACTTTGCATATTTCAGGACTGTAGTTTAATAGCCTTTCAACATATAAGATTAATAAAAATGTGTTACGCATTTGATGGACAAGAAAACTTTCTACTTTAAAGGGAACCTGTCATCTGATTCATGCTGCCCAAACCCCAGGCAGCATAAATCAGATCCTGGCTGCATGATTGCAGACAAGTTTAATTTTCTCAGAAACGATAAAGTGTAACCATCATTTTAATTTTATAAATTAATAGTACAAATGAATGTAATAAACTTTGTAATATATTGTATTATTGAAATATGCTTCTTCCTCTTCCAGGAGTTGTATGCCAAAATCATCAGTATTAAAACAATAAAAGACCTGACAAATTTCAGTTGGTGTGTAATGAATCTAAAATATATGAAAGTTTAATTGCAATCATTACTTTATGGAAAATAATGAAATTTAGCACTATATGCTAATTTTTTGAGAAGGACCTGTATATAAATATATACCAAAATCTCATTAGTAAATAACTACCATAATAAAAACACCAGTGCAAAGATAAGTGCAATTGTTACCAGTAAATGTGCAAAATATCCTTGGTACATGTGCAAATTGTGCAGAAAAAACTCCTGGATACAATGAAGAAATCCCCCACCTGCAATATATGTTAATCACAGGTCCTTGTGCAAAAGTACTTGGCAAAGGTGCAAATTGTGCAAGAATGTTCTGGGATAAAAATGAAAAAGAGAAATCCCCCACCTGCAGTATATGTGCTAATCAGAAGGGATATAAAGGCATCACTTTAATTACAAGAGTGCCCCTATCGCAAAACTTATACCACTGAGGTTACCACCCTAAGGCAGTCAGACCATAAAATTAAGAGCAGACCAAATTTATTACCTTATCATAAAGGGTCAGAAGGGTAGTGGTGTGCTACGCGCCCTGACGCGCGTTTCGGAAATATTCCTTTGTCAGGGGGTGTCGCCCAAACTGAAAAGGGATATTTTTATACCCATAGGACCAATACTCATTGGTGGGATCGGAGCCGTGTCGACGCATGCGCCGATGGACACTCTGAAGGTCCTTCGCCCCAGCCTCATGCAACCAATGATGTCAGGTCATGTGACCCGGCACCTTGGAAACACACAGACACAGGGACCAAGAAACCCACCGGTGTTCCAAAAGACGGATGTGTGCAGCCACCGACCACATCAATGAAAGAGTAAATCACAAATATCAATATAATTCTGTAACAGATTACCATCCATAATACAGGGAGTTCTGGGAGTCTCTGCCTCTAGTGTACCGTCACTGATTACCCATAGGTCACATGACCCACTGTAACAGAGACACGAATACCGGGGAAAGGACAACCACAACCCCCAATATATAATGTTATAATGGTCCACAGTGATATGCAACAATTAATTAATTAAAAATATAAGATTAGAATATGTTAAGAACCTCCAAGAAAAACCAGGCCCCTAATGTCACATGACCCAGACATTCAGATCACATGACCAGACGTCATGAAGGCTCGTGGATATCAGAGCATGATTAAACTACAAATTGTATAAATATACCAATAAGTGTCAGCCCTATTACTGACCACAGGGCAAAGTATTAACAAAACACCGCATATTACTGGATGATTATCCCTACAGAAAAAAAGAAAAATAATAAAAAGGAAAAAATTTAAAAATATATATAGGAAAAAATATAATAATAATGGTGATAATAAAGATTAATTATGAATACATACTGAAGAAAATATTGATTAAATAATCAGATAATGAAATAATACAAAACCATATAATGCAAAAATAATAATAATAAACAAAAATAAAATAAAAATAATAAAAAAATAAAAAAAATAAATAAAAAATAAATAATAATGATAATAAATAATAATTGATAATAAATAAATAAGATTGAAAAATTATATATATATAAATAAAAATAAATATACATAATAATAAATAATTATAGAATAGAAATAATAAATAATAAATAGTAAAAAATAATAATTAATTAAGTCCTTTATTTTCCATATAGTGATAAGTCCATCAATCTTCATACTGTTTCTTCGTTACAGGTCATCCATCCCATACAATGCGACAATACGCCTGAAGATACACCAGAACACTTGAAGAAGGCCACGATATCCAAAAGGAGGACGACAAACCATATTCGAAGAACACTAAGGTAAAAATATAAAAAGTTAATAACCGGTCCAAAACATAGACTATAAAAATGGAACAAAGCTACTATTCTCATTCAGATCAAAAGGGGAAATTGTATTAAGAGTCCAAATCCACTTGGTCTCCATTTGTGCATAGATATATTGATTCACAGCTTCAACCATTGGTATTTGAGCTACCATCTTAAATAAAGGATACAAATGATTTTCTAAAGAAAATAGATGGACTCTACATTTAAGCGGATACCTTATTGGTAACGTGCGATGTGGAGTCATTATACACCAATATCCGCCATACCGATGGAATAAAAGCTTCACAATTTTTTCTGAACACATCCAGCATTCCAGCATCAAGGAAGTCTTTCATTGTACAGTTGTTGCAATTTTCACTTTCACACAATTTCTTTATATTTAAAGGGGCCTTCTACCTACAGCTCCAGGGCACAGCGATGGGGGCGTCTTTTGCGCCCTCATTTGCTAATTTTTTCCTGGGGCTGTGGGAGAGGGACCTCTTCTTATCTGATCAATTTTCATCTATGGATCATGTTCTATTTTGGGCACGATACATAGATGATATTTTTATTGTCTGGCGTGGTACCAGGGAATCATTGGATGAATTTTTTGTAACACTTAATGATAATAAGTATAACATACATTTGACATATCATTCCGATTATACATCTATTGACTTTTTAGATGTGAAAGTCAAAAGGGACAAAGCAAATTGTTTACAGACCGATTTGTTTAAAAAATCAACAGCTGTCAATGCACTTTTGCATGCGTCATCATCCCATTCTCCTGCATTAATTAACTCTATACCGATAGGTCAGTTCCTAAGAATTAGGAGAATTTGTTTGGAAGATTCTGATTTTGAAAGAGAAGCTATGAAATTGAGAACGAGATTTATTGAAAGAGGGTATAGCAATCGCTCTATAAAGAAGGCATATAATAGAGCTAAACACACATCAAGACAGGATACTCTGTACTCAACAAGACTACCTATTCCTGATTTAATTGTGAGGTTCATTACGAAATATCATGGCCAAACCCAGTTGATGCAGCAAATTTTAAACAAACACTGGTCAATTCTACAGACCGATCAAGTGATCTCACGCTATGTCGGTGAAAGACCTAAGATTACATATAGAAGGTCTCAAAACATACGTGCCCTAATAGTAAGCAGCCACTATGTCAATGAACCTATTACATTCCTATCTAATAATAACAGAAATATTTCCAATGGGTGTAAACCCTGCGGTAAATGCGTGGCCTGCCCAAATATAGATCGAGCACGGACTTTTGAGGATACAGGAAGGCATAAATCATATGCGATTAGACATCAAATTACCTGTACCTCAAAAGCAGTAATATACTACGCCACATGTCAGTGCCAATTAATGTATGTTGGATTAACAACACGTCAGTTGAAAATCAGGGTGCGGGAACATGTCTTAGGAATTGAAGCTGCTAAAAATTCTAATGATGTCACGGAATTACAAACAATACCCCGACATTTCAAAATGTACCATCAAAGTGATGCTTCACTTTTACGTGTCATAGGCATTGACATAATACAACCCCATATAAGAAGTGGAAATATAAGTACTAAATTGGCAGAAATGGAGGCCAAGTGGATTTGGACTCTTAATACAATTTCCCTTTTTGGTCTGAATGAGAATAGTAGCTTTGTTCCATTTTTATAGTCTATGTTTTGGACCGGTTATTAACTTTTTATATTTTTACCTTAGTGTTCTTCGAATATGGTTTGTCGTCCTCCTTTTGGATATCGTGGCCTTCTTCAAGTGTTCTGGTGTATCTTCAGGCGTATTGTCGCATTGTATGGGATGGATGACCTGTAACGAAGAAACAGTATGAAGATTGATGGACTTATCAATATATGGAAAATAAAGGACTTAATTAATTATTATTTTTTACTATTTATTATTTATTATTTCTATTCTATAATTATTTATTATTATGTATATTTATTTTTATTTATATATATAATTTTTCAATCATTATTTATTATCAATTATTATTTATTATTATTATTTTTTATTTATTTATTTTATTTTTTTATTATTTTTATTTTATTTTTGTTTATTATTATTATTTTTGCATTATATGGTTTTGTATTATTTCATTATCTGCTTATTTAATCAATATTTTCTTCAGTATGTATTCATAATTAATCTTTATTATCATCATTATTATATTTTTTCCTATATATATTTTTTAATTTTTTCCTTTTTATTATTTTTTCTTTTTTTCTGTAGTGATAATCATCCAGTAATATGCAGTGTTTTGTTAATACTTTGCCCTGTGGTCAGTAATAGGGCTGACACTTATTGGTATATTTATACAATTTGTAGTTTGATCATGCTCTGATGTCCACGAGCCTTCATGACGTCTGGTCATGGGATCTGAATGTCTGGGTCATGTGACATTAGGGGCCTGGTTTTTCTTGGAGGTTCTTAACATATTCTAATCTTATATTTTTAATTAATTAATTGTTGCATATCACTGTGGACCATTATAACATTATATATTGGGGGTTGTGGTTGTCCTTTCCCCGGTATTCGTGTCTCTGTTACAGTGGGTCATGTGACCTATGGGTAATCAGTGACGGTACACTAGAGGCGGAGACTCCCAGAACTCCCTGTATTATGGATGGTAATCTCTTACAGAATTATATTGATATTTGTGATTTACTCTCTCATTGATGTGGTCGGTGGCTGCACGCATCCGTCTTTTGGAACTCTGGTGGGTTTCTTGGTCCCTGCGTCTGTGTGTTTCCAAGGTGCCGGGTCACATGACCTGACATCATTGATTGCATGACGCTGGGGCGAAGGACCTTCAGAGTGTCCATCGGCGCATGCGTCGACACGGCTCTGATCCCACCAATGAGTATTGGTCCTATGGTATAAAAATATCCCTTTTCAGTTTGGGCGACACCCCCTGACAAAGGAATATTTCCGAAACGCACGTCAGGGCGCGTAGCACAACGCTACCCTTCTGACCCTTTATGATAAGGTAATAAATTTGGTCTGCTCTTAATTTTATGGTCTGACTGCCTTAGGGTGGTAACCTCAGTGGTATAAGTTTTGCGATAGGGGCACTCTTGTAATTAAAGTGATGCCTTTATATCCCTTCTGATTAGCACATATACTGCAGGTGGGGGATTTCTCTTTTTCATTTTTATCCCAGAACATTCTTGCACAATTTGCACCTTTGCCAAGTACTTTTGCACAAGGACCTGTGATTAACATATATTGCAGGTGGGGGATTTCTTCATTGTATCCAGGAGTTTTTTCTGCACAATTTGCACATGTACCAAGGATATTTTGCACATTTACTGGTAACAATTGCACTTATCTTTGCACTGGTATTTTTATAAATTATTTGCTATTGAGATTTTGGTATATATTTATATGATATGTCTAGTTTTACTAATTTTCAACACTGTCACTTTTTTGCACTTTGTGTATTTATTTATTTACTTTATTAATTATATTTTGGTTGCTCCCTGCTACTGCTATTTTTATCTATGTTGAGCTGCATATAATCACTGAGTAAGACTATACAGTATATATATATTACGGGCCATTTATGAAATTATTATTGGTGTGTTTTTATGTACTGTGTTATTAAACCATGAATTATTAATAAAGGTTTTTATTAAAATTTACTCTCTGCCCCCTCGTTTATAATTATATATTCTATATTCTATGGATATAACGATCTTTTTTTAATTAATTACCGAATGGTCCGCCATTCATTTTTATGCAGAGAAATATAATAATTTTTATTAGATTCTTTTAATATTTTTAAATGTTTTTTATATTTTTCTGCTTTGTTCTAACAATACTGACAGTGCAGCATGCCCCTGATCCCATAGGACCACAATTTGAACTGTTTGCAGTCAGAGTAGGGTTATATTACTATTGATAGGGAATTCAGGAGACCCTTCTATATTCTAATACACTTGTTAATGCTAGAGTTTATATAATAATACCTTTAAGAAATCACTTCTCTATATTCTCACTAAGACATTATTTGCTGACTGAACCAGCAATATGACACGACATGTACCAAAGGTCAACCAACAAAGCATATTCTTGTAACTATTAGAATAATATCACCCTAATGATGGGAAGGGCAAATAATGGGTATAAGTAAATGACGATGAAGTATGTAATCAGTAGAGTAATAAAGATATAACTGCTTATGGTGACAGCTGGGGGTCCATCAAAGGGAACACCTGATGTTTAGTGAATTCCTTAGTTAGATAACCAGTTGGTCAAACTGACATGACCTATGAGATACATGACAAGATGTATTTACTGTAATAAATGATTTGCTAATATGTTCTGGAAAACACCATTACCTAATGCATGTCTACGCCCAGTCTAGTTGAGGATATAAGCTGGCTGGGGGAGTGATTAAATCAGATGACCTTGGCATCAGAAATAGAGACTTGTCTCCTGTGTCATTTCATCTCACCATCCTGCCTCAATCGAAGCTCCATCCAATCAGGCAATCATCTGATATCCTAAAAAGGCCTGTTTAGGCCTAGACCTGACAATTTTGCGCCCTGGAGTTGGGGCCGGTTCAACAGATGACACACCCAGTATCCGAGACCCGGCAATCGCACTGCGGACCGAGGAAAACACACAGAAAATATCACCGGTGAAGGTAAGAAATTTGTTTCTTACAACACTCTCTGTGTCTCCCTCTGCCCTACAGCTTGCACACCGGACCTTGGGTACGTTATAGACGTGTCTTTCTAGATTACCGGCTCATATTGTTTGACAAAAAACACATAGAAAGACATCTGAGAGGAAGAGATAAACTGAACCCATAATATTGTGCTGAAACATATGGTTTGCGGCAGTCCAGCCAATATTTGGGGAAGCTGCAAGTGAAGTGATTGGGTGAAAGGTTTGCAAAAGTGCGTGCATTGAATGAAAGGAACTGTGCTTTTGTTTTATGTTGTAAGTCTGTCTATCTCCAGTCTTGTTTTGTGCTTGTGTTATTTTCATGGTGCTAGGAGACTTTGAACAGCTTTGGGTCATTTTAGCCTGCCTGTGGTTGATGGGGTTTGCTCTCTGGTTGATATATAGATTTGCTAAGTACGCTAGACTCAATTCTGGGAACGTGCCATTCCCTAGTGATAGGCCTTTAGGGTGAAGTGCTGTGACACTACAGGAAGAGTGGTCACACGGCCAAAGCACTTCATTAATAGATCCCCAGATTAACAACGCAGCCTACGTCGATTGTGCGCAGTCGATCAGAGGAATAGAAGTGTGCAGGATATAGTAGAGGGGGATATAAGATAAAAGATAAATGTCCTTCACCTTGCAGGTTCATAATCTGGTTGAGGTATCGTAGAAAGGACGAGAGGGAGATTGGGCACGCAGTAACACCGTGAGCACAGAGTAAGATAGACATCAACCAGAGACAGAGAGAGAGTGACAGAAATAGAAAAAAAAAACACAGGCAGAAATGGGTAATATGCAAAGTTCAGAGCACCAAGAGGGTTACACAGTACAGGAGATAGTGGAGAAACGGAAAAGAAAATTTGCAGTGAAGGATTCAAGGAAGTTATTGAAAGGCTTAGGGATTAAGAATGAGCCGCTAGATTCCTCCCTCTGGTAGGCGGCTCTAGCAACGAGTATGGGGTGGATCACTGACAATAAGTTGGTTCCACAAGCGAGGGCTTGGGCAGAAGTAGTAAGAGAAATGAAAAGGGAATGTTGTTGGAGTAAAGAAGAAACAGAGAAAGGAATTATGTATGTAAAGAAGGAGAAGGTGCCTCCACCATATCACCCCCATCTTATGGCTCCTGTACTCAAAGGGCCAGAAGGGTGGGTATGTGTGTGTGGACAGCAAAACCCCGATTTGCCTGAACAATGTTCTGCCTGCGGGAGACCAAGACCCCATGTGGGTACAGGGTTGTATCCAGTTATACAGGCTCAGTCTCAAGTACAGGACCCTGGGTACAACACCACAATAAAATCAGAAAATAGCTTAATAGGGCTAGACGACGACCAACCAGCTTTAGAGACTATGAACCATCAAACAATGCGACATCCACTCCCAGACGCCAAGCTGCACCGATAACGACTGTCTCCCACTATAAACCATGGGGCCCAAAGGACCATATGATGTTAGTGAAAGATGATCCAGACCCATTTGACTTGCCAATGGCCTTTTACAGATGGATGGTAGGATAAAATAGTACCTACACATGTACTTGGGCAGATTTAGAGTCTATCTTAAGGGGAAAAATTGGGGATGCAAGAATGAAGTCAGTTTTGGAGGCAATAATCAGAGTGGGGAGACTATATAGCTCTGAGTGGAGACTGGGAGCACAGTATGCTAGGACCATGGAGTCAGGAATTCATTTCTTAAAAGGTCTGCATGCACTGTGTCAGAAGAAAGTAGGGAAATCCACCATCTCCCTCCTAGATGTAGTACAGGGTCCTCAGGATACAGTAGAACACTTTTGGGGAACTTGAAGCTGAGACATGCAGATTTAGGTTATGAAGACATGGGAGAAGTAGGAAGGAAACTTTTCCATGGAGCTTTCATGGAATGACTTAGACCCCAGCTCAGACAAAGGGTTCAGGCAGCTAAATCCGACTGGAGAACATGTGCAATAGAAGAATTAGTACGAGTGGCAAAATGGGTAGAATTAGATCAAAAGACGAAGTCAGTACCAATACACTATGTTTCCAATGATGGTCAGGCAGGACGTAGGAATTACTCAGTCAGAAGGGACCGCCGACAGATAGAGTGCTACAACTGTTGGAAGATGGGCCACATTCGCCGCGACTGCAGACTGCCTAGGAAAGACCCCACAAGTGACAACCAGACAAGGAGTGACACTCTGACTCAAAAACCACAATAGGAAACTGGCAACCCCGTAGCCATCTATCCCCTTACAGCACCTTCACATCCAAGCTCACAAGGGGTAGTCTCAGTACATCTTCCAGGTGGTAGAAAAATTCCTTTCCTGGTGGATACGGGGGCAGCCAAAACAGTTATCCGCCAGGAACATGTCAGATTATCAGACGACACCATTTACACTCAAGGCTTTGAGGGACTGATTCAAGAATGTAAATTGACTAAACCATTGACCCTCAAACTAGTTGACCACACGTGTATGACCAGATTACTAATAAGTGACAAATCATCTGTCAATTTGCTAGGTTCTGACGTCCTCCAAGCGCTGCAGGCACATATTGTGTATGAACCAGACGGTACTGTGAAGTTGACAGCAGGAATACCAGAGCGTGCTCTGTGCAGAATTCTCGCAGCCCTGCACATAAATTACACAAAATCAAGCAGTACCTGTCACGCTGTATAGCAGATATATATATATAATGTCAGTAATCTATCAAGTGGGACAACATTCTATATAACATATAAATAGGTAATATTAACATGTACATATAGCATAGTATTACCTGACATAATATCCTGTGGGTCAATACTGAATCCGTTTCACGCTGTCTCCGGCTAGAGGTGGACCGGGGTCTATGCTGACCCTAAACTGGGGTCCTGACTAGTCCCTCTACCTGGAGGTACTGTTAATGGTACAGAGGTCCAGGCCGCCAGCGTAAACCCTGTCTCCTATAAATCCCTGACCACTGTAATCTAGTCCTTAGAAGGACCCTGATTACCACCACAGGGAATGGACAGGTAACGGTTAACAAACAGTAAAGACAAACGAGAAAGACAGGGGATAAAGTAAATACTGTCTTACATACAACACTCAAACACAGAGGGAACACAAAAAGTCTAGGAGATAAACTATAAGCAGGAAGAGGAGAAACCACAAAGGAGCTCTTAGCTTAAGTCTTCTCAGAACCGATCCAATCTGCTGGTCTGTATGAATGCTTTCACCGGCATCTCCCAAGCAGACTGGCAGGTATATAAAGGAAGCTAATTAGTGCATAATCAACTGCAGCCGGGCGAGGCTGGACCTAGTCTTAGCACAGAGCTAGGTAGAATTAACTCCCTCACTGCCAAACACAAAGCAACAGCAACTCAGCTGCGAGAAGTCAGAATGTGCAATCGCGACGATCTTCATGGCGATACACCCATGACAGTACCCCCCCTTCTACGAGGGGCCTCCGGACCCTCAGGGCCAGGTCTGCCCGGGTGAGTTGTGTGGAAGGTCCGAACCAATCGATCTGCTTTAATATCAGACGCAGGGACCCACGTCCTCTCCTCAGGACCATACCCCCTCCAATGAACCAAGTACTGAAGGGACCGGCGATTCAGACGTGAGTCAATGATCTTCGACACCTGAAATTCTAAGCTACCATTGACCACCACTGGAGGAGGAGGTAGAGGTGACGGTATGACTGGCGCCACGTACCTCTTAAGCAACGATTTGTGGAACACATTGTGGATTTTAAACATAGGAGGGAGGTCCAGACGAAATGCCACAGGATTAATTATAGAACTGATCCTGTATGGACCGATGTGCCTGGGACCCAGTTTCCAGGAGGGAACCTTGAGTTTTATATTCTTGGTAGACAACCATACCAGATCGTTCACACAAAGGTCCGGACCAGACACTCTCCTCCTATCAGCCATACGTTTGTAACGGTTCCCCATAGCACTCAGATTATTCAGCACTCCTCTCCAAACTGAAGCAAGTGACGACGAGAATCGTTCCTCCTCAGGAACCCCAGAAGGGCCCCCCCCATTGAAAGTACAAAACTGGGGGTGAAAACCATATGCCCCAAAAAATGGGGACTTACCAGTGGACTCGCTCCGCCTATTGTTAAGAGCGAACTCTGCCAGAGGCAAGAAAGAAGACCAGTCCTCCTGGTTCTCTGAGACAAAACACCGAAGATATGTCTCTAGGCTCTGATTCAGACGCTCTGTCTGACCATTGGTCTGCGGATGAAAAGCCGAGGAAAAAGACAATTGCATCCCTCGACGTGAACAAAATGCCCTCCAGAACTTGGACACAGACTGAGACCCCCTATCCGACACCACATCGGAAGGCAACCCGTGAAGTCTCACAATCTCCCCAATGAACACCTGCGCCAGAGTTTTAGCATTAGGAAGAGCAGGAAGAGCAATGAAATGTGCCATCTTACTGAACCTGTCAACAACAACTAGTATGACAGTTTTCCCTGACGACGGAGGGAGGTCCGTAATGAAGTCCATAGACAGATGAGTCCATGGACGCTCCGGAACTTTCAAAGGTAAGAGGGTCCCAGACGGACGGGTATGTGGGGTCTTGGAGCGAGCACAAACCCCACAGGACGCGACAAAAGTTACTACCTCTTTATTTAAGTTAGGCCACCAAAACCGGCGTGAAAGGAGATCCACAGTTGCTTTACTCCCTGGGTGTCCTGCCAAAGCAGAATTATGATGTGCCTCGATAACTTTCTGTCTTAACTGATCTGGAACAAACAGTTTCCCTGGAGGTCCTACAGGGGCGTCCCCCTGAGCCTCCAATACCTCCTCCTCAAGCTCAGAGCATACAGCCGACACCACAACTCCCTCCTGAAGAATAGGAACCGGGTCATCCGTCTTCCCGGCCCCCGGGAAACTACGAGATAAGGCATCAGCCTTAACATTTTTTGACCCAGGACGATATGTGACGACAAAATTAAACCTGGTAAAAAACAACGACCATCTAGCTTGTCTGGAATTCAGACGTTTTGCAGATTCTAAATACAGCAGGTTCTTGTGATCAGTAATGACGGTGACTGGGTGTACTGCCCCCTCCAAAAAGTGACGCCATTCCTCAAAAGCCAACTTAATGGCCAAAAGTTCTCTATTGCCGACATCATAATTCCTCTCGGCGGACGACAATTTTTTAGAGAAGAAAGCGCACGGATGCCATTTACCAGGGGACGGACCTTGGGATAATACCGCTCCCACACCTACGTCAGACGCGTCTACCTCCACAATGAACGGTTGAGATGCATCTGGTTGAATGAGTATGGGTGCCGAAGCAAAACATTTTTTCAAGGAGGAAAATGCTTGACAAGCTTTGTCAGACCACCTAGAAAAATCCGTCCCTTTTTTTGTCATGTCAGTGAGAGGTTTGACAACAGATGAGAAATTACGAATAAACTTCCGGTAGTAGTTAGCAAACCCCAAGAAACGCTGCAGTGCCTTAAGATCCTCTGGCCGATCCCATTCAAGCACTGCTCTCACCTTCCCAGGGTCCATACGGAAACCGGAGGCTGAGACCAGGAAACCCAAAAACTGAAGTTCCTGTACGGCGAATACACACTTTTCCCATTTGGCGTACAGTTTATTGTCTCGCAAGATCTGCAACACCTGTCTCACATGTTCCTGATGAGACACAAGATCTGGCGAGTAAATTAAGATGTCATCTAAATAAACGACCACAAACTGCCCCACAAGGTGGCGACAGATGTCATTAACAAAATGTTGAAACACCGCCGGGGCAGTAGTCAGACCAAAAGGCATGACAAGGTTCTCATAATGTCCCTCCGAAGCTTTAAACGCCGTCTTCCACTCATCCCCCTCCTTTATCCTGATCAGATTATACGCCCCCCTGAGATCCAACTTAGAGAACCATTTGGCGCCCACAATCTGATTGAAGAGATCAGGAATAAGTGGGAGCGGATACGGATCTCGGACCGTAATCTGATTAAGCTCACGGAAATCCAAGCAAGGGCGTAGGCCTCCATCTTTTTTCTTCACAAAGAAGAACCCCGCGGCCACTGGGGAAGATGAAGGTCTAATATGCCCCTTGGCCAGACTTTCCGAAATATAATCCTTCATAGCCTGCCTCTCAGGACCAGAAAGGTTATATAACCTAGATTTAGGTAACTTAGCATCAGGAAGCAATTTTATTGAACAGTCATAGGGGCGATGAGGAGGTAATTCTTGACACCCCTTCTCTGAGAACACATCCTCAAAGTCCTCCAGAAAAGGAGGCAAAGTTCTAGGCACGACCGCACTGATGACCGTGTTCATGCAGTTACTCTTGCAAAATTCACCCCACTGGCTTATCTCTCTGGATTGCCAATTAATTACTGGGTTATGTTTAGCCAACCAAGGAAGTCCCAACACAATAGGAGTAGGAAGACCCTCCAACACATAACAAGACAATTGTTCTTTATGTATTGCCCCTACTCGAAGGTCTATGTTATGAACAGCTTGTACAAAGCTACCTTGACCGAGAGGCCTGGCGTCAATAGAGAATATAGGGATCGGTTTGGCCAATACACTCAGTTGCATACCTTGCACCTGGGCAAACCGAGCGTCCACCAGATTAGCCCCGGACCCACTATCAAGAAGAACAGAAATCCTCTCAGCTCTCGTACCTACCACCACCTCCACTGGTACGAGAAACTGAGACGGACCTGGGGACGAAGTACGTACTCCCAGGTTGTCGTCCACCACACAACCTGGGATTAACAGTTTTCCGGCGACTTCTTGCTCAGAGAGGCACGGGATGGACACCCCTCAACAAAATGTCCCTCTCTCCCGCAGAAGAAACACTTTCTTATCTTGCGGCGCACCGCCGATCCCCTCCTACGAAATGATGTCCCTCCCAACTGCATAGGTTCCTCAGAACAGACCAGGGAACCTCAATATAAGGGACTTTAGTAGTAGGTGGAGTCATAACAGGGGGCGGAGTTACCTCGCACCTCTCCCGAAGCCGTCTATCAATACGAATAGCAAGGGCCATAGCAGCCTCCAGTGACGGAGGAGAATCATACTGAGCCAAAACATCTTTTAATTTGTCAGATAACCCTTGACAAAACTGGCTCCTAAGAGCTGGGTCATTCCACTGAGTATCTGTGGCCCATCTACGGAACTCAGAAGAAAATTCCTCCGCCGGACGATCTCCCTGCTGTATCTTACGTAACTTCGTTTCAGCAAGGGAGACCCGATCCGGGTCATCATATACTAGACCCAGGGCAGTAAAAAATCGATCTACTGACTGGAGAGCCGGGGAGCCCGGAGGAAGAGAGAACGCCCAGGATTGAGGGTCCCCTTGTAAGAGCGAGATGACAATTCCCACCCTCTGCTCTTCACTCCCCGATGACCGAGGCCGCAGCCGAAAGTACAATTTACATGCCTCCCGGAAGGTAAAAAATTTGTCCCGCCCACCAGTGAACCTGTCCGGGAGAGCAACCTTAGGTTCAGATCTGGTTTGCTCCGGGGGGGACAAAACCTTGGACTTAATGTCCGTAAGCTCCATGGACAAACTCTGCAACTGCAGGGCAAGCTGGGCTACTGGATCCATGGTAGCTGGGGAGAATCTTTAGTAGGGCCGGTGAAAATGTCACGCTGTATAGCAGATATATATATATAATGTCAGTAATCTATCAAGTGGGACAACATTCTATATAACATATAAATAGGTAATATTAACATGTACATATAGCATAGTATTACCTGACATAATATCCTGTGGGTCAATACTGAATCCGTTTCACGCTGTCTCCGGCTAGAGGTGGACCGGGGTCTATGCTGACCCTAAACTGGGGTCCTGACTAGTCCCTCTACCTGGAGGTACTGTTAATGGTACAGAGGTCCAGGCCGCCAGCGTAAACCCTGTCTCCTATAAATCCCTGACCACTGTAATCTAGTCCTTAGAAGGACCCTGATTACCACCACAGGGAATGGACAGGTAACGGTTAACAAACAGTAAAGACAAACGAGAAAGACAGGGGATAAAGTAAATACTGTCTTACATACAACACTCAAACACAGAGGGAACACAAAAAGTCTAGGAGATAAACTATAAGCAGGAAGAGGAGAAACCACAAAGGAGCTCTTAGCTTAAGTCTTCTCAGAACCGATCCAATCTGCTGGTCTGTATGAATGCTTTCACCGGCATCTCCCAAGCAGACTGGCAGGTATATAAAGGAAGCTAATTAGTGCATAATCAACTGCAGCCGGGCGAGGCTGGACCTAGTCTTAGCACAGAGATAGGTAGAATTAACTCCCTCACTGCCAAACACAAAGCAACAGCAACTCAGCTGCGAGAAGTCAGAATGTGCAATCGCGACGATCTTCGTGGCGATACACCCATGACAGTACCCTTTAAGTGCAGCTCAGGAAGAAGCAATAGGGAAAAACATCACAGCTCTCATTGCCTCTGGGGCTATAGCACCAACAAAGTCTGTAGCGAACAGTCCCCTGTTTCCAGTGAAGAAAAAGGGCAAGAAGGGAGAGCCAGTTTCCTACAGAATGGTGCATGACCTCAGAGCCATAAATGCAGTAACTGAGCTTATATAATAATCCCTTTAAGAAATCTCTTCTCTATATTCTCACTAAGACATTATTTGCTGACTGAACCAGCAATATGACACGACATGTACCAAAGGTCAGCCAACAAAACATATTCTTGTAACTATTAGAATAATATCACCCTAAAGGGTATGCCACACTAAACAATATCGCTAACGGGATCGCTAAAAAACGTCACTATTTAGCGATCCTGTTAGCGATGTTGTTCAGTGCGGCAGCTTCCAGCGACGAGCTTCCTGCTGTGATCTCGCTCGTCGCTGGAATCGCTCCGGACCCTATTTTCTCGTCGGCGCTCCCGCTGGGTAAGTATCTAATCGCTGTGTGGCACCTTTTCTTAGCGATTTAGCGGTACTTTTGTACCGCTAAAGTCGTTAAGAAGATCGCTAACGGCGATAGCGTCGTTAACTATATCGCTAAATGTGGCCGCATTTAGCGATATAGAAACAATCCCGCTAGCGATCGCATTAGTATGCGTCGTTATCGTGATCACTAGCGGGATTGTTTAGTGTGGCAGTACCTTTATGATGGGAAGGGCAAATAATGGGTATAGGTAAATGATGATGAAGTATATAATCAATCAGTAGAGTAATAAAGATATAACTGCTTATGGTGACAGCTAGGGGTCCATCAAAGGGAACACCTGATGATTAGTGAATTCCTTAGTTAGATAACCAGTTGGTCAAACTGACATGACCTATGAGATACGTGACAAGATGTATTTACTGTAATAAATGATTTGCTAATATGTTCTGGAAAACACCATTACCTAATGCATGTATACGCCCAGTCCAGTTGATGAAATAAGCTGGCTGGGGAGTGATTAAATCAGATGACCTTGGCATCAGAAATAGAGACTTGTCTTCTGTGTCATTTCATCTCACCATCCTGCCTCGATCGAAGCTCCATCCAATCAGGCAATCATCTGATATCCTAAAAAGATCTGTTTAGGCCTAGACCTGACAATATATTACCACAGGCAAAAAATGTCCTAACTAAAGACCCTATTTAAAAGAAAGCTTTTAATTTAAATATTAAAGTGAAAAATGGAAAGACCCTTTTATATAAAACACATATTTCCATGATAAGGCAACCTCAGTTACGTACAGTACAGACCAAAAGTTTGGACACACTTTGTCATTTAAAGATTTTTCTGTATTTTCAGGACTATGAAAATTGTACATTCACACTGAAGGCATCAAAACTATGAATTAACACATGTGGAATTATATACTTAACAAAAAAGTGTGAAACAACTGAAAATATGTCTTATATTCTAGGTTCTTCAAAGTAACCACCTTTTGCTTTGATGACTGCTTTGCAAAATCTTGGCATTCTCTTGATGAGCTTCAAGAGGTTGTCACCGGAAATGATCTTCCAATAATCTTGAAGGAGTTCCCAGAGATGCTTAGCACTTGTTGGCCCTTTTGCCTTCACTCTGCGGTCCAGCTCACCCCAAACCATATCGATTGGGTTCAGGTCTGGTGACTGTGGAGGCCAGGTCATCTGGCGTAGCACCCCATCACTTTCCTCCAAGGTCATATAGCCCTTACACAGCCTGGAGCTGTGCTTGGGGTCATTGTTCTGTTGAAAAATAAATGATGGTCCAACTAAACGCAAACCGGATGGAATACCTTGCCGCTGCAAGATGCTGTGGTAGCCATGCTGGTTCAGTATGCCTTCAATTTTGAATAAATCCCCAACAGTGTCATCAGCAAAGCACCCCCACACCATCACACCTCCTCCTTGATGCTTCACGGTGGGAACCAGGCATGTAGAGTTCATCCGTTCACCTTTTCTGCATCGCACAAAGACACGGTGGTTGGAACCAAAGATCTCAAATTTGGACTCATCAGACCAAAGCACAGATTTCCACTGCTCTAATGTCCATTCCTTGTGTTCTTTAGCCCAAACAAGTCTTCTGCTTGTTGCCTGTCCTTAGCAGTGGTGTCCTAGCAGCTATTTTACCATGAAGGCCTGCTGCACAAAGTCTCCTCTTAACAGTTGTTATAGAGATGTGTCTGCTGTTAGAACTCTGTGTGGCATTGACCTGGTCTCTAATCTGAGCTGCTGTAAACCTGCGATTTCTGAGGCTGGTGACTCGGATAAACTTATCCTCAGAAGCAGAGGCGACTCTTGGTCTTCCTTTCCTGGGGCGGTCCTCTTGTGAGCCAGCTTCTTTGTAGCGCTTGATGATTTTTGCAACTGCACATGGGGACACTTTCAAAGTTTTCCCAATTTTTCGGACTGACTGACCTTCATTTCTTAAAGTAATGATGGCCACTCATTTTTCTTTACTTAGCTGCTTTTTTCTTGCCATAATACAAATTCTAACAGTCTATTTAGTAGGACTATCAGCTGTGTTTCCACCGGACTTATAAACAACACAACTGATGGTCCCAACCCCATTTATAAGGCCAGAAATCCCACTTATTAAACCTGACAGTGCCCCCCCGTGAAGTGAAAACCATTCCCGGTGACCACCTCTTGAAGATCATCAAGAGAATGACAAGAGTATGCAAAGCAGTCATCAAAACAAAAGATGGCTACTTTGAAGAACCTAGAATATAAGACATAATTTCAGTTGTTACACACTTTTTTGTTAGGTATATAATTCCACATGTGTTAAGTTTTGATGCCTTCAGTGTGAATTTACAATTTTCATAGTCATGAAAATACAGAAAAATCTTTAAATGAGAAGGTGTGTCCAAACTTTTGGTCTGTACTGTATATACTTTAACGTTTTAAGCTGCTAGCCTCCTCAACATGCTTCACCACTTAGGTGTCATCAGGGGAATGAAGCTAGAATGAGTTAGTGGTGAAACATGTTGGGGATGCTAGTAGCTGAGAACTTTTAACATCATATACCTAATAAGCAGGATCATATGATAAGGAGGATAGAGCAGTGCAATACAATTGTGGAAGATGCTGCACTAAATTCATGGCAATCAGCATTTAGCATTCAACCTATCAAAAGTTAAAGTATATATGCCATGATAGGTTCCCTCTATCATGGCAATATGTGTTTTTAATAATAGGGTCTTTTCCGTTATTAACTTTAATGCATGAATTTCAAGCTATATTTTAAATAGGGTCTTCAGCTAGGGTATTATTTACCTAGGCAATGTGGTAATATATGATCCTATAGGGTGGCTGAGCTGTCACTCACAGTGTCCTTAGGACACCATGAGTGGTGGAATCATGACAAAATTGTTATAAAAATGAGGTGGTGTAAATTATAGGAATAAAAGAAAGACCGAGAGAAAACCAATGTCCTAACATTAAATTGATGAAAAGACTTCATCAACTATACTTCAGTGCCATTCTTGATGAAGGATTTTCAAGATCCTAAAGGAAATCAAAAGGATAATGGATATTTTATTTTATCTAGAGATGTGATATTGAATTTTGTTAAAGGTTATACTTTCTGAGAAAATAAAATAAAAATATTATTGCAATGTGCTACTAAAACCCCTGCCAGGCTGCAACTCGCATCCATTGGGTGACCAAATATAGACACACTGCAGAACCAGCTCACGAAAGAGTATCATGAAATCATTGTTTATCCTTTGTATTTCAAAGCTGGTGATCTTGTGCCATACATACAGTCATAGACAAAAGTTTGAGAATGACACAAATATTAATTTTTACAAAGTCTACTGCTTCACTTTTTCTAATGGCAATTTGCATATACTCCAGAATGTTATAAAGAGTGATCAGCTTTACAGCAATTACTTGCAAAGTCAATATTTGGCTAGAAAATGAACTTTATCCCCCAAAACACATTTCAACATCATTGCAGCCCTGCCTAAAAAGGACCAGCTAACCTCTATTCAGTGATTGCTCCATTAACACAGGTGTGGGTGTTGATGAGGACATGGCTGGAGATCAATCTGTCATAAATAAGTAAGAATGACACCACTGGACACTTTAAAAGGAGGCTGGTGCTTGGCATCAATGTTTCTCTTCTGTTAACCATGGTTATCTCTAAAGAAACACGTGCAGTCATCATTGCAATGCACAAAAATGGCCTAACAGGGAAGAGTATCGCAGCTAGAAAGATTGCACCTCAGTCAACAATCTATTGCATCATCAAGAACTTCAAGGAGAGAGGTTCCATTGTTGCCAAAAAGGCTCCAGGGCGCCCAAGAAAGACCAGCAAGCGCCAGGACCGTCTCTTAAAAGTGTTTCAGCTGCGGGATCGGGCTACCAGCAGTGCAGAGATTGCTCAGGAATGGCAGCAGGCAGGTGTGAGTGCATCTGCACGCACTGTGAGGCAGAGACTCTTGGAGCAAGGCCTGGTCTCAAGGAGGGCAGCAAAGAAGCCACTTCTCTCCAGAAAAAACATCATGGACAGACTGATATTCTGCAAAAGGTACAGGCAGTGGACTGCTGAGGACTGGGGTAAAGTTATTTTCTCTGATGAATCCCCTTTTCGATTGTTTGGGACATCAGGAAAACGCCTCATTCGGAGAAGACAAGGTGAGCGCTACCACCAGTCTTGTCTCATGCCAAATGTTAAGCATCCTGATATCATTCATGCGTGGGGTTGCTTCTCAGCCAAGGGAATCGGCTCTCTCACAGTCTTGCCTAAAAACACAGCCATGAATAAAGAATGGTACCAGAATGTCCTCCAAGAGCAACTTTTTCCAACCCTCCAAGAGCAGTTTGGCGATCAACAATGCCTTTTCCAGCATGATGGAGCACCTTGCCATAAAGCAAAGGTGATAACTAAATGGCTCGGGGAACAAAACATAGAGATTTTGGGTCCATGGCCTGGAAACTCCCCAGATCTTAATCCCATTGAGAACTTGTGGTCAATCATCAAGAGACGGGTGGACAAACAAAAACCTAAAAATTCTGACAAAATGAAAGCATTGATTGTGCAAGAATGGACTGCTATCAGTCAGGATTTGGTCCAGAAATTGATTGAGAGCATGCCAGGGAGAATTGCAGAGGTCCTGAAGAAGATGGGTCGACTCAACACTGCAAATATTGACTTGCTGCATTAACTCATTCTAACTGTCAATATAAGCTTTTGTTATTCATATGTTTGCAATAATATTTCTGTCTGTGATAAAAACATCTGTCAAACACACATAAAAACCAGAGGGCAGCAGATCATGTGAAAATATAATATTTGTGTCATTCTCAAAACTTTTGGCCATGACTGTATTGGGATACATTGAGCTGAGAGGAAAAGTAAGGAAATGCATATCTGTAGCATTCTGTCCACTTTTTTCAGTGAAGATTTTCGGAGTGCTGCCTTTTTAGTATTTAGGATACTGAGTCGGGATCCTGAGGTTATTTTCGACAAATGTGACCTTTATTAGCTCATAAGTGCAATTTTTCTGTCCAATATACTGGGATATTTCAGTATTTTCACATTTTTTCATTGGATATTTCTGGAGTGCTGCCTATTTTTTGCATTTTGTATTCAAGGACCATAGGCTTTCACCCTATATTTTTTGGGTAGAGATGAGTGAATATATTCAATTGGAATTTAATTCTACATGAATGTTACAAAAATCCACATTCGTCAAAATGCTGATTTTTTGTAATTCACTTCTGGGTTTATCAAAGTGGCAGCCACTAGTCGCCTTTTTCTGAGCAGCAAAGAGACATGATGTTAAGGGCCTAAGGAATGCACCTAATAGATATTAAGGAGAGGTGCGTTCGCAGCCCGGGGTCCACCGTGCAGGCAGAGCCTGCTGCTAGTAAGATGGCGTAAATAGGCAGTATAAGCGAACTCTGTTATCCCGCAGAGTCGCAGATGTAAACGCCGTAGCACTATATGGCGGAATAAGCAGTCTCTGTTAACTCACAGAGCCGCTGTAACAAAGACTATGTCCTGTTAGACTCACAGGGAACACAGATGACTGCTAAGCGGATTGCAGTCTGTGGTCATGCAATCAGAACCCAAGCAATAATCTCCTCACCGGAGTAGCCGGTATTCTAATGGCGTTTTCAGTCGAGCCCTGAACACGTGCATACAATCTCCTCACCGGAGGTGCCGGTATTCTAGGGGCTTATTTCAACCAGACCTAATTACATGCATACATGACCACACTGGCGCAAGCACGTAACAAATTTGATATTAGCGCACGGCCGTGCGGTAAGGACAGCCTTTTATAGCAGCCACAAGAAAAAGACCTTCCAGGAAGGACCAATGGGAAGCTGCTTCAGAACATCAACAGCCACAGGACCTTCCTGAAGGACCAATAGGAGTGGCAGCTGTATCTGAGCATGTGACCCCTGATCTCCAATGGGAGATCTTGCTCTGGGCACGCTCAGATGAAGCAACAAAGGACTTAGTCCTAAAGACGTCTGCTCCCGCTGACCAGTACTGGCTACAATAGCAGGACCTGAAGACTCTGCACAGTATTAGACCGGGCGAGACACTGGGACCGATGTCTTTGCTGAGCAGGCTCCACTGCGGCCGAAGATGGATGGGGGACTGCAGCGGGACTGGTTCGAGACTCCCCTTGTGCAGCAGCAGGAACTCGAACCCTAACACATGAAAAGGTTAAAAAATTAAATAAATACTTATACTCATTTTACCCTATAGCCATCACTGTCACCAGTCATGCTTCTTTTCATCACCGAAACAAGCACAGAAGCAAGCACTGAAATCCATTGGCCTTTCATGCTAGGCTGGGACATTTCTGCGCAAGCAACATCATGGCGCATGTCATGACGTCCTGACCTTACACGCTTTCACAGAACCATTCTGGACATCATAAGAGCTAAAAGTTCCCGCCTAGCATTTATTGCCCAGGGATTTCAGTGCTCACGATGGTGATAAAATGTGACAAGTACCAGGTGGGTGAGGGACTTCAATACTCGCAATGGTGAAAAGATGCGACAAGGACCAGATGGGTGAGGAGTGGAGGGGCTGGAGAGGTGAGCAGTAAGGTGAGTAGAAATTTTTTACATTTTACATTTGTTATACTTTTGGATGTGGAAGATATAAAAAATTCATAGAGAATAACTTCTCTGCAAATGTAATTTGCTGTTAAAATCTGCGCAAACAGGTGAATTTGAAATTTGCCTGATCTGATCATCAACATCTCATTCACCAAATAAACAATCAGTCCTTAGTTGATCTGTTGGAAGCAGGTAAAATAGGCAGGTTTACAGATCCAATTGAGAAACTAAATAATTCAATAAGAGCAGCTCCAAAACATCAGGTCTTGAGAGGCGTTCCCACCATGTGTGGTTAAAAAACTACTGTTTGGTTACAAGGCAGGGCTCGGAAGCGAAAGAAAGCCAATGGAATTCAGGAACGCACAATTGGCTGGAACAGATTGCAGATGCTATATCATGGTTGAAGAGACACTGTGATGCCAAAACAGCAGAAACCCTCACAAGTGACCCCATTTGGTAAACTACACCTCTTGAGGAATTCATCTAGTGGTGTAGTGATCATTTTTAACCCACAGTCAATTCCCAGAATTGTACAACAATGGGCTGACTCAATATAAAATTATCATTTTTCCCACTAATATGTTACTTTGGCCCCAAATTTTCAATTTTCATAAGAGAAAATAGGAAAAAATGGACCACAAAATATGTTACACAATTTCTCCTTAGTATGCCAATACCTTATTTATGGTTGTATACTACTTTTGAGGCGAAGTGCAAAGCTCAGAAGGGAAAGAGTGCACATTTTGTTGGAATGGTTTGAGGATGCCATGTCACATTGGCAGAGCTCCTGTGTTATGGGTCTGCAACTCAGGAATAGAGCGGGGGATGAATCTGACCCTGCACTAGGACTAGACTCAATCCCTACAATAGTGCGGGCGACCTATTCCTTGCGAATAGACCCACCGGCGATCCTAGTCTAGACTCAAGCAAAGACCTGAAGGTGGGGGAAGGGGATCCTTGGAAAATCTAGGGACTGGGAACAAAACTCTGGTAGCCTCCTAGCAGGGAAAGGAAGCTGCAGAACCAAAAGGAAAAAACAAAAAGACTAAGTAAGCAGAATTAGAGGTCCCAGAACTGCACAAAGTATAGCACTAAGCTATCAAGGCTCCTAGCCAGAACAGAAGCGCATTAACACTATCTCCAGCAAGGACTGGGAGGCATATGCAGGGTAATAAAGGGTGATACAATCACCTACCAACGACAAGCCCAGCACCAGGGGAAAACAGACCAGCAGCCAGAAACCACCGCAAGATGGCGGATGGTCAAGCTGAATAAATTCTAACATCTTGAGGTGCCAGAACAGCAGAACCCCACATAAGTGACCTCATTTTACAAGCTACACCTCTCAATGAATTAATCTAGGGGTTTAGTGATTATATTTACACTATATTTGTGTCACAGCAATTTATACCATTGAGCAATAAAGAAAAATAATTATATTTTTACCACAAAAATTTCATTTTAGCCCCTGATTTTACATTATCACATGGAAAAATGAGTAAAAATGTCACCAAAATTTGTCACACAATTTCTGCTAAATAGGTCAATATCCCATATGTGTCTGTACAATACTGCATAGCCACATAATGAGACTTGGGAGGGAAGGAGCCCTATTTGACTCTGGGAGAATAAATTATTGTAGAATATTTTGTGGACTCCATATAAGTGCCCTTAAGTGCCAGAAGAGCAGAATTTCCCCTCAAGTGACCTTACTTTGGAAACTGCACCCTTCTAGGAATTTATCTAAGGGTACAGTGATGATTTTGACTCTATAGATGTTTGCCAGAAACAAGCAGCAATGAATGTTGTTGAGTGAAAATTGCAAACCCCTGAGGAATCCAATCAGTATAATGAGGCAGCAGAGTTACTCTGGACTCTAGCCTATGTTCAGTGGGGTCCTTTTCAGATGTGCACAAAATTGTGGCTGAGCACACCGCTAGATCATTGTCCAGATGGCATCCACAGTGTCTCAATTTGCTTCTTTATAGGGAATCTTCCACTGGAAGTTCTATATGAATCACGTATTTACAGAGATTTACACGGAAACCCTGATGTAAGCGCTCAACGCAGAGCACAGGATAATTGTGAGCCGAGCCTTACTGTTATCTTTGTGAGGCAGAATAAACCAATCAACAGCAGGTGAAGATTTGGTTTTATTTTTTACACCATTCCTGGTGTAGTGATTATACAACTTTATTCTTCTAGTTGGCACTATTGCAGCAATACCAGATTTTTATAATTTGATACCTGATTTTGATTGAGCCAATTCTCGAATGAGCCTGCGCTATCATCATGACGTGCATGTATGGCGGTTTGAAGGAACACACCTACCGCAGCTCCGAACTTGTGCAGCGAATGTCGTGAAAGGGTTAAAAGATAAACACAGAAACTAGATAAGGCAGATACAAGGAGAATATGTGAAATGTGGCGCTGGAGTAATGAGACTACCATACCATCACTATAAAGCAGGTGTCAACCTGTGCAATCCTCAATTCTTATGTCAGTAGTTGCTTTATTGATCCAATATTTGCTGAATAAAATTAAATGCCTCTTCAGCCCAAGCAACATCCTTGTCAAGCTAATTAATGCCCCATCCCTTAATCCCTGGCCTATAAATCAGTTTAAGGAGAATGCCATTGTTTACCACCTTCTGTGTTCACAAAAAATGCTTTAAATTCAACATGTTTAAATTGCTTTTACCTCATTATTCTAGACATTCTGTTGCTGAAGATTAATGATCTTCACATGAAATGGTCCAAAAATATAATTTATTTGTCTTCCTTATGTAGTCTTTAAATATTTCTATTCTAGTGATAATCTGTATTATTTTCCTTGAAGAATCCAATATTACAGTTCTAACTGAGACCTCTGCTCAAAATAAATCAAAAATATAGGTCACGAAAACTCAACAAATACTATGTATTTCTGGATGTATTCAATATGCAAATTACCTCTTCAAAAAAAGAGAGGACTTGTACTCTGTAGCGCCACCTATTGGAAGTAGCGATCCTGCAAGTCACAATCAACCCTTTAACGAGTCTTGTTATATGACTTAGGATAAAAGCCAAATCAGAATCCCCATTTGCAGACACGGTGTTTCGGACTATTGGTCCTCGTCAGTGCAAAGTAGGAGAGATCTGATTTGGCTGGATGAGAGGCTCTGGACTAGGGTCTAAGGGGTAATGTTTCTCCTTGTGGAGAGTGACATACTAGCTCTGGCGTGTCGAGGTAAGGAGGCTTATTCGCCGTGCAATGCTCCTCTGGGAAATTTAATATGCAAATTGCCTCTTCAAAAAAAGAGAGGACTTGTACTCTATAGCACCACCTATTGGAAGTAGCGATCCTACAAGTCACAATCAACCCTTTAACGAGTCTTGTAATATGACTTAGGATAAAAGCCAAATCAGTATCTCCATTTGCAGACACGGTGTTTCGGACTATTGGTCCTCGTCAGTGCAAAGTAGGAGAGATCTGATTTGGCTGGATGAGAGACTCTGGACTAGGGTCTAAGGGTAATGTTTCTCCTTGTGGAGAGTGACATACTAGCTCTGGCGTGTCGAGGTAAGGAGGCTTATTCGCCGTGCAATGCTCCTCTGGGAAATTTAATATGCAAATTGCCTCTTCAAAAAAGAGAGGACTTGTACTCTATAGCACCACCTATTGGAAGTAGCGATCCTACAAGTCACAATCAACCCTTTAACGAGTCTTGTAATATGACTTAGGATAAAAGCCAAATCAGTATCTCCATTTGCAGACACGGTGTTTCGGACTATTGGTCCTCGTCAGTGCAAAGTAGGAGAGATCTGATTTGGCTAGATGAGAGGCTCTGGACTGGGGTCTAAGGGGTAAGGTTACACCGTATCTGCAAATGGAGATACTGATTTGGCTTTTATCCTAAGTCATATTACAAGACTCATTGAAGGGTTGATTGTGACTTGTAGGATCGCTACTTCTAATAGGTGGCGCTGTAGCTCTGTAGCACAAGTCTTCTCTTTTTTTGAAGAGGTAATTTGCATATTAAATTTCCCAGAGGAGTATTGCACAGCGATTAAGCCTCCTTACTTCGACATGAGAGAGCTGGTATGTCACTCTCCACAAGGAGAAACCTTACCCTTAGACCCTAGTCCAGAGCCTCTCATCCAGCCAAATCAGATCTCTCCTACTTTGCACTGACGAGGACCAATAGTCTGAAACACCGTGTCTGCAAATGGAGATTCTGATTTGGCTTTTATCCTAAGTCATATTACAAGACTCGTTAAAGGGTTGATTGTGACTTGTAGGATCGCTACTTCCAATAGGTGGCGCTACAGAGTACAAGTCCTCTCTTTTTTTGAAGAGGAAATTTGCATATTAAATTTCCCAGAGGAGCATTGCACGGCGAATAAGCCTCCTTACCTCGACACGCCAGAGCTGGTATGTCACTCTCCACAAGGAGAAACCTTACCCCTTAGACCCTGGATGTATTCAGTAAGAAATGACAGATTATTTTCTCCCACATTAGCATCATGATCTATAATTAGGCTGTAATTCAATTTGGATATGTTTGTTCCCTGTTATAACCATAAAGTTCCTGAAGACATACAAGGGCTCAAATCACAATTACTACAGTACACCCTGTGCTACCTGTGCTGAGAAAATACTTGGCTCCACAATGAGAAACAAACCCAACAAAAACAGTAACTGTATTTATTTATTCACTTATATAGCGCCATTAATTCCACAGCACTTTACAAACAATATTGGCACTGTCCCCATTGGGGCTCACAATCTAGATTCCCTAGCAGTATGTCTTTGGAATATGGGAGTAACCCAGAGAAAACCCACGCAAACACGGGGAGAACATACAAACTCCTTGCAGATGGTGTCCTTAGTGGGATGTGATTTTATTCACAGATGTCCAATATGACAGCACTTACAGTGTGCTTTACATGTGTTATAATAACAGAACTTTTCCACAATTATATTTTCTTTTGACTTTCCACTTTTCAAGGGCACCTGCTCCCATGTTACCAGTATGCAGGTCTCTCAGACAGTTGCTGAATACACTGAACTTTTCACAGTCCTCTCTGGTATTCATACACTTCAATCCTTGCTTTCACTATCTGGCTTGTCCGTGATGCTCACTCGAACACCAGTCATCACTGTAGTACTTCAAATCAAAACTCCCTCTAGTTGTATTAATTCTTTTCTCGGTTTGGCTATGGTAGCTACTTGAGGCAACACATGCTTGCACTCTTTTTCTGTCTCTGCTCACTCGGACTTTGGTGTTACAACTACCGTAATCACCTTCCTTTTGCCTGTGATGAGCATACTGATATGCTGATATCAAAAGATCGTAGCCCAAACTTCTGTATCTGAGCCCTGCTGAATTCATCTCTCAGGTTGGTAACAAAATGCAATAGCTAATGCAAATATGCATTCATAAAGAAATGCAAAGTCATAGGGAAATATACCCAACATAATGGCAACAACTTAACTCATAAGAGTGAGTCTAGAGTCCTCCTTTATCGTCTTCCAGTCATACTTCTACCTTCTCAGTGTAAGGAGGGTCAGGGTTTAACCCTTTAAATGTCTTTTGCTGCTATATGTATGCATTTGTATATAATTTCTATGCACTGTACAGTGCCTTATTTCAGTGTTTATCATGTGGTATTTCATATAGATTTAGGTAGGGCAGTGCATCCTTTGCGGACATTAGAGGAGGGCACTTGTCGTATAGTAGGTATATCTGGGTAAATGTAGTTCTGCAAATGGCCACTAGTTGGGGCATATTAGTGCAGTGGTCCCCAACCTTTTTTGCACCAGGGACCGGCTTCAAGAAAGACCACTCTTCCATGGCCCGGCAGGGTGGGGATGGAGGTGTGGCAGGGGTGGGGCTTTGGTCATAAGGGGGCGGGGCTATGGACGGGTTGTAGTTTAGTAGTAGTGCATACTCATCATTTAATTATAACATTTATAATGTGAATGTGACTCCCTTGTATACAAGGCTCTGCTCCCACCCTTGTATGCATGGCTCCGCTCCCACCCTTGTTTATATGGCTCCGCTCCCACCCTTGTATGCATGGCTCCGCTCCCACCCTTGTTTATATGGCTCCGCTCCCACCCTTGTATGCATGGCTCCGCTCCCACCCTTGTTTATATGGCTCCGCTCCCACCCTTGTATGCATGGCTCCGCTCCCACCCTTGTTTATATGGCTCCACTCCCACCCTCCCATCCTGTATACATGGCTCCGCTCCCACCCTCCCATCCTGTATACATGGCTCCTCTCCCACCCTCCCATCCTGTATATATGGCTCCGCTCCCCCTCCCATCCTGTAAACATGTCTCCGCTCCACCCTCCCATCCTGTATATATGGCTCCGCTCCCCTCCCATCCTGTATACATGGCTCCGTTCCCATCCTCCCATCCTGTATACATGGCTCCGCTCCACCCTCCCATCCTGTATATATGGCTCCGCTCCACCCTCCCATCCTGTATATATGGCTCCGCTCCACCCTCCCATCCTGTCTATATGGCTCCGCTCCACCCTCCCATCCTGTATATATGGCTCCGCTCCACCCTCCCATCCTGTATATATGGCTCCGCTCCACCCTGCCATCCTGTATATATGGCTCCGCTCCACCCTGCCATCCTGTATATATGGCTCCGCTCCACCCTCCCATCCTGTATACATGGCTCCGCTCCAACCTCCCATCCTGTATACATGGCTCCGCTCCACCCTCCCATCCTGTATATATGGCTCCGCTCCACCCTCCCATCCTGTATATATGGTGCCGCTCCCCCCTCCCATCCTGTATACATGTCTCCGCTCCCCGTCCTCCCCCCTGTATACATGGCTCCGCTCCACCCTCCCATCCTGTATACATGGCTCCGCTCCCATCCTCCCATCCTGTATATATGGCTCTGCTCCACCCTCCCATCCTATATACATGGCTCCGCTCCAACCTCCCATCCTGTATATATGGCTCCGCTCCACCCTCCCATCCTGTATATATGGATCCGCTCCACCCTCCCATCCTATATACATGGCTCCGCTCCAACCTCCCATCCTGTATATATGGCTCTGCTCCACCCTCCCATCCTGTATACATGGCTCCGCTCCAACCTCCCATCCTGTATACATGGCTCTGCTCCACCCTCCCATCCTGTATATATGGCTCCGCTCCACCCTCCCATCCTGTATATATGGTGCCGCTCCCCCCTGCCATCCTGTATACATAGCTCCGCTCCACCCTCCCATCCTGTATACATGGCTCCGCTCCCATCCTCCCATCCTGTATATATGGCTCCGCTCCACCCTCCCATCCTATATACATGGCTCCGCTCCAACCTCCCATCCTGTATATATGGCTCTGCTCCACCCTCCCATCCTGTATATATGGCTCCGCTCCACCCTCCCATCCTATATACATGGCTCCGCTCCAACCTCCCATCCTGTATATATGGCTCCGCTCCACCCTCCCATCCTGTATACATGGCTCCGCTCCCCCTCCCATCCTGTATATATGGCTCCGCTCCCCCTCCCATCCTGTATACATGGCTCCGCTCCCCCGTCCTCCCACCCTGTATACATGGCTCCGCTCCACCCTCCCATCATACTTACCTTCCATCGCTGAACTTCCCTGTTTCCCTGTCGGCCGCTTCCTCCTGTGCACAGCGGTGACGTAATACCGCTCATTAAGGGCATGAATATGGACGCCACGCCTAGGGAGTGGCGTCACGTCCATATTCATTACCTTAATGAGCGGTACTACGTCACCGCTGCGCACAGGAGGAAGCTGCCGTGGCCGACAGGAATGCAGCGACGGAAGGTAAGTATCGATATCTTCTTGAAACCGGCGGCTGCAGCTGTTACTACAGTGCTGCAGCCGCCGGCTCCAACTGTGTACAGTGTTCTGTGCCGTGGCTCCGCGGCCCGGCAACAGAACTGCTACGGCCCGGTAATGGGCCGCGGACCGGCGGTTGGGGACCCCTGTATTAGTGGACCCAGTTAGAGCGTTGTTAGATGTTTAGTGTAGGTCACTGGTGGAACACTAGGTGTGGGCATTGAGCACATTCAGTGTAGTGGAGACCTGTCAGGAGGGGTTAAATAGGGGGAGTGTCAGTCGAGAACTAGTGAGAGGGACTTCCCAGATAGAGTCAGTCGGGGGTGGACTCTATTGCTGCTCGGATGTCCCTGGTCCTGAGCTCTGTAACGGACAGGAAGACAGAAGAGAATAAAGGTACCAGCAGTCATGTAGCTGGTGAAGGAATCACTGTGGAACTGTCAGCCTGTAGTCGGTGGGATAATGAAGTTGTAGTGCCAGTGGCAGAGCCACTGTGGGAACGCTCAACAGAAGTGTGCATGCTGTAGCAGAGGCGAGTGGGCCACTAGCGAGTATACGCGCAGGATAACCAGTAGGGGGTGGATGACCTAGTAGATGTGTATTTCTGTGACTGGATTGAAGTGTCTCCAGGGAAAGAGATCAAAGTGCTGTTTTCAATGGGCTCTTCGTCCTGAATTTACTTCGTGGTCCATTCTGGTGTAACAGAAGAAGGGAAGTGGAGTTGTGGAAGATGTATTGCTAGTATCGTTTCAGGTGTGCTAATGGTGTCTTGGATGTGCTATGTCCGGTGGAGAATAAAGCTGAACTGTTTAATGTGGTCCTGGACTCTGACTCAGATTATTTATACTCTGAAATGGGTGAGGATTAGCCCAGGGAGAAAGCAGCTGCCAGTGTGAAGAATGCAGATAGTGGTGGTGAGTCCACCCCCCGACCATTGCTTTACAAGTGACGTAGTCAGCAGGATCTCGCTGCCCCATCTGGCAGTGAAACCGTAGCGATGATGAAGTACATACTGATTGAAGAGCGCTATGAAAAGTACCATAAATTGGATGTGACTAAAGTACCAGATTGGACTAAGGAAGAGCTAAAAAAAGATTCTACAGACCCCAAGATGGCGACCGTCAAGATGGAGGATTGTGGCGCCAAAATGGACAGTTCTTGTCAACAACATGCACTTCGTGGGCGTGACAGCGTCCAAATGGCACCAACCCAGAACTGTCAACTATGTTGGAACCGCCCCCATGAGGAGGAGTGCACATAGAAGGATGTTCGCCCTTTTCCACCTAATGCTGGAAAATGGGTGGAAAGGTCAGCGAGGGCTCCACCCTGGAATGGGAGACACCCAGAAACAGAGTACCTGGCGGAGGAAAATCTCTCACCTGTGTCAAAGCAACCTAGGAGGCCGCCGGGATCAGGGCCTCAACATCAGGAGCCAGAGCATCTCTCCCCTACTCAGGAGCCAGTTCCATGACAGCGGGTACCAGAAGCGATGGCCAACTCTGATGAGACGGGGCCGGAAGAACAGGCCGTGCCGCAACCAACGTGCCCGGAAGCAGTTAAAGTGGGACCGCCAGAGATGGAACACAAGAGCACCCCGGAAACAAGTACCGGCAGTGACTGCAAGCTGACGGAGACCACCCTACCAGAGGAGGATGCCGCTGTCATGCCCAAAAGTGCTGCTGATATCCGTGAAAAGGAGGAAGTAGAGCAGGAAGAAACCCTGGCCTCCCGCATGCCTGCAGAAGATGAGGGCCAGCCTGAGCAGAACAGCGAGACCGCTAGCGGTGAGCCTTCACCCCAGCATGGGACGGGTCCCACAGCCCCTGCTCCATCTCATTCGCGGGGCAGCGCCGATGCTAGGCTTAAGACCCGCGCCACCTCGTCCCCGCACTCCTGTCAGGTTTCTGCAGAAGACAATCCCATCGGAGAAGATGTGGACCCACATTCAGAGGCTACCGATGACACCTCTGCCCCTGACCATGCTTTTCACCCTAGAGACTATGCGGCTGTAGAGTCCCCTTCAGCCCGTGCCAAGAGCCAGGCATCAAGTGAAAAAACCAAGCAGAATGCGCGTCACCGAAAGATCCTTGGCCCTTTTCCTTTCTAGTTCACGTTTGCACCTTTCAGGGACTGTTTCGCATCCCCCACGGTAGGAAACCCTACAACGCTCCCACGGAGAGCTGAATACGGTCCACAGGACCTGTGGGATAAACTGTTTTTGGTGTTTCTGTTCTTTTTGAGGCGCTTGGGCATATCTTGTGCTCCCCTCAAAGGAAGGGGGAGGGGCACCCTTCTGGCAGATGAATTTTGATATGGACATGTGCGTCATCGTGTCACCAAAAGGTGGACATTGCTGTTGCAGATTTATACCTCATATTAAGAGAATGGACATTATTGTTTTCCATGTGTGAAGTATCTTTGTAAAGAGAGTTTAATGTATGAGAAAAAATGTACAGTAAATTTATGTTTTGTAAGAGAAAAGGTTAATACTGCTTTTATATTGCCCGGGACAGGCGTGCTAATGGTGTCTTGGATGTGCTATGTCCAGAGAAGAATTAAGCCGAACTGTTTAACGTTGTCCTGGACTCTCTCTGAAACGATTACTCCAGGGAAGAAGCAGCTGCCAGTGTGAAGAATACAGACAGTGCTGGTGAGTCCACCCCCCCAACCAGTGCTTTACATCAGCTGAAGCCTAATTTTTTTTCATTAGAAAGGAGCATTGTATTCTGCCATGTATTGCATTATCATTAAGAATCAATATCCCTTTTGGTGTGTCTATGAGCTTCTTAATACATTATCATCTACCAGGATTTTTTAGAACTAGATCTCTGGAAAACGTTTAATCTTCTCCATAGCTGAAAAGAAGATAAATGGAAGACACCTTCCGAGATTTCCTGGACATTTTATTATTATTTCCCCGGAGCCACATTGATTCTGAACACCAGATACACATAAATAAAGTTCCTATTGAATACAGTATATCCACACTGATTTAGGAACTTTTCTGATCCTGTTTTAAGATGATGTCGGTCTGTATCTTCTTTTCTTTTTTGCATCTGTGATGAAACTGTAAACAAGAAATGACAATGTAGTTCAGTCTAAGTTCAGTCTAAGGGCTCATACTCACTGGCTGGAAAAAAATCGGTCCGTTTTCTGGACGGAAAAAACGGTACGATTCTAGTAAAATGTCATGCGATTTGCATGCGATTTTAAATCGCACCATGCGTTTTCCATGTGTTTTCCATCAGTTTTCCATCAGTTTTCCATCTGTATGCAATGCGATTTTAACATGAAGTTTTACATAGAGCAGTTATCTCTATGTAAAAAGTCATGTAAAAATCACATTGTAAAAAAAAAATGTACACAAAAAGCAAATAATTATATATATATATATATATATATTATAAAATATATATATATATATAGGTCATACACTTCTACATAGTATAATAGCCGCTAATTCATCCCGGCTATACTGTAAAATCACACTGACAGCTTTAATAAAGAATAGAAACAATACATATACACACATAGAATACATATATATATATATATATATATATATATATATATATGTCATTGTGACATATATAGATACATATATTTATAGTTCATACACTTCTACATACTGTAATAGCCGCTAATTCAATTGCCGGCTTTTGTGAAATCACAGAAGCCGACATGAAATGATACATTGTTTACACACAGTTAACCATGTCATTTCATGTATTTTAATATATGGTTTTAACTTACAATTACATAAGTGTATGTGTGCAAAATTTCACACATGTAAGGGTTAATTAAAGGTGTAAATTCGCTGAAAAAAAATGCGTGGGCTCCCGCTGCATTTTCTCCACCAGACAGACAAAGCAAGCGAGTGGGGGCAGATAATAATAGCCTAGGGAGGGTACTTTTTTTTGTGCCCCCCCTGGCTACTAACATCTGCCCCCAGACAGCCCAGAAAGGGCAAATCTCTAATTAGATTCGCCCTTTCTGGCACTTTGCCCGTCTATTCCCATTGCCCTGTAGAGGTGGCGAATGGGTTAATAAGGGGTTAAAGCCACCTTGCAATTGAAAGGACACTTTAAGCCAGGTTAATAATTGAGAGCTGTCAATTTTACAACTATCAATTATTAATCCTATTGAAGGAAATAAAAAAAAACACACACTTTAAGAATAAATAATTTTAATGAAATAAAAACACATTTTTTGACCATCTTTTATTTAACTCTTAATCCCTGTGAAGCCCTTGATCTCCTATAATAAAGAAAAAATAATAAAACAACATTATTCTTACCTATCTGGTGATCTGTCACGTCCCACGCTGTAATCCTTCACAAAGGGTTAACTAGTTTTCAGCTAAGCAGCGCAAGTAATTCTGCCTGCTCAGCTGAAAGCTCCTGAATGAATGAGCTTATCTCCAGCCGACAGGAGAGGATGTGATTACTGTGGGAAGCTTAATTGATTGCGTCCCACCTTCACTTTAGGTCAGGTCTGGGTGACCTGACCTGAAGTGAAAGTGGCAATAAATCAATTAAGCTCCACTCATTAATCACTTCCTCTCCTTTCGCTGGGAGAGGAAGTTATTCATTTGGGGGGTAACAGCTCAGCAGGCAGCATTAGCTCCCTGCTAGCTGTAACCTGTTAACCCTTTCTGATGGATTACAGCGTGGGACCTGACTGTGCATCGGATAGGTAAGAACAATTTTGCTTTTTTATTTTATTTTTATTACAGGAAATGGTTTTAGCAGGAAAATAAAATATGGTCAAAAACTGATTATTTCATTAAACTTCTTTATTATTAAAGTGTGTGTGTTTGATTTTTCTTTCATACAATAGGATTAATAATTAATAGTTGTCTAATTGACAGCTCTCAATTATTAACCTGGCTTAAAGTGACCTTTCAATTGCAAGGTGGCTTTAACCCCTTATTAACCCATTCGCCACCTCTACAGGGCAATGGGAATAGACGGGCAAAGTGCCAGAAAGGGCTAATCTAATTAGAGATTTGCCTTTTCTGGGTGTCTGGGGGCAGATGTTAGTAGCCAGGGGGGCACAAAAAAAAGTACCCTCCCTAGGCTATTATTATCTGCCCCCACTCGCTTGCTTTGTCTGTCTGGTGGAGAAAATACAGCGGGAGCCCACGCATTTTTTTTCAACGAATTTACACCTTTAATTAACCCCTACATGTCTGAATTTTTGCACACATACACTTATGTAATTGTAAGTTAAAACCATATATCAAAATACATGAAATAACATGGTTAACTGTATGTAAACAATGTATCATTTCATGTCGGGTTCTGTATTTTCACAAAAGCCGGTAATTGAATTAGCGGCTATTACAGTATGTAGAAATGTATGAACTATAAATATATATATATATATGTATGTGTCACAATGACATGTATATATATATATATGTATTCTATGTATATGTATCTAGTGTTTTGTGAGCTGTCAGTGTGATTTTACAGTAGCCAGGGATGAATTGCCGGCTTTTCAAAGGAGACTGGTGCGTATAAATCGGACAGCACTTGCATGGTGCGAGTGCTGTGCGATGATTTCTCGCACCCATTGACTTGCATTGGCGATTATCATGCCAAAATCGCATCAAATCGCAGCATGCTGCGATTTTTTTCTAACACCAATTTCTGATGAGAAAAAAAATCGCAAATGAGAACTCACCTATTGAATAACATTGGTCAGATTTGAATCCGATTTTTTTTCGGCTGAATATCATCCGTTTTCGGCGCCAGTGAGTATGAGCCCTAATTGACAGACCATCTGCCAAATGTCTTCAACATTTCTACAAAGGCAATGGTAGACGGATTGGAACCTGGACATAACGAGCAAACATCATATCTAGTGATGAGCGAGTACTAAAATGCTCGGATGCTCGTTGCTCGGGTCGAGCAAATTGGAATACTCGGGTATCGGACAGAACAACGAGCCCTATGTAAGTCTATGGGAAAATCAAGCATTTTTGCAAGGATTCCCCAGGGGGTCCTTTTAGGGTCTAAAAACATCTGAAATAGATGGGAACAGTGCTCAAATGACATGGGAACATCATGGAGACTACCACTGGAAGCATTTCTGACTCCTAGGTCAATGCTGTGACCAATGTTGTCAGAGTGTGACTCCACTTTTATAGGCGCACACTAAAACATACAAAAAAGAAACAAAAATGTATTTTCCAGGGAAATATGTGAAGGAAAACCCTTTCCAAGGTAATAATTTGTATGTAAGGTAAAAGAAATAGCCCCCTCAAAAAAATTGTACCTTCACCACTTATACTATGTTCACACGTAGCGTTTTTGATGAGTTTTTCAACTTTATCATTGCTTTCAACCAATACAAATGCATTCACTGGGAAATGTCATTTTAACATTTAACAACCTTAGCTGGCCATGTGGTGTGTGAAACATCATTAGACACATCCTGTTTCATTTATGAAGGAGGGACTCTTAAAGTCACAAAGCCAATTTTTATAGTGCCATAAGGGGGCATTAACCCCTTCATGGTCCAGCCTTTTTTGACCTTAAAGACCTTGCCATTTTTTGCAATTCTGACCAGTGTCCCTTTATGAGGTAATAACTCAGGAACGCTTCAACGGATCCTAGCGATTCTTAGACTGTTTTATCGTGACACATTGGGCTTCATGTTAGTGGTAAATTTAGGTCGATAATTTTTGCGTTTATTTGTGAAAAAAATGGAAATTTTGCGAAAATTTAGAAAATTTTGCAATTTTCAAATTTTACATTTTTATTTTGTTAAACCAGAGATATGTCACACAAAATAGTTAATAAATAACATTTCCCACATGTCTACTTTACATCAGCACAATTTTGGAAACAAAATTTTTTTTTGTTAGGAAGTTATAAGGGTTAAAAGTTGACCAGCGATTTCTCATTTTTACATTAAAATTTACAAAGCCATTTTTTTACGTACCACCTCACATTTGAAGTCACTTTGAGGGGTCAATATGACTGAAAAGACTCAAAAGTGACACAATTATAAAAACTGCACTCCTCAAGCTACTCAAAACTACATTCAAGAAGATTATTAACCCTTCAGGTGCTTCACAGGAGCTAAAGCAACGTGGAAGGAAAAAATAGACATTTTAATTTTTCCAACAAAAATGTTCTTTTAGCATCAATTTTTTCATTTTTACATGGGCAACAGGATAAAATGGGTCATAAAGTTTGTTGGGCAATTTCTCCTGAGTTCACCGATTCCTCATATGTGGTCATAAACCACTGTTTGGGTGCACGGCAGGGCTCAGAAGGGAAGGAGCGCCATTTGACTTTTTGAATGGAAAATATGCTGGAATATTTAGCGGTTGCCATGTCGCATTTGGAGAGTCCCTGTGTGCCTTAACATTGGAGCTCCGCCATAAGTGACCCCATTTTGGAAACTAGAATCCCCAAGGAACTTATCTAGATGCATAGTGAGCACTTTGAACCCCAAGGTACTTCACAAATTGATCCGTAAAAAAGAAAGTACTTTTTTTTCACAAAAAATTTCTTTTAGCCTCAGTTTTTTCATTTTCACATGGGCAACAGGATAAAATGGATCCTAAAATTTGTTGGGAAATTTATCCTGAGTACACAGATACCTCATACATGGTCATAAACCACTGTTTGGGCGCACAGCAGGGCCCAGAAGTGAAGGAGCACCATTTGACTTTTTGAATGGGAAATTAGCTCCAATCGTTAACGGATACCCCCCACATGTGACACCATTTTGGAAACTAGAACTCTTATGGAACTTATCTAGATGTGTTGTGAGCACTCTGAACCCCCAAGTGCTTCACAGAAGTTTATAACTCAGAGCAGTGAAAATAAAAAAATCATTTTTTTCCTCAAAAATGATTTTTTTTAGCCCGCTATTTTTTATTTTCACAAGGGTAACAGGAGAAATTGGACCACAAAAGTTGTTGTGCAATTTGTCCTGAGTACACCAATACCCCATATGTCGGGGGGAACCACTGTTTTGGCACATGGGAGAGCTCAGAAGGGAAGGAGCGCCATTTTGGAATGCAGACTTGCTGGAATGTTCTGCGGGCGTCATGTTGCGTTTGCAGAGCCCCTGATGTGCCTAAACAGTAGAAACCCCCCACAAGTGACCCCATTTTGGGAACTAGACCCCACCAAGGAGCTTATCTAGATGTGTAGTGAGCACTTTGAACCTCCAAGTGTTAGGGTTCGATTTCCCGCTGCTGCACAAGGGGAGTCTTGAACCCGTCCCGCTGCGGTCTCCCATTCTTCTCCGGCCGCAGTGGAGCCTGCTCAGCATAGGCGTCGGTCCAGGCGTCTTGCCCACTCCACTCCTGGGCAGTGACTTGTTGCTGCCTTTCCTGGATCTGCTATTATAGCCAATGCTTTAGCAGACGTCTTTGGGACAAAGTACTGCATTTTCCCTTCTGAGCATGCCCAGAGTGAGATCTCTCATTGGAGATCAGGGGTCACATGCTCAGGTACTGCAGCAGCTCCTATTGGTTCCCCAGGAAGGCCCTGTTACTACGAGTCTTCTGGAACAGGTTTCTCATTGGTCCTTGTTCCTGGAAGGTCCTGTAGCTGTTGCTATAAAAGGGTAGCATGGCTGGGCCGCCATGCGCTAATATCAACCATTGTATGCTATGCGCCAGTGTGGTCATGCGTGTGTGTGGTTAGGGACCCGGCTGAAATAAGCCACTAGAATACCGACTTAATCGGTGAGGAGTTTGGTGTGCTAGCTGGTCAGGGTCGGTGTCCTAGATGCCCTAGATTACCGACATAACCGGTGAGGAGTTTGATTGCCGTATTCAGGGTCTGGCGTTCAGACGCCATAGATTGCGGGTGACTCCCGCGAGGACATTAGCGCATGACCACGTATTATGCTCGCTTAGCAATTATCCGTGTACCTGAGAGCCTGACAGGACACGGTACTTTTTCTCAGCGGCTCTGTGACGTAACAGGGTTCGCTTTTGACGCTAGACAGCACCCTAGCGTTTTACTTTGCGGCTCACTGAAGTTAAGTGAGTTCGCACCTATCGCCATATAGCGCTGTGGCATCCCGTTAGTGGCTCTGGGGATTAACAGAGTTCGCACTTACTGCCACAACGCGCTACGGCGTTTATTTTTGCGACTCTGCGGGATAACAGAGTTCGCTACTTTCGCCATCTTATTAGCAGTGGGCTTCGCCTGCACGGTGGACCCCGGGCTGCGAACGCACCTCTCTATTATATCTATTAGGTGCGTTCCGCAGACCCTAACATAATATTAGCGCCAGGGTCTGGCTAGTAAAATGGCGGATGACCAGCGTCTAAGGCAGTATATCCAGCAGCTGGAGGGAAGGTTGGCGGCTCTTGAGCGCACAACCTCAGCTGTGGATATTACCGCAGTCGCTGTTCAGGCTGCTAGCGTGGCTGCAGCCAGTTTGTCCTCTGCTACCTCTGTCCCTACATTATCCCACCTCCCGCTTCCTGACAAGTTTGCCGGTGACAGCAAGCAATGTCGGGGATTCGTGAGTCAGTGCTCTATACAGCTCGAGCTTCTGGCTGCACGTTTCCCCACGGATCGGGCACAAGTGGGTTTTGTACTGTCTCTACTCTCGGGCAGAGCGTTGGAGTGGGCAACACCGCTGTGGGAGCGTGACGATCGTGTGGTGCGGAGTGCTCCTTGGTTTTTGGAGGCTCTGAAAAAGGTCTTTTTAGGACCTCAGGTCACGCACGATACGGCACTCCAACTGCTGACAATGTCACAGGGCTTGTCCATGGTCAGCCAGTTCTCAGTCCAATTTCGGACTTTGGCCTCTGAATTAGAGTGGCCAGATAAAGTTCTTATTCCAGTGTTCTGGAGAGGACTGGCAGACCATGTAAAGGATGCTTTGGCTACCAGGGAGATTCCTGCCACACTGGAGAAACTCATTTCTATATCTACCCGCATCGACCTCCGTTTTCACGAGCGGAGGTTAGAGCGGACCCAGTGTAGGCAGAGGTTTCGGCTGGCACCCACCTTTGCCAAACCTCTGGAATTTCCCGTTCGGGCGTCTGACTCCCCAGAGACCGTGGAGAATACTCGAGTGGGATCTAAGTCTCGGACCACTCGAGTATCCGTGGTCTGTAGAGTGTGTCAGCAGTCAGGACATTATGCCAACCGATGTCCCCAGCGAATAAGTAAACGGTCATGTTCCGTGACCATGGGTGCAGGGTCATTAGACGCGAGGGATTTTGCTCCGAAGATGCTCCTTAAAGGGTTAATCTCTCTAGGTTCATCCACCCTTCCCGCCAAGCTTTGTGTGGACTCTGGGGCAGAGGGGAATTTTATGTCCTCCTCCTTTGCCTCTAGCCATTCCATACCGCTGGTGACGCTCGCCGAGCCAATATCGGTGAGAGTGTTGAATGGAGCAATCCTGCCCTCACAAATCACCCACCAGACTGTCACTCTACCTCTGTCTATGTCTCCTTCACATCAGGAGAATATATCCCTTTTTGTCCTTCCTGAGGGAATAGATGAGGTTTTGTTGGGATTACCCTGGCTTCGCCACCACTCTCCCCATATTGAGTGGTCCTCTGGGAGAATACTGGGTTGGGGTGATCATTGCAGAGACAAATGTCTCAGAGAGGACGTTCAGGTTTCCACAACGGAGATACCCATAGATCTTGATTCTCTTCCCAAGGTTTATCGGTCATACGCAGACGTATTCTCCAAAAAGGCAGCGGAGACTCTGCCGCCTCATCGCCCTTATGACTGTCCTATAGACCTCTTGCCTGGAACGGAGCCCCCTCGGGGAAGAGTGTATCCTCTCTCTCTTCCTGAGACGGAGGCCATGTCACAATACATCCAGGAAAATCTGGCCAGAGGGTTTATTAGGAAGTCAGTGTCACCAGCAGGGGCAGGATTTTTCTTTGTGCAGAAGAAGAATGGAGAATTACGACCGTGTATAGACTATAGGGGTCTTAACGCCATTACCGTTAAGAACAAATATCCTTTGCCCCTAATATCTGAGCTCTTTGATAGGCTCCGGGGAGCAAGGGTATTTACTAAGCTGGATCTTCGTGGTGCCTATAACCTGATCCGCATCCGTGAGGGGGACGAATGGAAGACGGCGTTCAATACCAGAGATGGACATTACGAATATCTTGTGATGCCCTTCGGGCTCTGTAATGCTCCAGCCGTCTTCCAAGATTTCGTAAATGACATCTTCCGGGACATGCTTGCCACCTCTGTGGTAGTCTATCTGGATGACATTCTCATCTTTTCTCCAGATATGGACACCCACCGGAGAGATGTTTGCAGGGTCTTCGACCTCTTGCGGGCAAATTCCTTATATGCGAAGTTGGAGAAGTGTGTGTTTGAGCAGGAGTCTTTGCCATTCCTGGGCTATATGATCTCCACTCAGGGATTGGCTATGGATCCTGCCAAACTACAGGCTGTAATGGATTGGAGGGGTTATGGACCTGAGGATAGATCCTGGGAGCCTGCCGAGCATGTTCACGCTCCGCAGCTCATCGCTGCCTTTGAGCGCAGCAAGGCCCAGAGAAGGGGGGGCCCTAGCAGGGGGGGTAATGTTAGGGTTCGATTTCCCGCTGCTGCACAAGGGGAGTCTCGAACCCGTCCCGCTGCGGTCTCCCATTCTTCTCCGGCCGCAGTGGAGCCTGCTCAGCAGAGGCGTCGGTCCAGGTGTCTTGCCCACTCCACTACTGGGCAGTGACTTGTTGCTGCCTTTCCTGGATCTGCTATTATAGCCAATGCTGGAGCAGACGTCTTTGGGACAAAGTACTGCATTTTCCCTTCTGAGCATGCCCAGAGTGAGATCTGTCATTGGAGATCAGGGGTCACATGCTCAGGTACTGCAGCAGCTCCTATTGGTCCGCCAGGAAGGCCCTGTTACTACGAGTCTTCTGGAACAGGTTTCTCATTGGTCCTTGTTCCTGGAAGGTCCTGTAGCTGTTGCTATAAAAGGGTAGCATGGCTGGGCCGCCATGCGCTAATATCAACCATTGTATGCTATGCGCCAGTGTGGTCATGCGTGTGTGTGGTTAGGGACCCGGCTGAAATAAGCCACTAGAATACCGACTTAATCGGTGAGGAGTTTGGTGTGCTAGCTGGTCAGGGTCGGTGTCCTAGATGCCCTAGATTACCGGCATAACCGGTGAGGAGTTTGATTGCCGTATTCAGGGTCTGGCGTTCAGACGCCATAGATTGCGGGTGACTCCCGCGAGGACATTAGCGCATGACCACGTATTATGCTCGCTTAGCAATTATCCGTGTACCTGAGAGCCTGACAGGACACGGTACTTTTCTCAGCGGCTCTGTGACGTAACAGGGTTCGCTTTTGACGCTAGACAGCGCCCTAGCGTTTTACTTTGTGGCTCACTGAAGTTAAGTGAGTTCGCACCTATCGCCATATAGCGCTGTGGCATCCCGTTAGCGGCTCTGGGGATTAACAGAGTTCGCACTTACTGCCACAACGCGCTACGGCGTTTATTTTTGCGACTCTGCGGGATAACAGAGTTCGCTACTTTCGCCATCTTATTAGCAGCGGGCTTCGCCTGCACGGTGGACCCCGGGCTGCGAACGCACCTCTCTATTATATCTATTAGGTGCGTTCCGCAGACCCTAACACCAAGTGCTTCACAGAAGTTTATAAGCGCAGAGCAGTGAAAATAAAAAAATCATTTTTGTTCCTTAAAAATCATTTTTTGGCCCGCTATTTTTTATTTTCCCAAGGGTAACAGGATAAATTGGACCCCAAAAGTTGTTGTCCAGTTGTTCCTGAGTACGCAGGTGCCCCATATGTGGGGGGGAACCACTGTTTGGGCACACGGCAGGGCTCAGAAGGGAAGGAGCGCCATTTGACTTTTTTAATGGAAAATTGGCTCCAATCGTTTTGAGATGCGGACTTGATGGAATGGTCTGCGGGCGTCATGTTACGTTTGCAGAGCCCCTGATGTGCCTAAACAGTAGAAACTCCACACAAGTGACCCCATATTGGAAACTAGACCCCGCAAGGAACTTATCTAGATGTGTGGTGAGCACTTTGAACCCCCAAGGGCTACACAAGTTTATAACGCCCGGGCATGAAATTAAAAAAATCATATTTTTTCCACAAACATGATCTTTTAGTCCCCAATTTTTTTTATTTTCCCAAGGGTAACAGGAGAAATTAAACCTCAAAAGTTCAATTTGTCCTGAGTACGCTGATATCCCATATGTTGGAGAAAACTCTGTATGGGCACACGTCGGGGCTCGGAAGGGAAGTAGTGACGTTTTGAAATGCCGACTTGATGGAATGGTCTGCGGGCGTCATGTTACGTTTGCAGAGCCCCTGATGTGCCTAAACTGTGGATACCCCCCACATGTGACACCATTTTGGAAACTAGAACCCTTATGGAACTTATCTAGATGTGTTGTGAGCACTCTGAACCCCCAAGTGCTTCACAGAAGTTTATAACTCAGAGCAGTGAAAATAAAAAAATCATTTTTTTCCTCAAAAATGATTTTTTAGCCCGCTATTTTTTATTTTCACAAGGGTAACAGGAGAAATTGGACCACAAAAGTTGTTGTGCAATTAGTCCTGAGTACACCAATACCCCATATGTCGGGGGGAACCACTGTTTTGGCACATGGGAGAGCTCAGAAGGGAAGGAGCGCCATTTTGGAATGCAGACTTGCTGGAATGTTCTGCGGGCGTCATGTTGCGTTTGCAGAGCCCCTGATGTGCCTAAACAGTAGAAACCCCCCACAAGTGACCCCATTTTGGAAACTAGACCCCCCAAGGAGCTTATCTAGATGTGTAGTGAGCACTTTGAACCCCCAAGTGCTTCACAGAAGTTTATAAGCGCAGAGCAGTGAAAATAAAAAAATCATTTTTGTTCCTCAAAAATCATTTTTTGGCCCGCTATTTTTTATTTTCTCAAGGGTAACAGGATAAATTGGACCCCAAAAGTTGTTGTCCAGTTGTTCCTGAGTATGCAGGTGCCCCATATGTGGGGGGAACCACTGTTTGGGCGCACGGCAGGGCTCAGAAGGGAAGGAGCGCCATTTGACTTTTTTAATGGAAAATTGGCTCCAATCGTTTTGAGATGCGGACTTGATGGAATGGTCTGCGGGCGTCATGTTACGTTTGAAGAGCCCCTGATGTGCCTAAACAGTAGAAACTCCACACAAGTGACCCCATATTTTTAAACTAGACCCCGCAAGGAACTTATCTAGATGTGTGGTGAGCACTTTGAACCCCCAAGGGCTACACAAGTTTATAACGCCCGGGCATGAAAATAAAAAAATCATATTTTTTCCACAAACATGATCTTTTAGTCCCCAATTTTTTTATTTTCCCAAGGGTAACAGGAGAAATTAAACCTCAAAAGTTCAATTTGTCCTGAGTACGCTGATATTCCATATGTTGGAGAAAACTACTGTATGGGCACACGTCGGGGCTCGGAAGGGAAGTAGTGACGTTTTGAAATGCCGACTTGATGGAATGGTCTGCGGGCGTCATGTTACGTTTGCAGAGCCCCTGATGTGCCTAAACTGTGGAAACCCCCCCAAGTGACCCCATTTTGGAAACTAGACCACCCAAGGAACTTATCTAGATGTGTAGTGAGCACTTTGAACCCCCAAGTGCTTCAGAGAAATTTATAACCCAGAGCCATGAAAATAAAAAATCATTTTTTTCACTCAAAAAATGATTTTTTTAGCTCACAATTTTTTATTTTCACAAGGGTAACAGGAGAAATTGGACCCCAAAAGTTGTTGTCCAGTTTGTCCTGAGTACAAACATATGTGGGGGGGAACCACTGTTTGGGCACACGTCAGGGCTTGGAAGGGATGTAGTGACGCTTTGAAATGCCGACTTCATGGAATGGTCTGCGGGCATCTTTTTACGTTTGCAGAGTCCCTGATGTGCCTAAACAGTAGAAACCCCCCACAAGTGACCCCATTTTGGAAACTAGCCCCCCAAGAAACTTATTTAGATGTGTGGTGAGCACCTTGAACCCCCACGTGCTTCACAGAAGTTTATAATGCAGAGCCGTGAAATAAAAAATCAATTTTTTTTCCACAAACATGACCTTTTAACCCCAATTTTTTTCCCTAGGGTAACAGGAGAAATTAGACCCCCAAAGTTGTTGTGCAATTTTTCCTGAGTACGCTGATATCCCATATGTGGGGGTAAAACCACTGTTTGGGCACACGACTGGGCTCGGAATAAAGGGAGCACTGTTTGACTTTTTGAAAGCAAAATTTGCAGGAATAAATGGTGGCGCCATGTCGCGTTTTGAGACCCCCTGGTGTGCCTAAATAGTGGAAACCCCTCAATTCTAACTCCAACCCTAACCCCAACACACCCCTAACCACAACCCTAACACCTACATACCCCTAACCCTAAGCCAAACCCTAACCATAACATAAATGAGGGTGAATGGCAGCGTTAACGGACTGCGTTACACCGCGTTATACCGTGGTGTAATGCAGTCCGTTTAACGGACTGCCATAACGCGATATGAATCCAGCCTAACCCTAATTATAACCCTAACCCTAATGCTAACCCTAACCCTAGTCCTAACCTAACCCTAAGGCTAGGTTCACAGTACGTTTTACCAGCCCGTTCAACACATAGCATTACCGGGCTGGTAACGGTATAGCATAACGCGATCGCGTTATGCTACACCCGCTAGCGCAGAGGAATCAGCAGATGATTTGTCTGTGCTAGCGGTGACGGAGCCCAGACGCTGCAGCCCGCGTCCGAGGCTCCGTCACTGAATGACGTCACGTCACGAACGCATGCACGAACGCATGCCGCTTTGCGGCATGTGTTGCGATGAGCCCGCAAATGGGGGTGAATGGTAGCGTTAACGGACTGCGTTATACCTAACAGACTGCCATAATGCGATATAAATCCAGCCTAACCCTAATGCTAACCCTAAGGCTAACCCTAACCTTAAGGCTAACCCTAACCTAACCCTAACTGTAATTCTAACCCTAATAGAAAAAAATATATATATTTTTTATTTTTTGTCCCTACCTAAGGGGGTGATAAAGGGGACGTTTATTTAAATTTTTTTTATTTTGATCACTGTGAGAGTTTATCACAGTGATCAAAACAAATTTTTGGATTTTGGAAGGCGCACAGCACATGCGACAGCCGGCGGGCGCACTTGCGCATGCGCCCGCCATTTTCCAAGATGGCGGCACCCATGAAGAGTCGGGACGGATCAACGGGCACCAGAAGACAGGAGGAGGTGAGAAGAGACAGGGGGGTGATCGGAAGGCTTGGGGGAGCGGACCGGAGCGGAGGGGAGAGGACCGGAGCGCAGGGCAGCAGATAGTAACGGCGGTGACCGATCGCTGCCATGAATCGGTGGCGGCGGTCGATCACCGCTGTGTGGGGAGGGTGGGAACTGGGTGTCCAGCCATGGCCGATGCTATTGCAGCATCAGCCATGGCTGGATTGTAATATTTCACCAAATTTCATTGGTGAAATATTACAAATTGGTCTGATTGGCTGTTTCACTTTTAACAGCCAATCAGAGCGATCGTAGCCACGTGGGGGTTAAGCCACCCCTACTGTGGTGATGCACAAAGGGTCTTGTGCCTGCGGGTCGGGTGACCTTCCAGTGACCCCGGTCACCCGACCCACAGGAACATGATTTATACCATGATGCCTACATCGGCGTCATGGGTCGGGATGCCACTGGTTTTCATGACGCCGACGTAGGCGTCATGGGTCGGGAAGGGGTTAATCTTCTTAAAGAGCCATTATTAAACAGTGGGTCTCCTATACAGTTATTGCCTATGCAGTGAGTGGCTGGGCAGCCAAAAATTATGATGCACACCAATACCCCTTTGAAGAGTTGTACAGGAGGGCCTCCTGAAAAAATGTTCCCATTATAAGAAAGTGGCTCTCCCATAGTGTTTGCCTTTGCATTGAATGCAAGGCCTGCCTGCAACAAAGTTACACGTACCCCATTAACACTTGGAACAGACGTCCTGGATGGCAACATGAAACCAAAGTTCCCATTTTTTTCATTTGGTACTGCCGTACAGTGAGCCTATGCCAGTGTTTCGCAAACTCCAGTCCTCACGGCCCCAAAGGGTCATGTTTTCAGGATTTCCATTGTGTTGCACAGGTGAGAGAATTCCTGATTCCTTGATGATACTTCCACCATCTGCGCAATACAAAGGAAATCCTGAAAACATGACCCGTGGGGACTGCGAGGACTGGAGTTTGGGAAACACTGGCCTATGCATTGAATGCAAGGGCTGCCATGCACCAAAGTAACATGTAAGGGGTTGCAATGTACAGTATCTCCCTTTAACCCCTTTAAATAAGTCCCGCTTGATATAATTGTGGTTTATTAATATTGTGCATATGTAAAGTATGTTTGCTGCTTCTGAACTGTATGTACTGTATTAATATAGGAAATGTGAAGTTTCCTTTTCTGCCACTAGATGAGAGTATTATAGTTATATAGTTTTAAGTAAGGGTTAGTATACAGATAGATAATATAGGAGGGATCACGGTGGACAAGACTGGAAGGACTTCCTGATAGAGTTAGTTGGGGCAAGGGTGCCCATTCAGCTCGGGTGGGCTAATCAGCCCCGGGCAACACCGTGTTATGCAAGGTTTGACAAGATCAGGGCCCAGCCATCTAGTATCAGCAAAAATCAGCAGTGGAAGCAGTGAAGACAGTGCTAGCAGTGCAGTAATAGTGGGACTGCAGTTGCTAGAGGAGACTAAGTCGTACGGTCAGATCACTCATCATGTGGCAGCTTATTGTGTGGGCTGATGCCCTCAGAACCAAGGCAAAATGGCTGAGGGAACTCCAAGCAAAGTAAGTCTGAACAGGGAGGACGCTGAGGAACCGAAAGATACGGTCCGTCCCGGAAGCGAGCTTAGTGGCAGAAAGAGGAGAACAGGCAAAGAGGAAGAATTGTGTATTGTGGAACCTGATATTAATGCTGTGAAGAATATGGATGGGCTGTGTACAGAAATGAGTAAAGTTGTTTATCTAAAAGTTGAAATGGACGGTGTCTCTATTTACGCGAGACCGTCTATATGGAGACTTCAGCAACGCAACGAGTAGACCGTGATGGCGTAGATAGTGAAGACAGGTACGCAAAGAGATGGACCATGTTTTTCTGTAATGGGAGTCCAGGGCGTGTTAAAGGGAATGCTCTCAGTCACGACTACCACCCTGGTCCTCCCTCACAACACACCCCAATAACCCTTTCAACAGATGTACTTGAGGGCATCATGACAAAAATGTTCCTATTAGAAGAAAATGTGTCTCCCATACTGTTAGCCTATGCATTGAATGCAAGGCCAGCCCTGCACCAAAGTAACATGCACCCCAATAAACCTTTGAACCCACATACAGGATGGGCACATGAAAACCAAGTTCACATTACTCATTTGGTACTCCCATACTGTTTGTTTATGCATTGAATGCAAAGCCTGCCCTGCACCAAATTACCATGCACTCCAATAACACTTGGAACAGACGTCCTGGATGGCCACATGAAAACCAAGTTCACATTACTCATTTGGTACTCCTATTCTGTTTGCTTATGCATTGAATGCACGGCCTGCCCTGCACCAAAGTAACATGCATCCCAATAACACTTGGAACAGATGTCCTGGATGGTCACATGAAACAAAATTTCCCATTTTTTTAATTTGGTACTGCCATACTGTTATCCTAGGCACTGAATGCAAGGCCTGCCCTGCACCAAAGTAACACACACCTCAATAACCCTTTCAACAGACGTAGTTGAGGGCCTCATGACAAAAATGTTCCCATTAGGAGACAGTGTGTCTCCCATAGTGTTAGACCCTGCATTGAATGCAAGGCCTGCCCTGCACCAAAGTAACATGCACCCCAATAACACTTGGAACAGATGTCCTGGATGGCCACATGAAACCAAATTTCCCATTTTTCTATTTGGTTACTGCCATACTGTTAGCATATGCATTGCATGCCAGGTCTGCCCTGCACGCACCCCAATAACCCTTTCAACAGATGTATTTGAGGGCCTCATAACAAAAATGTTCCCATTAGAACAGGGTTCCCCAACTCCAGTCCTCAACGCCCACCAACAGGTCATGTTTTCAGGATTTCCTTAGTATTGCCCAGGTGATAATTGCATCACCTGTGCAATACAAATGAAATCCTGAAAACACGACCTGTTGGTGGGCCTTGAGGGCTGGAGTTGGGGAACCCTGCATTAGAAGACAGTGTGTCTCACATAGTGTTAGCCTATGCATAGAGTGCAAGGCCTGCCCTGCACCAAACCAACACGCACCAAAATAACACTTGGAACAGACATCCTGTATGGCCACATGAAACCAAAGTTCCCATTTTTTTCATTTGGTACTGCCATACGGTTTGCCTAGGCATTGAATGCAAAGCCTGCCCAGCCCCAACATTACACACACCAATAACCCTTTGAACCAACGTACTGGATGGCCACCTGAAAGCATTGTTCCTATTAATTTGGTACTCCAATATTGTTTGTCTACACAGTGAATTGAGGCTGAAGAAACAGCAGTGGAGAATTGAAGTGTTGAGGCTAAAGAACACCTGGCATTGGAGCATTTCATTGTTTAGGCTGAAGAACCTGCATTGGAGAATGTCAGTGTTGAGGATGAAGACCTGGCAGTGGAGAATGTCAGTGTTGAGTCTGGAAAACCTGCAGTGGAGAATTTCAGTGTTGAGGCTGAAGAAATAGCAGTGGAGAATTGCATAGTTGAGAATAAAGAACATCTGGCATTGGAGCATTTCATTGTTTAGGCTGAAGAACCTGCATTGTTGAATGTCAGTGTTGAGGCTGAAGGACAAGCAGTGGAGAATTTCAGTGTTGAGGCTGACAGACTAGCAGCTGAGAATTGCATTGTTGATGCTGAAGACCATGCATTGTAGCATTGCAATGTTGAGGCTGAAGAACTGGCAGTGGAGAATTGCATTGTTGAAGATGAACAACCAACAAAGTTCACATTATTAGGAAGTGGGTCTCCCATACTGATTGCCTATGCAGTGAAGGCAAGGCGTGTCCCAAATTTGGATCCACCCAAATACCACTTTGAAGACATGTGGTGGAAGCCCTCCTAAAAATCTGTTTCCATTACAAAGGAGTGGGTCTCCTATACTTGTAATGTGGGCTACAAATCAACATAATGTGTCAACATTTTGGTTACGGGCATCATAAACACCCTTGAAACAGTATCGTGGCTGTTGCATCACTGAACACGTTCACACTGGTGAACTAGTGGTGGTGTACGAAGAGACATGGAGGATGGCCTCAGAAAAAGGTCTTCCCAGTTTAAAGGAGCGGGTTTCCTATACTTGGAATGCCCATACACTAACTGTATGGGCTGACAAACATTTTACTCTAGGGGGTACACATCAACTTACTGTGTAAATAAATCCAAAAAAGCAAGGAAGCATAATATGCCATAAAAGGTTAATTTTTATTGTAGACAAAAAAATCAGCAAAAATGCATAAAGATTAAAAAGTAGGGACAATAATACAAATATAACCGCTAACAAATCAGGATATAATAAATACTAATAATATATTGCACATATAGCTATGGAGATTAGATTATTAACTCTTTTTATAAAAAAGAGATATATAAATAAATATCTCTCAAAATAAGCAAGTGCTTAAAATGAATAATTAAACAAGTGTACCAGCAAGTGCTTTAAATGAAAAATGAAACAAATATACCAGCAAGTGCTTAAATGAATGTTTGAACAAATAAATAAGGTGCAGGTGTAAAAAGCATAAACGTAAGTATATAAGATAAATGAGATGAATAACAATTCTCCAAAGCAAATATAAAGTGCTAATGCATAATAGAAGTATATACCTGAGAGCGGACACCACCCGACGTACGTTTCGCACTATAGCTTTCTCCAAGGGGATATGTGTGTCTAATACTGAGAAGCTGCATGCTTATATAGCTTGAATGAGTCATTGGTAGCAGTGGGTTCATGTGCGTCATATCCACCCAATATCAGAGCCCATATTAGCCCCAGCTGGAAATAATCCGCCACTATAGCAACCATGAAAGCGTCTGTCTATGGTGAGATCTGGACAAATCCAAACAAAAAGTAGATCTCCCACAGACGCGTTGTCATGGTAGCATAAGAGCTCTTGGAGAGAAGCAGACCGCCCATCGCTCGTCATCAGAGCGGGGAGGAGTGCCAAGACCAGAGCAAAACCCTATGGACGCGTCACCATGGTAACGCAGTGGCTCATAGGAATCAGCAGTCCGCCCACTGCCCGACGTCAGAGCAGGGGAGAGTGCCGAGACCAGAGCAAATCTTCAAAGGACGCATCACTATGGTAGCATAGAGGCTCAAAGGAATCAGCAGACCACCCACTGCCCGACGTCAGAGCAGGGGGGAGTGCCGAGACCAGAGCAAATCTTCAAAGGACGCGTCACTATGGTAGCATAGAGGCTCAAAGGAATCAGCAGACCACCCACTGCCCGACGTCAGAGCAGGGGGGAATGCCGAGACCAGAGTATCTGTGTCACCCGTGCAAACAAGGTCTCCATTAACTTCTCAAATAAGAGAAGATGGAAAAAGGGGGAAGTTATTGGCAGCGTCGGCAGGAATAGTACAAAATGCCTTAAAGATCCAGCATTTCTCATAAGGATCCAACAAATCAAGATAGAAATAGGATCTAAGGCTATAATCATATTATGGCGGAGCTAAGAGCATGATAAATCAAGAAGTAAATATCAATATAAAACATATAAAGGGACCAAATATCAAAAAAGTGAATAAAGTGTGGAAAAAGAAAAAGTGAAAGAATATATATATATAAAAAAAATAAATAAATAAATAATATGTGAAATATGCACCATAATATACTAAAATATCTTAATACATCCCTATATAAAAATAATATTTTATATATATAAATATATATAATGTGAGTGCAAGAAAAAATTAATAATACTTATCAAAAAATAATAATTATAAAAAAGATGTATATAGTGAAACAATAAAAATAATAATATGAATGAAGAAAAAAGTATAAAAAATGAAATATAATATATAAATCTTCGATTGTTGGTGATTTTGATTGTCCTTCAGTGTCGTTCCAGGTCCCAAAATTCTTGAAATAGATGAGTTATCTTCTTTTCCAATAAAATGCTCATATAGCATCCCATCATGACCACACAGCATAAAATGACTCAAACGTGCATAATATATGGCAATAAATAACTAGAATAGAAAAAGAATAAGGTTAAAATCATATTTAAAAAAGCTTAAAAGACAAACAACTTATAATTCTATTATTCTATAAAAAAGGAGCATAACTGAGCATTTCATTTAAACCAAAGGGATGAACTGATCCAACTTTGGAGATCCATTTAGCCTCTAATTGGGCCAAATTTTTCCTCCAATTTCCCCCCCTAATGTCTATATGGACCTTATCAATGCCCCTGATTTTCAAAAGATTGGCATTACAATTATGAGAACTTTTAAAATGTCTCGGAATAGGTTTCAAGGTAGTCAAATCATTGATGTCAGTTGCATTGAGAATATCCCGGAAATGCTCCCTAGCACGGACCTTAAGAGCCCTTGATGTAAGTCCTACATAAATTTTCGGACAAGGGCATGTGGCATAATATACTACCCCTATGGTGTCACAGGTAATATGCTGTGTGATTTTGAAATTCTTGCTGCCATCACATGACTCAAAGTTGGTGGCTTGTTGCATATTAGGACAAGAAATACATTTTCCACAGGGGTAGAAGCCCCATTTCAATTTAATGGGTCCCAATAATGGCTGCAATGACGGCCCTGGGTAGTGACTTTGTACCAGTTGGTCCTTCAAATTCGAAGAGCGTCTGTAGGTAATAGAGGGGCCTTTAGGGATAAATTTACATAAAGTAGAATCTAGGCGTAAAATAGACCAATATTTCTCCAAGGCTTGTTTCATCTCACCCCATTTTTGACTATAAGTGGAGATAAATCTCACCGTTGAGTCATTTGTAAATCTCTTATTTGGTTGGAGAAGATCGTTTCTCTCAGCCCTTTTGGCCCTTCTGAAACCTTTCTTAATGCTTCTCTTTGAATAACCACGTTCTTCGAAGCGCTGCGATAGGTTGTTAGCCTGTCTCAAAAAGTCATCCTCATTAGAGCAGATCCTCTTTATCCTCAAAAATTGCCCGGTTGGTATACCATTTATAAGTGGACACGGATGAGAGGACTTTGCATGGATCAGAGATTTGACGGCAGTCTCTTTACGAAAAACATCAGTCTTAAGAAAGTGGCTGTTATCCTTTGCAATCATCACATCCAAAAAGTCAATTTGGTTTTGGCTATATTTACAAGTTAGTTTAATGTTTAGTGTATTCTCATTCAGAATATCTACAAATTGAAGAAGGTCCTGTTCTGAGCCCTGCCAGAGGACAAGTATATCATCTATATAACGGGCCCAGAACAGGACCCGCTCAATAAATGCCACTGGTTTAGAGAAAAACAAATCCCTTTCCCAACTACCCAAAAACAAATTAGCATATGAAGATGCAAAAGAAGCCCCCATTGCAGTCCCCTGCTGTTGTAAATATGTATTCCCCTTAAAGGTAAAGAAGGTGTGCTCCAACGCAAATTGCAATACCGTTAGTAGAAATTGGATGAAATCTTCATTGTGATTTGACATATTCAAAAAACTTCTCACTGCCCGTATGCCATTATCATGATGTATTGAAGTATACAGGGACTCGACGTCCATAGTGACCAGCCAAATATCGTCATCAGTGGGTATTCCTTCAATCCTTTTAAGGATATCTCCAGTATCTTTTACAAAGGAGGGTAAATCATTAACCAATGGTTTTAAGTGGAAATCCAAGAATTTTCCAATGGTTTCGCAAAGATTCCCATTCCCCGATACGATCGGACGACCTGGGGGAATTTTTGGGTCTTTGTGTATTTTCGGTAAAAAATATATACACGCCATCTTAGGATATTGTGGGAATAAATGGTCTTTTAAATCCTTCGTAATGATTTCATTTGAAAAAGCCTCATCAAGAATCTTTTGGAGTTCCCCTTGAAATTGTAAGGTAGGATTGAAGGTAAGTTTTTTATAGCAATTTGGATCTTTCAACTGCCTAAACGCCTCCTTCTCATACATGGGGGTGGGCCAAATTACTACGTTTCCTCCCTTATCGGCAGATTTAATTATAGCTCCCTTAAGGTTTTTTAATTCTTTGAGAGCTAACCTTTGGGTCTGGGTTAAATTGTCATGAACTATTCCAACTGGAATAGATTCAAATTCTTGTGTGACAAGCTTAACGAATAATTCAATATTAGGGTATAATTGTAAAGGAGGAAATTTTTTTGGAATAGGAGGAGTAAATTTACCTATGGTGGTAATGGCCTCAGATTCACCTCCCAGCTCCTCCAAAGTTGAGATAGCTTCTAATTCACGTTCAGTCCACACTTCTCCACTGTTAGATTTATTATGCAGTTTCTTGAGAACAAGCTTGCGTGCAAACAAGTGGAGGTCTTTTATGGCTGAAAATGAATCAAAGGATGAAGCAGGCGAAAAAGATAAACCAAGGCTTAAAACCTCTAATTGAGGCTGTGTAAATTGGATATCAGATAAATTTATTACCTGTAATTTGGAAGAGGAGGCAGAGGATGAAGAATTGGTGTATTTATTATATCTTCTGGATGCATCATTCTTTCTTCTATAGTTATTCCTTCTTAAATTATACACACGATTAGATGTTTCACTATCCTCTCTAGATGATATTGAAGAATGGGATGAAGATCTTGAAAGATTATGATTTTCTTTATTGGCAGGAAGCCACTTATATACCATTCCAGTTTTGAAGTCATGCAAATCTCTTTGGAATTTTTTCGTTTTTGTACCTTTGACTTCTTTTTCCCAGATTTGAAATTGGGACTCGACGTCTTTATTGAAAATTTCCAACTCTTGTGGAGAAAGGCTTTGAGATAATTTTTGACGTAGATTTTCAACTTCTAAATCTAGATTATCAAGGCTTTTCTTGTTATTGCCAATAATTAATTCAATAAAAATTTTTGAACATGAAGAACAAGCTTCTTCCCATCGTGCTTTAAAAATAACATCATCTATAGGGAAAGAAGGCATAACTCGGACACGAAGTCTCCTGGGAATTAACCCTTTAGAAAGATAGTTTTCCAGGGATGCCTTGTTCCACTATGTACGGGTTCTTTTCTTCAAAGTAATTTTCATGGAATTTTTTAGCTCAGTTTTCTGCCCATTTTCAGTATTATCCGATTGTATATTGTCCCCATTAAAAACAGAATCCAAACAAGAGAGCCAGCTTTGGTCTCTGGCTTTAACATCCATTTAAAGCAAAAAAACTGTAAATAAATACAGTATACAATATAAATGCAGATATAGAAATATGCTAATTAGGCACTTCCAAATCAATAATAAATCCAAAAAAGCAAGGAAGCATAATATGCCATAAAAGGTTAATTTTTATTGTAGACAAAAAAATCAGCAAAAATGCATAAAGATTAAAAAGTAGGGACAATAATACAAATATAACCGCTAACAAATCAGGATATAATAAATACTAATAGTATATTGCACATATAGCTATGGAGATTAGATTATTAACTCTTTTTATAAAAATGAGATATATAAATAAATATCTCTCAAAATAAGCAAGTGCTTAAAATGAATAATTAAACAAGTGTACCAGCAAGTGCTTTAAATGAAAAATGAAACAAATATACCAGCAAGTGCTTAAATGAATGTTTGAACAAATAAATAAGGTGCAGGTGTAAAAAGCATAAACGTAAGTATATAAGATAAATGAGATGAATAACAATTCTCCAAAGCAAATATAAAGTGCTAATGCATAATAGAAGTATATACCTGAGAGCGGACACCACCCGACGTACGTTTCGCACTATAGCTTTCTCCAAGGGGATATGTGTGTCTAATACTGAGAAGCTGCATGCTTTTATAGCTTGAATGAGTCATTGGTAGCAGTGGATTCATGTGCGTCATATCCACCCAATATCAGAGCCCATATTAGCCCCAGCTGGAAATAATCCGCCACTATAGCAACCATGAAAGCGTCTGTCTATGGTGAGATCTGGACAAATCCAAACAAAAAGTAGATCTCCCACAGACGCGTTGTCATGGTAGCATAAGAGCTCTTGGAGAGAAGCAGACCGCCCATCGCTCGTCGTCAGAGCGGGGAGGAGTGCCAAGACCAGAGCAAATCCCCTATGGACGCGTCACCATGGTAACGCAGTGGCTCATAGGAATCAGCAGTCCGCCCACTGCCCGACGTCAGAGCAGGGGAGAGTGCCGAGACCAGAGCAAATCTTCAAAGGACGCATCACTATGGTAGCACAGAGGCTCAAAGGAATCAGCAGACCACCCACTGCCCGACGTCAGAGCAGGGGGGAGTGCCGAGACCAGAGCAAATCTTCAAAGGACGCGTCACTATGGTAGCACAGAGGCTCAAAGGAATCAGCAGACCACCCACTGCCCGACGTCAGAGCAGGGGGGAATGCCGAGACCAGAGTATCTGTGTCACCCGTGCAAACAAGGTCTCCATTAACTTCTCAAATAAGAGAAGATGGAAAAAGGGGGAAGTTATTGGCAGCGTCGGCAGGAATAGTACAAAATGCCTTAAAGATCCAGCATTTCTCATAAGGATCCAACAAATCAAGATAGAAATAGGATCTAAGGCTATAATCATATTATGGCGGAGCTAAGAGCATGATAAATCAAGAAGTAAATATCAATATAAAACATATAAAGGGACCAAATATCAAAAAAGTGAATAAAGTGTGGAAAAAGAAAAAGTGAAAGAATATATATATAAAAAAAATAAATAAATAAATAATATGTGAAATATGCACCATAATATACTAAAATATCTTAATACATCCCTATATAAAAATAATATTTTATATATATAAATATATATAATGTGAGTGCAAGAAAAAATTAATAATACTTATCAAAAAATAATAATTATAAAAAAGATGTATATAGTGAAACAATAAAAATAATAATATGAATGAAGAAAAAAGTATAAAAAATGAAATATAATATATAAATCTTCGATTGTTGGTGATTTTGATTGTCCTTCAGTGTCGTTCCAGGTCCCAAAATTCTTGAAATAGATGAGTTATCTTCTTTTCCAATAAAATGCTCATATAGCATCCCATCATGACCACACAGCATAAAATGACTCAAACGTGCATAATATATGGCAATAAATAACTAGAATAGAAAAAGAATAAGGTTAAAATCATATTTAAAAAAGCTTAAAAGACAAACAACTTATAATTCTATTATTCTATAAAAAAGGAGCATAACTGAGCATTTCATTTAAACCAAAGGGATGAACTGATCCAACTTTGGAGATCCATTTAGCCTCTAATTGGGCCAAATTTTTCCTCCAATTTCCCCCCCTAATGTCTATATGGACCTTATCAATGCCCCTGATTTTCAAAAGATTGGCATTACAATTATGAGAACTTTTAAAATGTCTCGGAATAGGTTTCAAGGTAGTCAAATCATTGATGTCAGTTGCATTGAGAATATCCCGGAAATGCTCCCTAGCACGGACCTTAAGAGCCCTTGATGTAAGTCCTACATAAATTTTCGGACAAGGGCATGTGGCATAATATACTACCCCTATGGTGTCACAGGTAATATGCTGTGTGATTTTGAAATTCTTGCTGCCATCACATGACTCAAAGTTGGTGGCTTGTTGCATATTAGGACAAGAAATACATTTTCCACAGGGGTAGAAGCCCCATTTCAATTTAATGGGTCCCAATAATGGCTGCAATGACGGCCCTGGGTAGTGACTTTGTACCAGTTGGTCCTTCAAATTCGAAGAGCGTCTGTAGGTAATAGAGGGGCCTTTAGGGATAAATTTACATAAAGTAGAATCTAGGCGTAAAATAGACCAATATTTCTCCAAGGCTTGTTTCATCTCACCCCATTTTTGACTATAAGTGGAGATAAATCTCACCGTTGAGTCATTTGTAAATCTCTTATTTGGTTGGAGAAGATCGTTTCTCTCAGCCCTTTTGGCCCTTCTGAAACCTTTCTTAATGCTTCTCTTTGAATAACCACGTTCTTTGAAGCGCTGCGATAGGTTGTTAGCCTGTCTCAAAAAGTCATCCTCATTAGAGCAGATCCTCTTTATCCTCAAAAATTGCCCGGTTGGTATACCATTTATAAGTGGACACGGATGAGAGGACTTTGCATGGATCAGAGATTTGACGGCAGTCTCTTTACGAAAAACATCAGTCTTAAGAAAGTGGCTGTTATCCTTTGCAATCATCACATCCAAAAAGTCAATTTGGTTTTGGCTATATTTACAAGTTAGTTTAATGTTTAGTGTATTCTCATTCAGAATATCTACAAATTGAAGAAGGTCCTGTTCTGAGCCCTGCCAGAGGACAAGTATATCATCTATATAACGGGCCCAGAACAGGACCCGCTCAATAAATGCCACTGGTTTAGAGAAAAACAAATCCCTTTCCCAACTACCCAAAAACAAATTAGCATATGAAGATGCAAAAGAAGCCCCCATTGCAGTCCCTGCTGTTGTAAATATGTATTCCCCTTAAAGGTAAAGAAGGTGTGCTCCAACGCAAATTGCAATACCGTTAGTAGAAATTGGATGAAATCTTCATTGTGATTTGACATATTCAAAAAACTTCTCACTGCCCGTATGCCATTATCATGATGTATTGAAGTATACAGGGACTCGACGTCCATAGTGACCAGCCAAATATCGTCATCAGTGGGTATTCCTTCAATCCTTTTAAGGATATCTCCAGTATCTTTTACAAAGGAGGGTAAATCATTAACCAATGGTTTTAAGTGGAAATCCAAGAATTTTCCAATGGTTTCGCAAAGATTCCCATTCCCCGATACGATCGGACGACCTGGGGGAATTTTTGGGTCTTTGTGTATTTTCGGTAAAAAATATATACACGCCATCTTAGGATATTGTGGGAATAAATGGTCTTTTAAATCCTTCGTAATGATTTCATTTGAAAAAGCCTCATCAAGAATCTTTTGGAGTTCCCCTTGAAATTGTAAGGTAGGATTGAAGGTAAGTTTTTTATAGCAATTTGGATCTTTCAACTGCCTAAACGCCTCCTTCTCATACATGGGGGTGGGCCAAATTACTACGTTTCCTCCCTTATCGGCAGATTTAATTATAGCTCCCTTAAGGTTTTTTAATTCTTTGAGAGCTAACCTTTGGGTCTGGGTTAAATTGTCATGAACTATTCCAACTGGAATAGATTCAAATTCTTGTGTGACAAGCTTAACGAATAATTCAATATTAGGGTATAATTGTAAAGGAGGAAATTTTTTTGGAATAGGAGGAGTAAATTTACCTATGGTGGTAATGGCCTCAGATTCACCTCCCAGCTCCTCCAAAGTTGAGATAGCTTCTAATTCACGTTCAGTCCACACTTCTCCACTGTTAGATTTATTATGCAGTTTCTTGAGAACAAGCTTGCGTGCAAACAAGTGGAGGTCTTTTATGGCTGAAAATGAATCAAAGGATGAAGCAGGCGAAAAAGATAAACCAAGGCTTAAAACCTCTAATTGAGGCTGTGTAAATTGGATATCAGATAAATTTATTACCTGTAATTTGGAAGAGGAGGCAGAGGATGAAGAATTGGTGTATTTATTATATCTTCTGGATGCATCATTCTTTCTTCTATAGTTATTCCTTCTTAAATTATACACACGATTAGATGTTTCACTATCCTCTCTAGATGATATTGAAGAATGGGATGAAGATCTTGAAAGATTATGATTTTCTTTATTGGCAGGAAGCCACTTATATACCATTCCAGTTTTGAAGTCATGCAAATCTCTTTGGAATTTTTTCGTTTTTGTACCTTTGACTTCTTTTTCCCAGATTTGAAATTGGGACTCGACGTCTTTATTGAAAATTTCCAACTCTTGTGGAGAAAGGCTTTGAGATAATTTTTGACGTAGATTTTCAACTTCTAAATCTAGATTATCAAGGCTTTTCTTGTTATTGCCAATAATTAATTCAATAAAAATTTTTGAACATGAAGAACAAGCTTCTTCCCATCGTGCTTTAAAAATAACATCATCTATAGGGAAAGAAGGCATAACTCGGACACGAAGTCTCCTGGGAATTAACCCTTTAGAAAGATAGTTTTCCAGGGATGCCTTGTTCCACTATGTATGGGTTCTTTTCTTCAAAGTAATTTTCATGGAATTTTTTAGCTCAGTTTTCTGCCCATTTTCAGTATTATCCGATTGTATATTGTCCCCATTAAAAACAGAATCCAAACAAGAGAGCCAGCTTTGGTCTCTGGCTTTAACATCCATTTAAAGCAAAAAAACTGTAAATAAATACAGTATACAATATAAATGCAGATATAGAAATATGCTAATTAGGCACTTCCAAATCAATAATAAATCCAAAAAAGCAAGGAAGCATAATATGCCATAAAAGGTTAATTTTTATTGTAGACAAAAAAATCAGCAAAAATGCATAAAGATTAAAAAGTAGGGACAATAATACAAATATAACCGCTAACAAATCAGGATATAATAAATACTAATAGTATATTGCACATATAGCTATGGAGATTAGATTATTAACTCTTTTTATAAAAATGAGATATATAAATAAATATCTCTCAAAATAAGCAAGTGCTTAAAATGAATAATTAAACAAGTGTACCAGCAAGTGCTTTAAATGAAAAATGAAACAAATATACCAGCAAGTGCTTAAATGAATGTTTGAACAAATAAATAAGGTGCAGGTGTAAAAAGCATAAACGTAAGTATATAAGATAAATGAGATGAATAACAATTCTCCAAAGCAAATATAAAGTGCTAATGCATAATAGAAGTATATACCTGAGAGCGGACACCACCCGACGTACGTTTCGCACTATAGCTTTCTCCAAGGGGATATGTGTGTCTAATACTGAGAAGCTGCATGCTTTTATAGCTTGAATGAGTCATTGATAGCAGTGGATTCATGTGCGTCATATCCACCCAATATCAGAGCCCATATTAGCCCCAGCTGGAAATAATCCGCCACTATAGCAACCATGAAAGCGTCTGTCTATGGTGAGATCTGGACAAATCCAAACAAAAAGTAGATCTCCCACAGACGCGTTGTCATGGTAGCATAAGAGCTCTTGGAGAGAAGCAGACCGCCCATCGCTCGTCGTCAGAGCGGGGAGGAGTGCCAAGACCAGAGCAAATCCCCTATGGACGCGTCACCATGGTAACGCAGTGGCTCATAGGAATCAGCAGTCCGCCCACTGCCCGACGTCAGAGCAGGGGAGAGTGCCGAGACCAGAGCAAATCTTCAAAGGACGCATCACTATGGTAGCACAGAGGCTCAAAGGAATCAGCAGACCACCCACTGCCCGACGTCAGAGCAGGGGGGAGTGCCGAGACCAGAGCAAATCTTCAAAGGACGCGTCACTATGGTAGCACAGAGGCTCAAAGGAATCAGCAGACCACCCACTGCCCGACGTCAGAGCAGGGGGGAATGCCGAGACCAGAGTATCTGTGTCACCCGTGCAAACAAGGTCTCCATTAACTTCTCAAATAAGAGAAGATGGAAAAAGGGGGAAGTTATTGGCAGCGTCGGCAGGAATAGTACAAAATGCCTTAAAGATCCAGCATTTCTCATAAGGATCCAACAAATCAAGATAGAAATAGGATCTAAGGCTATAATCATATTATGGCGGAGCTAAGAGCATGATAAATCAAGAAGTAAATATCAATATAAAACATATAAAGGGACCAAATATCAAAAAAGTGAATAAAGTGTGGAAAAAGAAAAAGTGAAAGAATATATATATATAAAAAAAATAAATAAATAAATAATATGTGAAATATGCACCATAATATACTAAAATATCTTAATACATCCCTATATAAAAATAATATTTTATATATATAAATATATATAATGTGAGTGCAAGAAAAAATTAATAATACTTATCAAAAAATAATAATTATAAAAAAGATGTATATAGTGAAACAATAAAAATAATAATATGAATGAAGAAAAAAGTATAAAAAATGAAATATAATATATAAATCTTCGATTGTTGGTGATTTTGATTGTCCTTCAGTGTCGTTCCAGGTCCCAAAATTCTTGAAATAGATGAGTTATCTTCTTTTCAAATAAAATGCTCATATAGCATCCCATCATGACCACACAGCATAAAATGACTCAAACGTGCATAATATATGGCAATAAATAACTAGAATAGAAAAAGAATAAGGTTAAAATCATATTTAAAAAAGCTTAAAAGACAAACAACTTATAATTCTATTATTCTATAAAAAAGGAGCATAACTGAGCATTTCATTTAAACCAAAGGGATGAACTGATCCAACTTTGGAGATCCATTTAGCCTCTAATTGGGCCAAATTTTTCCTCCAATTTCCCCCCCTAATGTCTATATGGACCTTATCAATGCCCCTGATTTTCAAAAGATTGGCATTACAATTATGAGAACTTTTAAAATGTCTCGGAATAGGTTTCAAGGTAGTCAAATCATTGATGTCAGTTGCATTGAGAATATCCCGGAAATGCTCCCTAGCACGGACCTTAAGAGCCCTTGATGTAAGTCCTACATAAATTTTCGGACAAGGGCATGTGGCATAATATACTACCCCTATGGTGTCACAGGTAATATGCTGTGTGATTTTGAAATTCTTGCTGCCATCACATGACTCAAAGTTGGTGGCTTGTTGCATATTAGGACAAGAAATACATTTTCCACAGGGGTAGAAGCCCCATTTCAATTTAATGGGTCCCAATAATGGCTGCAATGACGGCCCTGGGTAGTGACTTTGTACCAGTTGGTCCTTCAAATTCGAAGAGCGTCTGTAGGTAATAGAGGGGCCTTTAGGGATAAATTTACATAAAGTAGAATCTAGGCGTAAAATAGACCAATATTTCTCCAAGGCTTGTTTCATCTCACCCCATTTTTGACTATAAGTGGAGATAAATCTCACCGTTGAGTCATTTGTAAATCTCTTATTTGGTTGGAGAAGATCGTTTCTCTCAGCCCTTTTGGCCCTTCTGAAACCTTTCTTAATGCTTCTCTTTGAATAACCACGTTCTTCGAAGCGCTGCGATAGGTTGTTAGCCTGTCTCAAAAAGTCATCCTCATTAGAGCAGATCCTCTTTATCCTCAAAAATTGCCCGGTTGGTATACCATTTATAAGTGGACACGGATGAGAGGACTTTGCATGGATCAGAGATTTGACGGCAGTCTCTTTACGAAAAACATCAGTCTTAAGAAAGTGGCTGTTATCCTTTGCAATCATCACATCCAAAAAGTCAATTTGGTTTTGGCTATATTTACAAGTTAGTTTAATGTTTAGTGTATTCTCATTCAGAATATCTACAAATTGAAGAAGGTCCTGTTCTGAGCCCTGCCAGAGGACAAGTATATCATCTATATAACGGGCCCAGAACAGGACCCGCTCAATAAATGCCACTGGTTTAGAGAAAAACAAATCCCTTTCCCAACTACCCAAAAACAAATTAGCATATGAAGATGCAAAAGAAGCCCCCATTGCAGTCCCCTGCTGTTGTAAATATATATTCCCCTTAAAGGTAAAGAAGGTGTGCTCCAACGCAAATTGCAATACCGTTAGTAGAAATTGGATGAAATCTTCATTGTGATTTGACATATTCAAAAAACTTCTCACTGCCCGTATGCCATTATCATGATGTATTGAAGTATACAGGGACTCGACGTCCATAGTGACCAGCCAAATATCGTCATCAGTGGGTATTCCTTCAATCCTTTTAAGGATATCTCCAGTATCTTTTACAAAGGAGGGTAAATCATTAACCAATGGTTTTAAGTGGAAATCCAAGAATTTTCCAATGGTTTCGCAAAGATTCCCATTCCCCGATACGATCGGACGACCTGGGGGAATTTTTGGGTCTTTGTGTATTTTCGGTAAAAAATATATACACGCCATCTTAGGATATTGTGGGAATAAATGGTCTTTTAAATCCTTCGTAATGATTTCATTTGAAAAAGCCTCATCAAGAATCTTTTGGAGTTCCCCTTGAAATTGTAAGGTAGGATTGAAGGTAAGTTTTTTATAGCAATTTGGATCTTTCAACTGCCTAAACGCCTCCTTCTCATACATGGGGGTGGGCCAAATTACTACGTTTCCTCCCTTATCGGCAGATTTAATTATAGCTCCCTTAAGGTTTTTTAATTCTTTGAGAGCTAACCTTTGGGTCTGGGTTAAATTGTCATGAACTATTCCAACTGGAATAGATTCAAATTCTTGTGTGACAAGCTTAACGAATAATTCAATATTAGGGTATAATTGTAAAGGAGGAAATTTTTTTGGAATAGGAGGAGTAAATTTACCTATGGTGGTAATGGCCTCAGATTCACCTCCCAGCTCCTCCAAAGTTGAGATAGCTTCTAATTCACGTTCAGTCCACACTTCTCCACTGTTAGATTTATTATGCAGTTTCTTGAGAACAAGCTTGCGTGCAAACAAGTGGAGGTCTTTTATGGCTGAAAATGAATCAAAGGATGAAGCAGGCGAAAAAGATAAACCAAGGCTTAAAACCTCTAATTGAGGCTGTGTAAATTGGATATCAGATAAATTTATTACCTGTAATTTGGAAGAGGAGGCAGAGGATGAAGAATTGGTGTATTTATTATATCTTCTGGATGCATCATTCTTTCTTCTATAGTTATTCCTTCTTAAATTATACACACGATTAGATGTTTCACTATCCTCTCTAGATGATATTGAAGAATGGGATGAAGATCTTGAAAGATTATGATTTTCTTTATTGGCAGGAAGCCACTTATATACCATTCCAGTTTTGAAGTCATGCAAATCTCTTTGGAATTTTTTCGTTTTTGTACCTTTGACTTCTTTTTCCCAGATTTGAAATTGGGACTCGACGTCTTTATTGAAAATTTCCAACTCTTGTGGAGAAAGGCTTTGAGATAATTTTTGACGTAGATTTTCAACTTCTAAATCTAGATTATCAAGGCTTTTCTTGTTATTGCCAATAATTAATTCAATAAAAATTTTTGAACATGAAGAACAAGCTTCTTCCCATCGTGCTTTAAAAATAACATCATCTATAGGGAAAGAAGGCATAACTCGGACACGAAGTCTCCTGGGAATTAACCCTTTAGAAAGATAGTTTTCCAGGGATGCCTTGTTCCACTATGTACGGGTTCTTTTCTTCAAAGTAATTTTCATGGAATTTTTTAGCTCAGTTTTCTGCCCATTTTCAGTATTATCCGATTGTATATTGTCCCCATTAAAAACAGAATCCAAACAAGAGAGCCAGCTTTGGTCTCTGGCTTTAACATCCATTTAAAGCAAAAAAACTGTAAATAAATACAGTATACAATATAAATGCAGATATAGAAATATGCTAATTAGGCACTTCCAAATCAATAATAAATCCAAAAAAGCAAGGAAGCATAATATGCCATAAAAGGTTAATTTTTATTGTAGACAAAAAAATCAGCAAAAATGCATAAAGATTAAAAAGTAGGGACAATAATACAAATATAACCGCTAACAAATCAGGATATAATAAATACTAATAGTATATTGCACATATAGCTATGGAGATTAGATTATTAACTCTTTTTATAAAAATGAGATATATAAATAAATATCTCTCAAAATAAGCAAGTGCTTAAAATGAATAATTAAACAAGTGTACCAGCAAGTGCTTTAAATGAAAAATGAAACAAATATACCAGCAAGTGCTTAAATGAATGTTTGAACAAATAAATAAGGTGCAGGTGTAAAAAGCATAAACGTAAGTATATAAGATAAATGAGATGAATAACAATTCTCCAAAGCAAATATAAAGTGCTAATGCATAATAGAAGTATATACCTGAGAGCGGACACCACCCGACGTACGTTTCGCACTATAGCTTTCTCCAAGGGGATATGTGTGTCTAATACTGAGAAGCTGCATGCTTTTATAGCTTGAATGAGTCATTGGTAGCAGTGGATTCATGTGCGTCATATCCACCCAATATCAGAGCCCATATTAGCCCCAGCTGGAAATAATCCGCCACTATAGCAACCATGAAAGCGTCTGTCTATGGTGAGATCTGGACAAATCCAAACAAAAAGTAGATCTCCCACAGACGCGTTGTCATGGTAGCATAAGAGCTCTTGGAGAGAAGCAGACCGCCCATCGCTCGTCGTCAGAGCGGGGAGGAGTGCCAAGACCAGAGCAAATCCCCTATGGACGCTTCACCATGGTAACGCAGTGGCTCATAGGAATCAGCAGTCCGCCCACTGCCCGACGTCAGAGCAGGGGAGAGTGCCGAGACCAGAGCAAATCTTCAAAGGACGCATCACTATGGTAGCACAGAGGCTCAAAGGAATCAGCAGACCACCCACTGCCCGACGTCAGAGCAGGGGGGAGTGCCGAGACCAGAGCAAATCTTCAAAGGACGCGTCACTATGGTAGCACAGAGGCTCAAAGGAATCAGCAGACCACCCACTGCCCGACGTCAGAGCAGGGGGGAATGCCGAGACCAGAGTATCTGTGTCACCCGTGCAAACAAGGTCTCCATTAACTTCTCAAATAAGAGAAGATAGAAAAAGGGGGAAGTTATTGGCAGCGTCGGCAGGAATAGTACAAAATGCCTTAAAGATCCAGCATTTCTCATAAGGATCCAACAAATCAAGATAGAAATAGGATCTAAGGCTATAATCATATTATGGCGGAGCTAAGAGCATGATAAATCAAGAAGTAAATATCAATATAAAACATATAAAGGGACTAAATATCAAAAAAGTGAATAAAGTGTGGAAAAAGAAAAAGTGAAAGAATATATATATATATAAAAAAAATAAATAAATAAATAAATAAATAATATGTGAAATATGCACCATAATATACTAAAATATCTCTGTGCTACCATAGTGACGCGTCCTTTGAAGATTTGCTCTGGTCTCGGCACTCTCCCCTGCTCTGACGTCGGGCAGTGGGCGGACTGCTGATTCCTATGAGCCACTGCGTTACCATGGTGACGCGTCCATAGGGGATTTGCTCTGGTCTTAGCACTCCTCCCCGCTCTGACGACGAGCGATGGGTGGTCTGCTTCTCTCCAAGAGCTCTTATGCTACCTGTAATGTATGGTGTATAGTTCATATAGCGTCTTGTGCTTGGGTGCGAGGAAAACACATGAGACACAGGTTTGATATAGAAGGACTTGTATTACTTCATACAAGTGGCAAAAAGGGTCACACAGTTTGCAGGTACAGAAGCAGGAGACACAGCAGGCCAGAGTAACTTAAGCTCAGCAATAACTCTCCACAACAGGTTCAGGATCTCTTCTCTGTTACCGTAATTCCATGCAAACGTGGATTTATCAAATAGCAGGTTTCCAGAGTCCACAAGTGTTCCAAAGTTCCTCAGTAGGAAATAGCTGGAGTACAAAGTCCAAGGTTTTCCAGGAGTCAGGTCACAGGCTCACTGCAGGCTTGATTCTGAAGCACTGATTGCTCAGCTGAGGCTGCTTAAGAAGCAAGAGGGAGAGAATCAGGGCGGGAACATGAAAGCTGGAAACTCCATATTGACTGAGGGCAAGATAGCTGCAGCAAGACAGAAAGCAAAATGGCCGACGGAAAAACTGAGTTTCAAGAAACATGTACAAAGAACCTTACACTACCATGACAACGCGTCTGTGGGAGATCTACTTTTTGTTTGGATTTGTCCAGATCTCACCATAGACAGACGCTTTCATGGTTGCTATAGTGGCGGATTATTTCCAGCTGGGGCTAATATGGGCTCTGATATTGGGTGGATATGACGCACATGAACCCACTGCTACCAATGACTCATTCAAGCTATAAAAGCATGCAGCTTCTCAGTATTAGACACACATATCCCCTTGGAGAAAGCTATAGTGCGAAACGTACGTCGGGTGGTGTCCGCTCTCAGGTATATACTTCTATTATGCATTAGCACTTTATATTTGCTTTGGAGAATTGTTATTCATCTCATTTATCTTATATACTTACGTTTATGCTTTTTACACCTGCACCTTATTTATTTGTTCAAACATTCATTTAAGCACTTGCTGGTATATTTGTTTCATTTTTCATTTAAAGCACTTGCTGGTACACTTGTTTAATTATTCATTTTAAGCACTTGCTTATTTTGAGAGATATTTATTTATATATCTCTTTTTTATAAAAAGAGTTAATAATCTAATCTCCATAGCTATATGTGCAATATACTATTAGTATTTATTATATCCTGATTTGTTAGCGGTTATATTTGTATTATTGTCCCTACTTTTTAATCTTTATGCATTTTTGCTGATTTTTTTGTCTACAATAAAAATTAACCTTTTATGGCATATTATGCTTCCTTGCTTTTTTGGATTTATTATTGATTTGGAAGTGCTTAATTAGCATATTTCTATATCTGCATTTATATTGTATACTGTATTTATTTACAGTTTTTTTGCTTTAAATGGATGTTAAAGCCAGAGACCAAAGCTGGCTCTCTTGTTTGGATTCTGTTTTTAATGGGGACAATATACAATCGGATAATACTGAAAATGGGCAGAAAACTGAGCTAAAAAATTCCATGAAAATTACTTTGAAAAAAAGAACCCGTACATGGTGGAACAAGGCATCCCTGGAAAACTATCTTTCTAAAGCGTTAATTCCCAGGGGACTTCGTGTCCGAGTTATGCCTTCTTTCCCTATAGATGATGTTATTTTTAAAGCACGATGGGAAGAAGCTTGTTCTTCATGTTCAAAAATTTTTATTGAATTACTTATTGGCAATAACAAGAAAAGCCTTGATAATCTAGATTTAGAAGTTGAAAATCTACGTCAAAAATTATCTCAAAGCCTTTCTCCACAAGAGTTGGAAATTTTCAATAAAGACGTCGAGTCCCAATTTCAAATCTGGGAAAAAGAAGTCAAAGGTACAAAAACGAAAAAATTCCAAAGAGATTTGCATGACTTCAAAACTGGAATGGTATATAAGTGGCTTCCTGCCAATAAAGAAAATCATAATCTTTCAAGATCTTCATCCCATTCTTCAATATCATCTAGAGAGGATAGTGAAACATCTAATCGTGTGTATAATTTAAGAAGGAATAACTATAGAAGAAAGAATGATGCATCCAGAAGATATAATAAATACACCAATTCTTCATCCTCTGCCTCCTCTTCCAAATTACAGGTAATAAATTTATCTGATATCCAATTTACACAGCCTCAATTAGAGGTTTTAAGCCTTGGTTTATCTTTTTCGCCTGCTTCATCCTTTGATTCATTTTCAGCCATAAAAGACCTCCACTTGTTTGCACGCAAGCTTGTTCTCAAGAAACTGCATAATAAATCTAACAGTGGAGAAGTGTGGACTGAATGTGAATTAGAAGCTATCTCAACTTTGGAGGAGCTGGGAGGTGAATCTGAGGCCATTACCACCATAGGTAAATTTACTCCTCCTATTCCAAAAAAATGTCCTCCTTTACAATTATACCCTAATATTGAATTATTCGTTAAGCTTGTCACACAAGAATTTGAATCTATTCCAGTTGGAATAGTTCATGACAATTTAACCCAGACCCAAAGGTTAGCTCTCAAAGAATTAAAAAACCTTAAGGGAGCTATAATTAAATCTGCCGATAAGGGAGGAAACGTAGTAATTTGGCCCACCCCCATGTACGAGAAGGAGGCATTTAGGCAGTTGAAAGATCCAAATTGCTATAAAAAACTTACCTTCAATCCTACCTTACAATTTCAAGGGGAACTCCAAAAGATTCTTGATGAGGCTTTTTCAAATGAAATCATTACGAAGGATTTAAAAGAACATTTAATCCCACAATATCCTAAGATGGCGCGTATAAATTTTTTACCGAAAATACACAAAGACCCAAAAATTCCCCCAGGTCGTCCGATCGTATCGGGGAATGGGAATCTTTGCGAAACCATTGGAAAATTCTTGGATTTCCACTTAAAACCATTGGTTAATGATTTACCCTCCTTTGTAAAAGATACTGGAGATATCCTTAAAAGGATTGAAGGAATACCCACTGATGACGATATTTGGCTGGTCACTATGGACGTCGAGTCCCTGTATACTTCAATACATCATGATAATGGCATACGGGCAGTGAGAAGTTTTTTGAATATGTCAAATCACAATGAAGATTTCATCCAATTTCTACTAACGGTATTGCAATTTGCGTTGGAGCACAACTTCTTTACCTTTAAGGGGAATATATATTTACAACAGCAGGGGACTGCAATGGGGGCTTCTTTTGCATCTTCATATGCTAATTTGTTTTTGGGTAGTTGGGAAAGGGATTTGTTTTTCTCTAAACCAGTGGCATTTATTGAGCGGGTCCTGTTCTGGGCCCGTTATATAGATGATATACTTGTCCTCTGGCAGGGCTCAGAACAGGACCTTCTTCAATTTGTAGATATTCTGAATGAGAATACACTAAACATTAAACTAACTTGTAAATATAGCCAAAACCAAATTGACTTTTTGGATGTGATGATTGCAAAGGATAACAGCCACTTTCTTAAGACTGATGTTTTTCGTAAAGAGACTGCCGTCAATTCTCTGCTCCATGCAAAGTCCTCTCATCCGCGTCCACTTATAAATGGTATACCAACCGGGCAATTTTTGAGGATAAAGAGGATCTGCTCTAATGAGGATGACTTTTTGAGACAGGCTAACAACCTATCGCAGCGCTTCTAAGAACGTGGTTATTCAAAGAGAAGCATTAAGAAAGGTTTCAGAAGGGCCAAAAGGGCTGAGAGAAACGATCTTCTCCAACCAAATAAGAGATTTACAAATGACTCAACGGTGAGATTTATCTCCACTTATAGTCAAAAATGGGGTGAGATGAAACAAGCCTTGGAGAAATATTGGTCTATTTTACGCCTAGATTCTACTTTATGTAAATTTATCCCTAAAGGCCCCTCTATTACCTACAGACGCTCTTCGAATTTGAAGGACCAACTGGTACAAAGTCACTACCCAGGGCTGTCATTGCAGCCATTATTGGGACCCATTAAATTGAAATGGGGCTTCTACCCTGTGGAAAATGTATTTCTTGTCCTAATATGCAACAAGCCACCAACTTTGAGTCATGTGATGGCAGCAAGAATTTCAAAATCACACAGCATATTACCTGTGACACCATAGGGGTAGTATATTATGCCACATGCCCTTGTCCGAAAATTTATGTAGGACTTACATCAAGGGCTCTTAAGGTCCGTGCTAGGGAGCATTTCCGGGATATTCTCAATGCAACTGACATCAATGATTTGACTACCTTGAAACCTATTCCGAGACATTTTAAAAGTTCTCATAATTGTAATGCCAATCTTTTGAAAATCAGGGGCATTGATAAGGTCCATATAGACATTAGGGGGGGAAATTGGAGGAAAAATTTGGCCCAATTAGAGGCTAAATGGATCTCCAAAGTTGAATCAGTTCATCCCTTTGGTTTAAATGAAATGCTCAGTTATGCTCCTTTTTTATAGAATAATAGAATTATAAGTTGTTTGTCTTTTAAGCTTTTTTAAATATGATTTTAACCTTATTCTTTTTCTATTCTAGTTATTTATTGCCATATATTATGCACGTTTGAGTCATTTTATGCTGTGTGGTCATGATGGGATGCTATATGAGCCTTTTATTTGAAAAGAACATAACTCATCTATTTCAAGAATTTTGGGACCTGGAACGACACTGAAGGACAATCAAAATCACCAACAATCGAAGATTTATATATTATATTTCATTTTTTATACTTTTTTCTTCATTCATATTATTATTTTTATTGTTTCACTATATACATCTTTTTTATAATTATTTTTTGATAAGTATTATTAATTTTTTCTTGCACTCACATTATATATATTTATATATATAAAATATTATTTTTATATAGGGATGTATTAAGATATTTTAGTATATTATGGTGCATATTTCACATATTATTTATTTATTTATTTTTTTTTTTTTTATATATATATATATATTCTTTAACTTTTTCTTTTTCCACACTTTATTCACTTTTTTGATATTTGGTCCCTTTATATGTTTTATATTGATATTTACTTCTTGATTTATCATGCTCTTAGCTCCACCATAATATGATTATAGCCTTAGATCCTATTTCTATCTTGATTTATTGGATCCTTATGAGAAATGCTGGATCTTTAAACTCCTTACTGCCATCGGACGTACTATCCCGTCCATGGTACCTGGGCCCGTATGACCATGGATGGGATAGTACGTCTCGTGCGATCGGACGCGCTCCCGGGGGGAGCGCAGCCGATCGCGCCCGGGTGTCAGCTGATTATCACAGCTGACACCCATGACTGTGTGTCAGGAGCGGTCACGGACCGCTCCCGGCACATTAACCCCTTGCACACCGCGATCAAACATGAGCGCGGTGTACTGGGGGCACAGGGGAGGATCGCGCAGGGTGGGGGCTCCCTGCGCGCCCCCCTGAGACCCTCAGAGCAGCGCGATGTGATCGCGCTGTTCTGAGGGCTTCCTCCCTCCCAGGACCCGGATCCAAGATGGCGCCGGGGTCCTGGAGGGAGGCGGCTACCTCAGTGCCTGCCGAGGGCAGGCACTGAGAAGCCTGCTGCACTGCCTGAGCGATCGCTGGTGTGACAGAGTGCTGTGCACACTGTCACACCAGCGATCTGATAAAATACAGTGATGTCCCACCCTGGGACAAAGTAAAAAAGTTAAAAAAATAAAAATAAACATGTTTTAAAAAAAAAATCCAAAATAAATAAAAAAAAATATATATATATTCCCCAATAAATTCACTTCTTCCTGTAAATAAAAAAAACAAAGCAATAAAAGTACACATATTTCGTATCGCCGCGTCCGTAACGACCCCCCCTATAAATTGTCCCACTAGTTAACCCCTTTAGTGAACCCCTTAAAAAAAAAAAACAAAGCAAAAAATCAATGCTTTATCATCATACCGCCGAACAAAAAGTGGAATAACACGCGATCAAAAAGACCGATATAAAAAAACATGGTACTGCTGAAAACGTCATCTTGTCCCGCAAAAAACGAGCCACTATACAGCATCATCAGCGAAAAAATAAAAAAGTTATAGCTCGCAGAATAAAGCGATGCAAAAATAATTATTTTTTATATAAAATTGTTTTTATTCTATAAAAGCGCCAAAACATGAAAAAATGATATAAATGAGGTATCGCCATAATCGTACTGACCCGAAGAATAAAACTGCTTTATCAATTTTACCACACGCGGAACGGTATAAACGCCTCCCCCAAAAGAAATTCATGAATTGCTGATTTTTGTTCATTCTAACCTCCCAAAAATCGAAATAAAAAGCGATCAAAAAACGTCACGTGCTCAAAAATGGTACCAATAAAAACGTCAACTCGTCCCGCAAAAAATAAGACCTCACATGACTCTGTGGGCCAAAATATGCAAAAATTATAGCTCTCAAAATGTGATGATGCAAAAACTATTTTTGCAATAAAAAGCGTCTTTTAGCGTGACAGCTGCCAATCATAAAAACCCGCTATAAATAGTAAATCAAACCCCCTTTATCACCCCCTTAGTAAGGGAAAAATAATAAAATTAAAAAAAAGTATTTATTTCCATTTTCCCATTAGGGTTAGGGTTAGGGTTGCGGCTAAAGTTAGGGTTAGGGTTGGCGCTAAAGTTAGGATTAGGGTTAGGGTTGGGATTAGGGGTGTGTTAGGGTTAGGTTTGTGGTTAGGGTTGGGACTAGGGTTAGGGGTGTGTTGGGGTTAGGGTTGGAGTTAGAATTGGGGGGTTTCCGCTGTTTAGGCACATCAGGGGCTCTCCAAATGTGACATGGCGTCTGATCTCAATTCCAGCCAATTCTGCGTTGAAAAAGTCAAACGGTGCTCCTTCACTTCTCAGCTCTGCCATGCGTCCAAACAGTAGTTTATCCCCACATATGGGGTATCAGCATACTCTGGACCCCAAGAGTTATTGTGCAATTTGTCCTATTTCTTCTGCTACCCTTGGGAAAATAAAAAACTGGGGGCGAAAATATCATTTTTGTACAAAAAAAAATATTTTTTTGTTTTTACGGCTGTACATTATAAACTTCTGTGAAGCACTTGGGGCTTCATAGCGCTCACCACACATCTAGATAAGTTCCTTGTGGGGTCTATTTTCCAAAATGGGGTCACTTGTTGGGGATTTCCACTGTTTAGGCGCATCAGGGGCTCTCCAAATGCGACATGACGCCCCCAGACCATTCCATCAAAGTCTGCAATCCAAAACGTCACTACTTCCCTTCCGAGCCCCAACGTGTACCCATACAGTAGTTTTCTCCCACATATTGGATATCAGCGTACTCAGGACAAATTGGACAACAACTTTTGGGGTCCAATTTCTCCTGTTACACTTGTAAAAATAAAATATTGGGGCAAAAAAATCATTTTTGCAAAAAAAAAAAAAAGATTTTTTATTTTTACGGCTGTGCGTTATAAACTTCTGTGAAGCACTTCGGGGTTCAAAGTGCTCACCACACATCTAGACAAGTTCCTTGTGGGGTCTATTTTCCAAAATGGGGTCATTTGTGGGGGGTTTCCACTGTTTAGGTGCATCAGGGGCTCTCCAAATGCGACATGACGCCCCCAGACCATTCCATCAAAGTCTGCAATCCAAAACGTCACTACTTCCCTTCCGAGCCCTGACGTGCGCCCATACAGTAGTTTTCTCCCACATATTGGGTATCAGCGTACTCAGGACAAATTGGACAACAACTTTTGGGGTCCAATTTCTCCTGTTACCCTTGTGAAAATAAAATATTGGGGGCGAAAAAATCATTTTTTTTAAAAAAAAAAAGATTTTTTATTTTTACGGCTGTACGTTATAAACTTCTGTGAAGCACTTCGGGGTTCAAAGTGCTCACCACACATCTAGATAAGTTCCTTGTGGGGTCTATTTGCCAAAATGGGGTCACTTGTGGGGGGTTTCCACTGTATAGGTGCATCAGGGGCTCTCCAAATGTGACATGACGCCCCCAGACCATTCCATCAAAGTCTGCAATCCAAAACGTCACTACTTCCCTTCCGAGCCCTGATGTGCGCCCATACAGTAGTTTTCTCCCACATATTGGGTATCAGCGTACTCAGGACAAATTGGACAACAACTTTTGGGTTCCAATTTCTTCTGTTACCCTTGTGAAAATAAAATATTGGGGGCGAAAAAATCATTTTTGTAAAAAAAAAAAAATTTTTTATTTTACGGCTGTACTTTATAAACTTTAGTGAAACACCTGGGGGTTAAAAGTTCTCACCACACATCTAGATAAGTTCCTTGAGGGGTCTAGTTTCCAAAATGGTGTCATTTATGGGGGTTTCCACTGTTTAGGCAGATCAGGAGCTCTCCAAACACGACATGGCGTCCAGCCAATTCTGCGTTGAAAAAGTCAGACGGCGCTCCTTCCCTTCCAAACTCTGCCATGCACCCAAACAGTGGTTTACCCCCACATATGGGGTATCAGCGCACTCAGGACAAATTGCACAATAACTTTTGGAGTCTTGTTACCCTTGGAAAAATAAAAATTGGGGTGAAAAGATCATTTTTGTGGAAAAAATATGATTTTTAAATTTTACGGCTCTACGTTATAAACTTGTGTGAAGCACTTGGGGGTTCAAATTGCTCACCAAAGATCTAGAAAAGTTCCTTAGGGGGTCTAGTTTCCAAAATGGGGTCATTTGTGGGGGGTTTCCACTGTTTAGGCACATCAGGGGCTCTCCAAATGCAACATGGCATCCAATCTCAATTCCAGCCAATTTTGGTTGGAAAAAGTGAAATGGTGCTCCTTCCATTCCGAGCTCTGCCGTGCGCCCAAACAGTGGTTCCCACCCACATATGGGGTACCAGCGTACTCAGGACAAATTGGACAACAACTTATGTGGTCCAATTTCTCCTGTTACCCTTGGGAAAATAAAAAATTAGTGACTAAAAGATAATTTTTGTGGGAAAAAAATAGGATTTTTTATTTTCATGCCCGGGCATTATAAACTTGTGTGAAGCACTTGGGGCTCAAAGTGCTCACCAAAGATCTAGATAAGTTCCTTAGGGGGTATAGTTTCCAAAATGGGGTCACTTGTGGGGGGTTTCCACTGTTTAGGCTCATCTGGGGCACTGCAAACGGAACATGACCCCATCAACGTCTGCATTCCAAAACGTTACTACTTCCTTTCCAAGCCCTGCCTTGCACCCAAACAGTTCCCCCCCCACATATGGGGTATCAGCGTACTTAGGACAAATTGGACAACAACTTTTGGGGTCCAATTTCCTTGGGAAAATTCAAAAATTTGGGACTAAAAAATCATTTTTGTGGAAAATTGTTTTTTTTTTTTTCACACCCAGGCATTATAAGCTTTTGTGAAACACTTGGGGGTTCAAAGTGCTCACAACAGATCTAGATAAGTACCTTAGGGGGTCTAGTTTCCAAAATGGTGTCACTTGTGGGGGTTTCCACTGTTTAGGTGCATCAGGGGCTCTCCAAACACGACATGGCGTCCAATCTCAATTCCAGCCAATTTTAGTTTGAAAAAGTCAAACGGCGCTCCTTCCCTTACGAGCTCTGCCGTGTGCCCAAACAGTGGTTTTCCCCCACATATTGGGTATTGGCGTACTCAGGAGAAATTGCATAACAACCTTATATGTCCATTTTCTCCTTTTACCCTTGTGAAATAAAAAAAAAGTTTGTAAAAGATCATTTTTGTGGCTAAAAAGTTAAATATTCATTTTTTCCTTCCACGTTGCTTTAGTTCCTGTGAAGCACCTGAAGGGTTAATAATCTTCTTGAATGTGGTTTTGAGTACCTTGAGGGGTGCAGTTTTTAGAATGGTGTCACTTTTGGGTATTTTCTGCCATATAGACCCCTCAAAGTGACTTCAAATGAGAGGTGGTCCCTAAAAAAAATGGCTTTGTAAATTTTGTTGTAAAAATGAGAAATCGCTGGTCAACTTTTAACCCTTATAACTTCCTAACAAAAAAAAATGTTGGTTCCAAAATTGTGCTGATGTAAAGTAGACATGTGGGAAATGTTATTTCTTAACTTTTTTGTGTGATATATTTCTCTATTTTAAGGGAATAAAAATTCAAAGTTTGAAAATTGCAAAATTTTAAAATTTTTTTGCCATATTTGCATTTTTTTCAAAAATAAACGCAAGTTATATCGAAGAAATTTTACTTCTAACGTGAAGTACAATATGTCACGAGAAAACAGTCTCAGAATCGCGAAGATCCGTTGAAGCGTTCCAGAGTTATAACCTCATAAAAAGCCAGTGGTCAGAATTGTAAAAATTGGCCCGGTCATTAACGTGCAAACCACCCTTGGGGGTGAAGGGGTTAAGGCACTTTGTACTATTCCTGCCGACGCTGCCAATAACTTCCCCCTTTTTCTATCTTCTCTTATTTGAGAAGTTAATGGAGACCTTGTTTGCACGAGTGACACAGATACTCTGGTCTCGGCATTCCCCCTGCTCTGACGTCGGGCAGTGGGTGGTCTGCTGATTCCTTTGAGCCTCTGTGCTACCATAGTGACGCGTCCTTTGAAGATTTGCTCTGGTCTCGGCACTCCCCCCTGCTCTGACGTCGGGCAGTGGGTGGTCTGCTGATTCCTATGAGCCACTGCGTTACCATGGTGACGCGTCCATGGGGGATTTGCTCTGGTCTTGGCACTCCTCCCCGCTCTGACGACGAGCGATGGGCGGTCTGCTTCTCTCCAAGAGCTCTTATGCTACCATGACAACGCGTCTGTGGGAGATCTACTTTTTGTTTGGATTTGTCCAGATCTCACCATAGACAGACGCTTTCATGGTTGCTATAGTGGCGGATTATTTCCAGCTGGTGCTAATATGGGCTCTGATATTGGGTGGATATGACGCACATGAACCCACTGCTACCAATGACTCATTCAAGCTATAAAAGCATGCAGCTTCTCAGTATTAGACACACATATCCCCTTGGAGAAAGCTATAGTGCGAAACGTACGTCGGGTGGTGTCCGCTCTCAGGTATATACTTCTATTATGCATTAGCACTTTATATTTGCTTTGGAGAATTGTTATTCATCTCATTTATCTTATATACTTACGTTTATGCTTTTTACACCTGCACCTTATTTATTTGTTCAAACATTCATTTAAGCACTTGCTGGTATATTTGTTTCATTTTTCATTTAAAGCACTTGCTGGTACACTTGTTTAATTATTCATTTTAAGCACTTGCTTATTTTGAGAGATATTTATTTATATATCTCTTTTTTATAAAGAGAGTTAATAATCTAATCTCCATAGCTATATGTGCAATATACTATTAGTATTTATTATATCCTGATTTGTTAGCGGTTATATTTGTATTATTGTCCCTACTTTTTAATCTTTATGCATTTTTGCTGATTTTTTTGTCTACAATAAAAATTAACCTTTTATGGCATATTATGCTTCCTTGCTTTTTTGGATTTATTATTGATTTGGAAGTGCCTAATTAGCATATTTCTATATCTGCATTTATATTGTATACTGTATTTATTTACAGTTTTTTTGCTTTAAATGGATGTTAAAGCCAGAGACCAAAGCTGGCTCTCTTGTTTGGATTCTGTTTTTAATGGGGACAATATACAATCGGATAATACTGAAAATGGGCAGAAAACTGAGCTAAAAAATTCCATGAAAATTACTTTGAAAAAAAGAACCCGTACATGGTGGAATAAGGCATCCCTGGAAAACTATCTTTCTAAAGGGTTAATTCCCAGGGGACTTCGTGTCCGAGTTATGCCTTCTTTCCCTATAGATGATGTTATTTTTAAAGCACGATGGGAAGAAGCTTGTTCTTCATGTTCAAAAATTTTTATTGAATTACTTATTGGCAATAACAAGAAAAGCCTTGATAATCTAGTTTTAGAAGTTGAAAATCTACGTCAAAAATTATCTCAAAGCCTTTCTCCACAAGAGTTGGAAATTTTCAATAAAGACGTCGAGTCCCAATTTCAAATCTGGGAAAAAGAAGTCAAAGGTACAAAAACGAAAAAATTCCAAAGAGATTTGCATGACTTCAAAACTGGAATGGTATATAAGTGGCTTCCTGCCAATAAAGAAAATCATAATCTTTCAAGATCTTCATCCCATTCTTCAATATCATCTAGAGAGGATAGTGAAACATCTAATCGTGTGTATAATTTAAGAAGGAATAACTATAGAAGAAAGAATGATGCATCCAGAAGATATAATAAATACACCAATTCTTCATCCTCTGCCTCCTCTTCCAAATTACAGGTAATAAATTTATCTGATATCCAATTTACACAGCCTCAATTAGAGGTTTTAAGCCTTGGTTTATCTTTTTCGCCTGCTTCATCCTTTGATTCATTTTCAGCCATAAAAGACCTCCACTTGTTTGCACGCAAGCTTGTTCTCAAGAAACTGCATAATAAATCTAACAGTGGAGAAGTGTGGACTGAACGTGAATTAGAAGCTATCTCAACTTTGGAGGAGCTGGGAGGTGAATCTGAGGCCATTACCACCATAGGTAAATTTACTCCTCCTATTCCAAAAAAATTTCCTCCTTTACAATTATACCCTAATATTGAATTATTCGTTAAGCTTGTCACACAAGAATTTGAATCTATTCCAGTTGGAATAGTTCATGACAATTTAACCCAGACCAAAGGTTAGCTCTCAAAGAATTAAAAAACCTTAAGGGAGCTATAATTAAATCTGCCGATAAGGGAGGAAACGTAGTAATTTGGCCCACCCCCATGTACGAGAAGGAGGCGTTTAGGCAGTTAAAAGATCCAAATTGCTATAAAAAACTTACCTTCAATCCTACCTTACAATTTCAAGGGGAACTCCAAAAGATTCTTGATGAGGCTTTTTCAAATGAAATCATTACGAAGGATTTAAAAGACCATTTAATCCCACAATATCCAAAGATGGCGTGTATATATTTTTTACCGAAAATACACAAAGACCCAAAAATTCCCCCAGGTCGTCCGATCGTATCGGGGAATGGGAATCTTTACGAAACCATTGGAAAATTCTTGGATTTCCACTTAAAACCATTGGTTAATGATTTACCCTCCTTTGTAAAAGATACTGGAGATATCCTTAAAAGGATTGAAGGAATACCCACTGATGACGATATTTGGCTGGTCACTATGGACGTCGAGTCCCTGTATACTTCAATACATCATGATAATGGCATACGGGCAGTGAGAAGTTTTTTGAATATGTCAAATCACAATGAAGATTTCATCCAATTTCTACTAACGGTATTGCAATTTGCGTTGGAGCACAACTTCTTTACCTTTAAGGGGAATATATATTTACAACAGCAGGGGACTGCAATGGGGGCTTCTTTTGCATCTTCATATGCTAATTTGTTTTTGGGTAGTTGGGAAAGGGATTTGTTTTTCTGTAAACCAGTGGCATTTATTGAGCGGGTCCTGTTCTGGGCCCGTTATATAGATGATATACTTGTCCTCTGGCAGGGCTCAGAACAGGACCTTCTTCAATTTGTAGATATTCTGAATGAGAATACACTAAACATTAAACTAACTTGTAAATATAGCCAAAACCAAATTGACTTTTTGGATGTGATGATTGCAAAGGATAACAGCCACTTTCTTAAGACTGATGTTTTTCGTAAAGAGACTGCCGTCAATTCTCTGCTGCATGCAAAGTCCTCTCATCCGCGTCCACTTATAAATGGTATACCAACCGGGCAATTTTTGAGGATAAAGAGGATCTGCTCTAATGAGGATGACTTTTTGAGACAGGCTAACAACCTATCGCAGCGCTTCGAAGAACGTGGTTATTCAAAGAGAAGCATTAAGAAAGGTTTCAGAAGGGCCAAAAGGGCTGAGAGAAACGATCTTCTCCAACCAAATAAGAGATTTACAAATGACTCAACGGTGAGATTTATCTCCACTTATAGTCAAAAATGGGGTGAGATGAAACAAGCATTGGAGAAATATTGGTCTATTTTACGCCTAGATTCTACTTTATGTAAATTTATCCCTAAAGGCCCCTCTATTACCTACAGACGCTCTTCGAATTTGAAGGACCAACTGGTACAAAGTCACAACCCAGGGCCGTCATTGCAGCCATTATTGGGACCCATTAAATTGAAATGGGGCTTCTACCCCTGTGGAAAATGTATTTCTTGTCCTAATATGCAACAAGCCACCAACTTTGAGTCATGTGATGGCAGCAAGAATTTCAAAATCACACAGCATATTACCTGTGACACCATAGGGGTAGTATATTATGCCACATGCCCTTGTCCGAAAATTTATGTAGGACTTACATCAAGGGCTCTTAAGGTCCGTGCTAGGGAGCATTTCCGGGATATTCTCAATGCAACTGACATCAATGATTTGACTACCTTGAAACCTATTCCGAGACATTTTAAAAGTTCTCATAATTGTAATGCCAATCTTTTGAAAATCAGGGGCATTGATAAGGTCCATATAGACATTAGGGGGGGAAATTGGAGGAAAAATTTGGCCCAATTAGAGGCTAAATGGATCTCCAAAGTTGAATCAGTTCATCCCTTTGGTTTAAATGAAATGCTCAGTTATGCTCCTTTTTTATAGAATAATAGAATTATAAGTTGTTTGTCTTTTAAGCTTTTTTAAATATGATTTTAACCTTATTCTTTTTCTATTCTAGTTATTTATTGCCATATATTATGCACGTTTGAGTCATTTTATGCTGTGTGGTCATGATGGGATGCTATATGAGCCTTTTATTTGAAAAGAACATAACTCATCTATTTCAAGAATTTTGGGACCTGGAACGACACTGAAGGACAATCAAAATCACCAACAATCGAAGATTTATATATTATATTTCATTTTTTATACTTTTTTCTTCATTCATATTATTATTTTTATTGTTTCACTATATACATCTTTTTTATAATTATTATTTTTTGATAAGTATTATTAATTTTTTCTTGCACTCACATTATATATATTTATATATATAAAATATTATTTTTATATAGGGATGTATTAAGATATTTTAGTATATTATGGTGCATATTTCACATATTATTTATTTATTTATTTTTTTATTTTTTTTATATATATATATATTCTTTCACTTTTTCTTTTTCCACACTTTATTCACTTTTTTGATATTTGGTCCCTTTATATGTTTTATATTGATATTTACTTCTTGATTTATCATGCTCTTAGCTCCGCCATAATATGATTATAGCCTTAGATCCTATTTCTATCTTGATTTGTTGGATCCTTATGAGAAATGCTGGATCTTTAAGGCATTTTGTACTATTCCTGCCGACGCTGCCAATAACTTCCCCCTTTTTCTATCTTCTCTTATTTGAGAAGTTAATGGAGACCTTGTTTGCACGGGTGACACAGATACTCTGGTCTCGGCATTCCCCCCTGCTCTGACGTCGGGCAGTGGGTGGTCTGCTGATTCCTTTGAGCCTCTGTGCTACCATAGTGACGCGTCCTTTGAAGATTTGCTCTGGTCTCGGCACTCCCCCTGCTCTGACGTCGGGCAGTGGGTGGTCTGCTGATTCCTTTGAGCCTCTGTGCTACCATAGTGACGCGTCCTTTGAAGATTTGCTCTGGTCTCGGCACTCCCCCCTGCTCTGACGTCGGGCAGTGGGCGGACTGCTGATTCCTGTGAGCCACTGCGTTACCATGGTGACGCGTCCATAGGGGATTTGCTCTGGTCTTGGCACTCCTCCCCGCTCTGACGACGAGCGATGGGTGGTCTGCTTCTCTCCAAGAGCTCTTATGCTACCATGACAACGCGTCTGTGGGAGATCTACTTTTTGTTTGGATTTGTCCAGATCTCACCATAGACAGACGCTTTCATGGTTGCTATAGTGGCGGATTATTTCCAGCTGGGGCTAATATGGGCTCTGATATTGGGTGGATATGACGCACATGAACCCACTGCTACCAATGACTCATTCAAGCTATAAAAGCATGCAGCTTCTCAGTATTAGACACACATATCCCCTTGGAGAAAGCTATAGTGCGAAACGTACGTCGGGTGGTGTCCGCTCTCAGGTATATACTTCTATTATGCATTAGCACTTTATATTTGCTTTGGAGAATTGTTATTCATCTCATTTATCTTATATACTTACGTTTATGCTTTTTACACCTGCACCTTATTTATTTGTTCAAACATTCATTTAAGCACTTGCTGGTATATTTGTTTCATTTTTCACTTAAAGCACTTGCTGGTACACTTGTTTAATTATTCATTTTAAGCACTTGCTTATTTTGAGAGATATTTATTTATATATCTCTTTTTTATAAAAAGAGTTAATAATCTAATCTCCATAGCTATATGTGCAATATATTATTAGTATTTATTATATCCTGATTTGTTAGCGGTTATATTTGTATTATTGTCCCTACTTTTTAATCTTTATGCATTTTTGCTGATTTTTTTGTCTACAATAAAAATTAACCTTTTATGGCATATTATGCTTCCTTGCTTTTTTGGATTTATTATTGATTTGGAAGTGCCTAATTAGCATATTTCTATATCTGCATTTATATTGTATACTGTATTTATTTACAGTTTTTTTGCTTTAAATGGATGTTAAAGCCAGAGACCAAAGCTGGCTCTCTTGTTCGGATTCTGTTTTTAATGGGGACAATATACAATCGGATAATACTGAAAATGGGCAGAAAACTGAGCTAAAAAATTCCATGAAAATTACTTTGAAAAAAAGAACCCGTACATGGTGGAACAAGGCATCCCTGGAAAACTATCTTTCTAAAGGGTTAATTCCCAGGGGACTTCGTGTCCGAGTTATGCCTTCTTTCCCTATAGATGATGTTATTTTTAAAGCACGATGGGAAGAAGCTTGTTCTTCATGTTTAAAAATTTTTATTGAATTACTTATTGGCAATAACAAGAAAAGCCTTGATAATCTAGATTTAGAAGTTGAAAATCTACGTCAAAAATTATCTCAAAGCCTTTCTCCACAAGAGTTGGAAATTTTCAATAAAGACGTCGAGTCCCAATTTCAAATCTGGGAAAAAGAAGTCAAAGGTACAAAAACGAAAAAATTCCAAAGAGATTTGCATGACTTCAAAACTGGAATGGTATATAAGTGGCTTCCTGCCAATAAAGAAAATCATAATCTTTCAAGATCTTCATCCCATTCTTCAATATCATCTAGAGAGGATAGTGAAACATCTAATTGTGTGTATAATTTAAGAAGGAATAACTATAGAAGAAAGAATGATGCATCCAGAAGATATAATAAATACACCAATTCTTCATCCTCTGCCTCCTCTTCCAAATTACAGGTAATAAATTTATCTGATATCCAATTTACACAGCCTCAATTAGAGGTTTTAAGCCTTGGTTTATCTTTTTCGCCTGCTTCATCCTTTGATTCATTTTCAGCCATAAAAGACCTCCACTTGTTTGCACGCAAGCTTGTTCTCAAGAAACTGCATAATAAATCTAACAGTGGAGAAGTGTGGACTGAACGTGAATTAGAAGCTATCTCAACTTTGGAGGAGCTGGGAGGTGAATCTGAGGCCATTACCACCATAGGTAAATTTACTCCTCCTATTCCAAAAAAATTTCCTCCTTTACAATTATACCCTAATATTGAATTATTCGTTAAGCTTGTCACACAAGAATTTGAATCTATTCCAGTTGGAATAGTTCATGACAATTTAACCCAGACCCAAAGGTTAGCTCTCAAAGAATTAAAAAACCTTAAGGGAGCTATAATTGAATCTGCCGATAAGGGAGGAAACGTAGTAATTTGGCCCACCCCCATGTACGAGAAGGAGGCATTTAGGCAGTTGAAAGATCCAAATTGCTATAAAAAACTTACCTTCAATCCTACCTTACAATTTCAAGGGGAACTCCAAAAGATTCTTGATGAGGCTTTTTCAAATGAAATCATTACGAAGGATTTAAAAGACCATTTAATCCCACAATATCCTAAGATGGCGTGTATATATTTTTTACCGAAAATACACAAAGACCCAAAATTTCCCCCAGGTCGTCCGATCGTATCGGGGAATGGGAATCTTTGCGAAACCATTGGAAAATTCTTGGATTTCCACTTAAAACCATTGGTTAATGATTTACCCTCCTTTGTAAAAGATACTGGAGATATCCTTAAAAGGATTGAAGGAATACCCACTGATGACGATATTTGGCTGGTCACTATGGACGTCGAGTCCCTGTATACTTCAATACATCATGATAATGGCATACGGGCAGTGAGAAGTTTTTTGAATATGTCAAATCACAATGAAGATTTCATCCAATTTCTACTAACGGTATTGCAATTTGCGTTGGAGCACAACTTCTTTACCTTTAAGGGGAATATATATTTACAACAGCAGGGGACTGCAATGGGGGCTTCTTTTGCATCTTCATATGCTAATTTGTTTTTGGGTAGTTGGGAAAGGGATTTGTTTTTCTCTAAACCAGTGGCATTTATTGAGCGGGTCCTGTTCTGGGCCCGTTATATAGATGATATACTTGTCCTCTGGCAGGGCTCAGAACAGGACCTTCTTCAATTTGTAGATATTCTGAATGAGAATACACTAAACATTAAACTAACTTGTAAATATAGCCAAAACCAAATTGACTTTTTGGATGTGATGATTGCAAAGGATAACAGCCACTTTCTTAAGACTGATGTTTTTCGTAAAGAGACTGCCGTCAATTCTCTGCTCCATGCAAAGTCCTCTCATCCGCGTCCACTTATATATGGTATACCAACCGGGCAATTTTTGAGGATAAAGAGGATCTGCTCTAATGAGGATGACTTTTTGAGACAGGCTAACAACCTATCGCAGCGCTTCGAAGAACGTGGTTATTCAAAGAGAAGCATTAAGAAAGGTTTCAGAAGGGCCAAAAGGGCTGAGAGAAACGATCTTCTCCAACCAAATAAGAGATTTACAAATGACTCAACGGTGAGATTTATCTCCACTTATAGTCAAAAATGGGGTGAGATGAAACAAGCCTTGGAGAAATATTGGTCTATTTTACGCCTAGATTCTACTTTATGTAAATTTATCCCTAAAGGCCCCTCTATTACCTACAGACGCTCTTCGAATTTGAAGGACCAACTGGTACAAAGTCACTACCCAGGGCCATCATTGCAGCCATTATTGGGACCCATTAGATTGAAATGGGGCTTCTACCCCTGTGGAAAATGTATTTCTTGTCCTAATATGCAACAAGCCACCAACTTTGAGTCATGTGATGGCAGCAAGAATTTCAAAATCACACAGCATATTACCTGTGACACCATAGGGGTAGTATATTATGCCACATGCCCTTGTCCGAAAATTTATGTAGGACTTACATCAAGGGCTCTTAAGGTCCGTGCTAGGGAGCATTTCCGGGATATTCTCAATGCAACTGACATCAATGATTTGACTACCTTGAAACCTATTCCGAGACATTTTAAAAGTTCTCATAATTGTAATGCCAATCTTTTGAAAATCAGGGGCATTGATAAGGTCCATATAGACATTAGGGGGGGAAATTGGAGGAAAAATTTGGCCCAATTAGAGGCTAAATGGATCTCCAAAGTTGGATCAGTTCATCCCTTTGGTTTAAATGAAATGCTCAGTTATGCTCCTTTTTTATAGAATAATAGAATTATAAGTTGTTTGTCTTTTAAGCTTTTTTAAATATGATTTTAACCTTATTCTTTTTCTATTCTAGTTATTTATTGCCATATATTATGCACGTTTGAGTCATTTTATGCTGTGTGGTCATGATGGGATGCTATATGAGCCTTTTATTTGAAAAGAAGATAACTCATCTATTTCAAGAATTTTGGGACCTGGAACGACACTGAAGGACAATCAAAATCACCAACAATCGAAGATTTATATATTATATTTCATTTTTTATACTTTTTTCTTCATTCATATTATTATTTTTATTGTTTCACTATATAAATCTTTTTTATAATTATTATTTTTTGATAAGTATTATTAATTTTTTCTTGCACTCACATTATATATATTTATATATATAAAATATTATTTTTATATAGGGATGTATTAAGATATTTTAGTATATTATGGTGCATATTTCACATATTATTTATTTATTTTTTTTATATATATATATATTCTTTCACTTTTTCTTTTTCCACACTTTATTCACTTTTTTGATATTTGGTCCCTTTATATGTTTTATATTGATATTTACTTCTTGATTTATCATGCTCTTAGCTCCGCCATAATATGATTATAGCCTTAGATCCTATTTCTATCTTGATTTATTGGATCCTTATGAGAAATGCTGGATCTTTAACTCCTTACTGCCATCGGACGTACTATCCCGTCCATGGTACCTGGGCCCGTATGACCGGGAATGGGATAGTACGTCTCGTGCGATCGGACGCGCTCCCGGGGGGAGCGCAGCCGATCGCGCCCAGGTGTCAGCTGATTATCACAGCTGACACCCATGACTGTGTGTCAGGAGCGGTCACGGACCGCTCCCGGCACATTAACCCCTTGCACACCGCGATCAAACATGAGCGCGGTGTACTGGGGGCACAGGGGAGGATCGCGCAGGGTGGGGGCTCCCTGCGTGCCCCCCTGAGACCCTCAGAGCAGCGCGATGTGATCGCGCTGTTCTGAGGGCTTCCTCCCTCCCAGGACCCGGATCCAAGATGGCGCCGGGGTCCTGGAGGGAGGCGGCTACCTCAGTGCCTGCCGAGGACAGGCACTGAGAAGCCTGCTGCACTGCCTGAGCGATCGCTGGTGTGACAGAGTGCTGTGCACACTGTCACACCAGCGATCTGATAAAATACAGTGATGTCCCACCCTGGGACAAAGTAAAAAAGTTAAAAAAATAAAAATAAACATGTTTTAAAAAAAAATCCAAAATAAATAAAAAAAAATATATATATATTCCCCAATAAATTCACTTCTTCCTGTAAAAAAAAAAACAAAGCAATAAAAGTACACATATTTCGTATCGCCGCGTCCGTAACGACCCCCCCTATAAATTGTCCCACTAGTTAACCCCTTTAGTGAACCCCTTAAAAAAAAAAAAAAACGAAGCAAAAAATCAATGCTTTATCATCATACCGCCGAACAAAAAGTGGAATAACACGCGATCAAAAAGACCGATATAAAAAAACATGGTACTGCTGAAAACGTCATCTTGTCCCGCAAAAAACGAGCCACCATACAGCGTCATCAGCGAAAAAATAAAAAGTTATAGCTCGCAGAATAAAGCGATGCAAAAATAATTATTTTTTATATAAAATTGTTTTTATTCTATAAAAGCGCCAAAACATGAAAAAATGATATAAATGAGGTATCGCCATAATCGTACTGACCCGAAGAATAAAACTGCTTTATCAATTTTACCACACGCGGAACGGTATAAACGCCTCCCCCAAAAGAAATTCATGAATTGCTGATTTTTGTTCATTCTAACCTCCCAAAAATCGAAATAAAAAGCGATCAAAAAACGTCACGTGCTCAAAAATGGTACCAATAAAAACGTCAACTCGTCCCGCAAAAAATAAGACCTAACATGACTCTGTGGGCCAAAATATGCAAAAATTATAGCTCTCAAAATGTGATGATGCAAAAACTATTTTTGCAATAAAAAGCGTCTTTTAGCGTGACAGCTGCCAATCATAAAAACCCGCTATAAATAGTAAATCAAACCCCCCTTTATCACCCCCTTAGTAAGGGAAAAATAATAAAATTAAAAAAAAGTATTTATTTCCATTTTCCCATTAGGGTTAGGGTTAGGGTTGCGGCTAAAGTTAGGGTTAGGGTTGGCGCTAAAGTTAGGATTAGGGTTAGGGTTGGGATTAGGGGTGTGTTAGGGTTAGGTTTGTGGTTAGGGTTGGGACTAGGGTTAGGGGTGTGTTGGGGTTAGGGTTGGAGTTAGAATTGGGGGGTTTCCGCTGTTTAGGCACATCAGGGGCTCTCCAAATGTGACATGGCGTCTGATCTCAATTCCAGCCAATTCTGCGTTGAAAAAGTCAAACGGTGCTCCTTCACTTCTCAGCTCTGCCATGCGTCCAAACAGTAGTTTATCCCCACATATGGGGTATCAGCGTACTCTGGACCCCAAGAGTTATTGTGCAATTTGTCCTATTTCTTCTGCTACCCTTGGGAAAATAAAAAACTGGGGGCGAAAATATCATTTTTGTACAAAAAAAATTATTTTTTTGTTTTTATTCACTTTTTTGATATTTGGTCCCTTTATATGTTTTATATTGATATTTACTTCTTGATTTATCATGCTCTTAGCTCCGCCATAATATGATTATAGCCTTAGATCCTATTTCTATCTTGATTTGTTGGATCCTTATGAGAAATGCTGGATCTTTAAGGCATTTTGTACTATTCCTGCCGACGCTGCCAATAACTTCCCCCTTTTTCTATCTTCTCTTATTTGAGAAGTTAATGGAGACCTTGTTTGCACGGGTGACACAGATACTCTGGTCTCGGCATTCCCCCCTGCTCTGACGTCGGGCAGTGGGTGGTCTGCTGATTCCTTTGAGCCTCTATGCTACCATAGTGACGCGTCCTTTGAAGATTTGCTCTGGTCTCGGCACTC
>JARQOD010000001.1:569827417-569976402 GCA_033576555.1 Oophaga sylvatica
GGGCGCAGCTGTCTTCTCTTATAAAGAGTGCTAGGAGCTAGGTCTTGGAAGATATGTATGGGTGCGCTCTCATATAAAAGGTCTTGTCGCTCTCTCGCCGCCGCCAACAGAGCTGTGGTGTCATTAAATGCGTATCGGTTCTGGAGAGAGCTTTGTCGTCTACTCAGTATTGAGTTAAATATCTCTTTAGCATACCATCCCGAGACGAATGGGTTAGTAGAGAGGGCCAACCAGACCTTGGTCACCTATCTACGACATTTTGTCTCAGCCAGGCAGGTTGACTGGGCATCCTTGCTACCGTGGGCTGAGTTTGCACTGAACAATGCTGTGGCTGACTCCACCGGATAGACTCCATTCCTCCTAAACTACAGTCAGCATCCGCGGGTTCCGGTGCCCATGCCCGTGTCTTCTGCTGACTCCAGTGTGGCAAACTGGGCTGTGGAGGCACGGGACATTTGGGACCGTACCCAGGATGCCATTCAGGCATCCAAGGAGAGGATGAGGTCCTCCGCCGAAGCACATCGGCGCCCTGCTCTGACATTTGCTCCTGGGGACTTGGTGTGGCTCTCCGCTCGTAACATCAGGCTGCAAGTTGAGTCCACTAAGTTGGCAACCCGCTACCTGGGTCCTTTCAAAGTCCTCGAGCAGGTTAACCCTGTGGTATACCATTTGGCTCTTCTACCACACCTGGGTATCTCCGACACCTTTCACGTATCCCTCCTGAAACCCGTGCTCATGTCCCGGTTTTCCGAGTCATCTGCCGGGACATTGGGTTCGTCTATGGACGACCATGAGGTGAACGCCATCATAGGGTGTAAGGTGGTACGGGGCAAAAGATTTTATTTGTTGGATTGGAGGGGTTATGGGCCTGAGGATAGGTCCTGGGAGCCTGCCGAGCACGTTCACGCTCCGCAGATCATCTCTTGTGAATATGCTGGAGGCGGCTTCTGAGCTGGGACTCCCTCCGGTGGTTGCTGAGGGTAATGAACTGATTACCGAATGGCCTTCAGCTGGCGCTGAATGGTAGGATATAAGTGGCCTGAGTTCCCAGCAGCCTTGCCGGTTATCAATTGTTCCTGCTGGTCTTGCTTGAAGCACTGCTAGTTTCCTGCTCTCCTTCAGATAAGTGTTTGCTGTTTTTTTTACCTCTGTTTGATTCTCTCTGCTGGTTTGCTGCTTGCAGTGGACTGCAGCCTGTCCCCTTTTGTGTCTGCACTTTGGCTTTGCTCCTTTGTTACTTTTTATTTGCTGAATAGCGTTTTGTTACACCAGAGATCTGATTTAGGTGGATGAGATCGTGTGATCTCAGGTTTTTTGGCAATCAGAAGTGTTGGTATTTTTGTTAGGGTTTTTATGGATTGCAGTCAGAATTCTTTCCTGTACTTTTCTGTCTAGACAGATTGGGCCCCAGCGTTTGCTCATTCTATTTTCTGTCTGTGTCCGTGCTTTCTTCTTGTCTAACCGCCATTACATGTTTGGGGGCTTCCTATTTTCTTTGGGGATCTGCTCCGGGACAGATAGCTTTCATCTTTCTACCTTTAGGTATAGTTATCTCTCAGGCTGTGACGAGGCGTCTAGGATCACCGTAGGAACGCTCCACGGCTACTTCTAGTTGTGTGGTTAGTTCAGGTTACTGCAATCCAATAGGTTCCAGCCTCTCTGGTGTATTTCCGCTTTTGCTATTTTTTGCTATTTCTCCTCAGTTACCGAAACATAACAGTATAACCGGCCCAAAAAATGAAAATTGTATGGTTCTCACAGAAGGGGAAAATAGTAATAAGGAAACTTTATTTGTTGCATTTTTTTCCCCTCTTTTCTCTGGGTGCTGAGGAGGAATTTTTCTTTTTTTTCTCTCAATGGAGTTTGCACAGTTGTCTGGCCGTGTGGATCAGCTTGCCACTGAGGTTCGGAGTATTGCTACCTATCTTGCTAGGTTACCGATTGTGGAACCTAGGATCCCCATGCCAGATTTGTTTTTGCGGGATCGATCTAAATTTCTGAATTTCAAAAATAACTGTAAGTTGTTTTTTGCCCTAAAGCCTAAGTCCTCAGGGAACGTGGCACAGCAGGTTCAAATTGTCATCTCCCTTCTGCGCGGCGACCCTCAGGATTGGGCTTATTCCCTGACTCCTGTGGATCCTGTTTTGAATGATATTGATGTATTTTTTCAGGCTCTGGAGTTATTGTACGATGAACCTAATGTCACTGATCAAGCTGAAAAGATCTTGTTGGCATTAAATCAGGGTCTTGAAGACGCTGAGTTGTACTGTCAGAAATTTCGAAAGTGGGCAGTTCTGACCAAATGGAATGATGATGCTTTGGCAGCCCTTTTTCGAAAGGGTCTGTCAGAAAAAGTAAAGGACGTTATTGTGGGATTCCCTGTTCCCTCTGGTCTTAATGATTCTATGTCTTTGGCTATTCAAATTAACAGACGTTTGCGTGAGTGCAGAGGTATGCGTGATTTAGTGTTGCCTTGCGAGCAAGCTCCTGAGCCCATGCAGTGTGATGGAGTGACTTCTGGGGCTCAGCATGATGAGTTTCGTAAGCGCAATGGGTTATGTTTCTACTGTGGTGACGCTTCCCATGTTATTTCTGTCTGCCCTAAGCGGGAAGACATTTTGCACACTCAGTTGTCTTGGGTAGTGTTCAGACTAAATTTCTGTTGACTGTTACCCTGATTTGATCCCTGTCCACATTTTCTGCTCAGGCTTTTGTTGATTCAGGAACAGCAATTAACCTGATTGATTTTGACTTTGCCAAACGTTGTTGGTTTCCCATGATACCCCTGCGGAAGTCTATTCCCCTACTGGGCATTGATTCTTCCCCTTTGGCAGAGAATAAACCCCAGTTTTCTACTCAGGTGATAATGAGGGTTGAACCAGATCATCAGGAGAGTTGCAAATTTCTGGTGCTGCATAATCTGCATGACATTATTGTACTAGGTTTCCCTTGGTTACAGTCTCATAATCCTGTTTTGGATTGGAAATCTGTGTCTGTGACCAGTTGGGGCTGCCAATGTGTTAATACTGACACTCCTGTTTTTTCTGCCTCTCCCCAGTCTCAGGATGTCCCTGACGTTTTGACAGTTTTTTCTGATGTGTTTAGTGAAAGTAAATCTGCATCCTTGCCCCCTCACAGGAGCTATGATTGCGCTATTGAATTAGTGCCTGGTGGTAAATTTCCTAAAGGTAGCCTTTTTAATTTATCTGTACCTGAATACGATGCTATGCGATCTTATATCAAGGAGTCATTGGAGAAGGGTCATATCAGACCATTCTCTTCACCCTTGGGCGCCGTTTTTTTCTTTGTGGCCAAAAAGGATGGTTCATTGAGGCCGTGTATTGATTATCGCCTCCTGAATAAGATCACTGTTAAATATAAATATCCGTTACCTTTGATTTCTGACCTATTTTCCAGAGTGAAAAGTGCTAGTTGGTTTACCAAGCTTGACCTCAGAGGGGCGTATAACCTTATTCGCATTAAGCACGGGGATGAATGGAAGACGGCGTTTAATACTCCAGAGGGGCATTTTGAGTACCTAGTGATGCCTTTTGGGCTTACTAATGCCCCTTCCGTCTTCCAATCTTTCATGAATGATATTTTCAGGGATTTTGTGAATAAATTTCTGATTGTTTATTTGGATGATATCTTGATTTTTTCCAATGACTGGGACTCTCATGTGAAACATGTTCGGACTGTGTTCCAGATTTTGAGAGAGAATGCACTGTATGTGAAGGGATCAAAGTGTCTTTTTGGCGTACAGAAGATCTCATTTCTGGGATTCATTTTGTCTCCATCTGTTATTGAAATTGACCCGGTCAAGGTTCAGGCCATCTGTGATTGGGTTCAACCTACTTCATTGAAGGCTCTTCAGAGATGTTTGGGTTTTGCCAATTTTATCGTAAATTTATTGGTAATTTCCCTGGTATTGTTAATTCATTGACTGATTTGACCAAAAAGGGTTCCGATGTGGTGAATTGGCCTCCTGAGGCAGTTTCTGCGCTTCAGGAACTTAAGCAGAGTTTCATTTCTGCTCCTGTTCTACGGCAGCCTGATGCTTCTCTGCCGTTTCAGGTGGAGGTTGATGCCTCTGAGATTGGGGCTGGTGCCGTTTTGTCCCAAAGGGATCCAGAGACCTCTAAGAGTAACCCTTGTGCCTTTTTCTCTCGAAAATTTTCTCCAACTGAACGTAATTATGACGTGGGTAATCAGGAGTTATTGGCCATGAAGTGGGCCTTTGAAGAGTGGAGACATTGGCAGGAAGGAGCCAAACATCAGGTGGTGGTCCTCACGGACCATAAGAACCTGGTTTATCTCGAACCAGCCAAGCGACTTAATCCTAGACAGGCCAGGTGGGCCTTGTTTTTCACACGTTTTAATTTTGTGGTTTGTTTTCTTCCTGGCACTAAGAATGTCAAGGCGGATGCCCTCTCGAGGAGTTTCTTTGCAGTTTCTCCTGAGTTATCTGATCCTGCTGATATTTTGAAAGAGGGTGTGGTTCTTTCCGCCATTTCGCTCAATTTGAGACTGGCTCTGGAAGGGTGTCAGGAGGATAAACCTGAGCGCTGCCCTGTTGGGAAGTTGTTTGTTCCAGACCAGTGGAAAAAGAGTATGATGTCTGAGATTCATTATTCCGCGTTGGTTGGTCATCCCGGGATTTTTGGTACCAGAGAGTTGGTGAGTCTCTCCTTTTGGTGGCCTACTTTGTCTCGTGACGTCAGGGACTTGGTGCAGTCATGTGGGACTTGCTTTCGTTCCAAGCCTTGCTCTCGTTCTAGTGGTTTGTTAATGCCATTGCCTGTACCCAAGAGGCCATGGACCCATATTTCTATGGATTTTATTTCTGACCTTCCTGTCTCTCAGAGAATGACCGTTATCTGGGTAATCTGTGATAGGTTTTCCAAGATGATACATCTTGTGCCATTACCTAAGTTGCCTTCCTCCTCCGAGTTGGTGCCTTTGTTCCTTCAGCATGTGGTTCGGTTACATGGCATTCCGGAGAACATTGTGTCTGACAGAGGAGTCCAGTTTGTTTCCAGATTTTGGAGGACATTTTGTTCTAAACTTGGTGTTCAGTTGTCTTTCTCCTCTGCATTTCACCCTCAGACCAATGGACAAACCGAGAGAAGAAACCAGACCTTGGAGACTTATTTGAGATGTTTTGTGTATGCTGATCAAGATGACTGGGTCTCTTTTTTGCCTTTTGCTGAGTTTGCTCTTAATAATAGAGCTAGCTCTGCCACCTTGATGTCTCCATTTTTCTGCAATTCCGGGTTTCACCCTAGATTTTCTTCAGGACAGGCGGAGGCTTCTGTCTGTCCGGGGGTTGACTCTATTGTGCAGCGTATGCAGCAGATTTGGGACCAGGAAGTGGAGAGGTTGTCTCTCTCTCAGGAGAAGGCCCAGCGGTTTGCCAACCTGCATAGGACTGATGGTCCTCATTTTAAAGTGGGGGACTTGGTTTGATTGTCATCAAGGAATATCCCTATGAAGGTTGGATCTCCAAAATTTAAGCCAAGGTTCATTGGACCTTATAAGATCTTGGAAATTATTAATCCGGTTTCCTTCAGTTTGCTTCTTCCAGGGACATTTAAGATCCATAACGTCCTTATTGAAGAGGTTTGTCGAACCAGTGGTTCCTATTGCTGCGCCTCCCGACCCTGTTTTGGTTGAGGGCAATTTGGAGTATGTGGTTGAGAAGATATTGGATTCTCGTTTTGCTAGATGGAAACTCAGGTAGTTGGTTAAGTGGAGAGGTTACGGTCAGGACGACAATTCTTGGGTGTTTGCTTCGGACATCCATGCTGGGAGACTGATCCGTGCTTATCATCGAGCTCATCCTGATCGGCCTGGTTGCGCAGGTGAGGGGGGGTACTTTTGTGAATATGCTGAAGGCGGCTTCTGAGCTGGGACTCCCTCCGGTGGTTGCTTAGGGTATTGAACTGATTACCGAATGGCCTTCAGCTGGCGCTGAATGGTAGGATATAAGTGGCCTGAGTTCCCAGCAGCCTTGCAGGTTATCAATTGTTCCTGCTGGTCTTGCTTGAAGCACTGCTAGTTTCCTGCTCTCCTTCAGATAAGTGTTTGCTGTTTTTTTTCCTCTGTTTGATTTTCTCTGCTGGTTTGTGCTTGCAGTGGACTTCAGCCTGTCCCCTTTTGAGGGTCTGGCTCTGCAATTGTGCTCCGTTTGTGTCTGCACTTTGGCTTTGCTCCTTTGTTACTTTTTATTTGCTGAATAGCGTTTTGTTACACCAGAGATCTGATTTAGGTGGATGATATCGTGTGTTCTCAGGTTTTTTGGCACTCAGAAGTGTTGGTATTTTTGTTAGGGTTTTTTTGGATTGCAGTCAGAATTCTTTCCTGTACTTTTCTGTCTAGACAGATTGGGCCCCAGCGTTGGCTCATTCTATTTTCTGTCTGTGTCCGTGCTTTCTTCTTGTCTAACCGCCATTACATGTTTGGGGGCTTCCTATTTACTTTGGGGATCTGCTCCGGGGCAGATAGCTTTCATCTTTCTGCCTTTAGGTGTTGTTATCTCTCAGGCTGTGACGAGGAGTCTAGGATCACCGTAGGAACGCTCCACGGCTACTTCTAGTTGTGTGGTTAGTTCAAGTTACTGCAATCCAATAGGTTCCAGCCTCTCTGGTGTATTACCGCTTTTGCTATTTTTTGCTATTTCTCCTCAGTTACCGAAACATAACACTCATCATTGCCTTTGAACGCAGCGAGGCCCAAAGAAGGGGGGGCCCTAGGAGTGGGGGTAATGTTAGGGGTCGAGTTCCCGCTTCTGCACAAGGGGAATCTCGAGCCATCCCTGCTGCGGTCTCCCATCCGTCTCCGGCCGCAGTGGACTCTGCTCAGCTTAGACGTTGGTCCCAGCATCTCGCCCAGTCTAACATTGTGCAGAGGATTACTGCTGCTCCTCCAGGCTCTGCTATTGTAGCCAGTACTGGTTAGCGGCGAGCAGACGTCTTTAGGACAAAGTCCTTGCTTTCCCCTTCTGAGCATGCCCAGAGTAAGATCTCTCATTGGAGATCAGGAGTCACATGCTCAGGTACTGCAGCAGCTCCTATTGGTCCGCTAGGAAGGTCCTGAAACCACTTGTGTTCTGGAGCAGTTACCTATTGGTCCTTATCTAGCAGGTCCTGTAGTTGCTACTATAAAAGGGTGGCATGGTCGTACCGCCATGCGCTAGTATCAATCACATTATGTGCTTTGCGCCAGGGTGATCTTGCACGCATGTGTTAGGGCTCGGCTGAAATAAGCCCCTAGAATATCGGCACCTCCTGTGAGGAGATTGTATGCACGTGTTTAGGGCTCGGCTTAAATAAGCCCCTAGAATACCGGCTTCTCCTGTGAGGAGATTGTCTGATTGCGTTGCTGATTGCGTTGCTACGGACTGCTGTCCGCACAGCAGTTGTCTGTGCATACCTGTGGAGTTAACAGGACACAGTCCATATTTCTGCGTTTCTACCTTAGCGACTCTGTGGCGTAACAGAGTTCGCTTATACCGCCATATAGGGCCACAGTGTCCATAGTTGCGACTCTGTGAAGTAACAGTGTTCGCCATTCCGCCATCCTTCTAGCAGCAGGCTCTGCCTGCACGGTGGACCCCGGGCTGCGAACGCACTTATTATTTATATTTATTTTGTGCGTTCCGCCAGCCCTAACATGAGCTTTGCAAATTAGTAAGGAATGAGGAGGAGATTTTCAAGCATGTATTTTTCAATATGAAAGATAGAGAGAGAGGGAGCGGACCACGGCAGACCACCAATCAATAGAGTGCAATTATGATCATTGTTGTGCCGACATCACGGATAACTTTAGTTGGGGCCTTGATGGTAGGCGTCCGAGTTTTTTAAACAATACAATTCCTCCAAATCACACAGTATCTATCAACATCAGCCGGTGAGATTGCAATCATATGCTCCATCCTATTAAGGAGGGAGATCTGCGCAAATCATTCCTCCACAGTGGGTAGGTCTCTGCTTTTCCAGTGTCGTGGAATGACATTCTTAGCCATCTGTGTTAGGTAGCCTATTGATGAGCTTTTATAACTACTTTTACTTATTGGTAACATTGATAAAAGGAGGGCTTCGGGCATATTAGGGATAGTCCAACCAGTTATTTTCTCAATCATGGGAACCACCTTTGCCCAAAATGCATTTATTATAGGGCATGCCCACCATATGTGTGACATTGTCCCTTCCCCCTCCCCACATCTCCAACATCTATCTGAGATCACTGGATACCATCTATGAAGGACTGCTGGTACCCGGTACCATCTAGAGATAATTTTGAAGGAGGTTTCCTCTGCTTTGGCCCCTATTGAGGTTTTATGTGTTAGGAAGAAACATCCCATTGTGAGACACAGAAGGACCTCCCCAGTTCCCTTTCCCATGCACTGCATAATCCTGGCCTATTGTCAGTTACCTGGGCAATGAGGAGATTATACAGTAGGGAGATGGAGTGTGTAGGGGTGACAATGATAGGCTCAATTTTTCAAAGTTTGTGAGATCTCTATGAAGATGTGTGCGCTTCTTCACAGTTGAATAGAAGTGTTGTAACTGGCTATATTCAAAATTTGCCTTTGGGGAAGTGGCTCTTCCCTGTAACAAGTCATTGAGGGGGAGCAGCGAAGTATTGGAGATGACATGAGAAAATAATATCGGATGGGATTTATTTGAACCGAGAAATCTATTTGCAGTTAGTCCTGGTGGGAAATCTGGATTATCTGAAATCGGAAGAAGGGGCCCTGGGGGTCGATTGAGGATAAGCTTTTTTTTTGGGATCTCAAAGCCAAAGTAGTGGCATAAGTACTATATGACATGAGGCCAAGAGAGGGGACAATTAAATGGGCGCACCATGGGAGAATGCTAAGAGCTTTAGGACAAATGGATTGAGCTATTTTGACCCACAATTTCCCCTCCGAATGATGGAAGAAGTCGAGGATTCTAGCGTGTACTGCTGCCATGTAATACCTTCTACAATCCGGAAGGCTAAGGCCCCCCTTTTGTTTGTGTCTGATCAGAACGTCCCCCCGAATGCGTGGACGCCCACTTGCCCAGATAAATCTGCAAAAGCTAATGCGTAGTCTTTTACAAAAATTTGAGGGAATTACCACGGGAATGATTTGGAAGAGGTATAAGAGTTTAGGTAGGACGTTCATTTTTAGTATATTTATTATTGCGAACCTGGAAAAATCCTTCACCGTCCAAGAAGATCTCTATGGAGTTGTTCAATAAAGGGCCCAAAATTAAGAAAAAATAGACGGGAGAGGTCTCTATGAATACGAATTCCTAAGTATTTGATACCCTGTGAGGGCCAGGCAAAGGGAAAGTTGGACTGGATGGAATCCTGTATGGATTTGGGGAGGAAAACATCGAGGGCCTCAGACTTCGCTGCATTGATTTTAAAATTTGACCATGTACCAAAGTGATCTATTTCAGCCATAACAGCAGTGACGGATATCTGTGGTTGAGTGATATATACTAGGACATCATTCATCAGCAAATGCAGAGCATTTGTACTCGGTGCCTCCCACCTCAATCCCCCTAATATTGGGGTTATCGTGAATTGATGAGAGCAGGTGCTCCATCACTAGGATGTATAAGAGAGGGGACAGAGGACATCCCTGCCTTGTCCCATTGGTGATTATGAAAGGTGATGATAATGTTCCATTTATCTTCAGCCTAGCTGACGGATTGAGATACAGGGCCATGATTTTGGCTATAAAAGGGTCCCCTACCCCAAGCTTTTTAAGAGAATAATATATGGCGTGCCAGGAGACTCTATGGAATGCTTTCTCAGCATCCAACGAGAGTATCTAATTATACATTTTTAACAGCATCTAGCCCAGACAATAATTTTGGGCCTAGTAGCAGTATCTGCTAGTCAGCGGATTAACCCAGCTGTTAAGCAAGCTACACCACCTGTAGTTTGGACACTTAATTTTTTCAAAGGAAATGCTTTGGGCCCCCGGGAGCCGGGACACTCAGTGAACAACATCGGAGAGGCACCCCAAGGCACAGGGGCTGTGACTGGCGGTAGGACGCCTTGCGGTGGACCGCCAAGCTCGATCCTTATAAAAGCTTTTTAACTGCAGCAGCTTTACTGGACCATACTGGAGCTGGAACTCTTTTTTATTGTATATAAAAATACAAAACAGAACAGACATTACTAAACATCAAAACAGACATTACAAGAATCAAAACTCAGTAACCCAAACTACCCGGTAAATTTATACACCAAAATAAGAAATTAAAACCAACTTCAAGATTTTCCGATCTCGTCCAGTCCTTCTCCTTCCTTCATTTTTCACCCCTCTTTTTTTTTTTGGGCTCTCTCAGGTCTCTTGCAGCTTCTGCTTTCCAGCCTTCAGCCTTCAGGGACCCCCAGCAGGAACATCTTATAAAAGAAACATCAAAAGGAAAAAAAAAAAAAATACCCCACTCATACGCACTCATACACAAGCACACACACACACACACACACACACACACACACACACACACACACACACACACACACACACACACACACACACACTCCAACAATCTCACACCCCTTTCACTATTTACAAAATATACATTATTAATATACATTATTATTGAACTTAACCCCTTACTGCCATCGGACGTACTATCCCGTCCATGGTACCTGGGCCCGTATGACCATGGACGGGATAGTACGTCTCGTGCGATCGGACGCGCTCCCGGGGGTCAGCTGATTATCACAGCTGACACCCATGACTGTGTGTCAGGAGCGGTCATGGACCGCTCCCGGCACATTAACCCCTTGCACACCGCGATCAAACATGATCGCGGTGTACTGGGGGCACAGGGGAGGATCGCGCAGGGTGGGCGCGATGTGATCGCGCTGTTCTGAGGGCTTCCTCCCTCCCAGGACCCGGATCCAAGATGGCGCCGGGGTCCTGGAGGGAGGCGGCTACCTCAGTGCCTGCCGAGAGCAGGCACTGAGAAGCCTGCTGCACTGCCTGAGCGATCGCTGGTGTGACAGTGTGCTGTGCACACTGTCACACCAGCGATCTGATAAAATACTGTGATGGCCCACCCTGGGACAAAGTAAAAAAGTTAAAAAAATAAAAATAAACATGTTTTAAAAAAAAAAATCCAAAATAAATAAAAAAATATATATATATTCCCCAATAAATTCACTTCTTCCTGTAAATAAAAAAAACAAAGCAATAAAAGTACACATATTTGGTATCGCCGCGTCCGTAACGTAAAATTGTCCCACTAGTTAACCCCTTTAGTGAACCCCTTAAAAAAAAAAAAAAAAACGAAGCAAAAAATCAATGCTTTATCATCATACTGCCGAACAAAAAGTGGAATAACACGCGATCAAAAAGACCGATATAAAAAAACATGGTACTGCTGAAAACGTCATCTTGTCCCGCAAAAAACGAGCCATCATACAGCATCATCAGCGAAAAAATAAAAAAGTTATAGCTCGCAGAATAAAGCGATGCAAAAATAATTATTTTTTATATAAAATTGTTTTTATTCTATAAAAGCGCCAAAACATGAAAAAATGATATAAATGAGGTATCGCCATAATCGTACTGACCCGAAGAATAAAACTGCTTTATCAATTTTACCACACGCAGAACGGTATAAACGCCTCCCCCAAAAGAAATTCATGAATTGCTGATTTTTGTTCATTCTAACCTCCCAAAAATCGAAATAAAAAGCGATCAAAAAAGTTACGTGCTCAAAAATGGTACCAATAAAAACGTCAACTCGTCCCGCAAAAAATAAGACCTCACATGACTCTGTGGGCCAAAATATGCAAACATTATAGCTCTCAAAATGTGATGATGCAAAAACTATTTTTGCAATAAAAAGCGTCTTTTAGCGTGACAGCTGCCAATCATAAAAACCCGCTATAAATAGTAAATCAAACCCCCCTTTATCACCCCCTTAGTAAGGGAAAAATAATAAAATTAAAAAAAAGTATTTATTTCCATTTTCCCATTAGGGTTACGGTTAGGGTTGCGGCTAAAGTTAGGGTTAGGGTTGGCGCTAAAGTTAGGATTAGGGTTAGGGTTGGGATTAGGGGTGTGTTAGGGTTAGGTTTGTGGTTAGGGTTGGGACTAGGGTTAGGGGTGTGTTGGGGTTAGGGTTGGAGTTAGAATTGGGGGGTTTCCGCTGTTTAGGCACATCAGGGCTCTCCAAATGTGACATGGCGTCTGATCTCAATTCCAGCCAATTCTGCGTTGAAAAAGTCAAACGGTGCTCCTTCACTTCACAGCTCTGCCATGCGTCCAAACAGTAGTTTATCCCCACATATGGGGTATCAGCGTACTCTGGACCCCAAGAGTTATTGTGCAATTTGTCCTATTTCTTCTGCTACCCTTGGGAAAATAAAAAACTGGGGGCGAAAATATCATTTTTGTACAAAAAAATATATTTTTTTGTTTTTACGGCTGTACATTATAAACTTCTGTGAAGCACTTGGGGCTTCATAGCGCTCACCACACATCTAGATAAGTTCCTTGTGGGGTCTATTTTCCAAAATGGGGTCACTTGTTGGGGATTTCCACTGTTTAGGCGCATCAGGGGCTCTCCAAATGCGACATGACGCCCCCAGACCATTCCATCAAAGTCTGCAATCCAAAACGTCACTACTTCCCTTCCGAGCCCTGACGTGCGCCCATACAGTAGTTTTCTCCCACATATTGGGTATCAGCGTACTCAGGACAAATTGGACAACAACTTTTGGGGTCCAATTTCTCCTGTTACTCTTGTGAAAATAAAATATTGGGGGCAAAAAAAATCATTTTTGTAAAAAAAAAAAAGAGATTTTTTATTTTTACGGCTGTACGTTATAAACTTCTGTGAAGCACTTCGGGGTTCAAAGTGCTCACCACACATCTAGATAAGTTCCTTGTGGGTCTATTTGCCAAAATGGGGTCACTTGTGGGGGTTTCCACTGTATAGGTGCATCAGGGGCTCTCCAAATGTGACATGACGCCCCCAGACCATTCCATCAAAGTCTGCAATCCAAAACGTCACTACTTCCCTTCCGAGCCCTAACGTGCGCCCATACAGTAGTTTTCTCCCACATATTGGGTATCAGCGTACTCAGGACAAATTGGACAACAACTTTTGGGTTCCAATTTCTTCTGTTACCCTTGTGAAAATAAAATATTGGGGACGAAAAAATCATTTTTGTAAAAAAAAAAAAGATTTTTTATTTTACGGCTGTACGTTATAAACTTTAGTGAAACACCTGGGGGTTAAAAGTTCTCACCACACATCTAGATAAGTTCCTTGAGGGGTCTAGTTTCCAAAATGGCATCATTTATGGGGGTTTCCACTGATTAGGCAGAAAAGGAGCTCTCCAAACACGACATGGCGTCCAGCCAATTCTGCGTTGAAAAAGTCAGACGGCGCTCCTTCCCTTCCAAACTCTGCCATGCACCCAAACAGTGGTTTACCCCCACATATGGGGTATCAGCGCACTCAGGACAAATTGCACAATAACTTTTGGAGTCTTGTTACCCTTGGAAAAATAAAAATTGGGGTGAAAAGATCATTTTTGTGGAAAAAATATGATTTTTAAATTTTACGGCTCTACATTATAAACTTGTGTGAAGCACTTGGGGGTTCAAATTGCTCACCAAAGATCTAGAAAAGTTCCTTAGGGGGTCTAGTTTTCAAAATGGGGTCATTTGTGGGGGGTTTCCACTGTTTAGGCACATCAGGGGCTCTCCAAATGCAACATGGCATCCAATCTCAATTCCAGCCAATTTTGGTTGGAAAAAGTCAAATGGTGCTCCTTCCATTCCGAGCTCTGCCGTGCGCCCAAACAGTGGTTCCCACCCACATATGGGGTATCAGCGTACTCAGGACAAATTGGACAACAACTTATGTGGTCCAATTTCTCCTGTTACCCTTGAGAAAATAAAAAATTAGTGACTAAAAGATAATTTTTGTGGGAAAAAAATAGGATTTTTTATTTTCATGCCCGGGCATTATAAACTTGTGTGAAGCACTTGGGGGTTCAAAGTGCTCACCAAAGATCTAGATAAGTTCCTTAGGGGTATAGTTTCCAAAATGGGGTCACTTGTGGGGGGTTTCCACTGTTTAGGCTCATCTGGGGCACTGCAAACGGAACATGACCCCCATCAACGTCTGCATTCCAAAACGTTACTACTTCCTTTCCAAGCCCTGCCATGCACCCAAACAGTTTCCCCCCCCCACATATGGGGTATCAGCGTACTCAGGACAAAATGGACAACAACTTTTGGGGTCCAATTTCCTTGGGAAAATTCAAAAATTTGGGACTAAAAAAATCATTTTTGTGGAAAATTGTTTTTTTTTTTTTTCACACCCAGGCATTATAAGCTTTTGTGAAACACTTGGGGGTTCAAAGTGCTCACAACAGATCTAGATAAGTACCTTAGGGGGTCTAGTTTCCAAAATGGTGTCACTTGTGGGGGTTTCCATTGTTTAGGCGCATCAGGGGCTCTCCAAACACGACATGGCGTCCAATCTCAATTCCAGCCAATTTTAGTTTGAAAAAGTCAAACGGCGCTCCTTCCCTTACGAGCTCTGCCGTGTGCCCAAACAGTGGTTTTCCCCCATATATTGGGTATTGGCGTACTCAGGAGAAATTGCATAACAACCTTATCTGTCCATTTTCTCCTTTTACCCTTGTGAAAATAAAAAAAAAGTTTGTAAAAGATCATTTTTGTGGCTAAAAAGTTAAATATTCATTTTTTCCTTCCACGTTGCTTTAGTTCCTGTGAAGCACCTGAAGGGTTAATAATCTTCTTGAATGTGGTTTTGAGTACCTTGAGGGGTACAGTTTTTAGAATGGTGTCACTTTTGGGTATTTTCTGCCATATAGACCCCTCAAAGTGACTTCAAATGAGAGGTGGTCCCTAAAAAAAATGGCTTTGTAAATTTTGTTGTAAAAATGAAAAATCGCTGGTCAACTTTTAACCCTTATAACTTCCTAACAAAAAAAAATTTTGGTTCCAAAATTGTGCTGATGTAAAGTAGACATGTGGGAAACGTTATTTCTTAACTATTTTGTGTGATATATTTCTCTGTTTTAAGGGAATAAAAATTCAAAGTTTGAAAATTGCAAAATTTTAAAAATTTTCCCCATATTTGAGTTTTTTTCAAAAATAAACGCAAGTTATATCGAAGAAATTTTACTTCTAACGTGAAGTACAATATGTCACGAGAAAACAATCTCAGAATCACAAAGATCCGTTGAAGCGTTCCAGAGTTATAACCTCATAAAGAGACAGTGGTCAGAATTGTAAAAATTGGCCCGGTCATTAACGTGCAAACCACCCTTGGGGGTGAAGGGGTTAAAGCCTTTAGGCCTCTTTCACATTTCCGGCGGGCGCCTAGCGGCGCCCCCGGCATTTTGCCGCAGCGCCGCATGTGAAAACCTTTCACACTTCCGGCGGCCAAAATGCGTTTTTTTGCCGGATGGTTTCTGATACTTGGAGAGATAAGAAACCATCCGGCAAAAAAAAAAAACGTTACATGCAGCGTTTTTTTCCGGACGCCGCAATGTACATTTGCGCCGCATCCGGACAAAACCGGATGCAACGCATTGACATGCGGCGCCATGCGGCGCTAATGCAAGTCAATGCGAAAAAAGCCGCATGCGGCGCATCAGATTTTCAGATGCGGCGCTGCGGCAAAATGCCGGGGGCGCCGCCATGCGCCCGCCGGAAATGTCAAAGAGGCCTTAGCCTTCTGCCTTAACTCAAAGAAAATGGCCTTTCCTGGCCAAAACCTCACCCTACTTATCCAATAACCAAAACACACACATATATATATATATATATATGTATATACATATATATATATATATATATTTTTTTTTTTTTTGCCCTCCATTACACCCCTGGTCCATAAGTTCATGGCCTCCTCTTAACACCGCAAACTCGGGTCCATAAAAGTTTATGCCCTTACTTATTTCCTATTGCATTTTTTTTTGGGGGGGGGTCCTTGGGTCCATTAACCCCTTAGTGACAGAGCCATTTTGCAGCTTAATGGCAGGGCCAATTTTTACAATTCTGACCACTGTCACTTTATGAGGTTATAACTCTGGAACGCTTTAACGAATCCCGCTGATTCTGAGAATGTATTTTCGTGACATATTGTACTTCACGTTAGTGGTAAAATTTATTTGATATGACTTGTGTTTATTTATGAAAAAAACGGAAATATGGCGAAAATTTTGAAAATTTAACAATTTTCAAACTTTACATTTTTATGCCCTTAAATCAGAGAGATATGTCACACAAATTTCTTAATAAATAACATTTCCCACATGTCTACTTTACATCAGCACAATTTTGGGACCAAAATTTTTTTTTTGTTACGAAATTATAAGGGTTAAAAGTTGACCAGCGATTTCTCATTTTTACAACACCATTTTTATTTTAGGGACCACATCACATTTGAATTCACTTTGAGGGGTCTATACGATAGAAAATACCCAAAAGTGACACCATTCTAAAAACTGCACCCCTCAAGGTGCTCAAAACCACATTCAAGAAGTTTATTAACCCTTTACGTGCTTCACAGGAACTGAAGCAATGTGGAAGGAAAAAATTAACATTTAACTTTTTTTGCAAAAACTTTACTTCGGAACCTATTTTTATTATTTTCACAACTGTTAAAAGAAAAAATGAAACACAAAATTTGTTGTGCAATTTCTCCTGAATAAGCCGATACCCCATATGTGGGGGTAAACCACTTTTTGGGCGCACGGCAGAGGTCGCAAGGGAAGGAGCGACATTTGACTTTTTCAACGCAGAATTGGCTGGACGCCATGTCGCGTTTGTAGAGGCCCTGATGTGTCTAAACAGTGGAAACCCATCACAAGTGACCCCATTTTGGAAACTAGACCTCCTAAGGAACTTATCTAGATGTGTGGTGAGCACTTTGAACCTCCAAGTGCTTCACAGAAGTTTATAACATAGAACAGTGAAAATAAAAAATCATATTTTTTTCACAAAAACAATATTTTCACCCCTATTTTTATTTTCCCAAGGGTAACAAGACCCAAAAAGTTTTTGTGCAATTTGTCCTGAGTACGCTGATACCCCATATGTGGGGGTAAACCACTGTTTGGGTGCATGGCAGAGCTTGGAAGGGAAGGAGCGCCGTTTGACTTTTTCAACTCAGAATTGGCTGGACGCCATGTGGCGTTTGTAGAGGCCCTAATGTGTCTAAACAGTGGAAACCCCCCACAAGTGACCCCATTTTGGAAACTAGACCCCCTAAGGAACTTATATAGATGTGTGGTGAGCACTTTGATCCCCCAAGTGCTTCACAGAAGTTTATAACTCCCGGGCATGAAAATAAAAAGTCATATTTTTTCCACAAACCTGATCGTTTAGTCCCCAATTTTTTATTTTCCCAAGGGTAACAGGAGAAATTAGACCACAAAAGTTGTCCAATTTGTCCTGAGTACGCTGATACCCCATATGTGGGGTGGGACCACTGTTTGGGCGCACGGCAGGGCTTGGAAGGGAAGGAGAACCATTTGACTTTTTCAAACCAAAATTGGCTGGAATTGAAATTGGACGCCATGTCGCGTTTGGAGAGCCCCTGATACGCCTAAACAGTCGAAACCCCCCACAAATCACACCATTTTGGAAACTAGACCCCTAAGGAACTTATCTAGATGTGTGGTGAGCACTTTGAACCCCCAAGTGCTTCACAGAAATTAATAAACGTAGAGCCGTGAAAATAAAAAATCATTTTTTTCCTCAAAAATGATTCTTTAGCCCGCTATTTTTTTTATTTTCCCAAGGGTAACAGGAGAAATTGGACCCAAAAAGTTGTGCAATTTTTCCTGTGTACGCTGATACCCCATATGTGGTGTGAAATCACTGTTTGGGCGCATGGGAGTGCTTGGAAGGGAAGGAGCGCCATTTTGTAATGCAGACTTTGATGGAATGTTCTGCGGGCGTCATGTTGTGTTTGCAGAGCCCTTGATGTACCTAAACAGTAGAAACCCCCTGCAAGTGACACCATTTTGGAAACTAGACCCCCCAAGGAGCTTATCTAGATGTGTGGTGAGCACTTTGAACCCCCAAGTGCTTCACAGAAATTTATAAACGCAGAGCCGTGAAAATAAAAAAAAATCATTTTTTTTCTCAAAAATGATTTTTTTTAGCCAGCTATTTTTTATTTTCCCAAGGGTAACAGGAGAAATTAGAACCCCAAAATTGGTGTGCAATTTTTCCTGAGTACGCTGATACCCCATATGTTGGGGAAAACCACTGTTTGGGCGCACGGCAGGGCTCGGAAGGGAGGGAGCGCCATTTGACTTTTTGAAAGCCACGTCGTGTTTGGAGACCCCCTGATGTGTCTAAACAGTGGAAACCCCCCACAAGTGACCCCATTTTGGAAACTAGACCCCTTAAGGAACTTATCTAGATGTGTGGTGAGCACTTTGAACCCCCAAGTGTTTCACAGAAATTTATAAACGCAGAGCTGTGAAAATAAAAAATCATTTTTTTTCTCAAAAATCATTTTTTTAGCCAGCTATTTTTTATTTTCCCAAGGGTAACAGGAGAAATTAGAACCCCAAAATTGGTGTGCAATTTGTCCTGAGTATGCTGATACCCCATATGTTGGGGTAAACCACTGTTTGGGCGCACGGCAGGGCTCGGAAGGGAGGGAGCGCCATTTGACTTTTTGAACGCCACGTCGTGTTTGGAGACCCCTGATGTGCCTAAATAGTGGAAATCCCTCAATTCTAGCTCCAACCCTAATCCCAACACACCCCTAACCCTAATCCCAACCCTAATCCTAACCTAAATCCCAACCCTAATTCCAACCCTAATTGTAACCCTAACCTTAATTGTAACCCTAACTCTAATTGTAACCCTAACCCTAATTTTAACCCTAACCCTAATTGCAACCCTAACCCTAATTCTAACCCTAATTATAACCCTAACCCTAAGGCTAGGTTCATTTTGCGTTTTACCAGCCCGTTCAACACATAGCGTTGACGGGCTGGTAACGGTATAGCATAACGCGATCGCGTTATGCTATACCCGCTAGCGCAGAGGAATCAGCAGATGATTCATCTGCGCTAGCGGTGATGGAGCCCAGACGCTGCAGCCCGCATCCGAGGCTCCGTCACTGAATGATGGCACGTCGCAAACGCATGCCGCTTTACGGCATGCGTCGTGATGCGCCCTCAAATGGGGGTGAATGGCAGCATTAACGGACTGCGTTACACCGCGTTATACCGCGGTGTAACGCAGTCCGTCTAACGGACTGCCATAACGCAGTATGAACCCGGCTTAACCCTAACCCTAATTATAACCCTAACCCTAATGCTAACCCTAACCCTAATGCTAACCCTAACCCTAATTATAACCCTAACCCTAATTATAACCCTAACCCTAACAGAAAAATGAAAATAAATATAATTTCTATTTTTTATTATATGTCCCTAACTAAGGGGGTGATAAATGGGGGGGTTATGTACTGTTTTTTTTTATTTTGATCACTGTGATAGTTTATCACAGTGATCAAAATGCACTTTCTGGAGAATGAATGAAAAAAAATTTGAATCTGCCGCCAAGCAGATCGGCGGGCGCACTGCGCATGCGCCCGCCATTTTTTTTTTCCAGGAAGAAGACCTGGAGGATCGGAGGCCAGGGGGACCTGCCAGAGAGCACCGGCAGGTACAGGGGGGGTTCAGGGGGACATGGGGACCCTCATTTTCTCCCCTCTGATGTGCGATCACATCAGAGGGGAGAGAAATCATTTTTTTTTTTTTTTTTTTGCGATCGTGTCTATGCTTGCATAGCAGCGATCGCAACACCGGGATCGGTGAATACCGACCCGGATCATGTTCTCTGGGGCCGAGACCCCAGAGAATATTTGCCCATCCCCCCAGCACATAGCGGCAAATAGCGGCGGGCGCACTGAACATGCGCCCGCCATTTTCTTCATCGCGCCGGCACTGGGGGACACCGGAGGGCCCTGGGGCCACATGCAGGGGATCGGGGGCCACATGGGGGTCCTGGGGACCCTTTTTATCTGTCCTCTGATGTCCGATGACATCAGAGGACAGAGAAATTAAATGGCACAACTTTTTTTTTTTGTTGCGGTCTCCGTTATAGGGTTAATAACGGCGATCGCAACATCGGTGTCGGTAAAAACCGACCCGATTCATGTTCTCTGGGGTCTCGGCTACCCCCGGTAGCCGAGACCCCGGAGAAAATGCGCCTCTGGGGGGCGCTATTCACTTTTTCCACAGCGCCGTTAATTAATGGCGCTGTGGTTTAAATACCCTTAATGACCGCCGTTAAAAGGCGTATCGGCGGTCGTTAAGGGGTTAATGCCCATATGCCCAACCAAGCTCCCCTCCCTAACCCAAAACAAACCCTCACCCAACATAACTATACCCCCCTTACCCCACTAACTAAAACACAGAAAATGCTCAACACCATACAAAATACATACAATACAACATATACAATATATACAATATATATACAATACCATATATTTAATACCATAAACTACATACTTTAGACAACAATACATTTACAAATCAACTTGCATTTTCCAAAATCCTAAAAGCTCCTTGCCTGCAAGCCCAATATCCATCTCATTTTCTAAACCAAAACAAAAAGCTAGACGTGCATCACAGTAGCCCACCACCAGGAAAATGGAGTCCTAAAAGGCCCCTTCCCTAACCACCAACACATACACCCTTTCCCTCGTCAGACTAAGACTGTCCCTACTCCTGACCCTGAAAAACTGTCCCTATCTATCCCTCCCTATCCCTATTCTAACTAACTTAACTTGACTAACTCTCTATCTATCCCTACAACTCTCCCTCCCTGTCCCTATCTGCCACTACTTCTCTCCCTCAACACCCCACACCACCTTATGCTATCCCTACCACCATTCACACACAAAAACAACTTTCCCTTGAGTGTGTTTTTAAAAGGAGAAGCCCCTCCAAAGCCAAGAAGCCCTCCTCACACCCAGCCTCTCGAACTCCAAAGAACGCACCTTCCCCAGGTCACCCAGAATGTTACTAACCACCTCATCCCGGGGAGGGCTTTCTGTTGCGTCGACACTAAACACCGTGCATTCCACGTGTAAAATCTGACCACTACGCTAACTAAGAATAAAGTACTCCGCTCTCGGCCACCCAGGGATCTGAATGCCCCATAGACCCACTCGGCGTAGGAAAGGGACGCCAGCCGCGGCCAACGTATGGAAGCACCCACTCTGTTGTAAACCTCTGCATTAAACGGACACCGAAGGAGGAAGTGCTCCATGCTTTCCAGCATGTCGCCACACTCCTCACGAGGTCAACCCCGATCATCGGAGTTCCTGTACTTCAGGTTATCCCTTACATACAGTCTCCCATGAAAGCAGCGCCAGACCAAGTCCCAAAACTTTGTGGGGATCCGCTTTGAATTTAAAAGCCCGAGCCCCACCTCCAGATCCTGGCCTGGGCAATCCTTAAGGACCAGGGACTTCTGGAAATGGGTCAACAGAACCCTTCTGTCAAGGCATTGCCTCGACATGGTCCTGATTTCCCTCATTCCCAGACCCCACCGGCGGATTACCTTCAGAGTAGCGTAAGCCGAGAGATGTCCGTGAGGTGTACGGAGGTCCTTCACTTGCCCTCCTGTCTCCCATTCCTGGAAGAAGGGCTGAAACCAACCCCTACAGGAGAATACCCACGGAGGAGCCCTCTCCAGCAAGAGGTTGGAAATATTGGCCTTAAGAAAGGTGTTCACTAAGAACACTACTGGGTTGACCATACCCAACCCACCTAGTCTCCTCGTACGGTACGTGACCTCCCTCTTGATTAGGTTGAGCCTATTCCCCCATAACAGCTGGAAGAACAGGCCGTGTCCAGAGAGGTTCTGGCAAGATGCACACACTGCCCAGGTAAATTAACAAGGGAAGCAGAAAACCTTTAGCCAAGCTAACCCTTTCCCTCAGGGTTAAAGACCAACCCTTCCACTGGTCCACCTTTTGGGTGGCAATCTTGAGCTTACCCTCCCAATTTTGCTGGGGTAGTCCCCGGGGCCAAAATCGATGCCTAGAATTTTGGCGGAGGCCTGGGGTTCTGGAAGGATGCCCGGGAGATCAAAACTAGGATCTCCCCCTCCCAGCCAGAGACTCTCACACTTTTCCCGGTTGATCATGGACCCGGATGCCTCCGAGTAACGCACGACCTCGGACATGACCCAATCCGCCTCCCCTCTCAAGGATACGAAGAGGGAAACATCATCAGCATGCGCCACCACCCTCAGAGGGGGCCCAGAGCCTGCCTGGTCCATTCCGACTCCCACCAATGGTCCACGATCTAACCTCCTCAGGAAGGGATCAATTGTGAACGCGTATAAAAGTGGGCTCAGAGGACAGACCAGACGGACCCCAGAACCCACCTCAAAAGGGCACCCCGACCAACCGTTCACGAGCGGGAAATTCTCAGCCCCTTGGTATAAGATCTCTAACCAATTTACAAACCTCCCAGGCAGACCTTACCTCAAAAGGACAGACCATAGGTACTCATGGTTAACCCGGTCAAAGGCCTTCGCTCGATCTAATGACAGCAGATACCCCTTCCATCGACCTGCCCTACCTTGCTCCACTGCTTCTCGGACACCGAGCACAGCACTAAAAGTACTGCGGCCTGGAACAGAGCAGTGCTGGGCTTCCGAAAGGAGCTGGGGTGCAAACTTGACCAACCGATTAAACAGCACCTTCCCCAGAACCTTCTGGTCCGTATTGAGAAGCGCTATGGGACACCAATTCTCAATACGGGACGAGTCCTTACCCTTTGACAGAATAATCAGGGCTGACCTCCTCATTGAACCGGGAAGAGTGCCCGAGGAAAGACACTCATTAAACTCCCCAGTCAAGAGGGGGACCAAGGAGTCCCTAAAGGTCTTATAGAGCTCGGATGATAAGCCATCCGGACCTGGTGATTTTTTGGGCCGAAGCCCATCAATGGCCAGTCTCACTTCCTCTTCCCTGATTGCTTCTGCCAAAACACCAAGAGAGGGATCATCTCCTGGCTCAGGGATGGTTTCAACCAGGAAAGCCGACATCTCATCCCGATCCAGATCCCTCTTTCCCAAGAGGCATGAGTAAAAGGACCTGACCACCTCCAGGATCCCTGATTTGGATCTGTTCAGGGACCCCGTACTGTCGATCAGTCCTGTCACCATTTTACAATTCACTGACATCTTACAGTTCCTGTAGGGTCGGGTGAGCGGTACTTCCTGAAATCCCTCTCAAAAACCAAAGATGTGTGACTATCATACTGACACCTCTTAAGCAAAGACTTCACTCTGGAGATCTCCTCATGGTCACCTCCAGTTGAGACGAGCTGCTCGAGTTTCCTCCCCAGAGCCCATTACAAGCGATGCCTGTTCAGACTTCTGAGGCCCGAGAGCTGGCAGAAGAACCCCGCCACCCGCTTTTTGAAGATCTCCCACCACTCTGACTTACTACCACAGAGATCCAAAAGCGGTACCTGGCTCTGAAAAAAATCCTCGAAGGATTGTCTCACCTCCGCTTCTTCCAGCAGGGACGAATTCAGCTTCCACAGCCCTCTTCCCATCCAGGGAGTCTCTGCAACATTCAGAGAAAAGAAAATTAGACAGTGATCAGAGAACTCCACCTCAACGGCAGACACAGCAGAGAAGATGGCATCCTCCTTTAAAAAAAAACCTGTCTATTCTAGATCTACAGCTACCCCTATGATAGGTGAAACCCCCGTGCCTGGGGTGTGCCGGATGTGGACATCCACCAGGCGAGCTTCACTAGCTATACTATTTAGCGCGACGCTGTCATAAGCCAGGCGATCTCCAGGACCCCCCCCCGGTCACGGACCTCGTAATGGTGTTGAAGTCCGCACCGAAGACCACCTGTTGGCTCGTAAAAAGAAAGGGCTTAATCTTCAGGAAGAGACATTTCCGGTCCCACTTTGACTGTGGGCCGTAGATGTTTATGAGCCGCAGCTCTTGTCCCCTCATGAAGACATCAAGGAGCAGGCACCTCCCCATTTTTAACTCGATCACTTGTCTGCATTCCACATCTGCAGTGCTAAAGAGGACTGCCACCCCGCTATACGGCTCGGCCGCAAAAGACCAGTATGAGGGCCCACACCTCCACTCCCTACGTGCTTTATATATGGCCCCCATGTCAGTTAGTCTGGTCTCCTGCAAAAATAAAATTTCAGCCTCAATTCGGGTGAAAAAATCAAAGGCAGCAAATCTAGCCGCATCTGACTTAATGCTGGCGACATTAATGGACGCCAGCGTCAATGGGGCGAGTTCAACCATCATGAGTGATCAAGTTTGATGGCCTTCTTCTTACCCACCCCGCTCCCACCACCCTCTGGGGAGGAGTCAGAACCCTTCCTCTTTAAGGTAGTTGAGGTGTCCATTCCTCCTCCCCTGGTGTCCTCACCTCTAGACTCCGGATCTGTCCCCCCCCCAGGAGAAACGTCCCCTGAGGGTTGGACTCTGCCGTCCTCTGAAAGACCCCCCGATGCCGCCCCGGCCCTCGCCTTCGTCCTGCAACTCTTTAGCAGAGTCTCCGAGGGCTTGGAACTGGTTGGAGAGTGTGATCAGAGGGGGGACGGTGGGCCCTTCCGTTGGTACATTCTCGGTCAGGGGTGGGGGGATTGGGAAGACTTATTCAGCCTCCTCCTCCCCCTTCTGTTGGTACGTTTTTTCTCACCCATTGATGTTGTAGGCTGCTCTACGACTTCCTCATCAACACTTTCATATTGAGAGGAGCTGTTTGAGTCAGCCGCTTTATCCTCCCTCTCCATCCTCCTGATCTCCTTGTTCACCGCTTCCTCCCCCAAGGCCTCAGAGGCTTTAGCCACCAACCTAGAGGGAGGAACAAGCATTACCCCGGTTACCCGAGGCTCCACCCGCTCCTTACCCCCATGGCGAGCCTCCTGCCTCCATTGGTATGAGGGTGTAAGGTTCTTTGTCTCTGTTGACATGTTCCTTGAAACTCAGTTTTCCGTCGGCCATTTTGCTTTCTGTCTTTCTGCAGCTCTTGCCCTCAGTTAATATGGAGTTTCCAGTTTTCATGTTCCCGCCCTGATTTTCCCTCTTGCTTCTTAAACAGCCTCAGCTGAACAATCAGTGCTCCTGAATCAAGCCTCAGTCAGTCTGTGACCTTACTCCTGGAAGCCTTGGACTTGTACTCCAGCTATTCCCTACTGAGGAACCTTGGAACACTTTTGGACTCTGGAAACCTGCTGTTTGGTGAATCCATGTTTGCAGAGGAATTATGGTACAGAGAAGAGATCCTGAACCTGCTTTGGAGATTTATTGTAGTGCTTGAAGTTACTCTGGCCTGCTGTGTCTCCTGTCGCTGTTCCTGCAAACTGTGTGAACTTTTCAGCATGCTTGTATGAAGTAATACAAGTCATTTCATTTCAACCTATGTCTCCTGTGTTTTCCTCGCACCCAAGCACAAGACGCTATAGGAACTGTACACTATACATGACAAGATTCAGGAGCCAATGTTTAGTGTCTGCTGGGTCTGGGAAAGCCGTGTCTGCTGTGACTGTGGATATCAGATGTCCGTTTAATACCTTATGTGATGACAGTGGTTGTGACTTCTCACAACCATTCCAGGTGAGCGCATTCCCTTAAAATTTTACTCTGGAGTGTTACCACAGGTAAACACTATTGTTTTTTTTTTTTTCCTTTCCTCTTCTCCTTCCAGCACCTCTGCCTTAAAAGATCTGGAAGATGGAGGCCCGCATAAAGGAACTTTGCGGAGTGACTGATACAATCCTTTCAGATGTACAGACTTTAAAAACCCGTTTTGCAAGCCTACAGGACCTACAGGATCATAATTTGCAAGTGTTTGGACAGACTACCCAGGAATTGCGAGCCAGGATTGAGGCTCTAGAGGAACGAGCCCAGGCTCCTGCCATAACCCCAAGTTCTGGGATCCCCAAATTACCTCCTTTTCGTTTTGGCGGTGAACGTGAGAAATTCAGGGGATTTATTAATCAATGCAATTTATTTTTCTCTGCACATGCTTCACAATTTCCCACTGAACGATCCAAAGTGCTTACTATAATCATGTTGCTTACCAATAAGGCTTTGATGTGGGCAAACCCTCTGATTGAGACTGAGGATGATTGTTTGAATCACCTTGATGCTTTTATTTCAGCCATGGGGCAGGTGTTTGATGACCCCAATCGAGGTGCAACAGCTGAAGCAGCCATGTTAACTTTGCGCCAAGGTAAGCGTTCAGTAGCCGAATATGCCCTGGATTTCAGGAGATGGGCTCTTGATACCACTTGGGACACTTCCGCTAAAAAATCTATTTTTCGGAAAGGGTTGTCTCCACTGATTAAGGATGAACTTGCTCGTGCCGACCCTCCCACTGCGTTAGGTGACTTTATTAACTATTGTATCCGTATTGATGCTCGTCTGACTGAACGCAGACAAGAGAGATGGTTCGAAAATAATCGCACTAATCTTTTACTACCTCCCTCCTCAGCTAAGGAACCTTTGAGTAGGATCACAAGGGAACCAGAACCTGAACCCATGCAGGTGGACTCTTTACAAAGACGGGTTAGTGATGCACGCAAAGAACATCGTATAAAGGAAAATCTATGTTTCTACTGTGGTAAGTCAGGGCACTTCATTATAAACTGCCAAAGACGTTCTCGTAAGACTACTGCAGCAGTCATTCACTGTGAGTATTGCGAGAGGAGCTCTGTCATGTCCGAGCCTCAGGCTCCAGAGAGATCTGCTGCAAGAGATCTTGATTTCTCGGACTTAAACTCTGTTAGTTCTGGGGACGATGACGGTATAAACGCTGCAATTTTTCAAGTTTCCTCAGCGGTGTCCCAGCTGAGTTGTAAAAGAAACAATTCTCATTGCTTCCTTTCCATCAAACTCTGGATTGACTCAGTCTGGGTGTCTAGCTCTGCTATGATCGACTCAGGAGCAAGTGGAAATTTTATGGATATCTCCTTTGCTCTGAAACAGGGGATACGTTCAGTGAAGAAGGCTACTCCACTACAGATGGAGACTGTGGATGGCTCTCTACTGACTTCTGGACCAGTGGATCAAGAAACAGAGCCTTTGAGGGTCCTTATGGGTAAAGATCATCAAGAGAAAATGTCTTTTTTGCTTATCTCTTCTCCCCACTTTCCCATCATTCTAGGGCTACCATGGCTGCAGGCGCAGAATCCTACGATTAACTGGGAGACCAAGGAATTACACTTTCCGGAGAAACAGATGAGTCAAGGAGTTTCAGCTTGCTCTGTTCCTAAAGGAACCATGTCAGTCCCTGAACTACCAGCTGTATACCAGGACTATGACGATTTATGTGACAAGAAGAACGCTGATCAGCTTCCTCCTCACCGTCCATATGATTGTCCAATTGAATTATTGCCTGGAGCTGAGATACCTTTTGGTAAGATCTACCCCCTAGCGGGGCCCGAGCGAAAAGCTTTGAAGGATTATATAGACGAAAATTTAGCCAAGGGCTTCATACGCCCCTTTTCATCTCCCGCAGGTGCACCCATCTTCTTTGTGAAGAAGAAAGATGGATCTCTGAGACCCTGCATAGACTATAAGGAACTCAATAAGGTTACTATTAGAAACCGTTATCCATTGCCTTTAATCCCTGAGTTGTTGGAGAGAGTGCGGCATGCCAAAATTTTCTCTAAACTGGATCTCCATGGGGCCTATAACTTGGTCCGTATCAGACCTGGGGATGAATGGAAGACTGCTTTCAGGTCACGCTATGGACACTTTGAATATCTAGTTATGCCTTTTGGTCTGAGTACCGCCCCAGCCACTTTCCAACACTTCGTGAATGATATCTTCAGGGATCTCCTGGATACATTTGTGGTGATTTATCTGGATGATATTCTAATTTTTTCTAACTCCACAGAGGAACATCATGGACATGTGAGAATGGTCTTAGAACGCCTAAGACAAAACCATCTCTACATCAAACTTGAAAAATGTGAATTCCATAGGACCGAAATTCAATTTCTGGGGTATGTACTATCTACGCAAGGGATTAGTATGGATGGAAGCAAGACCCAAGCCATCAAGGATTGGCCAATTCCTAGAAATGTGAAGGAGGTGCAGCGTTTCATCGGGTTTGCCAACTTCTATAGACGTTTCATTAAGAATTTTTCTGAGGTAGTGTCACCTATCACCCAACTTACCCGGAAACAGTCTAGGTTCTCCTGGACCCCGCAAGCTCAGGAAGCATTTTCCTGTTTAAAGGATAAATTTACCACCGCACCTATCTTAGTACATCCCAACCCCGAGCTTGCCTTCATAATAGAGGTGGATGCTTCAGACTGTGCCGTTGGAGCTATACACTCTCAGAGAACAGGTGAGAAGAATGTCTTGCATCCCTGTGCCTTCTTTTCCCAGCAGTTGTCTTCGGCTGAGAGGAACTACGATGTGGGCAATAGAGAATTGTTGGCCATTATTGCCGCCTTCAAGGAATGGAGACACCTTCTTCAGGGAGCTGCACAGCAAATAGTCGTCCTGACAGACCATCGTAACCTTGAATTTATCAGGTCGGCTAAGTGCCTGACTCCTCGCCAGGCTCGCTGGAATCTTTTCCTAAACCAATTTAATTTTGTCATTTCTTATAGACCAGGATCGCGCAATGGAAAGGCTGATGCACTCTCTAGGATTCATTCAGCAGAGACACGTCCACTTACTCCTCCTAAGACTATTCTTCCTGACTCTAGATTCCTGGGAGTGATTCATAATCAAGACCTACTTAAGGACATCAAGGAAGCATACCATGCGGATTCTTTGTTGGCTCAACCCCCAAGGGACGTAAGTCTTGTCTTTAAGAATGGTGTGTGGATTCAGGGACAACGTCTGTATATACCTGAAACAGTCAGATTGAGAGTATTGCAACTCATCCACGATTCCAAGATAGCCGGGCATAGGAGAATTCTAAAGACACAAGAATTTCTTTCTCGTTTCTTTTGGTGGCCCACTTACAGGAAAGATGTCTTAAACTATGTCACTTCATGTGAAGTCTGTGCAAGATGCAAAACACCTCGCTCCTCACCAACTGGTCTGTTGCAACCTCTTCCTACCCTGTCCCGCCCGTGGGGATCCATTTCTATGGACTTCATTGTGGAGTTACCAACCTCTCAAGGGAAGAACACCATTCTAGTGGTGGTTGACCGTCTAACAAAGGCAGCTCATTTTATCCCTTGTGTCGGCTTGCCCACTGCAAAACAGACATCAGACTTGATGATTAAGAATGTGTTTCGCTTACATGGAGTACCGGATGAGGTCATTTCGGATCGAGGGGTGCAATTCACTTCAAGGTTTTGGCAAAATTTCTGTGCAGCATTGGACATTAAAGTAAACCTTTCTTCTGCTTTTCATCCCCAGACTAATGGACAGACAGAACGAAAAAATCAGACCCTGGAGCAGTATCTCCGCTGTTTTATCTGCCACCTACAGGATGATTGGGTGGATCTATTTCCACTGGCTGAGTTCTCTTATAACAACTCTCAGAGCGCCTCCACTAAGCAGTCTCCTTTTTACTCCAATCTAGGTTATCATCCTAACATTCTTCCTCGATTTCCCATAGATACGCCCTTGCCGGCGGTGGCTGAAAGAATCACTTCTTTACAAAAGAATATGGATCTTCTAAAGGAAAATCTAGAATTGGCTCAGGAAAGGTACAAGAAAGCAGCAGATAAATTTCGTAAACCTGCACCAGCTTTCAAGGTAGGAGATTTGGTCTGGCTGTCAACCAGAAATCTTAAATTAAAGATTCCATCGTCTAAATTGGGACATAAGTACATTGGACCTTATAAGATCAATAAGATTATAAGTGCTGTTGCTTGTCGTCTTCAACTACCCAGAACTATGAGAATCCACCCTGTCTTTCATGTATCCCTACTAAAGGCTGCAACACCCAATACGTTTCCTGGACGTTCTTCTCCTTGCCCTGACCCAGTGCTGGTCGATGGTCAGGAAGAATTTATGGTGGAAAGGATTCTAGATTCCAGGTTGTACAGAAATCAGTTGCAATATTTGATTAAATGGCAGGGCTACCCAGTGGAGGACAACTCATGGGAACCAGTCAATAATGTAAATGCTCCTCGCCTGCTCCGCCAGTTTCATCAGAGGTACCCTGACAAGCCTGGTCTGAGGTCATCCGGAGGTTGTCCCTAAGGGGGAGTAATGTAAGGTTCTTTGTCTCTGTTGACATGTTCCTTGAAACTCAGTTTTCCGTCGGCCATTTTGCTTTCTGTCTTTCTGCAGCTCTTGCCCTCAGTTAATATGGAGTTTCCAGTTTTCATGTTCCCGCCCTGATTTTCCCTCTTGCTTCTTAAACAGCCTCAGCTGAACAATCAGTGCTCCTGAATCAAGCCTCAGTCAGTCTGTGACCTGACTCCTGGAAGCCTTGGACTTGTACTCCAGCTATTCCCTACTGAGGAACCTTGGAACACTTTTGGACTCTGGAAACCTGCTGTTTGGTGAATCCATGTTTGCAGAGGAATTACGGTACAGAGAAGAGATCCTGAACCTGCTTTGGAGATTTATTGTAGTGCTTGAAGTTACTCTGGCCTGCTGTGTCTCCTGTCGCTGTTCCTGCAAACTGTGTGAACTTTTCAGCATGCTTGTATGAAGTAATACAAGTCATTTCATTTCAACCTATGTCTCCTGTGTTTTCCTCGCACCCAAGCACAAGACGCTATAGGAACTGTACACTATACATGACAGAGGGGCCTCTAGTGACCTTGCCTTTCCTCACCGGCCCCTCAGCCCCCTCCCCACCACCACCGCCCACCGCGACGGAGGAAGCCCCGCCGGAGGTTTCCCACACACGGTGGTGCACCGGGCCCGCAGCGGCATTGGAGAAGGAGCGAGGGCAGCGGCTATACAGGTGACCAAGGTCACCACACAGGTGGCACCGAATGTCCTTACACACGGCGACGAGATGACCCACCCCGCCACACAAGGCACATTTCTGCACCTTGCAGCTTGCGCTGAAGTGGCGAGGATCGCCGCACTTGTGACAGACCTTCGGTTGCCCCTGGTAGAAGACCAAGATCCTGTCCCTTCCCAGGAACGCCAAGGAAGGGATGTGGGTGACCGTATCGCCTCAGACCTTCAATTTAACCATGAAGGTCCAGCCCCCCGACCAAATACCAAATTCGTCCCTGTTCTTTTTTGGGACCTCGGTGACTTCCCCATAACGGGAAAGCCACGTCATTATGTCCACGCCTGAGAGTGACTCGTTACATGTCACCACGGTCACTCTTTTGATGGAATTTTGGCGAGACACCGCCTGTACAAGGAAGCCTCGCCATCCGGGCTCCCCCTTCACCAGCTCATAATTCGACCAGAAGAGCTCAAGCCCCTCTGGCCGAACAAAACTGATGTCAAAGAACCGAGCCGCTGAGGGATGGATCAGGGCGAAGATGTCATTCGCCCTGAAGCCCATCTTCAGGAGGAGCTCCACCACCCTGCTCCTGGGTGGGCAAGCTACACTGCCCCCCCCGGCTGTCGGGAGAGACCAGACAGTCCCTCCCTCTCTTCTCTCTTGGAAGGCAGCCAAACCATGCCTCTCTATCCAGAAAGACAAGTCTACAGTCCTCTCCTCTACTACTATTGATCTTTCCCCCTTTTGAGGGCCTCCAGAAAACGGCGGTGCAAAACGCCATCCCTGGAGTTCAGAGGTGAGGAGACCCCCTGAGAACACCCCGGGAACCTCCCCGACCCCCAGCCGTGACCCCTGCAAATAAACGCCTGGGTGCCACGGCTGGGGGGGCAGATGGGCCAATCCCCCCCACTCACACTCGCTCCCACATTCACACCCTCATTCATACCCACATTCACTCCCTCATCCATATCACCCATATCACTCATGTCACTCCCACTCTCTCCTCCATTCACCCCCTCATGCTCCACACCCGACAAAAGCTCTTCAAAAATGTCAACCAAACCTTCGTTATCATCCTCACTGTCAAACACACTAACTTTATTTTCATTAGCTTTATTTTTTACATCATCATTACATCATCATTTTTTTCCACCATTTTTATTTATATTTCTATTTGCACTGCTACTTTGCACACCTCCTGCTGGGGGCGGACCTTGCCACTGCACCCTGCCCTCCACACACTTCCCCTGCCGGCTTCACCTGGAGCACCGGAGCCCCCGCACCACCAGATGAAGGTAAGTGGGCCGGGGATCCCCACAACTCCCTGCCAGCTTTCGGGGGCTCAGAACCGATGATATGGTAAGGTGGGACAGAGGGCGACGGGCCCGCTGAGGCCACGCCCCCCCGCCTGCCACAGTCACTCCACGTTGGGCAGCAGCCCCTTGTGGGGCCAAGCCCACCCCGGATGACGCGGACACAGCGGGCGGAGCCGCGACCGCCAAGACCATGCCCCCCCGCTGGCCACAGTCACTCCATGGTGGGCGACAGCCCCTTGCGAGGCCATGCCCACCCCGGATGACGTGAGCACGGCGGGCGGGACTGTGGCCGAGGAGGGCTCACCCCCACTGCATGCCGCTGACTTTGCAGGCAGGGCAACATTCAGGGAGGCCACACCCCCCTCACAGGCCATCACTGCCTCTCTGCACCCACCACCTGCTGTTGGCAAGGCTGGCCACTCCCCTTCGGCGTCCAGTGGCGGCGGGGCCCCCCTCACGGACCCCTTTTGGGGTCTACGTGCCGAGTGCCCCGGCTTCACCACAGCCGCCTCCAGGGGAGCGACCAACACCTTGCAGTTCTTTAATTGTTGCTTTACAGAAGCATCCGCGCCCTTACGATGCTTCTGGACCCCCATAAGTGATCCACACTTAACGGACCCGTGCGTGGGGGGCCCAGAAGCAGCTCTCACCACCGGAGGTGCGGCCCCGGCTCGACTTGTACCTGGTGCTGGGCCAGCCCCCCCTGCCACAGGGGACTGAGCCCAAGCACCGCCACCAACAATAACACCACTACCAGCACCGACCTCCATATCGCTGCCTGAATTCGAGCTGTCACCAGATGTGACAGCAAGATCCAGGCAGACCTTACTCTCCACGCTCCCTTGCTGCTGACCCACCACAGGGGCCCTGGAAAGAGGGACAAAAACAAGCTTCTCCACCACCTCTTGCTTTGCCCTACGCCTTCTCCTACTCTTCCCGGTTGCCTCATTCTCGAGGCAGACCTCATTCCCAAACAGCAGTGTGCCAAACAGTGCTGGATCTGCCTCACTTGTTGAAGGATGAGGCAGCCCCCCTCACTATTACTCCCGTTCCCTCCATCCTCCCCCTCACTCCCACTTTCCTCCAGGTCACTGGAGTCCAGTGGGAGAGCCACTTGTTCAGGAGCTATCCCGCTGTGCGATACCTGGGCGCTCTTACCCACCAGGTCCTCAGGTGGAGCTGGCTCAGATGTTCCGCCATCTTCCTCCTCCTCGTCCTCCTCGTCCTCCACCTGGCTGGGGCCTCCTGACCCCCAGGAGACCCACCGTTCAGGGCTCTAAACAGGTCATAATTATGGTGCTTCTCCCGAAAGGGCCGCTCCCCTCCAAGATGGATGTTCTCCTGTCCTCCAGAGCTCTTATAGCCCCTTTCAGCCTTCTTGACCGTGGCAGATACCTCCGCTCTCTTTGAGGCAGGGAGCCGATTTTTTGCTGTTACTTGGGCTCCACTCAACTCCTCCCAGAGTCTCCTCAGCTGCTTAGCTGCCTCCTCATACTCACAGAGGTGGGCGTGGATGCGGGAGGCGTAGACGGTAGCTGGCTCTCCCGCAGCCTTGGAGCCCCAGATGTTAGGGGGGGCTCCCACCACACCTCTGCTAGCAGCCTCCCCTCCGGGAGAAGGAGCTGCCATGGCACCGGCTTCAGGGGTCCTGGGTCCTGGAGCCTTGTGGCCCCCCGAGGTTCTTCTCTTGTTGCCCATCTCCCTGGGACTGGCTGGGCAATGGAGATGGAAACAGGGCCTCCCACCCCCAGCCGGCTTGCCGTGGGGGTGGGGGCCAGGGGCACAGCCCCGATGCTCAGTCCCAGGGAAGGCCTCTCTCTCCTGGGATGGGGCAGGAAAAAGTCCAGGTTAAAAAAAAACTCCCTCCCAGGAGCTTAGCTTCACACACAGCCTCTTCCACCACCAGCACCTGGCTCCGCCTCTTCCTCCCAAGGCTGATGGTATGAGACTTGCCCTTCAATAGATCCTTGTAAAAGGATTTAAAATGTACTCATTCAAATTAGAGAGACAATTTAAATTAAAAAGATTAGACCTGCCTCCACCGCAGGGGGGCTCGCTCGACCCACCAGCGGACAGGCACCAGTATTGGGAGAGGGGGCTGGCCGTCAGCATCCACCGCAGCTCTGGCACAAACCCGGCGAAATGCAGGTCGCACGGCAGGAACGGACTGGCCGTGTCGGCTTCGCACTTTTTTGGTTTTAGAAGGGCATCACATGCCTATATCTGTGTCTCCCCCTCCTTTTACTCCTACAACTCTTTTCTTTTCGCATGACTATATGTACTTGTCACTTTTCCATGTGTTAGTTGTGTCTTCTGAACAGTTTGTCAGCTTTTGGATACCTTTGAAGTGTTTTTTATGTGTTTTCTATGTGTTTCTATGTGCTTTTGTTTGCCTGCCATTGGTTTTAATGGTGTTCGACGAACAGTTCGATGAACAGTTCGTCGAACACACGGGTGTTCGGCGAACCGAACCGAACTCGAACACTACGGGGGTGGCTCAACACTAATTACTATTCACTTAGAAGTAGACAGAGCGGGTCACACATTACACCACTACTCCCATAGAAGTGGATGGAGTGGGGGTCACACATTATACCAGTGCTCCCATAGAAGTGGATGAAGCAGTGTCATACAATACACCATTGCTCCCATAGAAATTTGTAACCCTGCTCTGTCCACTTCTGGAGGAGCAGGAGTGTAATAGAATAGATGAATAGGATAAACATCCTGTAGATATATAATTTCGCAAGCACTCTACTTACAATAATCATGAACCCTTTAGTCCCTTTTCATGTGGCACTAAAGGGTCTTTACCCTAGTAAATAAATGAAAAAAAAATGACGTTGGGTACCCCCACTATATTTCGTAACCAGTCAAGGTGAAGTAGACAGCTGGGGGCTTACATGTTCAGGCTGGAAAGGTCCCTGGTTATTAGGCCCTTTCCGGTCTAAAAATACAGCCCACAGCCACCCCAGAATTGGTGCAACATATTTTCATTGTCTTTTCCCGATTGCCCTAGTGTGGTGGCAATTGGTGTGATGGTAGTTTTGGTTGATGAAAGCAGTGAATTGTCAGAAATCATATTTGGCATAAAGCCCTGTGGCTAGTAATGGAGAAGTGTCTATCAGACACCCTATTGCTAACCCACTGATAAGAAAGAAAAATCACAGACAGAAAAATTAATTTTATTTGAATAAAGACTGCCCTACACTTTCCTTGGTTCACAAGTTTAATTTTGAAGAAAAAAATCCATGCAGGTCTGATGTAGTTCATGACGATCCCACGATAATCCCAAAATTCAAAGTCCAATGGCTATGGAGTAGTGTTGAGCGATACTGCTCGATATCTAAAAATATCGGATCGGAATGGTATCGCCGATATCACTAAATATCGTCGATATCCGATTCCGATACCGGAAGTCCCATGTAAGTCTATGGGAACCAAATATCGACATTAAAAAGAAAACATTCTTGCCTTGTTGGTTAATTGTACATGAAGGAAAACAACAAAGACTAATGTAGAATGTATTGGGGAGGTTGAGGAGACAATAAAGGCATACATGTTTAACCCAATGCATTGGAATAGCATTAATATATTTTTTTTTGGAAATACGTTTGGATTGACTAACAAATTGAAAAATGTTGTTAACCTTTTTTCTATTTTGGCAAATATGTATGTTTCACAACTTCCATGCTCTTCACCTTTTTAACTTTTGCCAGTGCCACACTTTCTCCTTCATAATCTTCAGCAGCAGCATCATCTTTCTCATCAAATTATTCTTCATCTTCACCTTCTTAATCTTCTTCTTAAACTTCTTGCTATTCATGTTTTTGTTTACATTACTCATATTGTTATTATTAAACTAATTAATATTCTTCATATTAAAATTCTTCATCTTCTTCCTCTTCATCTTCTTCATCATATTCTTATTTGTGACAGAGATTCCTGTACTTGTAATCTGCAAAAGTATGAATTGTTCATCCTTCCGTTCTTGCTGTCACAAAAGATTTAAATTACAACAGTATTTGTCCGTGTTCAGTTTAGCCTGCAGCAGCAGGCATTTTCCAGGGGCACCACGAGGAGGAACGGACTCACCCCCATACACTGCTTAGTCTTCTTCTGCTTAGAATTTAGAGCATATATTTTGCTCTTCATTTTGGTCTTATACTTCATGTTCTTCTGCTTTTTGATCTTCTGCTTATTGTTCTTCTGTCTCTTGTTCTGTATCTTGTAGTTTGTCTTAACCTTCTTTGTCCTGTTGGTGATCTTCTTCTGGGTAATCTTTTATTTTTTCTTTGTGATGGTGTTCAGGCTGGTTGGCTTCATGCTCGTCGTCCATGTTGTCGTCATCTTCTTCTGGGTGGTCTTTAAGGTCGTCTAATTTCCGAGAAACAGCTGACATTACTGGAACCCTGACGGGTATCAGATGGAGATAGAGACAATGGAAGTAACGAGGACCAGCTGACTGTGCTGGAACCCGGACGGGTAGCAGAAGGAAAAGAGGCAATGTCACAACCGAGTACCAGCTGACGTTACTGTGACACGGTTACTAAGCAGGAGGTACCTGTGCTCCAAAGCACTACCAAGGACCAGCAGACGTTGGTGGAACTCGGATACGGAGATGGAGGCACCTAGGCCAAAGGCACTGGGGAGAACCACTTGACGGTACTGGACCCCGGACGGGTAGAAGAACGCACCCATGAAAATGTAAGTTGACAGGACGCAAGCCGTCCGCAGTTACCGAATCACAGTCCTACAGTGGGTGCTTGTCCTATTGTCACAATGGAAACCGCCTTTATTTACATATCCCACAGCACACATAGGAATCACCTAAACTGCAGGCACCATAGAGTCGGCTAACCCGAATGCAACACGACAGCACAACTTATTGGAGGATAATTGACGTTCACACTGCCAGGAAACAGCTGTCGTGCTGTAACCAGGTTGGCCAGGAGTCAGTACCCCTGCCAATTACTTACGAGCAACAAATGGCGGTGTTGTAGCCCAGGGAGTAGAGTTCAGGTGGTAGAAAGATGAACATAACAGGAGACATGGAAAACGTTGCCAAACAGTTATTTAATCTGAAAACGGACAGGCAAATACAGGTGAGATCCATGCCTTGTTCATTTTCAGAAAAGTAAGCCGGTCTACATTCTCTGAGGATAGTCGCATGCGACGGTCTGTTACTACACCACCTGCAGCACTAAAGACACGCTCAGATAATACACTGGCAGCAGGGCAAGCCAGCACCTCCAATGCATACTGGCTAAGCTCTGGCCATGTATCCAACTTAGAGACCCAAAATTTGAAAGGGGAAGAGGCATCTGGGAGCACACTTAGAGGGAAAGCCAAGTAGTCTGTCACCATCTTACGGAAACGTTTCTTCCTGGTGACTGGAGCCGTCTCGGATGGTGTAGACCTTGCTGGCGCTGTCACAAAACTTTGCCACATTTGTAACATACAGTTCTTGCCCTGTGCAGAGGCGCTGCTTCTGCTCCCTCTTGTTGTAGAGGTGTCTACACTGCCTCGACGCACAGAGCTGCTTTGTAAAGCAGTAGCAGCAGCAGCAGCTCTCTCGGCTGGAATGTACAACAGTATGGATTGCACCAGTGTGTCTTGGTACTCCTGCATTTTACGGTCCCGGTTCACCGGTGTGATGAGGGTTTGTAAGTTGTACCGGTAGCGAGGGTCTAGGAGGGTGTACACCCAATAATCTGACGTGCTGAGAATGTGGGCGATGCGGCGGTCGTTTCTCAGGCACTGAAGCATGAAATCAACCATGTGCTGCAGACACCCAACTGGCCAACAAAGGCTGTCCTCTGGAAGAGGCGTCATCTCTGCCTCCTCTGCATCACCCCACCCTCGCTCTACATACTGACTAGAGCGTTGTGTACCTCCCTCTGTAGGGATTTCTTCCTCCTTCATTGACTCCTCCTCCTCCTCATCCTCCTCACAAAGTGAGCCCTGCCCAGCCCTTTGTGAGGAACCACGTTGCGCTGACTGTCCTGAAGGTAATTGAATTTGTGACTCCTCATCCTCCACCTCTTCCAAAACCTCTTCCTTTAGTGCTTTCAGTGATTTCTGAAGCAGGCAGATAAGGGGGACAGTCATGCTGACTAGTGCATCATCTGCACTCGCCATCCGCGTTGAGACATCAAACGCACGCAAAACGTCGCAGATGTCCTTCATAGAGGCCCACTCAGTAGTGGTGAAGTGTGAACGGCGCAAATTGCGAGTTGATTGCGCCTGTTGCAGCTGATACTCCATTACTGCTGGCTGCTGCTCACACAACCGCTCCAACATATGTAACGTGGAATTCCACCTGGTGGGTACGTCACATATGATGCGATGTTCAGGAAGGCGAAATCTGACTTGCAGAACTGCAATGCGCGATCTGGCCATGCTGGAACGTCGCAAGTGAGCGCACTCTAGGCGGACCTTGTGCAGCAGTGCATCAAGATCCGGATAGTCCCTCAAAAAACTCTGCACGACCAAGTTGAGCACATGTGCCAGACATGGTATGTGAGTGAGGTTGCCAAGGCCCAGAGCTGCCACCAGATTTTGGCCATTGTCACACACTACCAAGCCTGGCTGGAGATTAGCTGACAAAAACCACACGTCGCTCTCCTGCTTGATGGCATCCCAGAGCTCCTGCGCTGTGTGGCTTCGATTCCCCATGGAAATTAATTTCAGGACGTCCTGTTGACGTTTGGCCACGGCTGTGCTCATATCGGTCACAACAGGTAAGCGTTCACGGGTCCATGTGGAGGTATACCGTGACGGCTCGTGCAGCGATGATTCTGAGGAACTGGAGTAGGAGGAGGAATCAATGTGTACAGACTGGATTCCTGCAATCCTTGGAGTTGGCAGAACACGTACAGCGCCACTGGCAAGATCTGTACCCGGCTCCACAACATTGACCCAATGGGCAGTGAGGGAAAGGTATCGTCCCTGGCCATGGGTACTGGTCCACGCATCGGTGGTCAGGTGGACCCTGCTACTGACGGCGTTTAGTAGCGCATGTTTAATGTTTCCCTCGACATGTTTTTGCAGAGCAGGGACAGCTTGCCTGCTGAAATAAAATTGGCTTGGCACATTATAATGTGGGACTGCCAATGCCATAAAGTTCCTGAAACTGTCAGTCTCCACCAGCCTGAATGACAGCATTTCAAGGGACAGGAGTTTTGCAATGCCAGCATTCAGAGCCTGTGCTCGTGGATGGTTTGCCGAGTATGGCCGTCTTTTATCCCATGCCTGTGGTACAGATGGCTGTTTTTTGTTCTGGGAGTGTGACGATGACTGTGAACTTGCTGCTGTGGGTGGAATAACAGTTTGTCTATGGACAACAGTGACCGAGGTTCTTCCATGGAGATCCTGTGAGGAAGCCGAACCAGGTGTGTGTGAGCTGGAGTAGAGGCTCGAACACGACCTGAAGATGTAGGTGCTGCTGTAGGTTGGCCTACATCTCCAGTGTGTCTTTGTAACTTAGCTACGTGCTTTGTCCGTACATGTTTCCACATATTTGTGGTATTCAGGTTACTGATATTTTTACCTCTTTTAACTTTTTGCTTACACAGCTTGCATTGAACATAGCAAATATCATCTACAAGTCTGTCAAAAAAGGACCACGCAGTGCAAGTCATGGGAGCGCCAATTTTGACATTTCTAAGAGAACTGCTCCCAACAGGTGCCAAACTGGAGGCTACAGGCAAGCGAGTCTGCAGCCTACCTCTCCCTCCTCTTTGTACCGTTGGGACAATCTCTTCCTCAGAGCTGCTCCCACCACCTTCCTGTTGCTCACGCCATGTTGGGTCTCGGACTTCATCATCTCCACTACCCTCTTCCAACACCTGCTGCTGTTGGATAGTCTGGGCAGCACCATGCTCCACAAAACCTGGCACCTGAGTCTCATCATCATCATAAGATGCGTTCTGCGGTGTGCTGTCCATCGGCACTGGCTCACCCGCCTCTTCAGATTGAGAGAGACAAAGCTGTTGCGCATCACTGCATACTCCCTCTTCTTCAAATTGCAGAATGCTGCTTGCCTGTGCCCGTGTTTGCGAGCCAACAGATTCTGAGAACAGAAGCAGAGACTCAGCTGGCTCCTGTACAGAACTCTCTGACTGCCTGGGCAATTTGACAGGCGGTGAACAGACAGATGGTTGCTCAACAGTGTTGTGTTCCTGAGAGGAGGTGGAAGGAATTGAAGTCGATGCATTGGCTGCCATCCAACCAACAACGGCTTCAATTTGTTCTTCCCGCAGCAGGGGGGCACGTCGAGCTCCTACCAAAGTGCGCATAAAGGAACGCTCACGGGGATAAATGGTGGATGCTGTGTCACTGAGGGCGGCAGCAGCCACAGAATCACCACGTCCTCTCCCTGCTGAAACTCCACGGCCACGACCACGTGCCTTACTCACTGCCTACTTCATCTTGGTAGATTGATAAAGAAAGTCAGAAAAGTTATAAGGCCTAAGTGTGGTTATTACGCACAGACTGAAGTGAACACTGAAACACAACTGTTCACAATCTGTGAAAGGCTACTCCTTTGTCTACTTCTATAGTGTTTGCAACCAATGTATTGGATACGGATGGAAGCGCGTCACACTAATAGATTATATTTTAAATGGAATGGAGCAGAACCAATTGGAGATAAATGAAAAGGATGAGGCACTGAGACACGCTCAGCAGAGTACAAGCAGCAGTGCTTGAACAAGTAACTGGAGCGTGATGTGCACTCAAAAAATAAAAAACACAGACTGAAGTGAACACTGAAACACAACTGTTCACAATCTGTGAAAGGCTACTCCTTTGTCTACTTCTATAGTGTTTGCAACCAATGTATTGGATACGGATGGAAGCGCGTCACACTAATAGATTATATTTTAAATGGAATGGAGCAGAACCAATTGGAGATAAATGAAAAGGATGAGGCACTGAGACACGCTCAGCAGAGTACAAGCAGCAGTGCTTGAACAAGTAACTGGAGCGTGATGTGCACTCAAAAAATAAAAAACACAGACTGAAGTGAACACTGAAACACAACTGTTCACAATCTGTGAAAGGCTACTCCTTTGTCTACTTCTATAGTGTTTGCAACCAATGTATTGTATACGGATGGAAGCGCGTCACACTAATAGATTATATTTTAAATGGAATGGAGCAGAACCAATTGGAGATAAATGAAAAGGATGAGGCACTGAGACACGCTCAGCAGAGTACAAGCAGCAGTGCTTGAACAAGTAACTGGAGCGTGATGTGCGCTCAAAAAATAAAAAACACAGACTGAAGTGAACACTGAAACACAACTGTTCACAATCTGTGAAAGGCTACTCCTTTGTCTACTTCTATAGTGTTTGCAACCAATGTATTGGATACGGATGGAAGCGCATCACACTAATAGATTATATTTTAAATGGAATGGAGCAGAACCAATTGGAGATAAATGAAAAGGATGAGGCACTGAGACACGCTCAGCAGAGTACAAGCAGCAGTGCTTGAACAAGTAACTGGAGCGTGATGTGCACTCAAAAAATAAAAAAACACAGACTGAAGTGAACACTGAAACACAACTGTTCACAATCTGTGAAAGGCTACTCCTTTGTCTACTTCTATAGTGTTTGCAACCAATGTATTGGATACGGATGGAAGCGCGTCACACTAATAGATTATATTTTAAATGGAATGGAGCAGAACCAATTGGAGATAAATGAAAAGGATGAGGCACTGAGACACGCTCAGCAGAGTACAAGCAGCAGTGCTTGAACAAGTAACTGGAGCGTGATGTGCACTCAAAAAATAAAAAACACAGACTGAAGTGAACACTGAAACACAACTGTTCACAATCTGTGAAAGGCTACTCCTTTGTCTACTTCTATAGTGTTTGCAACCAATGTATTGGATACGGATGGAAGCGCGTCACACTAATAGTTAAATTGCATGGAGCTGCAAGAATTACACTGAAGAAAAAAAAAAGAGTCTGTGAGTGACACGTGCAGATGCCTACAGACAGCGTTGCATGCAGAGCAAACTGCAGCGTCACCTGCACTCACACACACCTTGCAGAGCTGTTAAAACAACTCTGCAGGCAAAAGGAAGCTTTACACAGCGGTTGGTGCTAGCCTGCCTACAGCACAGTACACTAAATCGCAATCTCTAACTGTCCCTCAGAGTCAGCACAGCAGCGTTCTGTCCCTTACTGAATTCACAGCACAGCGACGCTAAAATGGCGGCGGCGCCTTTTATAGTGCATTCTGACATCATTTCAGCATCCAATCACAGCCATGCCATTAGTTAACATGACCGCAGCAGTACAGGATGTGCCCACACTTCTTAGGATTCCTCATTGGCTGACTAAAATCACATTGCCTCTCAAAGAATTATGGGAACTTCCGATTCCGGTATACGATATATGGAAAATATCGGAACTAAGTATCGAAAGGCCGATAGAGCTAATATCGGCCGATACCCGATACTTGCGGTATCGTATCGCTCAACACTACTATGGAGCCTTGTTCAGAGAACGAAGCTCCATAAGCTGTAGCAGCTGCTCCAGGTCTTGCTGCACTCCACGAGACCCAGCGCCTGTGAACAGCAATGATGTCAGTAACTATACTGCTCATTAGAGTTGCTGAGCCCTGTGTATAATTGCCCCATACAATAATGGCATCATACAGTGCTCCACAGTATAATGGCCCCATATAGCGCACCACAGTATAATGGCCCCACATAGTGACCTACAGTATAATGGCCCCATATAGTGCTCCACAGGATCAGGATAATGTCCAGATATAGCGCACCACAGTATAATGGCCCCACATAGTGACCTACAGTATAATGGCCCCATATAGTGCTCCACAGGATAATGTCCCCATATAGCGCACCACAGTATAATGGCCCCACATAGTGACCTACAGTATAATGGCCCCATATAATGCTCCATATAGCGACCTAGTCAAGAGAAGCAGCCTCAATTCAAGAGATGCGGTCGGACGGTGACTGCAGACTCTTATGCCCAGGGGCTGCCGTATTTGAGCTGTGTAACTGTCGTGCTCAGACACTTAAACACCCCTAAATAAAAGTGGCAGCCCGCAGTGGCTCAAATAAAAACAAAGCTATTAAAGTTGTACATTTAGTTTTGTATTAAAAATAATTGATTATATAATCAATACTTATTAGTACAAAATTAAAAATTGTGGCACATTCCCTTTAAGGCAGCAAGTGTTAGACTATACTGGTCCTGGATAATGCAATGGTATAACTCAGCACCAGCAAGGTGGGATATTCAAATTCCATCTCTATATATCACCTGGAATATGACATGCATACGCATACTGTGCTTCTTTTAGTTCTGCCACACTATAATATTGCTAGTTATTTTGTTTGAAAAGGTACCATGGAAATAAGTCACAAGTAATACATTTCCTGTCTCGCTTTTGTTATGAACTGAGTAAATAAAAATTGTTATGCATGATATAAATATATGTTTTTAATATAAGGCTCTGAAACCTGCATACATTTGGAAATACATTTTGCTAATTAGTATGTGTGAAAGGTTCACAATCTCCTCACTCATGCATACAAAATACCTAATTTGATAATTATTCAAGGGGCATTAATCACTATTTTTTATATGAAAGATTATACAGAGGTTATACGGTGATTTCTATGTGAAAATTTCTTGGGAACATATGTATCAAAACTTGCAAAATTAAAACAGCGTGAAGATACTTCATATAGGATTTTCTATAATTAGTGTGTATGCCATCTGTGATTGCGACTTGTTAAAATGACTATGTCTATTACATAATTTAAAATAATTCTAAATTTATGTTTATTTAAAATATCACGTATGTCAAAAAACTAGACCACTATGAAAATAAATCAGGCCTACTCTCCTGGAATGTACGAGAGTCTCCTGGAAAAGGAGGATATCTCTCGGACCCCTGTAAAAGCTGGCAAATTTCCTGGGCATTGCATATTATTATTATTATTATCACTTATCCTCATTACTGTACTCATACTTACTCCTAGGGCACAGCACCAGTCACAGACTATTCAAATAAGAGCCAAATACCATATAATGAATTAAGTAGTACTTAATAACTTATTTTTTTTTGATTTAAATACTGTAGGTAGGGATATGTCCTATATAAATCGATGTGACATGTGATGATGTATTTTAGATGCACACTCCTTGTATCTTTTTGTTCCCTTTTTCAGAATTTACTTGTAGCTCCTCTTGGAAAGTTGTTAAGAACACTATACTTATAAAATAGGTTTCAAGAAAAAATGGCACTATGTAACAATCTTTTCATATTTTTCATCCACTGAGGGGTTTCAGCTCTTCCCCTAGGACAGGGATGTCAAACTCAAATACACAGAGGGCCAAAACTAAACGGTTGGACAAAGTTGAGGGCCGACCTCACAAAATCCCCACACAGCCCTCCTTATAGTATAATGGCCACAAAAAGTGCTCCTTACAGTTTAATGTGCTCCACATAGTCCTCCATACAGTATAAAAGAGCCCTGCATTGCCTTCCATACAGAATAATGGTCCCACATAGTGCTCCATACAGTATTATTTATTTATTTATTTATTATGCTTTGCATAAATAGCGCTATCTTATTCCGCAACACTTTACAGATATTGTCATTGTTGTCCCCATTGAGACTCATAATCTAAATTCCCTATCAGTATGTCTTTTGAGTGTGGGAGGAAACCAGAATACCAGATAAAAGCCAAGCAAACACAAGGAGAACTTACAAGCTCCTTGCAAATGTTGTCCTTGGTGGATTTGAACCTAGGACCCCAGTGTTATAATGCCTCCATGCAGATGATAGACTGGGAATAAAAGAAAGCGCAATAAGGTCTTAACCTATAAAACATAGAGGTGACAGGGATAGAATCCACTCACTTGGTTTGGTTGTTAAAAGCAACCTGTAACTAGCATAGAATTGAATATATGTCAGCAGCTGCAAGGACACAAGTCATTGGAAATGAAAAGAGAACTCGGCACTCAACTTAGCGAAAAGGGTAAATATTTATTGTAGTCCACGGTAGTGAAACGTTTCGGTCCTAAATTTCGGACCTTCATCAGCCACTACATATATGTAATACAAAAACAAAAAGGATTTTCAAAATTCTTACAATAAAGATAAAAGTAAAATTGCAAAGAAAACATAATAATATAACCAAGGTATGTACAATAGTATAATATGAACGTGGTTTACTAGAGAAAATCATCTTTATATAGAAGTATGCTAGTCCTCAAATAGTTAGGGACAGACTCTTCAGACCAGATGAGACGTGAGGGTGATATAGCACAGAAAATAAGACGTACCATTAAGTACCGGGAGGGGGTAGAAATACCCAATTCAGAGGTAAGCAGTAGATACTGTTGGGATCTGGTGGGTGATAAGACATAATGAGAAAAAGTGACAGCGGCCCGTGATCAAAAATATCAAAGGTATGACATACCAGGTAGATCTCCAAAGTAAGGGTTAAAGGTGAGTATCTGAAAACAAAAGCCTCATTCAATTCATCCAGTAGTGGAGGCATATAGGGGAATAGATCCGGTGTACGAACCGGCGGTGATCATACCTGGGTGAGAGTTTTAAGTCAGGTCTCCGCTGCATGCCGTGGGAGGGACGCGGTATCCGCCGCTGGTCCTTGTGCAGTGAAGGCAGACTCAGCATTAGAGACTAAAAAGGGGAAAGGGCGGGACTAGTGATTTAGTCTAGCCAATAGCGGTGGTGGGTGTGAGAACTGGGAGAGTCATGGGCGGAAACTGATGGCCGTGCGTGTCACAGGAAGAAAATTGCGTTCTAGAGTAAGTGCTGAGAGGGATTCCGGTATGAGGAGGTTAATAGCAAGTGAGGTGACGTGCTCATAGGTGGATAGCTGAGCAGAGGATCCACAGACAATTCTTTTAGTACAAGCGGCTCTAGAGGAAAAGAAATAAACTGTTAATAAATGCAGAGACATACCGGTGTCAAGTATAATAGACAAGTGATTGCACCATATCTTAATACAGCAAATAAGTATAGAAATATAGGCAGATTCTGATAAATCAATATCTTAAAGAGATATGAGCCGCATGCGGTCATTATTTGTCTGTAACTAAATGGTCCCACATGTGCATGGAAATTATGAAAATATATACCTTATAATCCATGTTAGAGATGTGTATCAAAGCATATTCTATTGTGGACTGGTAATCACAAAATAGTATTATGTTATTATTAGACAATATAATGTCAGTGGAGAAAAGTACCAGAACCTATTGTGCTGTAGGCAGGTGGTCATATAGCAATATAGTATTAAACAGTATAATGTGATTGATGAACTCTCATTACATTTTTATGAAAAATAGCGTTTGTTTGCACACCTGCCTAAATCAATATCTTAAAGAGATATGGGCCGCGTGCGGTCATTATTTGTCTGTAACTTAATGGTCCCACATGTGCATGGAAATTATGAAAATATATACCTTATTATCCATGTTAGAGATGTGTATCAGAGCATATTCTATTGTGGACTGGTAATCACAAAATAATATTATATTATTATTAGACAATATAATGTCAGTGGAGAAAAGTACCAGAACCTATTGTGCTGTAGACCGGCGATCACATAGCAATATAGTTTTAAACAGTATAATGTGATTGATGAACTCTCATTACATTTTTTTATGAAAAATAGCGTTTGTTCGCACACCCGCTCAAGTCTGTGACGATACATATAAAAGCCTATGTACTAGATAGATGTGTAGATGTGCACACTTATGTCAGAAGTCCTAATGGTCCAGAATAAAATAGTATCCGATAGAAACGGACAATTCATAGGAAGGATAGTAGATCATAGTCTCGGTTGAGACCCTTAGGTGACAGTGTGTCCAATGTATGGATCCAATAGGCCTCACGGCGTTTTAGTTGCCGTATCCGATCACCACCCCTTCTTGATTGTGGTACCTGTTCCAAAATTTGGAACCTCAGTTGAGCTATTGTATGACCCGCGGAAATGAAATGAGACGGAACAGGCAGAAGTGTATTTTTGCAGCGGATAGTAGATTTATGTTTTGAAATACGGTCCTTTGCTGGTTGAGTCGTTTCGCCAATATATAAAAGGCCGCATGGACACTTGATGGCGTATATGACATAAGGGGTATTACAGGTAAAATAGCCCGAATTCTGAATGTTTTGCCAGTATAAGGGTGATGAATAGTCTCACCCTTTAAGACATTAGAGCATTGGGTGCAGTTAAGGCAAGGGAATGTGCCTATTCTAGGTTTTTTAATGAAACCTTGTGTTGTCCTAGGTTTTGTAGACCCTAGGTCAGCTCGAATTAAGGAATCTCTCAGATTAGGGGCACGGCGAAAACAGGGGAGGAATGGTTTTGCAAATTCGGAGATATCTGGATGGGCTTTTTGTAGAAGGGGCCAATGTTGGCGAATAGATCTGTGGAGGATATATGCAAAAGGGTGATAGGAATGTACAAAGGTTATTCTGCCTGTATTATCCTCTCTGTTATGGGTTCGTGTAGACAAAGAAAGATCCAAGGTACGCTGTGGGTAACCCCTCTCTATGAACTTAGCATTCATCTCCGTTAAACGTTTATTCAGAATGGTAGGGTTAGAAACAATTCGTTTCACCCGGTGAAACTGTGACCTGGGGATTGAGTTTTTCATAGTAGTGGGATGAAAGCTGGAGAAATGAAGTAAGCCATTGCGGTCAGTTGGTTTTGTATATAGATCCGTGGTCAGTTTGCCCTCAGGATCTTTGACGACCATTGTGTCCAAGAAATTAATTTTGGACGGGTCGTGGGAGATGGTGAAGCTAAGGCCCGGCCATGATGTATTAAGGAATTGATGGAAAGAGATGAGGGACTCGAACGTGCCCCCCCAAATGCAAAAAACGTCATCAATGTAGCGTTTCCACGTTATCACGTTATCCCTAAACAGGGGACTACTGTAGATGACTGTTTCTTCAAAATGAGACATGTAGCAATTAGCATATGGGGGCGCTACGTTCGAGCCCATTGCGGTCCCGTGTATCTGGAGAAAAAAAAAATCATCCTGGAACATGAAGTAGTTTTTGGTTAGTACGATAGTCAGAAGGTCAATACAAAGGTTGATGTGTGTACTACTGAAATCAGAGATTTCAAGAAGATGTCGTACTGACTGTATGCCATGTGAATGAGGTATAGAAGTGTAAAGATCCTTTACATCAAATGTTACCAATAGAGAGTCTCTAGGGACGTGATCAATTGAACGAATGATGTCTAGAAAGGATCCAGTATCCAGAATAAAAGAGCGGCTAGTCTTAATCAGGGGGGTCAAGATTTTTTCCAAATAAATCGCAATGGGAGATAGAATCGAGTCAGATGCTGCGACAATAGGTCGGCCTGGGGGTTGTTGGAGATTTTTGTGAATTTTAGGTAATAGGTAAAAAACCGGAGTTACTGGGTTTTGAGATATGAGGAAATCATATGTTTTCTGGTCTATGATTCCAGCTTCACAGTATCCCCCACTATGTCCTTGATGTAGTGTCTGGTTGTATTAGTGGGGTCATTGCTTAATTTGCGATAGATGGTGTCATCATTAAGTTGACGGAGGGCTTCTGAGATATAATAGGAGCGGTCCATGACCACAATGGCTCCCCCTTTATCGGCGGGTTTTATGATTATGTTGTTGTCTGTTGAAAGAGATCTGAGTGCATGGTGATCTACTGCTGACAGATTCGTTGAATAGTGTAATTTACCTCGGTCTATGTCTGATTTAAGGGCATTAAAGGAGGAATCGATAACATCAATAAACGTTTCTAGGGCATTGGAACCCCTTGGTGGTCTAAATGTGCTCTTGCTCCTAAGACCCAAAGTAGTGACGGAAAGGCGATTCGTGTCTGTAATAGAATCTCGTATAATAGGTGTTTCATTCATAGGTTGTGAAAAATACACCTTAAGTCTGAGTAGTCTGTAAAACCGTTGGAGATCCATTTCTAAGTCGAATGTTCTGTATTTATAGGAGGGGCAGAAACTCAGTCCCTTCTGTAGGACATTATATTCTGCAACGCTTAGTGTCCGTGATGAAATGTTTATGACCAGAGGGCACGTACCTGGGATCGTGTGGTCCGTTGTTGCTCGTAGTTGCCCCTGCGGTCTGTGCCCCCGTCTTTGTCCTCTTCTTCGTTGTGTTCGTCGTCGTTGACCTAAAAAAGAGGTTGACAATGTTGTTTGGCCACTGCGGTCTTGTTCTGAGCCAGAGGTGGATACGTCCGTGGATGATCTTTGTGCAGGTCTGGAGAAGGTGCGCCATGAGGGTCGTTTGTCCTGCCACTTATAGACGCGGTCAAGATCGTAATCTTCCTGGTCCCTTGCAAACTTCCGTCTCTTCCGGTCTTCGATGTCCTTTCTATGTTGACCAACATTGGCCCCTTCTACAAAAAGCCCATCCAGATATCTCCGAATTTGCAAAACCATTCCTCCCCTGTTTTCGCCGTGCCCCTAATCTGAGAGATTCCTTAATTTGAGCTGACCTAGGGTCTACAAAACCTAGGACAACACAAGGTTTCATTAAAAAACCTAGAATAGGCACATTCCCTTGCCTTAACTGCACCCAATGCTCTAATGTCTTAAAGGGTGAGACTATTCATCACCCTTATACTGGCAAAACATTCAGAATTCGGGGCTATTTTACCTGTAATACCCCTTATGTCATATACGCCATCAAGTGTCCATGCGGCCTTTTATATATTGGCGAAACGACTCAACCAGCAAAGGACCGTATTTCAAAACATAAATCTACTATCCGCTGCAAAAATACACTTCTGCCTGTTCCGTCTCATTTCATTTCCGCGGGTCATACAATAGCTCAACTGAGGTTCCAAATTTTGGAACAGGTACCACAATCAAGAAGGGGTGGTGATCGGATACGGCAACTAAAACGCCGTGAGGCCTATTGGATCCATACATTGGACACACTGTCACCTAAGGGTCTCAACCGAGACTATGATCTACTATCCTTCCTATGAATTGTCCGTTTCTATCGGATACTATTTTATTCTGGACCATTAGGACTTCTGACATAAGTGTGCACATCTACACATCTATCTAGTACATAGGCTTTTATATGTATCGTCACAGACTTGAGCGGGTGTGCGAACAAACGCTATTTTTCATAAAAAAATGTAATGAGAGTTCATCAATCACATTATACTGTTTAAAACTATATTGCTATGTGATCGCCGGTCTACAGCACAATAGGTTCTGGTACTTTTCTCCACTGACATTATATTGTCTAATAATAATATAATATTATTTTGTGATTACCAGTCCACAATAGAATATGCTCTGATACACATCTCTAACATGGATAATAAGGTATATATTTTCATAATTTCCATGCACATGTGGGACCATTAAGTTACAGACAAATAATGACCGCACGCGGCCCATATCTCTTTAAGATATTGATTTAGGCAGGTGTGCAAACAAACGCTATTTTTCATAAAAATGTAATGAGAGTTCATCAATCACATTATACTGTTTAATACTATATTGCTATATGACCACCTGCCTACAGCACAATAGGTTCTGGTACTTTTCTCCACTGACATTATATTGTCTAATAATAACATAATACTATTTTGTGATTACCAGTCCACAATAGAATATGCTTTGATACACATCTCTAACATGGATTATAAGGTATATATTTTCATAATTTCCATGCACATGTGGGACCATTTAGTTACAGACAAATAATGACCGCATGCGGCTCATATCTCTTTAAGATATTGATTTATCAGAATCTGCCTATATTTCTATACTTATTTGCTGTATTAAGATATGGTGCAATCACTTGTCTATTATACTTGACACCGGTATGTCTCTGCATTTATTAACAGTTTATTTCTTTTCCTCTAGAGCCGCTTGTACTAAAAGAATTGTCTGTGGATCCTCTGCTCAGCTATCCACCTATGAGCACGTCACCTCACTTGCTATTAACCTCCTCATACCGGAATCCCTCTCAGCACTTACTCTAGAACGCAATTTTCTTCCTGTGACACGCACGGCCATCAGTTTCCGCCCATGACTCTCCCAGTTCTCACACCCACCACCGCTATTGGCTAGGCTAAATCACTAGTCCCGCCCTTTCCCCTTTTTAGTCTCTAATGCTGAGTCTGCCTTCACTGCACAAGGACCAGCGGCGGATACCGCGTCCCTCCCACGGCATGCAGCGGAGACCTGACTTAAAACTCTCACCCAGGTATGATCACCGCCGGTTCGTACACCGGATCTATTCCCCTATATGCCTCCACTACTGGATGAATTGAATGAGGCTTTTGTTTTCAGATACTCACCTTTAACCCTTACTTTGGAGATCTACCTGGTATGTCATACCTTTGATATTTTTGATCACGGGCCGCTGTCACTTTTTCTCATTATGTCTTATCACCCACCAGATCCCAACAGTATCTACTGCTTACCTCTGAATTGGGTATTTCTACCCCCTCCCGGTACTTAATGGTACGTCTTATTTTCTGTGCTATATCACCCTCACGTCTCATCTGGTCTGAAGAGTCTGTCCCTAACTATTTGAGGACTAGCATACTTCTATATAAAGATGATTTTCTCTAGTAAACCACGTTCATATTATACTATTGTACATACCTTGGTTATATTATTATGTTTTCTTTGCAATTTTACTTTTATCTTTATTGTAAGAATTTTGAAAATCCTTTTTGTTTTTGTATTACATATATGTAGTGGCTGATGAAGGTCCGAAATTTAGGACCGAAACGTTTCACTACCGTGGACTACAATAAATATTTACCCTTTTCGCTAAGTTGAGTGCCGAGTTCTCTTTTCATTATCTTCACGGTGTAGGAACCTACTCTGGCACCTTTCAGGCTGTGCACACAATTTATCTTTATACACTGAGTACCTATCCGTGTCGCACGCCTTGTGGTCATGTCACTTTCTTCTCAGACTTTCTCATATAATGCTGACCAAACCTCAAATATTTTAGCACAGACTACCCTTTCCAGTGACTTCCTCAGGGCCCCACCAAGGGAAACCTGTGGACGAGATCTAGAGAGGGAGCTGCGCCACCACACGAATCTAGAACTGCATTGTGCAACTCTAACAGAGTATCTTCGTGTACAGAGAATACCCCGTGGCTTACGGGTTCCCCTCCGCCCCACCCTCTTTTCCGATTCCCCCGATTTCTGTCATAAATATGAACAAATATTGAACAAATGCTCGTTTGACCTTATGCTTCTAACCGTAGAGCATCTACAAAAGGCTATCACCAGTAGCTCTGAATCTATCCAATCTATCGAGACACAACTATCAAGTACTGGCACCCCTGAGGAAGTTGCACAACTTAAAACACAAATTAGCAACAATATTGGTCAACATAGAAAGGACATCGAAGACCGGAAGAGACGGAAGTTTGCAAGGGACCAGGAAGATTACGATCTTGACCGCGTCTATAAGTGGCAGGACAAACGACCCTCATGGCGCACCTTCTCCAGACCTGCACAAAGATCATCCACGGACGTATCCACCTCTGGCTCAGAACAAGACCGCAGTGGCCAAACAACATTGTCAACCTCTTTTTTAGGCCAACGACGACGAACACAACGAAGAAGAGGACCAGACGGGGGCACAGACCGCAGGGGCAACTACGAGCAACAACGGACCACACGATCCCAGGTACGTGCCCTCTGGTCATAAACATTTCATCACGGACACTAAGCGTTGCAGAATATAATGTCCTACAGAAGGGACTGAGTTTCTGCCCCTCCTATAAATACAGAACATTCGACTTAGAAATGGATCTCCAACGGTTTTACAGACTACTCAGACTTAAGGTGTATTTTTCACAACCTATGAATGAAACACCTATTATACGAGATTCTATTACAGACACGAATCGCCTTTCCGTCACTACTTTGGGTCTTAGGAGCAAGAGCACATTTAGACCACCAAGGGGTTCCAATGCCCTAGAAACGTTTATTGATGTTATCGATTCCTCCTTTAATGCCCTTAAATCAGACATAGACCGAGGTAAATTACACTATTCAACGAATCTGTCAGCAGTAGATCACCATGCACTCAGATCTCTTTCAACAGACAACAACATAATCATAAAACCCGCCGATAAAGGGGGAGCCATTGTGGTCATGGACCGCTCCTATTATATCTCAGAAGCCCTCCGTCAACTTAATGATGACACCATCTATCGCAAATTAAGCAATGACCCCACTAATACAACCAGACACTACATCAAGGACATAGTGGGGGGATACTGTGAAGCTGGAATCATAGACCAGAAAACATATGATTTCCTCATATCTCAAAACCCAGTAACTCCGGTTTTTTACCTATTACCTAAAATTCACAAAAATCTCCAACAACCCCCAGGCCGACCTATTGTCGCAGCATCTGACTCGATTCTATCTCCCATTGCGATTTATTTGGAAAAAATCTTGACCCCCCTGATTAAGACTAGCCGCTCTTTTATTCTGGATACTGGATCCTTTCTAGACATCATTCGTTCAATTGATCACGTCCCTAGAGACTCTCTATTGGTAACATTTGATGTAAAGGATCTTTACACTTCTATACCTCATTCACATGGCATACAGTCAGTACGACATCTTCTTGAAATCTCTGATTTCAGTAGTACACACATCAACCTTTGTATTGACCTTCTGACTATCGTACTAACCAAAAACTACTTCATGTTCCAGGATGATTTTTTTCTCCAGATACGCGGGACCGCAATGGGCTCGAACGTAGCGCCCCCATATGCTAATTGCTACATGTCTCATTTTGAAGAAACAGTCATCTACAGTAGTCCCCTGTTTAGGGATAACGTGATAACGTGGAAACGCTACATTGATGACGTTTTTTGCATTTGGGGGGGCACGTTCGAGTCCCTCATCTCTTTCCATCAATTCCTTAATACATCATGGCCGGGCCTTAGCTTCACCATCTCCCACGACCCGTCCAAAATTAATTTCTTGGACACAATGGTCGTCAAAGATCCTGAGGGCAAACTGACCACGGATCTATATACAAAACCAACTGACCGCAATGGCTTACTTCATTTCTCCAGCTTTCATCCCACTACTATGAAAAACTCAATCCCCAGGTCACAGTTTCACCGGGTGAAACGAATTGTTTCTAACCCTACCATTCTGAATAAACGTTTAACGGAGATGAATGCTAAGTTCATAGAGAGGGGTTACCCACAGCGTACCTTGGATCTTTCTTTGTCTACACGAACCCATAACAGAGAGGATAATACAGGCAGAATAACCTTTGTACATTCCTATCACCCTTTTGCATATATCCTCCACAGATCTATTCGCCAACATTGGCCCCTTCTACAAAAAGCCCATCCAGATATCTCCGAATTTGCAAAACCATTCCTCCCCTGTTTTCGCCGTGCCCCTAATCTGAGAGATTCCTTAATTCGAGCTGACCTAGGGTCTACAAAACCTAGGACAACACAAGGTTTCATTAAAAAACCTAGAATAGGCACATTCCCTTGCCTTAACTGCACCCAATGCTCTAATGTCTTAAAGGGTGAGACTATTCATCACCCTTATACTGGCAAAACATTCAGAATTCGGGGCTATTTTACCTGTAATACCCCTTATGTCATATACGCCATCAAGTGTCCATGCGGCCTTTTATATATTGGCGAAACGACTCAACCAGCAAAGGACCGTATTTCAAAACATAAATCTACTATCCGCTGCAAAAATACACTTCTGCCTGTTCCGTCTCATTTCATTTCCGCGGGTCATACAATAGCTCAACTGAGGTTCCAAATTTTGGAACAGGTACCACAATCAAGAAGGGGTGGTGATCGGATACGGCAACTAAAACGCCGTGAGGCCTATTGGATCCATACATTGGACACACTGTCACCTAAGGGTCTCAACCGAGACTATGATCTACTATCCTTCCTATGAATTGTCCGTTTCTATCGGATACTATTTTATTCTGGACCATTAGGACTTCTGACATAAGTGTGCACATCTACACATCTATCTAGTACATAGGCTTTTATATGTATCGTCACAGACTTGAGCGGGTGTGGGGAACAAACGCTATTTTTCATAAAAAAATGTAATGAGAGTTCATCAATCACATTATACTGTTTAAAACTATATTGCTATGTGATCGCCGGTCTACAGCACAATAGGTTCTGGTACTTTTCTCCACTGACATTATATTGTCTAATAATAATATAATATTATTTTGTGATTACCAGTCCACAATAGAATATGCTCTGATACACATCTCTAACATGGATAATAAGGTATATATTTTCATAATTTCCATGCACATGTGGGACCATTAAGTTACAGACAAATAATGACCGCACGCGGCCCATATCTCTTTAAGATATTGATTTAGGCAGGTGTGCAAACAAACGCTATTTTTCATAAAAATGTAATGAGAGTTCATCAATCACATTATACTGTTTAATACTGTATTGCTATATGACCACCTGCCTACAGCACAATAGGTTCTGGTACTTTTCTCCACTGACATTATATTGTCTAATAATAACATAATACTATTTTGTGATTACCAGTCCACAATAGAATATGCTTTGATACACATCTCTAACATGGATTATAAGGTATATATTTTCATAATTTCCATGCACATGTGGGACCATTTAGTTACAGACAAATAATGACCGCATGCGGCTCATATCTCTTTAAGATATTGATTTATCAGAATCTGCCTATATTTCTATACTTATTTGCTGTATTAAGATATGGTGCAATCACTTGTCTATTATACTTGACACCGGTATGTCTCTGCATTTATTAACAGTTTATTTCTTTTCCTCTAGAGCCGCTTGTACTAAAAGAATTGTCTGTGGATCCTCTGCTCAGCTATCCACCTATGAGCACGTCACCTCACTTGCTATTAACCTCCTCATACCGGAATCCCTCTCAGCACTTACTCTAGAACGCAATTTTCTTCCTGTGACACGCACGGCCATCAGTTTCCGCCCATGACTCTCCCAGTTCTCACACCCACCACCGCTATTGGCTAGACTAAATCACTAGTCCCGCCCTTTCCCCTTTTTAGTCTCTAATGCTGAGTCTGCCTTCACTGCACAAGGACCAGCGGCGGATACCGCGTCCCTCCCACGGCATGCAGCGGAGACCTGACTTAAAACTCTCACCCAGGTATGATCACCGCCGGTTCGTACACCGGATCTATTCCCCTATATGCCTCCACTACTGGATGAATTGAATGAGGCTTTTGTTTTCAGATACTCACCTTTAACCCTTACTTTGGAGATCTACCTGGTATGTCATACCTTTGATATTTTTGATCACGGGCTGCTGTCACTTTTTCTCATTATGTCTTATCACCCACCAGATCCCAACAGTATCTACTGCTTACCTCTGAATTGGGTATTTCTACCCCCTCCCGGTACTTAATGGTACGTCTTATTTTCTGTGCTATATCACCCTCACGTCTCATCTGGTCTGAAGAGTCTGTCCCTAACTATTTGAGGACTAGCATACTTCTATATAAAGATGATTTTCTCTAGTAAACCACGTTCATATTATACTATTGTACATACCTTGGTTATATTATTATGTTTTCTTTGCAATTTTACTTTTATCTTTATTGTAAGAATTTTGAAAATCCTTTTTGTTTTTGTATTACATATATGTAGTGGCTGATGAAGGTCCGAAATTTAGGACCGAAACGTTTCACTACCGTGGACTACAATAAATATTTACCCTTTTCGCTAAGTTGAGTGCCGAGTTCTCTTTTCATTATCTTCACGGTGTAGGAACCTACTCTGGCACCTTTCAGGCTGTGCACACAATTTATCTTTATACACAAGTCATTGGAAAGACTGAACAGTAGAAATCTGGAAGGAAATGTCACTCATGCACTGCTGATGGTGTTGTAGCAACATGTTATATGATGATTTGGCCTCTAGGGGTCTCACTACGTTTATGTGTGTACTATAGTTTTGTTGGAACTTGGTTCTGGCTGAGACTCATGTAATGGAGGATTACACCGCGTGTAATAAACAGCCTGTAAATACCAACAGAGTGTGATCCATGATGGGAACTAACAGAACGTGGTGGCAGCGGTGGGATACAGAACCTGCAAATCCTCAGAACTTGTGTGAGGCTGGGACTCTACAGTGGGTCACAGCACCTGTAAGTACAGATTCCCTGACATTACGGCAAAATGGAGACTGGTCTGAAGCCCCCTCAGAGACTGGAGGTCACTACATGTAATCTGTCCCAGACTTGGAGACATGGGAAGGAAGATTTTACACTGTATGTGGCTCTGACAGTGGCCCCCACTCACTGATGAAAAACGAAAAGTAAAGCTGTTTTATTACCTATCTGAGGACAATGGCAGAGATTTAGCCCACACCTTACTCCCAGACACAGACAACCTCCTTCTAGCAGATATTGTGCAGGCATTTGATAAACACTGTGACCCAAAGAAGAATGAGACAGTGGAAAGATATAACTTTTTCACAAGACATCAGGAGGATGGTGAAAATGTGGACAGATATCTGACAGAGTTGAGAAGACTTGCAGCAACATGAGGCTTTGGAGAGATCAGGGACAGTCTAATGAAAGACAGAATGGTGTATGGCATAAAAGACAGTCATCTCAAAGAAAGATTACTGAGAGAGGAAGACATGACTTTAGAGAAATGCATGCAAATCTGCAGGGCTGCTGAGCTGACAAAACACAGCCTGAAGATGATGGCAGGCACCAGTGAGAGTCATGATGGTAAAGTACATGCAGTATCTACGAAAGGAAAGTCAAGACTAAGCTCCCCTATAAGCACTGTCCACTGCAAATGTTTGTGGAAAACACATGAGAGAGAAAAAACCAAGTGTCCAGCATATGGGGAAAGCTGCAGGTCATGTGGCAAGAAGAATCATTTCTCAGCTGTCTGTAGGCTGGGAACAGGCAAACAGTACAGACAGCTCCACACTGTGACACCAGACACTGACAGTGCAGAGGACATTACATGGCTACAACTGCAGCCTGCAGCAGAGAAAGTAGGGGGGAGGACATAAGCAGAGCTTTGAGGAGCCCCACCCATGACTGCGCTTGTGACATAGGGGCATCTTTTAAAATCATGGCTGGGTTTATTGGGATTGGGTGAGTGTATGGGGGTAGGAACAATGGGAGGGGGCGGGCCTGGGGGGGAAGAAACGTGCAGGAAAATTGTCTGTTTGGGGCTGGTAGCCGAAGAGAATAGACCCACCCTCCCTCCCTTTTTGTTTTTTCCTTTTCGTTTTTTCCTTTTCGGGTTCATGTTGGGATTTTGTATTGGGTTGGATAGTGGGCAATAGGAGGAGATGTAACTTTGTGTTGGGTTATAATGGTAGTTTTTTTTTTTCCGTCACAGTGGCAGGTTGGCGGGGTTCTTGGAGTTAACGCTGATTCAGCAGAGGAATGAATTATATGTTAAATTCCGGACAGTTTTAAACGGTCTTGGTTGATCTGGCATTTGGCTATGGGCTCTGTACAGAGCTTTTACCCTGGGAGCTGGTTGGTGGTTATTTTTCCCGGAATGGGATTTATGGTGCCTTTGAGCTGTCATGTACAGCTGAGGGTAAAATGGTGTTTTTGAAGTTCTGTTATTTGCCAAATGATTAGGCCAGATTTCTTACATGAGCTCCAAGTACCAATAATTATTTTAATGCATAATAATAATATTTATTGCTTAAATGTTATGTTTGTATGTTAATAAAATGGCAACTGTGGCCAAAATTATCCAACGTATTTAATGTGTAGTGTTTTCTTTTTAAGAGGGGTGGTGTTTTTCCTTGGGAAGCTGGTGAAGTAGGAGAGTAGCAGGTAAGAAGGTGCCATATTGACCATACGCGGTCAAGTCAATGTAGTCAGGCAGCCAGTAGGCAAGGATGCCAAGCCGCTTTATACAACATTCTTGTTGGATGAGAAGCCCATTACATTTTAGCTGGATTGTGGAGTACGCTGCAATGTAATTCCATGTGTTCTGCTGAACAAACAGGTTTCTATTGAGCCAACTGACAAGGTACTGGTGATGTACAACAAAAGTGTTCTGAAACCGATGGGGACATGTAAGCTCAAAATACGGAACCCATGTAACAGAAAGAGTTATAGAGTTGAATTTACCATGTACCAATATTGGGAGTAAAAGCAGTTCAGGCAATGGACTTAATAAAAGTACCGTCTCAGAACATTATGTCTGTTGAAGTTTCCCAGGATATACAAAATACCAAACTAAATGCAGAGTGCAATTTGGATATTCAGAAAATAAAAATGAAATATGCTGATTTATTTGAAGGTGATGGGTGCTTTGAATGTAAATATAGGCTAGAAATTGACAACACTGTGCAGCCTAACAGATTACCTACAAGAAGAGCGCCTGTAGCTTTAATGCAACCACTGAAAGTATAACTGCAAGATTTACAGAGAATGTGCATGATAGTACCAGTCCATAAGAGCACAGATTGGATCAGCAGTTTGGTCATAGTGCAGATACCATCAGGCAAGTTAAAAATATGCATTAATCCTAAACCACTCAACAAGGCGCTGAAAAGACATCATTACTCAATGCCGACATTAGATTATGTTCTACCAGATCTATCAAAGGCTAAAATATTCTCTGTATGTGATGTAAAAAATGGATTTTGGCATGTGGAACTGGCTGTAGAATCAAGTTTATTGACATTTTCTTCACCATTTGGAAGCTATAAATGGCTGAGAATGCCCATGGGACTAAAACCTGCTCCAGAGGTGTTCCAGCAGAAATTAATACAGGCTTTGAAAGGACTTCCTGGAGTGAAAACAATAGCAGATGATATCTTAATAGTGGTATAAGATGAAGATATGGAATCTGCAATCAAGGATCATGATCAGAAGATGATACATTTTTTGGACAGATGCAGAGCAAAACAAATAAAGCTGAACGTGGACAAATTCAAACTAAAAATGACATTGACTTCAAACGGTGTAAAAGTGGTTTCTGTAAAGGTGATAGCAATGCAAGATTTGCCTACCCCTACTGATTTTTGTGGAGTACAACGATTTTTGGGCATGGTAAATTATCTCTCCAAATTTTGCAGACATCTGTCAGACATGTGTGAGCCACTGAGACAGTTAACCCACAAAGATGTGCTCTGGGAATGGACAGAAAGCCAGGAAGCTGCTTTACGATCAGTAAAGAAGGCTATTGCAGATGCAGCAACCCTAAAGTATTTCGACCCAGATCGAGAAGTAGTAGTACAATGTGATGCTTCAGAAAAAGGCCTTAGAACTACATTAATGCAGAACATTTGCAAGCAGAGACAATTCAACGACCGGACAGGGATATGCTCAGATTCAGAAGGAACTACTGACTGTGGTATTTGGGATGGAGAAGTTTCACCAGTACACCTATGGTCCACAGGTAACAGTGCAGTCAGATCACTAACCGTTGGAGAGCATTACAAAGAAACCACTACTAAATGCCCCAAAGAGACTACAGCGCATGCTGTTACGACTTCAAAAATATGATTTTGATATCGGGTACTGTCCAAGAAGAGACTTACTGATTGCAGATACGCTAAGCAGAGCTTACCTTCCTATAACAAATGATGAGGAGAAAGACATTGAAAGCATCAATATGGGGAACTACGTTGCAGTGTCAAAAGAGAAGTTGAAGCAAATACAGACTTTCACAGAGAAGGAAAAAAGTCTCCAGAGCTTAAAGACTGTCATCTTGCAGGGCTGGCCAAAATACAAGCAACATACTCCAAGGAAAGTTTCTCCATTCTTCCACATAAGAGATAAATTGTCAGTGCAGCAAGGGATCATTTTTAAAGGAGACAGGGCTGTTTTACCAGAAGTTCTCAGAGGAGACATTCTGAAAACATTGCACTCTTCTCACTTAGGCATGGAACGATGTCTACGTCAAGCACGAGAATCTTTATTGGCCAGGAATGAATGACCACATTAAAAATTATATAGCACAGTGTGAAATATGTGTGTTGTGCAGTGATAAACAACCAAAGGAGACATTGCAACCTCATGAAATGCCACATAGGCCATGGTCAAAAATAAGAATGGACTTGTTCACATGGAATGACAAAGAATACCTGGATACAGTGGACTATTTTTCGAACTTCTGGGAGGTTGATTTGTTGCAGGACACAAGGGCGAAAACAGTGATTAAAAAACTCAAGGCCCATTTTGCCAGATATGGCATTCCAGATATCGTTTTCTTTGACAATGTGGGGAAGTTAACTTCGGAAGAGTTCAAAGACTTCAGCAAGAAATGGGAATTTGAACACCAGATGTCGTCTCCAAGATATCCTCCGAGTAATGGAAAAGCAAAGACAGCAATAAAAACGGCAAAAAAAACTCATGCGGAAAGTAAAACAGGCAAGTACGGATGTATATCTCTCTATACTGGATCATAGAAACACACCCACCCAAGGCCTAGACTGCAGTCCGGCACAGAGGCTCATGAGTAGGCGTACAAAGACATTCTTACCAACTGCTAGTCATCTGTTAAAACCAAAGTTGCTGGGAAACATCAAGGCTAAATTGCAGAAGAATCAAGATAGGCAAGCTTTCTATTACAATATATCTGCAAAGAATCTACCTGAGCTCCAGAAAAATGATAACATTCGGCTGCATCCAAGCAGCACATTTGACAAACACTGGCAAATGGCAAAGGTTGTCCAGAAACTAGGACCTCGATTTTGCAAAATTTTAACAGAGGAAGGAAGAAGACTAAGGAGAAATCAGAGATATCTAAGGAAAAGGCAAGATAGAGATGATTCATGGCCTTTTGAACAGTATCCTGACACCCAAGAAAACTAGGTAACAAGTACAAGTCAAGTACCAACAGTAACAGCTGACCATCAGGGTGGGGATTCTGGCCAGAGACAGGCAATATCAGAAGGCATATTACCAGAATCAGAAGAGCTACAAATTGTAGACAGTGACACATCTTATGTTACTAGAGCTGGCAGAATTATCAGAAAGCTGGCGCACCTCAAGGATTATATCTAAATGGACTTATTATTTTAGATCTCTAATGTGGTCATGTTATCCATTGTTTTATTATTTTTCATTGCTCCTCCAGTTAAAAGAGAAAGGATGTAGCAATATGTTATGTGATGATTTGGCCTCTAAGGGTCTCATTATGTCTATGTGTGCACTATAGTGTTGTTGTAACTTGTTGGTTGTGGCAGAGACTCATGTAATGGAGGATTACACATCATGTAATAAACAGTCTGTAAATATTATGGTCTGCAACTCAGGAATAGGGCGGGGGGGAATCTGACAGTGCATTAGGACTAGACTCAATCCCTACGATGGAGCGGGTGACCTATTCCTTGCGAATAGACCCACCGACGATCCTAGTCTAGACTCAAGCGAAGAACTGAAGGTGGGGGAAGGGGATCCCTAAAAGATCTAGGGACTGGGAACAAAACACTGGTAACCTCCTAGCAGGGAAATAGAGGAAGCTGCAGAAACAAAAGGAAACAAAAAGACTAAGCAAGCAGAGCTAGAGTTCCCAGAACTGCACAGAGTATAGCACAAAGCTAACAAGGCTCCTAGCCAGAACACAAGTGATTAACACTGATGTCCAGCAAGGACTGGGACGCAGGTGCAGGGTAATAAAGGGTGATACAATCACCTGACCAGGGACAAGCCAGCACCAGAGGAAAAAGACCAGCAACCAGAAACCACAACAAGATGTTCAAACTGAATAGATTCTGCCAGAAAGTCAGGAGGAGAACCAGGGTGCGGAAGTGGAAGAGGAGGTGGTGGATGATAGAGTAACTGACCCAACCTGGCAGGAGGACATGCAGAGCGAGGATAGCAGCACATAGGGGGAGGAAGGCGTAGCACCACAACAGACAGGAGGAAGCACTGTGGTGGCCGCAGACAGAAGGCGGGCAACCGTTCATCATAACACCAACACGATGGAAGATGTCATTACAACTGTTCGGTCTTCCCGAGTCTGGTTGTTTTTTAAAGACTCTGACGATAACCCCAAACACGGCCATTTTCACCACCTGCCATGCCCACATCAGCAAAGGTAGCAAAACTACCAGCCTGACCACCACCAGCATGATCAGGCACATAGCAGCTAAGCACCTGACTTTATGGGCTGAATCCCAGAGTCCAGGAACAGTGTCTGCAGGTGACACCACAGCTTCTTCCGCTGTTGTGTGTGGAAGTCAGTCCCCTGTCCATGTTGCCTGTGAAGATGCCTTCTGCCCTGCACCAGCCTTGCTAAAGCTCAAAGCTGGGGGCTGGTATTCTCAGGCTGGTAAGGGGCCATTCATATAGGCCCCACAAGCCTAAAAAGAACAGCCAGCAGCTGCCCAGAAAAGGAACATCTATTAGCTGCGCCAATTCTGGCGCTTTGACCGACTCTTCCCACTTGCCATGTAGTGGTAACAAGTGGGGTTCATATTTGTGGGGTTGATGTCACCTTTGAATTGTCAATTGACATCAATCCTACATCTTAGTCATGGAGAGGTGTCTGTAAGACACCTATCCATTACTAATCCAATATATTGTAAACATAGGCACAGCTAACATACCATGAAATCTGGCCTTCACCAACACTGTCTGATGACAAATGCACATCTAGCAGGATGCAGCAGGCCTCCACTAATAAAGACAGAGTGCAGCACAGGTGCAAACTACTGATAAAAACAGCCACCCCAACACCTAATATGGAGGGGTTAACTGCCTAGTAGATAAAATGCACATTGATACAGCTTGCATAGGACGCCAGTTACACACAGATAAATGTGAAGCACAGTGTCTGACTTGCAACCTATTACTTACGCCCTCATATTAAGAGGCGGGCTGCTCAGCACGATAATATGTAACACACAGGGGGACAGACACCCTAACTATGCAAAACCAAAAGAGGCATAGCCACATCCTGCAAAAATAAAAAATATGCAAAAAAAATCCATTCAATGCATATGATAAATACATTAAATGGGGTATTGGTTACTATTTTGGCCAAGATAGATAAGCTTGCAACCCACGACAAGGGTCCCCAATTTCTTGCAATTTTTTTTTTGCATATTTTTATTTTTGCAGGATGTGGCTAGGCCTCTTTTGGTTGGCAGCTGCTGATAATTTGATTGAATTTAGTGATGGGTGAGCACTAAAAAGCTCGGGTGCTCGTTGCTCAAGTCGAGCAAATTGGAATACTCGGGTACTCGGACAGGATAACAAGCCCAATGTAAGTCTATGGGAGACCGGAGCAGTTTAACCGTGATCCCCCCTGGGGGTCCTTTTAAGGTCTAAAAATGTCTTAAAATGATGGAAATATAGTAGAAAAAGGCGTGCACTCTGTAGTAACGAATAGGTGCAGGCTGAACCTGGAACTAGGCCAGATACTCATGTAATTGGAATAACAGCCGCACTCAAACAATCTTTCAATGCAAGTGAAAAAAGTTTTATTTGAAAACACCACAGCATAAAAAACGTGTAGAGGTAACGTTTCGACCCTGCAATGGGTCTTTCTCAAACCTTAAGGAAGATAACAGAAAAGGAACAGAGGAGGCCACTGTGGGATATGAGAACTTGAAAAGGCTCCAGGCCATATATACGGAAATCCGACAGGGCAGGGACCAACTGAAGGTCCTGGTAGGAAGAAGGTTCAGGTGCCGTCTGTGGTGGTGTGCTCTTTTTACAGGCGCACCAAAAAACATACAAAAACGAAACCAAAATGGATTTTGCTGGAAAATATGTTAAGGAACATCCTTTCCAGGTTAATGACTTTTATCTAAGCCAAAATAATTACCGTATATACTCGAGTATAAGCCGTCCCGAGTATAAGCCGACCCCCTAATTTTGCCACAAAAAACTTGGAAAACTTATCGACTCGAGTATAAGCCTAGGGTGGAAAATGAGATTATGCCCCATATGCTGCCCCATGTATTATGCCCCACAAGATGCTCCATGTATTGTGCCCCATATGCTGCCCCATGTATTATGCCCCACAAGATGCTCCATAGATTGTGCCCCATATACTGCCCATGTATTGTGCCCAATAAATGCTCCATAGATTGTGCCCCCATAGATGCTCCATAGATTGTGCCCCCATAGATGCTCCATAGATTGTGCCCCGATAGATGCCCCATGTATTATGCCCCATAGATGCTCCATAGATTGTGCCCCCATAGATTATGCCCCATAGATGCTCCATAGATTGTGCCCCCATAGATGCTCCAGAGATTGTGCCCCCATAGATGCTCCATAGATTATGTCCCGATAGATGCCCCATGTATTATGCCCCATAGATGCTCCATAGATTGTGCCCCCATAGATTATGCCCCATAGATGCTCCATAGATTGTGCCCCCATAGATGCTCCATAGATTGTGCCCCCATAGATGCTCCATAGATTATGTCCCGATAGATGCCCCATGTATTATGCCCCATAGATGCTCCATAGATTATGCCCCCTTAGATGCTCCATAGATTGTGCCCCCATAGATTATTCCCCATAGATACTGCATTGAATAGGCCCCTTATGCTGCCGCAGCTGCTGCAACAAAAAGAAAAAAAAAAGACATATTCACCTCTCGTCGCTGGGGGCCAGGTGCCGATGTCCTGATCAGGTGGGGACACCGGCGCGCTATGGGGGACAGGTGCCGGTGTCACCGCTCGCTCAGGGCCCCGGCACCTGCGATATTTACCTGTCACCCGTTCCGCCGCTGTCTTCCGGGTCCTCCAGCAGTGAATGATCAGGCAGAGGGCACGGCGCGCAGTAACCACGTCATCGCGCCCTCTGCCTGAACATCGAAGCAAGAGGACCCGAGGACATAGCTGCGAGAAGCGGTGGAACGGGACAGGTAAATATCGCTTATACTCACCCTTCCGCTGGCGCGTCTCTGCCCTGCTCTTCTCCCGCAGTCTCCGGCGCCAGTGTTCAGCGGTCGCGTGGTACCGCTCATTAAAGTCATGAATATGTGCATATTCATGACTTTAATGAGCGGTACCACCTGACTGCTGAACACAGGCACCGGAGACCGTGAGAGAAGAGCAGGGGGGCTGCAGAGACCATGCCGGCGGAGAGGTGAGTATATAGAACAGCTGCGCTCCGCCTCCCCCCTGTATATAGCAATAAAATACACTGCACACTCTATAGGAATTCTATGCAAAATCTTGGAAAATTTATTTATACAACCAATAAGGCAAAAGGCACATAATAAGTATATTATTGATCTATAGTCGGATTTATTCCGTTACACTTGTACCTCGTCTTTTCCCGGCCGAGTGCACACCTTCTTCTTTCCTCCCTGTATACGACTCAAGTATAAGCCGAGAGGGGGACTTTCAGCCCTGAAAAATGGGCTGAAAATCTCGGCTTATAATCGAGTATATATGGTAACCCAAAACAAAAATGTTCCTCCACAACTTGGGCTATGTTCACACACAGATGCATTCACTGGGAAATGTCATTGTAACATTTAACAAATCTAGCTAGTCATGTGGTGTGTGACACATAAGCAAACACATATAGCTTCATTTATGAATTCGGGACTCTTAAAGTCAAAGAGCCTATTTTTACAGGGGCATCAGGCAGCATTAATCTTCTTAAAGGGCCATTAATAAAGAGTGGGTCTCCTATGCTGTTATTGCCTATGCAGTGAATGAATGGGATACCAAGAATAATGACGTACCTCAATACCCCTTTCATGAGAGGTACAGGAGGGCTACCTGAAAAAATGTTGCATTGAATGCAAGGCCTGGCTTGCACCAAAGTTACATGCACCCCAATAAGCTTTTCAAGCCACGTACTGGATGACCACCGGAAAATCCACTTCACATTATTCATTTTGTACTCCCAAACTCTTTTCTTATGCATTGATTGCAAGGCCTGCACTGCTACCAAGTTATATGCACCCCAATAAGCCTTTGAACCCAGGTACTGGATGGGCATAGGAAAATCCACTTCACATTATTCATTTTGTACTCCCATTCTGTTTTCTTATGCATTGTCTGCAAGGCCTGCCCTGCTACAAAGTCATATGCACCCCAATAAGCCTTTGAACCTAGGTACTGGATGTGCACAGGAAAATCCTCTTCACATTATCAATTTTGTACTCCCATACTATTTTCTTATGCATTGACAGCAAGATCTGCCCTGCTGCCAAGTCATATGCACCCCAATATGCCATTGAACCCAGGTACTTGATGGGCACAGGAAAATCCACTTCACATTATTCATTTTGTACTCCAATTCTGTTTTCTTATGCATTGACAGCAAGGCCTTCCCTACTACCAAGTCATAGGCACCCCAATAACCCAATTCCCCCTTGGAAGAAACATGGAGGAGGACCTCATAAAAAATGCTGTAGCAGCATGGAACACATTAACCCTGATGATCTAGTGGCGTTCAGGTGGGAGCACAGAGGTTCCCCAGAGAGGCCCAAGAGGAATGTTATGTCAAGACCTTATCGAAGGAGGAGAACTGCCTGCAGCTAACGTGTAAGTGGGAGAAGGAGGAAAAGTGTGCAGCTCAACGAGAGAAGATAGAGGAATAGAGGAGAGGAATAAACAGGCCAAGGCTCAGGCCCGCAAGGCCAGACATGAATACCCGGTCTGCTGAGGCAGGGCATGGTAGTGGCCTTCCGGCTGAAGCAAGGATGGGGATTAATTAAGGAGCCTGGAATGTTGGCAGAGGTGTTCGTCACCCGGCGTGACATGGAGTTGCACCTTCTGGAAGGTTATCCAGATCCCAATCTCTATCCGGTGGACAAAGTGACTTGTACCCGGCAATGTGGTGAAAAGGGTTGGTACGCCCTCAACGTCCGCAAGTGCCTGGTGAATGTCCATCCAAAATGACAATCAGAGGCTTCAACGCCAGCTGCTGCATCTGTTTCTGCATTTCCGGCAGTACCAACTACATGCACACAGGATACGTAGACCCCGGCTGCAGGACTAGCTCTATTTGAGTCACCCATTGTGACACTTGAGCAAGAACTTCCCCATCCAAGAGGTTGCAGGCCTAAGAACCTGCCCTGGAAGAAGTAAGCAGCATGGAATATGACTGTAAATAGTTACCTGGTTAGGTATGTCTGTTGATGTTCATTAAAAGTTTAAAGCGAGAGTCAGGTCATGGATGGTGAGTGGCCTGAACTTCCAATTGTAAATAGTTAGCACTTCTTAATGTGGTTTCACACAAAACCTTTAGAGTATGAAAATGAAACTCTCTCTTGCACTTGATCAAAGAACAAAAACCATCTGGCGTGACTGAAGAGTGGTTCCACGAGTTGACCAGCGATGCCCTGCAGTCATGCCCAGTGCCTACGTTGAGGGTTTGAAACGGGTCCCACATATTGTACTTAGGAAAAAGAGAATACCCTGGTTTGGGATCTTACTGACCTCTGTTGCACTTGAAAAGAAAAGTTTTATTGATAGTAAAGTTATATTTCATGTTCAGATAGTTTCTATTTATAGAGAAGAGCTATATTTCATATATAGTTTTTATTGATGGTAAAGCTATATTTCATATTTAAAGAAAGGTGATAGTAATATTTAAGTTATATTTCTGCCAATAGTAGTTATATGTAATGTTCAAGTGAAGGTGCCTCCCATAAATGGAAGAAGGAGTTATATATTTAAATGTTTTACCCTGTTGTAATGCATTACAGAAAAATTTTGCATGTTGTAACAATTGTTTGCTCTGTTCCAGCCGAGGACGTGCAGTGTTTAACGGGGGGGAGTGTGGTGCCCCTGAGGTCCAGTCGCCACAGAGGTACTGCACCTCAGTCAGAGGTGTGGTGCTCCGCTCTCGGGTAAAGAGGGGACATCACCCAGAACCCACACACTTTCATCCAACACCAGATTGCTCAGGGCCCAGGAGGGACTAAGTAGAGGGTGTGGGTAGAGAAAGTAGAAGGGGGATGAGCTTTGTGAGTGGTCTGAGAGAACACAGACAGTTAGTGACAGTTATTTGGAAGAGAGGAGACAGTTGGTGTTGGGGACTTGAGCAGAGAGGATCTCGCTCCTGAAACAGAGGACAGAAGAGAGAGAAAAAGGACAGAAAAGGCAGACAGAGAAGCTTAAGAAAGATAGAGAAAGAAGCTTCAGTGAAGAGGGAGTCCTAGGGGCACGAGAGGTGAGGAATCCACCCGTAGGGTCCATATCCATGCTGACCGCAGTCGGGTGTAGGGACCAGGTTGCAGTAAGGGAACCGGCCCCAGTCTAGTGGAGAAACTAAGGACTCAGCTAGCTAGCCGGAGGCTGCAGTATCTGCATGTGCTGCAGCCATATCCGCACACATTCGCCGAAAAGGCAGCCAGATAGGACTAAGGGGACCTAGAGAACATCGCTCGACAAGATCCGAGGCTGCTGGCTTGGGACACGTTGTGAAGGTGCAGGGCAGGAGAGGAGGGAGCCAGCACAGGGAGATGGCCAGGAAAGGAACATAAGAAGGGGGTTTTGACACGGTGTACCCCAAATTACCTGAGAGCTGTCTGGACCACCTCCCCAGAGGACACAGCACCCTGGAAGGGAATTATACCAAAGAGCTGTGAGTAAACTGAAAAGACTGCACCCTGCTGTTCTCTCAGAATTATTGACTAGTTCATCTGCCCTGCACCACAACCAAAACCATCATCTTTAACACCATAACTGCCCTGGGGCTTAGCTCTACCTGTGGAGAGCTGTAACAACTCTGCTGCATCACCAACAGCTTCAGCAGTCTCTTAAGCAGCGTCGGCTAACACCTTTATTTCCGAATACCATGGGTGGCATCTGTTAGAACCCTCTTGTTAGATTTTGTTTCAGTTTGCTGGTCACATGACCTTTTTACCCTATTTAGTCTGGCTCCGCCCTTCTGGCTTTGCTGGACTTCATTGTATTATCTACTCTTAAGCTAGCCGGGTGCTTAGGTGCCTTACTCTGTCAGTTTTGCTTGATCTTAGGATCTCTTAGTATTTGTTTTCTGTTTTAATTTCCCTGCTACACTTTCTGTTAGGAGGTGTCCACTTTTTCACCCAGTCCCTAGATCTTGTAGGGATTCCTCCCTCGCAACTATAGGTCTTCGTTCAGACTAGCTGAGGACTTTAGCGGGTCTGGTCGCAGGATCAGGTCCCCCGTTACATCGTAGGGATCCAGCTCAGTCCTATTGTAGGGACAGAATTCCCACCTTTCCTTAGTGCTTGTAGCAGATCATAACAGTAAGTCCAGCCCAAAGAAAAAAAAAAAAAAATCTCTAAGGAAAGATTTTCAGTTTCTTTTATGGTGTCGGTTCAGGATTTGGCTCAACGCCTGCAGCGACTCTCTCTGGAGGTGGCTGAAATCCAGCAACACGTGAGTAGTTGTTCTGGAGCTGATTTCGTGGAGCCAAAGGTACGTTTGCCTGATTTATTTTTTGGTGAACAACAAGATTTTTTTTCTTTTAAAAATGCTGGCTTGTTGTATTTCCGTTTGAGACCCAGATCCTCTGGTGATGAATCACAGCGCATAGGGTTCATAATGTCACTTTTGCGCAAAGAACCTCAGGACTGGGCCTTTTCTCTGCAGCCTAGTGATCCATGCTTTAGATCAGTGGATAGTTTTTTTTCTGCTTTGGGGTTATTGTATGACGATCCGGATCGTGTTTCATCAGCTGAGACAGAATTGAGACGTTTGAGACAGGGATCAGGTAATGTGGAAAAATATTGTACTTACTTCCGAAGGTGGTCCACTCAGGTGGGCTGGAACGATTCAGCTTTGAAAAGTTTATTTCTTGCAGGGATAAGTGAAAGGGTTAAAGATTTGCTGATTGCTTATCCCATACCTGGTAACTTGCAAGAGGCTATGCAATTAGCCATACGGGTGGATAGGAGACTGCGTGCAAGGGTTAATGAGAGTAAATCTGCCTTGTCAGCTCCAAGTTTGGAGAAGGAATGTACTGACATTGCAGAGCCGATGGAAATTGGAGCAATGACACCTCACTCTCGAGAAAAAGAACGCAGATTTGCTCAAGGTTTGTGTTTCTACTGTGGTAAATCTGAGCATTTCATTAAGAACTGTGCGCTTCGAATGAATAAAGAGAGAAAAAAAAATGAGGTCAGTTTTGCCCGCATAGCTTGTTTAAACAATAAAGGTGTCTTTCTTTCTGCTACCACTGCTGTTGAGGAGGAATTAATGGAGTTTCGGGTATTTGTGGATTGTGGTTCAACTCTCAATGTGATTGATGGGAAATTTTTGGAAAAACTAAAATTAAAACCCAAACTTCTATCTTCCCCTATTAATGTGGTGTCTGTGGATGGTTCTCACTTGAAAAATGTTACTCACCATATCTGTGAATTTCCTCTTACTATTAATAGTGTTCATCAAGAGAATTTGGATTTGGTAGTTTTGAATAATTTACCTTCTCCGGTGATTTTGGGGTTACCCTGGTTAAAATTGCACAATCCGGTACTGGATTGGTCTACCAATGAAATTAAGTCCTGGAGTCCTAAGTGTTATGACAAGTGTTGTAACGGGCGTATTGCTGCTGTAGTTAAGGGGGAGTTACCTGTACCTATTCAGGATTTTTGGAAAGTTTTTTCTGATAAGGAATCGCAGGTATTGCCTCCTCATAGAGATTATGATTGTGCAATTGAATTTGTCCCTGGAGCGACTCTTCCTAAAAGTCGTTTATTTAATTTGACTATTCCTGAGAGAAAGGCTTTGGAGGAATACATACAGACAAGCATTAGGCCTTCCAAATCTCCTGTGGCGGTTGGATTTTTTTTTGTTAAAAAAAAGGACGGCGGTTTACGGCCTTGTCTAGACTTTCGTGAAATTAATAAGATTACTGTACGCAATCCTTACCCACTGCCATTGATTCCTGATTTGTTTAATCAGTTAGTAGGGGCCAAGTGGTTCTCGAAAATTGATCTTCGAGAGGCATACAATTTGTTGCGCATGAAGGAGGGGGATGAATGGAAGACTGCGTTTAACACTCCACTGGGTCATTTTGAGAATCTGGTCATGCCCTTTGGACTTTCCAGTGCTCCGGCATTTTTTCAGAATCTTATTAATGACATCCTTAGACCTTTGATCGGCAGAAGTGTGGTTGTGTATTTGGATGACATTTTGATTTATTCACCGGATTTGGAGTCTCATTGGAGGAGTGTGAGTGAAGTATTACAGTTACTGAGTGATAATTCACTTTTTGCCAAACTAGAAAAATGTGAGTTCGCTGTACAGAGACTTAGTTTTTTGGGCTACATTGTCTCCAGTGAAGGTTTTGAGATGGACCCGGTGAAAGTGCAAGCTGTGCAGGATTGGCCTAGACCTAATGGTGTGAAATCAATACAGAGGTTTTTGGGGTTCGCCAATTATTATATAAAATTCATAAAAAAAATTTCTGTGATTGCCAATCCTCTGACCGATCTCACCAGGAAAGGTGCTGATGCGGTTCAGTGGACTACTGAGGCCATTGAGGCTTTTGTGTTGCTAAAGGAGAGGTTCAGCTCTGCTCCCATCCTTACGCAGCCTGATGTGACTAAACCATTTTTGGTTGAGGTTGATCCTTCTTCTGTGGGGGTCGGCGCGGTGTTGTCTCAGGCAAAGACGGATGGAGTACATCCCTGTGCTTTTTTTTCAAAGAAATTTTCTGAGTCTGAACTAAATTATGATATCGGTAATCGGGAATTGTTGGCAATTAAACTCGCATTTGAACACTGGCGTCATGTTTTGGAGGGAGCGGAATTTCCCGTTCAAGTCTTCACCAATCATAAAAATCTGATCTACCTTGATGCTGCCAAACGCTTGAATGCCCGTCAGGCTAGGTGGGCACTGTTTTTCTCACGGTTTAATTTTACCGTTACTTACATCCCAGGTACTAAAAATGTTAAAGCTGATGCTTTGTCTCGCAGCTTTTCTCCTATGGTGGGTACTGAGGAGGAGGAGGAAAACATCTTGCAAGAGGGGGTTGTTATTGCTGTTTTGGACTCCGTGTTGGAAGATGAGATTCTTAAAGCACAGGAGAATGCCCCATCTAACACGCCGCATGGGAGGTTGTTTGTGCCTGGTACCCTGAGGAGAGATTTGTTTGTTGAATGTCATGACTCTCGGTTGGCAGGTCATCCTGGAATCTCTGAGACCAAGAGACTTGTGGGTCGCAGTTTTTGGTGGCCAGGATGGCAGAAGGAAGTCATTAAGTGGGTGCGTCAATGCACGGTGTGTGCTAGATCTAAGTCTTCTCATACTCCTGCTGCGGGGTTGCTTTGCCCTCTGGAGGTCCCTAGTGCACCTTGGACACATTTGCCTATGGACTTTATTACTGACCTTCCCCCCTCTGAGGGTTTCACTGTCATCTGGGTGGTCGTGGACCGTTTTAGCAAGATGTGTCACTTGGTTCCTTTCATCAAAATGCCCTGCGCTAAGACTCTCGCTAAGGCCTTTGTCAAGGAAATAGTCAGACCACATGGCGTTCCTACTGACATTGTTTCCGATAGGGGACCTCAGTTTGTGGCTCGTTTTTGGCGCGCTTTTTGTGACAGGTTGGGAGTTCATTTGTCGTTTTCATCCGGATATCATCCTGAGTCTAATGGCCAGACAGAAAGGAAAAACCAGGATGTTGAGCAGTTCTTGCGTTGTTTTGTGACTGATAATCAAGAGGGGTGGTCTGAGTTTCTGCCACTTGCTGAGTTTGCTCTTAACAATCATACATCCGCTTCTGCTGGTTGTTCGCCTTTTTTTTGTTATACTGGGAGACATCCGTCTTTTGGGTCATTTTCCAAGTTGGGATCGGCTGTACCTGAAGAGGAGAATTTTTCTGGTGTTTTGGAGAGAGTTTGGACTGATGTACGTGGTAATCTTCAGGAGGCTAACAAAAGATCCAAAGTGTATTTTGATAGAAAACGACAAGAGGTTTTGTTTGCTATTGGTGACATGGTTTGGTTATCCTCTAAGAATCTGCGCTTGAGGATTCCGTCTAAGAAATTGGGTCCCAAGTTTGTAGGGCCCTTTAAGGTGCTTCAGGTTATTAACCAATCTGCTGTTAAGTTGGAGCTTCCTACCTCCTGGAAGATTAATCCGGTGTTTCATGTTTCTCTCTTGAAAAAAGCTGAGGTCTCAGATGGAGACGTCTCGGCCACTGTTCCCCTGGTGGTGGAGGACGGGCAATATGAGATTTCCCGCATCCTAAATTCTAGACGGTATAGAGGGAGTTTGCAGTACCTCGTCGCTTGGAAGGGTTATGGACCCGAGGATAACTCATGGGTGAGGGCGGATGATGTTTCTGCGTCTAGACTTGTCAGAGCGTTTCACAAGAGGTTTCCGGATAAGTCTAAGTCCTAGGGGATCCGGAGGATCCTCTTAGAAGGGAGGGTACTGTTAGAACCCTCTTGTTAGATTTTGTTTCAGTTTGCTGGTCACATGACCTTTTTACCGTATTTAGTCTGGCTCCGCCCTTCTGGCTTTGCTGGACTTCATTGTATTATCTACTCTTAAGCTAGCCGGGTGCTTAGGTGCCTTACTCTGTCAGTTTTGCTTGATCTTAGGATCTCTTAGTATTTGTTTTCTGTTTTATATTCCCTGCTACACTTTCTGTTAGGAGGTGTCCACCTTTTCACCCAGTCCCTAGATCTTGTAGGGATTCCTCCCTCGCAACTATAGGTCTTCGTTCAGACTAGCTGAGGACTTTAGCGGGTCTGGTCGCAGGATCAGGTCCCCCGTTACATCGTAGGGATCCAGCTCAGTCCTATTGTAGGGACAGAATTCCCACCTTTCCTTAGTGCTTGTAGCAGATCATAACAGTATCACGAACTATACCCCTATGCCCTATAACTTTTATTTTACATCTCCATCATTTTTATTGGATGCCCAAGGCCATGGACCGGGTCACTGCTGCCGTGACTTCAACTTTAAGAACTGCTCAGCCCAGTACTGAGTACCCCACGGCCCTTGGGGGCGCTCCATATACAGTGTGTGTGTTGCGTATAGCATATACAATGTGTGTGGTGAGTATGGCGTATACAGTGTGTGTGGTGCGTACGGTGTATACAGTATGTGTGTGTTGTGTACGGCGTATACAGTGTGTGTGTGGTGCATATGGCATATACAGTGTGTGTGTACAGCATATACAATGTGTGTGTGGTGCGTATGGCGTATACAGTGTGTATGTGTGTGGTGCGTACAGCGTATACAGTGTGTGTGTGCGGTGTGTACAGCGTATACAGTGTGTGTGTGGTACGTATGGCGTATACAGTGTGTGTGGTGCGCATGGCAAAAACAGTGTGTGTGTGGTGATTACAACGTATACAATGTGTGTGTGTATGTGTGGTGCGTACGGCATATACAGTGTGTGTGTGTGTTGCATACGGCGTATACAGTGTGTGTGTGGTGCATATGGTGTATACAGTGTGTGTGTGTGGTTCATACGGCGTATACAGTGTGTGTATATGGGGTGCGTACGGCGTATACTGTGTGTGTGGTGCGTATGGCGTATACAGTGTGTGTGTGGTTCATATGGCATATACAGTGTGTGTATGTGGTGCGTACGGCGTATACAGTGTGTGTGTGTGTGTTTGTGTTGCGACGGTGTTCCGCTGATGTTACCACTAGAGTTGAGCGATACTTTCCGATATCCAAAAGTATCGGAAGCGGAATGGTATCGCCGATAACATTAAAATATCGGCGATACCCGATACCGATACCGGAAGTCCCATGTAAGTCTATGGGAACAAAATATCGAAATTAAAAAAACCCTATTCTTGCCTTGTTGGTTAATTGTACATGAAGGAAAACAAGAAAGAGTAATGTAGAATGTATTGGGGAAGGTTGAGGATGAGGAGACATTAAAGGCATAGATGTTTAACCCAATCAAATGGAATAGCATAAATATTTTTTTTTTAAAGATGTTCGGATTGACGAAGAAATTGACAATGTTGTTAACGTTTTTTTCTATTTTGGCAAATATGTATATTACACAACTTCCATGCTCTTCATCTTCACCTTTTTAACTTTTCACACACTTTCTCCTTCATAATCTTCTGCAGCATCATCTTTTTCATCAAATTATTCTTCATCTTCACCTTCTTTATCTTCTTCTTAAACTTCTTGCTATTCATCTTTGTTAACATTACTCATATTCTTCTTATTAAACTATTATTCTTATTCATATTCTGCTTCATCTTCTTCATCATATTCTTATTTGTGACAGAGAATCCTGTACTTGTAATCTGTCAAAGTATGAATTTTTCATCCTTCCGTTCTTGCTGTCACAAAAGATTTAAATTACAACAGTATTTGTCCGTGTTCAGTTTAGCCTGCAGCAGCAGGCATTTTCCAGGGGCACCATGAGGAGGAACGGACTCACCCCCATACACTGCTTAGTCTTCTTCTGCTTAGAATTTAGAGCATATATTTTGCTCTTCATTTTGGTCTTATACTTCATGTTCTTCTGCTTTTAGATCTTCTGCTTATTGTTCTTGTGTCTCTTGTTCCGTATCTTGTATTTGTAGCACAATCTTGTACCAGCTGATGTTACTGGGACACGGTTACTAAGCAGGAGGTACCTGTGCTCCAAAGCACTACCAAGGACCAGCAGACGTTGCTGGAACTCGGATACCGAGATGGAGGCACCTAGGCCAAAGGCACTGTGGAGAACCAGCTGACGGTACTGGAACCCGGAGGGGCAGCAGAAGGAAAAGAGCCAATGGCACAACCGAGGACCAGCTGACGTTACTGGGACACGGTTACTAAGCAGGAGGTACCTGTGCTCCAAAGCACTACCAAGGACCAGCAGACGTTGCTGGAACTCGGATACCGAGATGGAGGCACCTAGGCCAAAGGCACTGCGGAGAACCAGCTGACGGTACTGGAACCCGGAGGGGCAGCAGAAGGAAAAGAGCCAATGGCACAACCGAGGACCAGCTGACGTTACTGAACCCCAGTAACACAGGAGCAAGTGTTGACTGTGCTAACAGCACTTCCGAGCAACAACTGGCGGTGTTGGAGCCCAGGGTCAAGGAGGATGTTTAAATACTAGATCAAGTAATTTCCTTGTTACCTGTCAATTTTAAATGTCTATACTTCAAACAAGAGAAAGATAACCTTTACTACCATAAGATGATGATTTCATTTAAACTAATATCTAGATAAATAAAGAATTGACAAACATAAACACATACATTAACATGTTGAACAGCAATGCAAACCACAAAATAAATTAGTTAAGGAATCTGCTATACGGTTGTACATAAAAGCATACAAGTACATATCTGAATCCATTAATGATGGATAAGTAACAGTATGTACACCATTTTTATTGTATAGACAATGAATGTCTGACTTCAAAACATCATCAGCATTACAAGTAATCTGTGATATTACTAAAATGTTCCATTTGCTGAATAATGTCACTAAATATTTTATACAAAATTATACAATTTCCATCATGTAATACTCATAATATGTGGCAATAATCATTTTTATTAACAAACATAACCTTTAAAAAGTGCATAGTGCATAGTGAAAATTGCTATTTATGGCTGACTGTCGACTTGGAAGCATGACAACAGATAGATAAGGTATATATAGATGAGACTGCATAGCCACAGATGGTGAATGGCGATGTAATACTGTACCTCAATAAAGTGTGCGTCACTACTACATAATTTTTTTTATATAGCTTTATAAACAGGGTACATGGATGTATGCTTGTGCCTTTGTTTTGACGCACAGACTGCCTTCCTGCTGAGACGCATTGGGTAGTGAACAGTTGTGTGCAGTGTTCACTGCAGTCTCTGCGGAATAACCACACTTAGACCTTATAACTTTTCAGACTTTCTTTATCAATCTACCAAGATGAAGAAGGCAGGAAGTAAGGCACGTGGTCGTGGAGTTTCTTCTGGGAGAGGACGTGGGGATTCTGTGGCTGCTGCGGCCCCCAGTGACACAGCATCCACCAGTTTTCCCCGTGAGCGTTCCTTTATGCGCACTTTTGTAGGAGCTCGGAGTACCCCCCTGCTGCGGGAAGAACAAATTGAAGCCGTTGTTGTTTGGATGTCAGCCAATGCATCGACTTCAATTGCTTCCACCTCCTCTCAGGACCACAGCACTGTTGGGCAACCATCTGTCTCTTCACCGCCTGGCAAATTGCCCAGGCAGTCAGAGAGTTCTGTACAGGAGCCAGCTGAGTGTCTGCTTCTGTTCTCAGAATCTATTGGCTTGCAAACAGGGGCCCAGCCAAGCAGCATTCTGTAATGTGAAGAGGGAGTATGCAGTGATGCGCAACAGCTGTGTCTCTCTGAATCTGAAGAGGCGGGTGAGACAGTGCCGATGGTCAGCACACCGCAGAACGCATCTGATGATGATGAGACCCAGGTGCCAGTTTCTGTTGAGCATGGTGCTGGCCAGACCACCCAACAGCAGGTGTTGGAAGAGGGTAGTGGAGATGATGAGGTCCAAGACCCAACATGGCATGAGGAACAGGAAGGTGGTGGGAGCAGCTCAGAGGAATAATAATAATATTTATTTATATAGCGCCATCATATTCCGCAGCGCTTTACAGTTTAGCAGTTTCAGAACACAAGTCATAAGTAACAACGTTAACAATACAATAATTTAAGCTAAATAAGTCGCCCCTGCTCGTGACAGCTTACAATGTACAATGAGATGGGGGAGATACAAAGTATAGGTGTTTATATACAATGGTGCATTTACAATGATGTTCCAGCCATCTTAAGGGACTGAGGGATGGAGATAGTGAATGGGCTAGAGACACACACACACTTACACAGAATACATAGAATGACTTTGATTAGTGAATGTGATAGGCCGCTCTGAACAAATGTGTTTTGAGGGAGCGCCTGAAACCATGCAAATTGTGGATAGTCCTAATTTCTTGGGGTACAGCATTCCAGAGGATTGGCGTAGAGCAGGAGAAGTCTTGGAGTCGGGAGTGGGAGGTACGTATTAGTGCAGAGGTTAGTCGAAAGTCGTTTGCAGAGCGCAGCAGTCGGTTAGGCCGATAGATAGAAATGAGGGAGGAGATGTAGGAGGGGTGCTGCACTGTGGATAGCTTTGTGGCTGAGAACCAGTACTTTGGTTGAAAGCTGGGAGAGGCCTAGAGAAATGGTTAGTGATAGAAGGAAGATAGAGGAAGACATTGCCCCAACGGTACAAACAGGAGGGAGAGTTAGGCTGCAGACTCGGTTGCCTGTAGCCTCCAGTTTGGCACCTGTTCGGAGCAGTTGTCTTCCAAAAGTCAAAACGTGCGCTCCCAGGACTTGCACTGCGTGGTCCTTTTTTCACACACTTGCACATGATATTTGCTATGTGAAATGCAAGCTGTGTAATCAAAAATTTAAAATAGCTAAAAGTGTCAGTCACCTCAATACCACAAATATGTGGAAACATGTGCGGACAAAGCACGTAGTTGAGTTACAAAGACACACTGGAGATGTAGGCCAACCTACAGCAGCACCTACATATTCAGGTTGTGTTGAAGCCTCTTCATCGAGCTCACACACAGCTGGTTCTGCTTCCTCACAGGATCGCCATGGAAGAACCTCGGCCACTGTTGTCCAGAGACATACTGTTATTCCACACACAGCAGCAAGTTCCCTGTCATCCTCACACTCCCAGGCCACAAAACAGCCATCGGTAGCACAGGCATGGGATAAAAGACGGCCATACTCCGCAAACCATGCACGAGCACAGGCTCTGAATGCTGGCATTGCAAAACTCCTGTCCCTTGAAATGCTGTGATTCAGGCTGGTGGAGACAGACAGTTTCCGTAACTGAATATCATTGTCAGTCCCACAATACAATGTGCCAAGCCGATTTCATTTCAGCAGGCAAGCCGTCCCTGGTCTGCAAAAGCATGTTGAGGGAAAAATTAAACATGCGCTACTAAAAGCCCTCAGTAGCAAGGTCCACCTGACCACCGATGCGTGGACCAGTACCCATTGTTATGATCTGCTACAACCAGTAAGGAAAGAAGGGAATTCTGTCCCTACAATACAACTAAGCTGAATCCCTACGATGTAACGGGGAACCTGATCCTGCGACCAGACCCGCTAAAGTCCTCATCTAGTGTGAACGAAGACCTATAGTTGCGAGGGAGTAATCCCTACAAGATCTAGGGACTGGGAGAAAAGGTGGACACCTCCTAACATAAATTGTAGCATGGATAATTAAACAGAAAAATAAATACTTTGTGATCCTAACATCAAGCAAAACTGACAGATTAAGGCACCTAAGCACCCGGCTAGCTTAACAGTAGATAATACAATTTTGTCAAGCAAAGCCAGAAGGGCGGAGCCAGACTAAATAGGGAAAAAAGGTCATGTGACCAGCAAACTGAAACAAAACCTAACAAGAGGGTTCTAACACCCATGGCCAGGGACAATACCTTTCCCTCACTGCCCATTGGGTCAATGTTGTGCAGCCGGGTACTGATCTTGCGAGTGGCGCTGTACGTGTTCTGCCAACTCCAAGGATTGCAGGAATCAAGTCTGTACACATTGATTCCTCCTCCTACTCCAGTTCCTCAGAATCATCGCTGCAGGAGCCGTCACGGTCTACCTCCACATGGACCCCTGAACGTTTACCTGTTGCGACCGATATGAGCACAGCCGTGTCCAAATGTCAACAGGCCGTCCTGAAATTAATTTCCATGGGGAATCTTAGCCACACAGCGCAGGAGCTCTGTAATGCCATAAAGCAGGAGAGCGACGTGTGGTTTTTGGAAGAGAATCTACAGGCAGGCTTGGTAGTGTGTGACAATGGCCGAAATCTGGTGTCAGCTCTGGGCCTTGGCAACCTCACTCACATACCATGTCTGTCATATGTGCTCAACTTGGTCGTGCAGAGTTTTTTGAGGGACTATCCGGATCTTGATGCACTGCTGCACAAGGTCCGCCTAGAGTGCGCTCACTTGCGACGTTCCAGCATGGCCAGATCGCTGATTGCAGCTCTGCAACGCAGATTTCACCTTCATGAACATCGCATCATATGTGACGTACCCACCAGGTGGAATTCCTCGTTACATATGTTGGAGCGGTTGTGTGAGCAGCAGCCAACAGTAATGGAGGATCAGCTGCATCAGGCGCAGTCAACTCGCAATTTGCGCCGTTCACACTTCACCACTACTGAGTGGGCCTCTATAATAAGAATAATAATAATATTATTTATTTATATAGCGCCATAATATTCCGCAGTGCTTTACAGTTTAACAGTTTCAAAACACAAGTCATAAGTAACAACGTTAACAATACAATAATTAAAGCAAAATCAGCCGCCCCTGCTGGTGAAAGCTTACAATCTACAATGAGGTGGGGGAGATACAAAGTACAGGTGTTTATATACAATGGTGTTTTTACAATGATGGTCCAGCCATTTTAAGGGAGTGAGGGATGCATGGAGATAGTGAATGGGCTACACACACAGAATTACACATAGAATGACTTTGATTAGTGAATGTGATAGGCCACTGTGAACAAATGTGTTTTGAGGGAGCGCCTGAAACCATCCAAATTGCGGATAGTCCTAATTTCTTGGGGTAGAGCATTCCAGAGGATTGGCGCAGCGCGGGAGAAGTCTTGGAGTTGGGAGTGGGAGGTACGGATTAGTGCAGAGGTTAGTCGAAGGTCGTTTGCAGAGTGCAGCAGTCGGTTAGGCCGATAAATATAAATAAGGGAGGAGATGTAGGGGGGTGCTGCGCTGTGGAGAGCTTTGTTGGTGAGAACCAGTAATTAGAATTGGATCCTATAATGAATGGGCAGCCACTGCCAGTGTAATGAGTGGCGAATAACTCTATGAAGGATATCTGCCACGTTTTGCGTGCGTTTGATGAGTCAACGCGGATGGCGAGTGCAGATGATGCACTAGTCAGCCTGACTGTCCCCCTTATCTGCCTGCTTCAAAAAACACTGCAAGCACTAAGGCATGAGGTTTTCGAAGAGGTGGAGGATGAGGAGTCACAAATTCCATCACCTTCTGGACAGTCAGCGCAACGTGGTTCCTCACAAAGGGCTGGAGGACTTTCAAAGTACCATGCTGTATCAACAATTGAACCTCCAGAGTCGCTGTCTATATTTTCATAACCATTACAAACTTTTAATGTATTTACAAAGCACATAATGTACATTTTTTGTCTATCCTTTTGTAATGCTATTGTGTTTCCATAAACTGATGTTACAGAATTATGATACAAAGTTTTTAAATTTTGAGTTTTAAATTTTGTAAATTTATATGTATTTGAAGGACTTTGTGAGGAGGATGAGGAGGAGTCAATGGAGGAGGAAGACATCGCTCCAGAGGGAGGTAGACAATGCTCTAGTCAGTATGTAGACCAAGGGTGGGGTGATGCACAACAGGCAGAGATGACGCCTCTTGCAGGGGACAACGTTTCTTGGCCAGTTGGGAGTCTGCAGCACATGGTTGATTTCATGCTGCAGTGGCTGAGAAACGACCGCCGCATCGAACACATTCACACCACGTCTGATTATTGGGTGTACACCCTCCTAGACCCTCGCTACCGGGACAACTTACAAAGCCTCATCACACCGTTGAACCGGGAGCGTAAAATGCGGAAGTACCAAGACACACTGGTGCAATCCATAATGTTCTCCATTCCAGCCGAGAGCACTGCTGCTGCTACTGCTTTACAAAGCAGCTCTGTGCGTCGAGGCAGTGGGGACAGCTCTGCAACAAGAGGGAGCACAAGCAGCGCCTCTGCACAGGGCAAGAACAGTATGTTCCAAATGTGTCGAAGTTTTGTGGCAGCGCCACCAATGTCTACACCATCCGAGACGGCTCCAGTCAGCAGGAGGCAACATTTCCGTAAGATGGTGACAGACTACATGTCTTGCCCTCTCAGTGTACTCCCAGATGGCTCTTCCCCATTCAAGTTTTGTGTCTCTAAGCTGGATACATGGCCAGAGCTTAGCCAGTATGCATTGGAGGTGCTGGCTTGATCTGCTGCCAGTGTATTATCGGAGCGCGTCTTTACTGCTGCAGGTGGTGTACTAACAGACCGTTGCATGCGACTATCCTCCGATAATGTAGAACGGCTTACTTTTCTGAAAATGAACTAGGCATGGATCTCGCCTGAATTTGCCTGTCCGGTTTCAGATTAACTAACTGGTTGGCAACGTTTTCCATGTCTCCTGTTATGTTCATCTTTCTACCACCTGAGCTATACTCCCTGGGCTACAACACTGCCAGTTGCTGCTCAGAAGTGTCGTGTCCACAGACCAATACACAAGCTATAGTGATAGTGGGGTTCAGTAACGCCTGCTGTTCCCCTGCTGCGTGTCTGACAAAAATTAATGCTGCTAACTCCAAATTAAAGTTCAAATTAAAGTTCAAACATCTCATACTAGGCCTCAGGCTACACCCTCCTTGACCCTGGGCTCAGAAGTGTTGGATGCACAGATCAAAACAATCGATGATGTGTTTGTGGGGTTCAGTAACGCCTGCTGTTCCCCTGCTGTGTGTCCGGCAAAAATTACTGCTACCTAGCTACACATGTTGAAAAAAACATGACATGTTAAAGTGGCTAGTGCTACACATAGATATCAGGCTACACCCTTATTTCTAAGCTGTAAACAAGTGAAACGTCAAATTTAAAACCATTCAATGATTAGTGTTGGTAACAAATCTGTAACTAAATAATTGTGACATATTATGGCAGATATCCACATGTCTAACACAAATGCTAACACAAAAGCATACTTATGCTATAGGGTACTGATGGTGAACCTTCTCACTCCATAACTTTGACAAATCCAACTCACATCATGCCTCAAATGCTGCAATGTTGGAAGTGCATAATGTGGGTTGAACTTTGACAACAGCTGCAGTGCGAAGGTTATCCTTCTGTGTTCTTGGCTTTTAAATAAAAGCATACAAGTAAATATAATAATACATTGTTGATTAAGGGACATGATGTACACCTGTAATATTGTGCAAACAATGGATGTAGGACTATTCCTCTTCAACATTACTTATATTTGTGTCATTTGAAAAAATACATATTTTAGTTAAAAATTAAAAACCCATGTTCAGTAGCTGTGAAAGGCCCGTTTGTGTACTTCTATATTGTTTGCAACCAATGTATTGTATACGGATGGAAGCACGTCACTGTAATAGATTTGAATTATTTTAAATAGAATAAAGCAGCACCAATTTTAGAAAAATGACAAGGATGAGCCAGTGACAGACACTCAGCAGAGTACACGCAGCGGTGGTTGAAGAAGTAAATGGAGCGTGATCTGCATTTAAAAAAAAAAAAAAAAAAAAATACCTCACAGACTGCAGTGAACACTGAAACACAACTATTCACAATCTGTGAAAGGCTACTCCTTTGTCTACTTCTATAGTGTTTGCAACCAATGTATTGTATACGGATGGAAGCGCGTCACACTAATAGATTAGATTTAAATGGAATGTAGCAGAACCAATTGGAGATAAATGAAAAGGATGAGCCACTGAGACACGCTCAGCAGAGTACAAGCAGCAGTGCTTGAACAAGTAACTGGAGCGTGATGTGCACTCAAAAAAAAAAAAACACAGACTGCAGTGAACACTGAAACACAACTGTCCACAATCTGGGAAAGGCTACTCCTTTGTCTACTTCTATAGTGTTTGCAACCAATGTATTGTATACGGATGGAAGCGCGTCACACTAATAGATTAGATTTATTTTAAATGGAATGTAGCAGAACCAATTGGAGATAAATGAAAAGGATGAGCCACTGAGACACGCTCAGCAGAGTACAAGCAGCAGTGCTTGAACAAGTAACTGGAGCGTGATGTGCACTCAAAAAAAAAAAAACACAGACTGCAGTGAACACTGAAACACAACTGTCCACAATCTGTGAAAGGCTACTCCTTTGTCTACTTCTATAGTGTTTGCAACCAATGTATTGTATACGGATGGAAGCGCGTCACACTAATAGATTAGATTTATTGTAAATGGAATGTAGGCAGAACCAATTGGAGATAAATGAAAAGGATGAGCCACTGAGACACGCTCAGCAGAGTACAAGCAGCAGTGCTTAAACAAGTAACTGGAGCGTGATGTGCACTCAAAAAAAAAAAAACACAGACTGAAGTGAACACTGAAACACAACTGTCCACAATCTGTGAAAGGCTACTCCTTTGTCTACTTCTATAGTGTTTGCAACCAATGTATTGTATACGGATGGAAGCGCGTCACACTAATAGATTAGATTTTTTTCAAATATAATGGAGAAGCACCAATTGGAGAAAAATGAAAAGGATGAGGCACTGAGACACGCTCAGCAGAGTACAAGCAGCAGTGCTTGAACAAGTAACTGGAGCGTGATATGCATTCAAAAAAAAAAAAACACAGACTGAAGTGAACACTGAAACACAACTGTCCACAATCTGGGAAAGGCTACTCCTTTGTCTACTTCTATAGTGTTTGCAACCAATGTATTGTATACGGATGGAAGCGCGTCACACTAATAGATTAGATTTTTTTCAAATATAATGGAGAAGCACCAATTGGAGAAAAATGAAAAGGATGAGGCACTGAGACACGCTCAGCAGAGTACAAGCAGCAGTGCTTGAACAAGTAACTGGAGCGTGATATGCACTCAAAAAAAAAAAAACACAGACTGAAGTGAACACTGAAACACAACTGTCCACAATCTGTGAAAGGCTACTCCTTTGTCTACTTCTATAGTGTTTGCAACCAATGTATTGGATACGGATGGAAGCGCATCACACTATAATTTCTATTGAATGGAGCAGCTAGAATTACACTAAAGAAAAAAAAAAAGAGTCTGTGAGTGACACGTGCAGATGCCTACAGACAGCGTTGGATGCAGAGCAAACTGCAGCGTCACCTGCACTCACACACACCTTGCAGAGCTGTTAAAACAACACTGCAGGCAAAAGGAAGCTTTACACAGCGGTTGGTGCTAGCCTGCCTACAGCACAGTACACTAAATCGCAATCTCTAACTGTCCCTCAGAGTGAGCAGAGTAGCGTTCTGTCCCTATCTGAATTCACAGCACAGTGACGCTAAAAATGGCGGCGGCGCCTTTTATAGTGCATTCTGACATCATTTCAGCATCCAATCACAGCCATGCCATTAGTTAAGATGACCGCAGCATTACAGGATGTGCCCACACTTCGTAGGATTCCTCATTGGCTGACTAAAATCACATTGCCTCTCAAAGAATTATGGGAACTTCCGATTCCGGTATACGATATTGAAAAAGTATCGGAATTAAGTATCGGAATTCCGATAACGCGAATATCGGCCGATACCCGATACTTGCGGTATCGGAATGCTCAACACTAGTTACCACGCAAGAGGCTGGTACCACCATCAGTTTCCATACTGAGACACCAATCACTTGGGTGTCCCAATATGGCAGTCGGTGAACTTCCGCCGCTTGGAATTCTGGGATCCGGACACATCTGGATGGAACAAGATGTAAAGACATTACAAGGTAAGTATATATTAGATCTTGTCCTTTTTTCTATGCAGCATAAACTGACCTGTTGTGCATGTGCCAAATCCGCAGCATATTAATTGATAAAATAAAATACATAAAATGAGTTTTATGTGCAGATTTTCTCTATACAATTGTATTAGATGAATAAAACCCACATGTAAAAACCGCATCTATACAGCACATTATTATATCAATATAGCTTTGTCAAATACCAGGAATTAACAAAAACAAAGCAGTTTTATTTGAAGCATGACATACCAAATGCAATAAACATGTAAAAATATGCACTCAAAAACGCAATGAAAAAACATAAGTAACCTAACTAATCTAGTAGATGAAGAAATACTACAGGATGTCTGCGACATCAAAAATTTGTCAAATACTCGTCATGAGAATGTAGCTTCATAGTGCTTTTGCCCAGAGTTCTTTTGACAAGGATTCAGAAATAGATTCTGCTCCTAAATCCACATAATCCTAAATCCACATAAAAATACTTCACATACTTATTGGACAATTTTAAAACTGAATTGAAATGGAAAATCTCCTTCAGTGCACACAACTAAAAGGAAGCATATTCAAAGAACCTCGAAAAAAAATCCATGTGAATAGGCCCTAAAGAGGAAGATGTCATGCATGCATATTACTCTTTCCAACAGATCATGGATTTTTTGCTTACTGCCTAATGTTTCTAAACTCTCATAAACTACAGTAGAGCAAGCCACAGGCAGGAAAGCCAACCTGTCTAATTCACAAACTCCTTTCTGAAGCCAAACCTCATTCTCCTTATTTATGAGACTTCCACGGGGTGCGATTAGCACTTACTATCCTTGCTTCTCAGCTACTTTTTTTATTTTTATTTTTATTATATAGTGCTAACATATTCCGCAGCGCTTTACAGTTTGCACACATTATCGCTGTCCCCGATGGGGCTCACAATCTAAATTCCCTATCAGTATGTCTTTGGAGTGTGGGAGGAAACCGGAGAACCCGGAGGAAACTCACACAAATACGGGGAGAACATACAAGCTCCTTGCAGATGTTATAATATATCAGAAATAATATATAATACTGTATATAAGAAAGCAACACACTAGCGCCCCAAAGTGAGTGGAGTGTGTAGCTGCAAGTGATGAAATGCAGGCTCTGTGCAAATCCTGCCGCAAAAGAACAAATAAATACCAAAAAGATTATCACTGCGCTTACTATAATCCACTAAGATGTATTGTGCCTGCGCTCACAATAATACACAGTACCAAGAAGATGAGTACTGCGCTTTACTACAATTCACTGAGATGTGTTGCACCTGCGCTCACAATGATCGCGCTGTTCTGAGGCCTTCCTCCCTGCAAGGCCCCGAATCCAAGATGGCCGCGGTGTCCTGCAGGGAGGCGGCTTCCTCAGTGCCTGCTTAGAGAAGGCGCTGAGGAAACCTGCAGCAGTGCCTGTGAGATCGCTGGTCTCACAGAGTGCTGTGCACACTGTCAGACCAGCGATCTGACATTCTACAGTGATGTCCCACCCTGGGACAAAGTAAAAAAGTTAAAAAAATGAAAATCACAAGTGTAAAAAAAAAATTCCAAAATAAAGGAAAAAATTAATTCCCCAATAAATTCATTTCTTCCTGTAATTAATTAAAACAAAACAATAAAAGTACACATAATTGTTATCGCCGCGTCCGTAACGACCCGCCCTATAAACCTGTTCCACTAGTTAACCCCTTTAGTGAACCCCTTAAAAAAAAAGCAAAAAATCAATGCTTTATCGTCATTCGGCCGAACAAAAAGTGGAATAACACGCGATCAAAAAGACCGATATAAATAAACATGGTACAGCTGAAAACGACATCTTGTCCCTCAAAAAACGAGCTGCCATACAGCATCATCAGCGATAAAATAAAAAAGTTATAACTCGCAGAATAAAGCGATGCAAAAATAATTATTTTTTTATATAAAATTGTTTTTATTGTATAAAAGCGCCAAAACATAAAAAAATTATATAAATGAGGTATTGCCGTAATCGTACTAACCCGAAGAATAAAACTGCTTTATCTAGTTTACCACACACAGAACGGTATAAACGCCCCCTCCAAAAGAAATTCATGAATTGATGATTTTTGTTCATTGTAACCAAAAATCGAAATAAAAAATGTCACGTGCCCAAAAATGGTACCAATAAAAACGTCAACTCGTACCGCAAAAAATAAGACCTCACATGACTCTGTGGGCCAAAATATGCAAAAATTATAGCTCTCAAAATGTGGTGATGCAAAAACAATTTTTAACAATAAAAAGCGTCTTTTAGCGTGACAGCTGCCATTCATAAAAACCCACTATAAATAGTAAATCAAACCCCCCTTTATCACCCCCTTAGTTAGGGAAAAATAATAAAATTAAAAAAATGTATTTATTTCCATTTTCCGGTTAGGGTTAGGGTTGCGGCTAAAGTTAGGGTTAGGGTTGGGGCTAAAATTAGGGTTAGAGTTAGGGCTAAAGTTAGGGTAAGGGTTGGGATTAGGGTTAGGGGAGTGTTATGGTTAGGTTTGTGGATAGGGTTATGGTTAGGGTTGGGACTAGGGTTAGGGGTGTGTTGGGGTTAGGGTTGGAGTTAGAATTGGGGGGTCTCCACTGTTTAGGCACATCAGGGGCTCTCCAAATGTGACATGGCATCTGATCTCAGTTCCAGCCAATTCTGCGTTGAAAAAGTCAAACGGTGCTCCTTCACTTCTAAGCTCTGCCATGCGCCCAAACAGTAGTTTACCCCCACATATGGGGTATCAGCGCACTCAGGACAAATTGCACAATAACTCTTGGGGTCCAATTTATTCTGTTACCCTTTGGAAAATAAAAAATTGGGAGCGAATATATCATTTTTGTAAAATAAAAAAAATGATTTTTTTGTTTTTATGGCTGTACGTCATAAACTTCTGTAAAGCACTTGGGGATTCATAGCGCTCACCACACATCTAGACAAGTTCCTTGTGGGGTCTATTTTCCAAAATGGGGTCACTTGTGGGGGGTTTCCACTGTTTAGGCACATAAGGGGCTCTCCAAATGCGACATGACCCTCGCAGACCATCCCATCAAAGTCTGCAATCCAAAACGTCACTACTTCCCTTCCAAGCCCCGACGTGTCCCATACAGTAGTTGTCTCCCACATATTGGGTATCAGCGTACTCAGGACAAATTGGACAACAACTTTTGGGGTCCCATTTCTCCTGATACCCTTGAGAAAATAAAATATTGAGGACGAAAAAATCTTTTTGAAAAAAAAAAAGGGATTTTTTATTTTTACGGCTGTATGTTATAAACTTCTGTGAAGCACTTTGGGGTTCAAAGTGCTCACCACACATCTAGATAAGTTTCTTGGGGGGTCTACTTTCCAAAATGGGGTCACTTGTGGGGGATTTCCACTGTTTAAGCACATCAGGGGTTCTCCAAACGCGATATGACACAAGCAGACCATTCCATCAAAGTCAGCAATCCAAAATGTCACTACTTCCCTTCCGAGCCCTGACGTGTGCCCATACAGTAGTTTTCTCCCACATATGGGGTATCAGCGTACTCAGGACAAATTTGACAACAACTTTTGGGGGCCAATTTCTCCTGCTAACCTTGGGAAAATAAAAAGTTGGGGACTAAAAGATCATGTTTGTGGAAAAAATATGATTTTTTTATTTTCATGCTCAGCGTTATAAACTTTAGTGAAACAACAGGGGGTTCAAAGTTCTTACCACACATCTAGATAAGTTCCTTGAGGGGTCTAGTTTCCAAAATGGTGTCATTTGTGGGGGGTTTCCACTGCTTAGGCAGATCAGGAGCTTTCCAAAAACGACATGGCGTCCAGCCAATTCTGCGTTGAAAAAGTCACACGGCGCTCCTTCCCTTCCGAGCTCTGCCATGCACCCAAACAGTGGTTTACCCACACATATGGGGTATCAGCGTACTCAGGACAAATTGCACAATAACTCTTGTGGTCTTGTTACCCTTGGGAAAATAAAAATGGGGTGAAAAGATCATTTTTGTGGAAAAAATATGATTTTTTAATTTTAGGGCTCTACGTTATAAACTTGTGTGTGTTAGGGTCTGCGGAACGCACCTAATAGATATTGTAGAGAGGTGCGTTCGCAGCCTGGGGTCCACCGTGCAGGCGAAGCCCGCTGCTAGTAAGATGGCGAAGGTAGCAAACTCTTTTATCCCACAGAGTTGCTAAAATAAACACCGTAGCGTGCTGTGGCAGTTAGTGCGAACTCTGTTAATCCCCAGAGCTGCTAACGGGAATGCCACAGCGCTATATGGCGATAAGTACAAACTCACTTAACTTCAGTGAGCCGCAAAGTAAAACGCTAGGGCGCTGAACCAGCGTTATAAAGCGAACCCTGTTGCGTTACAGAGCCGCTGAGAAAAAGACTGTATCCTGTTAGACTCACAGGGATACACAGATAACTGCTGTGCGGATAGCAGTCCGTGATCATGCAGACAGCAACGCAATCAAGCAATCTCCTCACCGGAGAAGCCGGTAATCTAGGGGCTTATTTCAGCCGAGCCCTAACCACATGCGTACATGATATCACATTGGCGCAAAGCACATAATGCAATTGATATTAGTGCATGGTGGCCCAGCCATGCCACCCTTTTATAGTAACAGCTACAGGACCTGCCAGAAAAAGGACCAATGACAAACTGTTAAACACATGTAGTTTCAGGACCTTCCTGGCAGACCAATAGGAGCTGCTGCAGTACCTGAACATGTGACCCCTGATCTCCAATGAGAGATCTTACCCTGGGCATGTTCAGAAGGGGAAACGCAGGACTTCGTCCCAAAGACGTCTGCTCCAGCACTGGCTATAATAGAAGATCCAGGAGTGGCAGCAGCAAGTCTCTGCACAGTATTGGAATGGGCAAGACGCTGGGACCGACGTCTCTGCTGAGCAGGCTCCACTGCGAACGGAGATGGATGGGGGACCGCAGCGGGACTGGTTCGAGATTCCCCTTGTGTAGCAGCGGGAACTCAAACCCTAACAGTGTGAAGCACTTGGGGGTTCAAATTGCTCACCATAGATCTAGATAAGTTCCTTAGGGGGTCTAGTTTCAAAATGGAGTCACTTGTGGGGGGTTTCCATTTTTTAGGCACATCAGGGGTTCTCCAAATGCAACATGGCGTCCAATCTCAATTCCAGCCAATTTTGGTTGGAAAAAGTCAAATGGTGCTCCTTACATTCCGAGCTCTGCCGTGCGCCCAAACAGTGGTTCCCCCCCCATATATGGGGTATCAGCGTACTCAGGACAAATTATACAGCAACTTTTATGGTCCAATTTCTCCTGTTACCCTTGGGAATATAAAAAATTGGTGGCTAAAAGATAATTTTTGTGGGAAAAAATAGGATTTTTTATTTTCATGCCCGGGCATTATAAACTTGTGTGAAGCACTTGGGGGTTCAAAGTTCTCACCACAGGTCTAGATAAGTTCCTTAGGGGGTCTAGTTTCCAAAATGTGGTCAAATGTGGGGGTTTCCACTGTTTAGGCACATCTGGGGCACTGCAAACGGAACATGACCCCCATCAACGTCTGCATTCGAAAACGTTATTACTTCCTTTCCAAGCCCTGCCGTGTGCCCAAACAGTTTCCCCACACATATGTGGTATCAGCGTACTCAGGACAAATTGGACAACAACTTTTGGGGTCCAATTTCCTTGGGAAAAATCAAAAATTTGGGACTAAAAAATCATTTTTGTGGAAAATTGTTTTTTTTTCACACCCAGGCATTAAAAAACTTTTGTGAAACACTTGGGGGTTCAAAGTGCTCACAACAGATCTAGATAAGTTCCATAGGGGGTCTAGTTTCCAAAATGGTGTTACTTGTGGGGGGGTTTCCACTGTTTAGGTGCATCAGAGGCTCTCCAAACGCGACATGGGGTCTAATCTCAATTCCAGCCAATTTTGGTTTGAAAAAGTCAAACGGCGCTCCTTCGCTTACAAGCTCTGCCGTGCGCCCAAATAGTGGTTTTCCCCCACATATGGGGTATTGGCGTACTCAGGAGAAATAGCACAACAACTTTTTCTGTCCATTTTCTCCTTTTACCCTTGTGAAAATAAAAAAAAGTTTGTAAAAGATCATTTTTGTGACTAAAAAGTTAAATATTTTTTCCTTCCACGTTGCTTCAGCTCCTGTGAAGCACCTGAAGGGTTAATAAACTTATTGAATGTGGTTTTGAGTACCTTGAGGGGTGCAGTTTTTAGAATGGTGTCACTTTTTGGTATTTTCTGCCTTATAAACCCCTCAAAGTGACTTCAAATGTGAGGTGGTCCCTAAAAAAAATGGCTTTGCAAATTTTGTTGTAAAAATGAGAAATCGCTGGTCAACTTTTAACCCTTATAATTTCCTAACAAAAAAAAAAATTTTGGTTCCAAAATTGTGCTGATGTAAAGTAGCCATGTGGGAAATGATATTTTTTAACTATTTTGTGTGTCACATTTCTCTGTTTTAAGGAAAAAAAAATTCAAAGTTTGAAAATTGCACAATTTTCAAAATTTTCACCATATTTGCATTTTTTAAAAAAATAAATTTTACCACTAACGTGAAGTACAATATGTCATGAGAAAACAATCTCAGAATCCTGAAGATCCGTTGAAACGTTCCAGAGTTATTACTTCATAAAGAGACAGTGGTCAGAATTGTAAAAATTGGCCCGGTCATTAATGTGCAAACCACCCTTGGGGGCTAAGGGGTTAATTAACTGAGGTGTGCTTGATCAAGCACCTATGTGGTTCTAAAAGTACACAACCCTAACCAAGTGCCTATAAGGAAAGAAAAAGTGAAACTAAATAGTACCTGGTGCACTTATTAGGTGGTTAGACACTACAGGGTTAAGACCTTGTATGTGTGCATAAGGTAGCCATAAATAACATTGGAGCTGAGTAGCAATAATTTACTTACTAAATTAGCCAGTGGTGAGGAGAGGTGGCAGGTGGGTGGTCCAGGAATGTGTAATGAACTGGAGTGAGAGAAAGTTACTCCTGTTCAGCTGCTGGTCTGCAGGAAATAATAAGTCTGCCCGCTCAGAGGGGCATCAGTGGAATGACGCACTGATAAGAAAGTAGCAGCGGGCTCCGGCCGGAAGCACCGCTGTTATGATACTGACTAGTCAGGAGATTGAAGAGCGTGAGGTCACTTAGACAGGAAAGGACAGGTGCGTGTGAGGGTCAGAAACCAACGCGTTTCGAGGGACTCAGTCTCTCTTTGTCAGGGTTACACATACCGCCGACATACCGTCCGTATATAACTCTAAAAAGTCAGTCTGCTCAATTCCATGGAGGGTTAATTGGATCTATTTAGTGGTAATCTGAAGGTTTACCACTGGCTGAAATAGACAGAATTCATTGCATGATGGTGCCTGCTGCCAGTTTGGATAGATGAAAAGATATAAAAAGCATAAAAACATGCAATTGATTAAAAAATAAATTTAAAATTGATTTAAAATGACATAAATATGTGCAAATTTTATTAATTCATTAAGATAAAAGGGGGAATTGAGGGAATAGAGTATAAAAGAATCATGAATCCATAAAGCAACACAATGGTTGCAATCAAAGGGAAACAAATGTCCTTTTCCACATAACAATAATAATAGGATCATCGTAAAACTGGGAAAGGACCTCAAAGGTGGCCAAAGTGAAATGAGACCCACTAAATTTATATATTAGGGGGTTAAATGTATAAGATTGATAAAAAAATAAATTTAAAATACATAAGAAATGGTGCAAACCCCAAACATAGGAATGCATAATTAATTGATGAGTGGTTCATACTATATCTACATAACCCTATAAAAAGGTTATAGTTCTACTGAATAATCTTGAGACTTATAAGGGCTATGCTGGGGAAAATACATAGAACATAGACAATGGTATAATTACCGAATTAATGAATAAATGCATAATTAGTTCATAAATATTCGTTCTTCCACTGCACGACCCTATTAGAAAGCTTGTAGTTCTAATTTCCTGATTCTATTGAAAGGCGTATAGTTCTATTTCATGATTGAGGCCTTTGGATGCCATACTGTCCAAAAGGAAAATCCATTTGGATTCGACTCTGGACATTTGTTTTAAAAAATCCTAACCTCAGAGATGGGGATTTTTTATTAACCTTTTAATAGGGTTATGTAGAAATAGTATGAACCACTCATCAACTAATTATGCATTCCTACGTTTGGGGTTTGCACCATTTCTTATGTATTTTATATTAATTTTTTATCAATATTAATAATAATAATAATAATAATCTTTATTTATATAGCGCCAACATATTCCGCAGCGCTTTACAGTTTAACAGTTTCAAAACACAGGTCATAGGTAACAACGTTAACAATACAATAATTAAAGCAAAATAAGACGACCCTGCTCGTGAGAGCTTACAATCTACAATGAGGTGGGGGACATACAAAGTACAGGTGTTTATATACAATGGTGTTTTTACAATGATGGTCCAGCCATCTTGAGGGAGTGAGGGATGGATGGAGATAGTGAATGGGCTACACATACACACACTTACACATAGAACGACTTTGGTTAGTGAATGTGATAGGCCGCTCTGAACAAATGTGTTTTGAGGGAGCGCCTGAAACCATGCAAATTGTGGATAGTCCTAATTTCTTGGGGTAGAGCATTCCAGAGGATTGGCGCAGCGCGGCATTTAACCCCCCATATATAAATTTAGTGGGTCTCATTTCACTCTGGCCACCTTTGAGGTCCTTTCCCAGTTTTATGATGATCCTATTATTATTGCTACAGTGCCTTGCGAAAGTATTCGGCCCCCTGGAACTTTTCAACCTTTTCCCACATATCATGCTTCAAATATAAAGATACCATATGTAAATTTTTGGTGAAGAATCAACAAGTGGGACACAATTGTGAAGTTGAATGAAATTTATTGGTTATTTTAAATTTTTGTGGAAATACAAAAACTGAAAAGTGGGGCGTGCAATATTATTCAGCCCCTTTAACTTAATACTTTGTTGCGCCACCTTTTGCTGCGATTACAGCTGCAAGTCGCTTGGGGTATGTCTCTATCAGTTTTGTGCATCGAGAGACTGAAATTTTTGCCCATTCTTCCTTGGCAAACAGCTCGAGCTCAGTGAGGTTGGATGGAGATCGTTTGTGAACAGCAGTTTTCATCTCTTTCCACAGATTCTTGATTGGATTCAGGTCTGGACTTTGACCTGGCCATTCTAACACCTGGATACATTTATTTGTGAACCATTCCTTTGTAGATTTTGCTTTATGTTTGGGATCATTGTCTTGTTGGAAGACAAATCTCCGTCCCAGTCTCAGGTCTTTTGCAGACTCCAACAGGTTTTCTTCAAGAATGGTCCTGTATTTGGCTCCATCCATCTTCCCATCAATTTTAACCATTTTCCCTGTTCCTGCTGAAGAAAAGCAGGCCCAAACAATGATGCTGCCACCACCATGTTTGACAGTGGGGATGGTGTGTTCAGGGTGATGAGCTGTGTTGCCTTTACGCAAAACATATCGTTTGGCATTGTTGCCAAAAAGTTCGATTTTGGTTTCATCTGACCAGAGCACCTTCTTCCACATGTTTGGTGTGTCTCCCAGGTGGCTTGTTGCAAACTTTAAATGACACTTTTTATGGATATCTTTGAGAAATGGCTTTCTTCTTGCCACTATTCCATAAAGGCCAGATTTGTGCAGTTTACGACTGATTGTTGTCCTATGGACAGACTGTCCCACCTCAGCTGTAGATCTCTGCAGTTCATCCAGAGTGATCATGGGCCTCTTGGCTGCATCTCTGATCAGTCTTCTCCTTGTTTGAGATGAAAGTTTAGAGGGATGGCCGGGTCTTGGTAGATTTGCAGTGGTATGATACGCTTCCATTTCAATATGATCGCTTGCACAGTGCTCCTTGGGATGTTTAAAGTTTTGGAAATCATTTTGTATCCAAATCCGGCTTTAAACTTCTCCACAACAGTATCACGGACCTGCCTGTTGTGTTCCTTGGTCTTCATGATGCTCTCTGTGCTTCAAACAGAACCCTGAGACTATCACAGAGCAGGTGCATTTATACGGCGACTTGATTACACACAGGTGGATTATATTTATCATCAGTAGTCATTTAGGACAACATTGGATCTTTCAGAGATCCACAATGAACTTCTGGAGTGAGTTTGCTGCACTGAAAGTAAAGGGGCCGAAAATTATTGCACGCCCCACTTTTCAGTTTTTGTATTTCCGCAAAAATTTAAAATAACCAATAAATTTCATCTAACTTCACAATTGTGTCTCACTTGTTTTTGATTCTTCACCAAAAAATTACATTTGGTATCTTTATGTTTGAAGCATGATATGTGGGAAAAGGTTGAAAAGTTCCAGGGGGCCGAATACTTTCGCAAGGCACTGTATAAGGAAAAGCGACATTTGTTTCCCTTTGATTGCAACCATTGTGTTGCTTTATGGATTCATGATCCTTTTATACTCTATTCCTCTTTTCCCCCTTTTATCTTAATGAATTAATAAAATTTGCACATATTTATGTCATTTTAAATCAATTTTAAATTTATTTTTTAATCAATAAAAATTGCATGTTTTTATATCTTTTCATCTATCCAAACTGGCAGCAGGCACCATCATGCAATGAATTCTGTCTAACTATTTCAGCCAGTGGGAAACCTTCAGATTACCACCTTAATAGATCCAATTAACATCAGTGGAATTGAGCAGACTTACTTTTCAGAGATATATAAGGACGGTATGTCGGCGGTATGTGTAACCCTGACGAAGAGAGACTGAGTCCCTCGAAACGCGTTGGTTTCTGACCCTCACACACCCATCCTTTCCTGACTAAGTGACCTCACGCTCTTCAATCTCCTGACTAGTCAGTATCATAACAGCGGTGCTTCCGGCCGGAGCCAGCTGCTACTTTCTTATCAGTGCGTCATTCCACTGATGCCCCTCTGAGCGGGCAGACTTATTATTTCCTGCAGACCAGCAGCTGAACAGGAGTAACTTTCTCTCACTCCAGTTCATTACACATTCCTGGACCACCCACCTGCCACCTCTCCTCACCACTGGGCTAATTTAGTAAGTAAATTATTGCTACTCAGCTCCAATGTTATTTATGGCTACCTTATGCACACATACAAGGTCTTAACCCTGTAGTGTCTAACCACCTAATAAGTGCACCAGGTACTATTTAGTTTCACTTTTTTTTCCTTATAAGCACTTGGTTAGGGTTGTGTACTTTTAGAACCACATAGGTGCTTGATCAAGCACACCTCAGTTAATGTAAGCGCAGTGGTAATCACCTCAGTGGATTATTGTGAGCTCAGGTGCAACACATCTCAGTGAATTGTAGTAAAGCGCAGTGCTCATCTTTTTGGTACTGTGTATTATTGTGAGCGCAGGCGCAAACATCTTAGTGGATAATAGTAAGCACAGTGATAATTTTTTTGGTATTTATTTGCTTGCAGATGTTGTCCTTGGTGGGATTTGATCCTATGACCACAGCACTGTAAGGTCGTAGTGCTAAGGAGTGAGCCACTGTGCTGCCTAACTAACCCGTCAGTCAAGCATTTTTCTGTTTATGAGGTTGAGGGGCTGCACAGAATGGCATCGCTATCCGCATGTGGCCTCTGGGTTGCATGGTTGTGCATGCCTGCTCTAGAGAAATGCCAAGTACATGTTGGCAGTGATACATCCTCCATAAACCCTACATTTTCAAGGCCCCACACTGCCATGTACCCGACCTGGGTTTGCTGCAAAGGATAATCAAAATATAATTTTGTTTAAAATGCATTAGCTATTTTTTCAGTTAAAGCAACCAGAAGAAAGTAATCTATGACTAAGGGTGAATATTCCCAAAACGCGTGGGTTCTTCTTACAATCACTGTACAGTACAGACCAAAAGTTTGGACACACCTTCTCATTCAAAGATTTTTCTGTATTTTCATGACTATGAAAATTGTAGAATCACACTGAAGGCATCAAAACTATGAATTAACACATGTGGAATTATACCTTACACTTAACAAAAAAGTGTGAAACAGCTGAAAATTTGTCTTATATTCTAGGTTCTTCAAAGTAGCCACCTTTTGCTTTGATTACTGCTTTGCACGCAGAAAAGGTGAACGGATGGACTCTACATGCCTGGTTCCCACCGTGAAGCATGGAGGAGGTGTGATGGTGTGGGGGTGCTTTGGTGGTGACACTGCTGGGGATTTATTCAAAATTGAAGGCATACTGAACCAGCATGGCTACCACAGCATCTTGCAGCAGCATGCTATTCCATCCGGTTTGCGTTTAGTTGGATCATCATTTATTTTTCAACAGGTCAATGACCCCAAACACATCTCCAGGCTGTGTAAATGCTATTTGACCAAGAAGGAGAGTGTTGGGGTGCTACGCCAGATAACCTGGCCTCCACAGTCACCAGACCTGTACCCAATCGAGATGGTTTGGGGTGAGCTGTACCGCTCACCGCTTCAATTTTGAATAAATCCCCAACAGTGTCACCAGCAAAGCACCCCCACACCATCACACCACCTCCTCCATGCTTCACGGTGAGAACTAGGCATTTAGAGTCCATCTGTTCACCTTTTCTGCGTGCAAAGCAGTAATCAAAGCAAAGGGTGGCTACTTTGAAGAATCTAGAATATAAGACATATTTTCAGTTGTTTCACACTTTTTTGTAAAGTGTAATGTATAATTCCACATGTGTTAATTCATAGTTTTGATGCCTTCAGTGTGATTCTACAATTTTCATAGTCATGAAAATACAGAAAAATCGTTGAATGAGAAGGTGTGTTCAAACTTTTGGTCTGTACTGTATATGGATATGCTGTATGCGTTTTTAATCAAAACTGAATAAAGGACTGCACTTTTTATACCAAGTGCCGGAATTGTCTCTATTTTTTAAAATAATCTAAAGTATCCTGCAAAGAGAAGAAAATAAGCATTTGTGAGAGCATGTTGTGACATTTGGTCAGATGAATTCAATACCACTAAAAGTAAAAAAATGAAAGGTCTTATAGAAGTGGATGTACTTTGAAATCAGTTCAAAAGATAGTAAGAAAATGATTTTTTTGCACTTATTTCTTGGAAGAAACACAGCATATAAAAAACAGAGCTATTAAAGATAATGCCTGTGGTAAAGAATACACCCTTAAGGTAAAGCATATTTTCAACGTACAGAGTACATCCATTAAACATTAACCTGCAACATTCTTACAATATATAAAATGAAATATATACACATATTTTTTTTTCATTTTCCATTCTAAATTTAATACAAAATGATCTATAATTAAACGTAAAAAAAATTATAAGAAAAGCATATAAAATTATTCATAGATTATTTTCAATGCCAAATTTCACAAAAGCCTCATAAAAGTATTGATTTGAGAGCATTGCAGAAAGCATTTATGTTACTGTTAACAGATGTACAAGTAAAGAACATAAAAATCCATATCTGGTGTGGGGCTTCAGTTGAAGAAAATTTCTAGAACTGCATAAATGTATCAGATTTATGTCATCGTTTTTGACATACAGTTGTTCATAGATTATTTCAACACTTGATAATGCACATTACCAAATTTCCATTTTGGAACCTGTTGGAACAATGAGGCATATACACTAAAAATCCCTATATTAGAGACACATATATTAATAAGTTCAGTGTCCCTTAGCCTTCAGAGTGAATGCAGTTTACAATGTCTCAGATTTCCCTAGGTGTATATATACACAGGTGCTCTCACAAAATTAGAATATCATCAAAAAGTTAATTTATTTCAGTTCTTCAATACAAAAAGTGAAAGTCATATATTACATGACTCCTGTCGCCTCCAGCTTAAAAATATTTCCAGAATCCATCTTTCCTCAACCCTCAATCTACTAAAATGATTGTGCATGCCCTCATCATCTCCCACCTCGACTACTGCAACATCCATTCTATGGCCCCACTGCTAACACCCAAGCACCTCTCCAGTCCATCCTTAACTCTGCTGCCCGACTAATTCATCTCTCTCCTCGCTACTCTTCCGCTTCTCCCCTCTGCAAATCTCTTCACTGGTTCCCATTCCCTCAGAATATCCAATTCAAATTACTAACACTGACCTAAAAGGCCATCTATAATCTGTCTCCTCCATATATCTCTGAACTAATCTCCTGATATCTTCCCTCACGTAATCTCCGGTCCTCCTAAGACCTCCTTCTCTCCTCCACACTTATTCGCTGCTCACCCTCCTGAACCGCCTCCACGATTTCTCCCAAATATCCTCCATCCTCTTTGCCCTAACACGTCCGACTATCAACCACATTCGGATCCTTCAGACGGAACATGAAAACCCACCTCTTCACGAAAGTTTACAGCCTGCAATGACCCCGCTGGCTCCTCACCACTAACGGAGCTACCACCTCACCAACACCAGAGCTGCTGCAACCCCCCAACCTACAGTACTATCTCCTTACCACCATCATGTAGAATGTAAGCCTGCAAGGGCAGGGTCCTTTCCCCTTTGTATCAGTCTGTGATTGTTAGTTTGCTTACTGTAAGTGATATCTGTATTTTGAATATAACCTCTTCTCATGTACAGCACCATGGAATCAATGGTGCTATATAAATAAATAATAATATATTATATAGAGTCATTACAAACAGAGTGATCTATTTCAAGTGTTTATTTTTGTTAATGTTGATGATTATGGCTTACAGCTAATGAAAACCCAAAAGTCATTATCTCAGTAAATTAGAAACTTTATAACACCAGCTTGAAAAATGATTTTAAAATCCAAAATGTTGGCCTACTGAAATGTATGTTCAGTAAATGCACTCAGTACTTGGTTGGAGCTCCTTTTGAATCAATTACTGCATCAATGTGGCATGGCATGGAGGCGATCAGCCTATGGCACTGCTGAGGTGTTATAGAAGCCCAGGTTGCTTTGATAGCAGCCTTTATCTTATCTGCATTTTTAAGTCTGGTGTCTCTCATCTTCCTCTTGACAATACCCTATTGATTCTCTATGAGGTTAAGGTCAGGCCAGTTTGCTAGCCAATCAAATAAAGTGAAGCTATAGTTTTTAAACTAGGTATTGGTAGTTTGGGCACTGTGGACAGATGCCAAGTACTGCCTGAGAAAGATATTTCTGTCTCCTAAAAGCTTGTCAGCAGAGGGAAGCATTAAGTGCTCTAAAATTTCCTGGTAGACGTCTGTAGGCTTTGGTCTTGATAAAGCACAGTGGACCTTCACCAGCAGATGACATGGCTCTCCAAACCATCACTAATTGTGGAAACTTCACACTAGACCTCAAGCATCTTGGATTGTGTGCTTCTCCACTCTTCTTCCAGACTCTGGGACCTTGATTTCCAAATCAAATGCTAAATTTACTTTCATCTGAAAATACTGAAAATAACACCTTGCACAACTGAGCAACAGTCCAGTTCTTTTTCTCCATGGCCCAGGCGAGACACTATCTGCCCCGGAGCAGATCCCCAAAGAAAATAGGAAGCCCCAAACATGTAATGGCAGTTAGACAAGAAGAAAGCACGGACACAGACAGAAAATAGAATGAGCAAACGCTGGGGCCACAAGCTGACTAAATAGGATAGGACAGGAGAGCTTACTTTCTGCAACCCAGAAAACCCTACAAAAATCCAACAATTCTGATTACAAAAATACTGAGATCACACGAACTCGCCACCCACTAAATCAGATCTCAGTGTGAACAAAACCAAGCTGCAGCCCCTGAAAAAGCAGGAAAAAGCAAATGAAAAAACAAACAGTGGCTACAGACAAACTGTGAGGAGCACAGGCCTCAGGAGGGGACCTGGCTGTCCTCCACAAATGTGCAGAAAACTATGCAAATAGCAAGCACAAAAAGAAAAGCAGAAAATATCTTATCTGAAAGCAGCAGACGCAGGCAAGAAACCAGCACACTTCCAAATGAACCAGGAACCACATTGAGACCAGAACAATTGATCACCGGCGACCATCATGGGAGGGAACCTCCCTTATATCAGTCCAGTCATTGATCCCAGATTGCCATTCCTCGCTGGAAGGTTCAGTACTGTCTGTAACCACCAGAGGGAGCCTCTGCTCATTCACAACAGCTGTCGTTATCCCAGTTGCTTGTGCATCTTTTTCTACTATACTTTTTCCTTCCACTCAACTTTCCATTAATATGCTTGGATACAGCACTATGTGAACAGCCAGCTTCTTTAGCAATGACAATGACCTTTTATGGCTTACCCTCCTTGTGGAGTGAGTCAATGACTGCCTTCTGGACATCTATCAAGTCAGCAGTCTTCCCCATGATTGTGGAGCCTACTGAAACAGACTAAGGGACCTTTTTAAATTCTTAGGAAGCCTTTGCATGTGTTTTTTGTTAATTATTCTAATTTACTGAGATAATATATATAATATATGAGTTTCACTTTTATATTGAAATAAATCAACTATTTGATGATATTCTAATTTTGTGAGAAGCACCTGTAGTTCTGCAGAAATATTAGCATATTTAAACTAGATATCGTCTTGCAGTTAGTGCCAAATAGGTAAAAGTATTGACATGTTCTAAACAGCTATTTCTAAACTCAGATGTGCAGATCTTGCAACTATGAAGGATAGGAAAACTTGCTGTCATGTACCTGGAACCAATCCATGACTATGCAACCCTAGTTTAATGGTGAATAGTTCTGTTGAAAGTGCAATAAAGGAAGTAACTGGGATAGGTAAGTGGGTAAGTTCTATTTTTTTATGATGCTTGTTTATATAGTGCCATCATATTCTGCAGCAATTTACAGACATTATCATCACTGTTCCCATTGGGGTTCATAATCTAAATTCCCTATCAGTATGTTTTTGAAATGTGGGAGGAAACAAGAGTACCAAGAGGAAACCCATGTAAACATGGGGAGATGATACAAACTCCTTGCAGATGTCATCTTTGGTCAGATTTGAACCCAGGGGCCAGAACCCAATAACTGCAAAGCAGCAATGGTAACCACTGAGTCCCCATGCTGCACTACTGTACAAACATCCTTCCATAAATATCAGAGGAAGCAGGATGTTCCAAAAAACATTCCCCACACTACTACTCCATATCCACCATCCCAGGGCTGGCTCCAGGTTTTCTTGGGCCCTGGCAAAAGAGTCTCAGTGGGACCCTTTAACACATACCATGATTCATGATGCACAGACACGGCAGAGAAATATAGATATAGTACAATGCCAAAGATTTTGCTTACTTCTTACATTATTAGAGTAATATCTATTGTAAATTCTACAATAGTTCAGAAACCGGTGCATCCTTGCAGCACACAGTGCATGACCTGGGGGGATTCAAAAGTTTTAATTTGAGACCAGACTGTATAGTCTTCCATACAGTATTATGGGCACCACATAGTCTTCCATTCAGTATTATGGGCACCACATAGTCCTCCATACAGTATTATGGGTACCACATAGTCCTCCATACAGTATTATGGGCACCACATAGTCCTTCATACGGTATTATGGGCACCACATAGTCTTTCATACAATATTATGGGCACCACATAGTCCTCCATACAGTATAATGAGCCCCATATATTGTTTCATGCAGAGTAATGGTCCTCATATATTGATTCCTGCAGAAGAATGGGCCTCATACAGTGCTCCATACAGAATAATGGGACTTAAATAATGCTCCATGCAGAATAATGGACCCCATTTAATTCTCCAGACAGAATAATGGACCCCATATAATGCTGCATACAGAATAATGGACCCCATATAATGCTCCATACAGAATATTGGACCCCGTATAATGCTCCATACAGAATAATTGGCCCCATATAATGCTCCATACAAAATAATGAACTCCATATAATGCTCCATACAGATTAATAAACCCCATACAATGCTCTATACAGAAAATAGGCCCCATGTAGTGCTCAATACAGAACAATGGGCCCCATATGATGCTCCATACAGAATGGGTCCCATATATTGCTCCCTAAATAAAAAAAAATCAAATACTCACCTTTCCTCACTGGCTGCAGGTTCGGACTCCTCAGCATCACTGTCTTCCGGCTCTCTGCACTGTGACTGCTTAGAGCTGAGGGCACACAGCAGTAACGTCATCGTGCCCTCTGCCCTGAGATGTCACAGAGTCAGAAACCATGGAAGACACCGGAGCTGCAGAGGAACAGAGGTAAGTATTGCTAGTGCTGGGGCCCTGATCAAGTGGGGGGGCCCACTCGCGAGTGCTGGCACCGGGCTCCATCTGACTCACGGGCTTCATACCATGCCGGTGTCCCGATGACAAGTGGACCTCCTGCTTGCTCAGGGCCCCGGCACTTGCCCGGGTGCCCCATGTGATGATGCCGACACTTGACAAACCTGAACAGGAAAAGTTCATTACCTCATGGCATTTTGTGCTAGCTTCAATAAGCATGGTGGGCTTTCAGTTTTCATAATGAAGCAATGAAACTGAAACTGGCTATCTGTAATTATAGCCCTTCTGTTTAAAGAATGACAAATTGTACATTTGGACACAAATTTATCACAGTAGCTCATGCTGTATGACAAATTTAGTACCTTTTTGTCTAACAATTTACCACCTCTTACTTGGCTTACTTTTGAACTTTTTTTTGTGTAAAAAGCACTAAAATGCTTGGGTGCTCGTTGCCAGAACTAAGCATTTCCTAAAACTCGCATGTTCATTTCAAATAACGAGTATAATGGAAATCAATAAGAAAGCTGAGCTTTTTTTTCCAGCAGACCCTACAAAGAGGTCTGGGGGGTAGTGAAAATATTCAAATGGATGGGAAAAGTGCTGAATGGAAGGAGAACAGCATGAGGAAGACCCTTTGAAGAATCTCTGACTCCTAGATCGTTGCAGAGAACAATGATATCACACTTTTACTCCACTATAAGGAGTTACAAAAAATCATTCCAAACTGATGAGAAATTGCATTTTATAGGGAAAAAAATGTTAATGCATAACTATGAATGATGGATAGTCTATGGATGAGCAATATAATACTGATTAGGGTATGTGCACACGTTGAATAAAAGTTCTGTACCATTTCTGTATAGGAAAGATGTGTATCTTCGTACCGTGTTAGCCAGTAGATAGAAAAATATTTAGACTTGAGAGTCCTCAGTGGTTGATATCTTGGCACAAAAAACAATGTAAAATATGCGTTTTTAGTGTGTTTTTGCCTACATTTTTGATGGATTTGAGTGAAGTGAATGTTGAAAAAAAAGCAGAGCAAAAATGCACAGAGAATTGACATGCTGCCGATTATTTTCTGCACCTAATCTGCAAGTTAAAAATACAGAACTTGTGCATGACACTTCAGGTTTCTCATTTACTTTTCTGGCATTAGATTTTGCTCCAGGGTTTGTCACAAATCCGTGCAGAAAAACGAGACAGAAATACACCAAATCTGCTATGTGTGCACATAGCCTAAATTTTTGAACAAGTACTGATTTAATATAATTTAATATCTATACATTTTTAACAAGTTTTTTGAGGGTTTTATAGCAACAAAATATACTCCAGGCCACAGAACAGTGTATACAGTAGTGTTCAAAATAATAGCAGTCCAATATGACTAATCAGATTAATCACTGTTTTTGGTATAAACTACAGTATATTACCACATGTCAAAGAATTTACCAATTGGTGCAATTAATTCTAAGAAAACCAACAGACTCAGCATTCAGGATCTGCATGTTTTTGAGTGTGTGTATTAGAATAATTGATTGAAAAGGTGTGTGTTCAAAATAATAACAGTGTAATGTTCAATTAGTGAGGTCAGTTAGAGATGGGAGGACTCCTGGATGTTCGGGTCCGGCGGGTTCGGCCGAACAGTTACAAAAAGATCTGGTTCGGGTACCAGAACAGTACCCAGACCAGAAACTAAACCCCGACCCCATTCAGTTGAATGGAGGGCCTGAACATCCAGTGTTTGCCATGCTGTCATGTGCATGACAGCGTGGAAAATACTGCTTCTGATCGTCAGTGAAATCATCCCCACCGGTCAGAGAGCCGCAGTTCCCACGCTGTCAAAAGACAGTGTGAGTTCTCAGCTGTGATTGTAGGTATTAAGTTTACTTCAGGTCACTGTTGTCAGCTGATGGGACTACCTCTCCCATCATCTGACACCTGCATCCGCTAATAAGAGTGAGAGCAGGAGCGGCTGATGGGAGTATTCATCAGCTGCTCCAGCACTGTAAATAAAAATTAAAAAAAAAAGATGGCGTGGGTTCCCCTGTATTTTTAACAACCAGCCAGGCAAAACTCATAGCTGGGGGCGGCAACCCTCAGCTGTCAGCTTCAACAATGCTGGTTATCAAGAATAGAGGGGCCACCTCGCTGATTTTTTAAATTATTTAAATAAATAATTAAAAAACAGCATGGGGCCCCCCCATTTTTGACAACCAGCCTTGCTAAAGCAGACAGCTGAGGTCTGGTATTCTCAGGCTGGTAAGGGGCCATGGACATTGACCCCCCCAGCCTAAAAATAGCAGCCCACAGCTGCCCAGAAAAGGCAATTAGATGTGCCAATTCTGGCGCTTTGCCAAGCTCTTCCCACTTGCCCTGTAGCGGTGGCAAATGGGGTTCATATTTGTGGCGTTGATGTCACCTTTGTATTGTCAGGTGACATCAAGCCCTGAGGTTAGTAATGGAGAGGCATAAATTAGATTGTGGTGTTCACAATCCTCATGCAATAGGACAAGCTGGATGGCAAAACAAGTGCTAGTAATATTCCAAAAGTAATAGGAATGAAAAAATAACTTTAAACCATGCCAAAGGAGTTGAAAAGAAAAGTCTTGAGTGAGGAAAAGAAGGGCTCAATTCTGGCTTTACTAGCAGAGGGATACAGTGAGCGTCATTTTTGCCACCATCTTTACATTTTCTAAGATGGCAGTCCATTACAACAAGGTCAAGCAGCAGACATTGGGGACAACAAAGCTTCTGACCGGTAGAGACTTTCCACTGGCCAGGATGACCATCATCTCATTCAAATGTCACTCAGCAACCGCAGGATGACATCAAGTGACCTACAAAATGAATGGCAAATGGCAGCTGGGGTGAAGTGCACGGCAAGAGCAGTTCATAACAGGCTCCTAGGGACAGGGCTCAAGTCATGTAAAGCTAGAAAAAAGCCTTTCGTCAATGAGAAGGAAAGTGGATCCAGGCTGAAGTTTGCCAAAGACCATAAGGATTGGACCATAGAGGACTGGAGTAAGGTAATCTTCTCTGGTGAGTCTAATTTTCAGCTTTGCCCAACACCTGGTCGTCTTATGGTTAGACCGAGACCTGGAGAGGTGTACAAGCCATAGTGTCTTGCACTCACTGTGAAATTTGGTTGAGGATCAGTGATGATCTGAGGATGCTTCAGCAAGGCTGGAATTGGGCAGGTTACTCTTTGCGAAAGACATATGAATCAAGCCGCATACAAGGTTATCCTGGAAAACAGTTGATTCCTTCTGCTCAGGCAATGTTCCCCACCTCTTTTGACTGTTTTTTCCAGCAGGACAATGCGCCATGACACACAGCTAGGTCAATCAATGTGTGGATGTAGGAATACCACATCAAATCCCTTTCATGGCCAGCCCAATCTCCAGACCTGAACCCCATTGAAAACCTCTGGAATGTAATCAAGAGGAGGATCACAAGCCATCAAACAAAGAAGAACTGCTTAAATTTTTGTACCAGGAGTGGCATAAGGTCACCCAAAAGCAGTGTGAAAGACTGGTGGAAAGCATGCCAAGACGCATGAAAGCTGTGATTAAAAATCATGGTTGTGCCACAAAATATTGATTTCTGAACTCTTCCTGAGTTAAAACATTAGTATTGTTGAAATGATTACGAACTTGTTTTCTTAGCATTAGTTGAGGACTGCAAGCACTTTTTTTTTTTTTTTTTGGTATTTTGACCATTTCTCATTTTCTGAAAATAAATACAAAATGTATTGCTTTGAAATTCGGCGAAATGTTGTCAGTAGTTTATGGAATAAAAGAGCAATTTAAATTTTACTCAAAAATATACCTATAAAGAGAAAAATCAGACAAACTGAAAATTTTGCAGTGGTCTCTTAATTTTTGCCAGAGATCTATACATATATATCTATATATACATATATAGATATATATATGCTTGTGTGTCACCGTTTACATATCTAACTATTCTATATGTATATAGTGTATGTATCTGTCCATTCTATCCTGTCGGGTCCAGCTGTGATTTTACAGTACGTCGCTGCTGAATTGATGGCTTTTCGTCTATCTATCTATGTATATATATTATTTTATTATTATTATTACACATTTATATAGCGCTATTTATTCCATGGCGCTTTACATATGAAAAGGGAAAATATAGACAGGTACAATAAACGTGTGCTAGACAAGGGACACACAAGTACAGAAGGAGAGAGGACCCTGCCTGCGAGGGCTCACAGTCTACAGGGATGGGTGAGGATACACTAGGAAAGGGTAGAGCTGGTCGTGCGATGGTTCAGTAGACTGAGGATCATTGTAGGCTGTAGGCTTGTCGGAACAGGTGGGTCTTCAGGTTCTTCTTGAAGGTTTCCGTTGTTGGTGAAAGTCTGATGTTTTGCGGCAGGGAGTTCCAGAGTATGGGGGAAGCCCGGGAGAAGTCTTGTATGCGGTTGTGGGAAGAAGAGATGAGGGGGGAGTCGAGAAGGAGATCTTGAGAGGATCGAAGGTTGCATGTGGGTAGGTAGCGGGAGACCATGTCACAGATGTATGGAGGAGAAAGGTTGTGGATGGCTTTGTATGTCATGGTTAGGGTGTTGAACTGAAGCCTCTGGGCAATAGGAAGCCAGTGAAGGGCCTGGCATAGGGGGGAGGCTGGGGAATAGCGGGGAGACAGGTAGATTAGTCGGGCAGCAGAGTGTAGGATGGAATGGAGTGGTGCCAGAATGCTAGAGGGGAGGCCAGACAGTAGGAGGTTGCAGTAGTCGAGGCGGGAGATGATAAGGGCGTGCACTAGTGTTTTTGTGGTTTCATGGCTGAGGAATAAGCGGATCCGGGAAATATTTTTGATTTTGAGGCGGCAGGAGGTGGCAAGGGCTTGGATGTGTGGTTTGAAAGAGAGGGCAGAGTCGAGGATCACCCCAAGGCACCGAGCATGCGGGACTGGGGAAAGTGAGCAGCCATTGACATTGATGGATAGGTCTGATGGAGGGGTAGAATGAGGTGGGGAAAGATGATGAATTCTGTCTTGTCCATGTTCAGTTTGAGAAAGCGAGCAGAAAAGAAGGCTGAGATAACAGACAGTGTGGGATTTTGGTCAGTAGGGAGGTGAGGTCAGGTCCAGATAGGTAGATCTGCGTGTCATCGGTGTAGAGGTGATACTGCAAGCCGTGGGATTCTATGAGCTGTCCCAGGCCGAAGGTATAGATGGAGAAGAATAGGGGTCCTGGGACTGAGCCTTGAGGAACACCGACAGACAGGGGGCGAGGTGAGGAGGTGGTGTGTGAGAGGGAGACACTGAATGTTCGGTCTGTTAGGTATGATGAGATCCAGGATAGGGCCAAGTCTGTGATGCCAAGAGATGAGAGTATCTGTAGCAGGAGGGAATGGTCCACGGTGTCGAAGGCAGAAGACAGGTCCAGGAGAAGGAGGACAGAGTAGTGTCGCTTGCTCTTGGCGGTTAGCAGGTCATTAGTGACTTTAGTTAGGGCAGTTTCAGTTGAGTGATGTGGTCGGAAGCCGGATTGTAAACGGTCAAAGAGGGAACAGGAGGAGAGGTGGGAGGACAGTTTGAGATATACATGCTGTTCCAGTAGTTTTGAGGCGTAGGGGAGAAGAGATATCGGGCGATAGTTAGACACAGAGGATGGGTCGAGGGAGGACTTTTTGAGGATGGGAGTTATTGAGGCATGTTTGAAGGATGAAGGAAAGACACCATTTGTAAATAAAAGGTTGAAGAGGTGTGTGAGAGTAGGGATGAAGACTGTGGCAAAGTTAGGGATGAGGTGGGACGGGAGTGGGTCAAGTGCGCAAGTGGTGAGGTGTGATCGTGACAAGAGAGTGGAGAGCTGATCTTCTGTCATGGTGGTGAAGCTGGTTTTGGAAGAACAGGGCTGAGTGGCTAAGAGGGGCATTGGCGGCTGTGGGCCAAAGCTTTCTCTGATTATATCAATCTTTTGCTTAAAGAAGGAGGCAAAGTCTTCAGCAGAAATGAGAGGAGAGGAAGGAGGTGCTGGGGGACGGAGTAGAGAATTGAAAGTGTTGAAGAGCTGTTTAGGGTTGTGAGACAGGGAGGATATGAGAGATGCGAAGTAAGTTTGTTTTGCGGCAGACAGCGTGGACTTGAAGCTGGCGAGGGACTGCTTGTATGCGTTGAGGTGATCGGTAGAATGGGTTCTCTTCCATCTCCGCTCGGCAGCCCTGGAAGCCCGTCTCAGTTCTTTGGTCAGGCCAGTCAGCCAGGGCTGCCTGTTGATTGTACGAGTTATGCTCTGCGTGAGGGGGGCGGCTGAATCAAGTGTGGCTTTTATTGTGGTGTTATAAAATGTGGCAGCAGCATCTGTGTCATTAAGTGAGGCTATGTCTGTGAGAGGGAGGAGGGACTCAGAGAGCGATTGTAAATTGAAGTGTTTGAGATTTCTGCGAGGGTGGGTGAGTTTGTGGAGTGGGGGATGCGTACTAACAGAGGAAAGGGAAGAGAATGTCATTAGGTTGTGGTCAGACAATATGTATATACTTTGGGGTCGTACTCACTCAGGTGCTGAGTGAAAAACAGGTGGCACGTTCCTTTCAAAAGTTCATGTGGGTTTATTAGCTTCCTAAACCCAGAAGCACCAACAAAAAGTAAACGGCTTTTAGAGCAGGTAAAACAACACATCAGTGTCCATATTGTGGCTCTGCTCCACCAGGCCTGTGGGCACACAGGCCAGGGTAACAGCCAACATGCAGGCTCGGTCTGGAGCCGCACACACAAGAGGCCTTCTCCCTCCCAACACACAGATCATGTGCCAAACAACAGCCTGAATTATATAGGCTGTAACCACACTAAGAAGTGAGGTATGTGGGTAGCCAGTCCCGCCCATCTCTCATAGATACCCGCAATCCGGACCCAGGTGCACTAAATAACATCTCAGTGCTTATGTTCACTAAAGAAAATACTCCGGGTTACATCACAGAGAGCAGCCATCTCTATGACACATACCTCCCATCGATTACGCGGCCATTAGGCGCCTTACATGCTTCCCCCCTCTGCCTAAATCCATGGGGCTTTTCAATTTCCACTTCCAAACAAGGCATTCTTGAGAGGGCATCGGCATTACCATGTAACTTCCCTGCTCTATGTTCCCCATGGAAGTTGAAGTCTTGCAGGGCTAAAAAGTAGCGGGTGACCCTAGCATTTTTACACTTTGTTTCTCTCATCCATCTGAGTGGGGCATGGTCAGATACAAAACTAAATTTACATCCTACCAGATAGTATCATAATGTGTCCACAGCCCACCTTATGGCCAAGCACTCTTTCTCCATGACTAAATAGTTCCTCTCACACAAAGACTGCTTCTCACTCAGGTAGAGAACATGGTGCTCCTCCCCTTGTATCTCCTGGAAAGGACTGCTCCTAAACTGACATCTGAGGCATCTGTTTGGAGTATAAACTCTTTCCTGAAGTCAGGGGACACCAGAACCTACTGTATTGCTTACATAGAGACACTTTCATTTGGTGAAAGGCTGCCTCTGCCTCTTCAGATCATTTAACCATTATGGATTTTGTCCCCTTAAGGAGGTCATTTAGGGGCGCTGCCATCATGGCGAAGTTTGGGATGAACTTCCTATAGTATCCCAAGAGTCCCAGGAAGGCTCTAACTTGCTTCTTGGACAGCGGTCTCAGCCATGTTTGAATTGCCTCCACTTTACTGATTTGGGGTTTGATATTTCCTCGACCCACTACATAACTCAGGAACTTGGCTTTTTCATTCCCTAGGCACACTTCTTCGGGTTTTTTGAAAACCCCGCCTTCTTTAAAGCATCAAAAACTACTTGCACCTTTTCTAGATGACTCTCCCAGTCCAGGCTAGAGATAATAATATTGTCCAGGTATGCAGCGGTGTATTGTTTATGGGGTGCAAGGATTCTGTCCATAGCTTTCTGAAAGGACACCGGTGCACCGTGCAGTCCAAATGGAATCCGGACATGCTGAAAGCATCCATACGACGTAGAAAACGCAGTCTTCTTCTTGGCTTCCTGTACCATGGGGATCTGCCAATATCACTTTGTCAGATCCAAGGTGGTTATGTACCTTGCGGGCCCAAGTCTCTCGATTAGCTCATCTACGCGTGACATGGCATATGCGTCGAACTTGGAGACCTCATTCAACTTCCGATAGTCGTTGCAGAACCTCCATTCCCCATTGGGCTTTGGAACCAGGATTATCAGACTTGACCAACTGCTCTTGGACTCCTCAATGACCCCAAGTTTTAATATGCACTCCACCTCCTTGGAGATCACCTCTTGACGTGCCTCTGGAATCCGATAAGGTTTAATGTTTAAGTGTACATGTGGCTCCGTAAGAACTTCATGTTCTACCACCTTTGAGCACCCCGGCAATTCCGAGAACGGGTCCCTTTTCTTCTGGAGTAACTCCCGGCACTGCTATTTCTGGGCTTCGACAACATCTCCGCTATGGCAACACCTACAATCTCGCCTTCTGGTTTGCCCAGCAAGCACGGAATTTCAGCCAGCTCTCTGCCTTTCCATGGCTTGATGAGGTTGACATGGTAGACCTGATATAGTTTCCGTCTTCCTGGTTGATGAATCTTGTAATTTACATCACCAAGCTTCTTCACGACCTCATACGGCCCTTGCCATTTGGCCAAGAATTTGCTCTCCACCGTAGGAATTAACACAAGAACTCTGTCTACCGGATGGAATTGCCTCACTCTGGCTGACTGGTTGTAGACCCTGGCCTGAGTTTCTTGTGCCAGGAGGAGGTGTCCTTTCATGATGGGCATCATCTTCACAATCCTCTGCTGCATCAGCACCACGTGCTCAGTGACACTTCTGTGGGGCATGACTTTGGCTTCCCAGGTCTCTTTGGTTATATCCAGGAGACCATGTGGATGTTGGCCATATAAAAGTTTGATGGGCAAGAACTCCTTAGAGGCCTGTGGAACCTCACGGATGGAGATCAGCAGATATGGTAACAGACAGTTCCAGGCTCTACCATCTTTCTCTATGGTTTTCCGCAGCATGCTTTTCAGTGTTTTATTAAATCTCTCAACAAGGCCATCTGTCTGAGGATGGTACACTGAATTCCTCAACTGGGATATTTGCAGGACCTTGCATAACTCCCTCATCACTTTACTCATAAAAGGTGTTCCCTAGTGGGTCAGGATCTCCTTCGGTAAAATGGTCCAGAAAAACACATGGACCAATTAGCGGGCTATACTCTTTGCGGACGAGGTTCCCAGGGGAAATGCCTCAGGATGGGGTGTGGCATAGTACAGTATGACCAATATATACTGATGCCCACAAGCTGATATAACCAGGTGACTGACCAAGTCCATAGCAATTCTTTCGAATGGCACTTCAATAATGAGCTTTGGCATGAGGGAACGCCGAACGTGAGAGGTGGGGGCAGTTAGCTGACATGTGGGGCAGGACCTGCAATAGTTTAATATTTCCAGGTGACATCCAGGCAAATAGAACCTCTGCACAATCCGTTCTTGTGTTTTCCCACTCCCAGATTTGTGAATGGGCCATGTCCAACGCCTTCTGTCTATAGGGCCCCGGAACTATTAACTGCTTCACCAACTCTTCCCTTATTTTCGTGACCAGTACAACTCCCCACTCACCATAAAATAGGGAAACCTTGTGTCAGCCCCAGGATCTTGTGCAACCCCATTAATGACAGTGACATTATTGAAAGCTTCTTTCAGAGTTGGGTCCCTATGTTAGGCAGTCTCAAAATTCTCACTGGTCATCCCTAACTCCGGAATGTCAGACACAGGAGACACTTCCTCATCATCCCCCACAAGGACACAAAAGGGAAACCCATCTGCCTCTGGGTGTGGTGATACATTATCAGGGCTCACTGATTCCCTATTCGCATCAGTAAACTCAGAACATTTCACTCCCAGATCCCAGAATAAACAAAAGTCCTGGCCTATAATTATACGGTGCGACAAGTCCCGAACGATGCCTACCTTATGGGACTCAGTACTGTGGGCAGTGTCAATGTCCACTCTTGCCATGGAGTAGTTGTCACGGGTGTGTCGCCACAAAGATCGTCACGATTACACAGCCTGACTTCTCGCAGCTGAGTTTTTGGTGCTTTGTGTTTTTCGGCAGTGAGGGAGTTAATTCTCTCTCTGTGTGCTAGATGAGGCCCAGCCTCGCCCAGCAGCAGTAAATGCTGCAGTAGTGGGACTCCTTCAAATACCTGCCAGTCTGTTAGGGAAGTTGTCGGTGAAAGCATTCCTTGCAGACAAACAGAGCGGCTCGTGGTATTTTGGAGTTTGGAGTGAAGTGTACTTGGTGTGGTTTTTTCCCTTCCTCGATTTATCATTTATCTCCTTACCCGTTGGTGTTCCCTCTGTTGTTGTGGTGTGAGTTTTTGTATGCAAGGTGGTTTTTGGTTTTCCCCTTGTACTGTCTCGTTCGTCTAGTACTGTGTGTTGGCTATATTATCCTGTCCCCTGTTGTTGTGATCGGGGTCCTTCTCAGGACTAGATTACTGAGGTTCAGGGATCCTCAGGAGGTAGGGGTTACGCTGGTGGCCTGGACCTCTGTACCTTTAACAGTACCTCCAGGTAGAGGGATTAGTCAGGGCCCCAGCTTAGGGTCAGCTTAGGCCCCTGACCTCCTGTACGCAGAGACAGCGTGACAGTAGTCCTTAGCATCGCTATGAATGCACCGCATGCTGACCTTTTTCCCTCGGAATCAGTTGAAGCGGAAGGGTGGCCCTAACAAGGGTCACAAGACTCCCGGAGTCTAGCAGTGCCGTTACCTCCCGCCTGTTCAACTTCACGGGACATGCTTGAGACCCCTCGCTGAGTGGACAGTTCACACTGCAGGCCAGATACGCGTAATTTAAACATCGGAGTCTCGTGCTGCAGACCATCTGCTCAGGGGTCAGGGGACAATGAGTGGCTATATGGCCTGGGCTGTGCCAACTCCAGCAGACAATATCACTGTTGGGTCCTTCGGCACCACCTTCCCCGCCCCTTTTGAACTTTGGTGCCCCACCCATTTTTGGGCCTCTACCCCTGTTGGGACCCCCAGTATGGAGTCAGCTACTTTCCCTTGGAGCCTTCCATCCCCTGGTATCTCTTTACCAGTCCGACCAGATCATCAGCATTCCGGGGATCACTCTGGGCAACCCAAGTCTGTTAGGGCCTCAGCAGAGAGTGCACAAACCGGTCCATCACCACCCGTTCTACCATCTGAGCAGGCGTAGAGGACTCTTACTGCAGCCACTTCTGGACCAGTTGCAACAGGTCAAACATTTGCTAGTGCGGTGGTTTGTCCCAGTGATACACCCAACGGTGAACCCGCTGTGCCTTGAGAGTCATTGTCACTCCCAAGCGTGCAAGAATTTCAGATTTTAGCTTGCCATACTCTTTGGCGTCCTGAAAAGCTAAGTCATAGTATGCCTTCTGGGGTTCTCCTGTCAAGTACGGTGCAAGTACCTCTGCCCACTGCTCTGGCGGGAGTTTCCCCCTCTCGGTGACCATTTCAAACACTGTCTGTCAGTAATGCCTCAACATCATCCCCGGGAGTCATTTTCTGCAAAGCCCGTCTTACCAACTTCCATACGTGGGCGTCATCAGCCAAACCTAGGGTGCATCTTCCCGAAGGCTCTAAATGGCTCCGCTCTGCAGATTTCGACCGATGCCTGCAGTCTAGCACCCATTGCAGGGATCGTACTCACTCCAGTGCTGCAGAAGGAAAAACAAGAGGCACGTGCCTTTCAAAAGTTAATGTGGGTTTATTAGCTTCATAAACCCAGAAGCACCAACAAAAAGTAAACAACCTTTAGAGCAGGCAGAACAACACATCAGTGTCCATATTGGGGCTCTACTCTGCCAGGCCTGTGGGCATATACAGTACAGACCAAAAGTTTGGACACACCTTCTCATTCAAAGATTTTTCTGTATTTTCATGACTATGAAAATTGTACATTCACACTGAAGGCACCAAAACTATGAATTAACACATGTGGAATTATATACTTAACAAAAAAGTGTGAAACAACTGAAAATATGTCTTATATTCTAGGTTCTTCAAAGTAACCACCTTTTGCTTTGATGACTACTTTGCACACTTTTGGCATTCTCTTGATGAGCTTCAAGAGGTAGTCACCGGAAATAGTCTTCCAACAGTCTTGATGGAGTTCCAAGAGATGCTTAGCACTTGTTGGCCCTTTTGCCTTCACTCTGCGGTCCAGCTCACCCCAAACCATCTCGATTGGGTTCAGGTCTGGTGACTGTGTAGGTCAGGTCATCTGGCGTAGCACCCCATCACTCTCCCTCTTGGTCAAATAGCCCTTACACAGCCTGGAGTTGTGTTTGGGATCATTGTCCTGTTGAAAAATAAATGATGGTCCAACTAAATGCAAACCGGATGGAATAGCATGCAAGATGCTGCGGTAGCCATGCTGGTTGAGTATGCCTTCAATTTTGAATAAATCCCCAACAGTGTCACCAGCAAAGCACCCCCAAACTATCACACCTCCTCCTTCATGCTTCACGGAGGGAACCAGGCATGTAGAGTCCATCCGTTCACCTTTTCTGCGTCGCACAAAGACACAGTGGTTGGAACCAAAGATCTCAAATTTGGACTCATCAGACAAAAGCACAGATTTCCACTGGTCTAATGTCCATTCCTTATGTTCTTTATCCCAAACAAGTCTCTTCTGCTTGTTGCCTGTCCTTAGCAGCTATTTTACCATGAAGGCCTGCTGCACAAAGTCTCCTCTTAACAGTTGTTGAAGAGATGTGTCTGCTGCTAGAACTCTGTGTGGCATTGACCTGGTCACTAATATGAGCAGCTGTTAACCTGTGATTTCTGAGGCTGGTGACTCGGATAAACTTATCCTCAGAAGCAGAGGTTACTCTTGGTCTTCCTTTCCTGGGGAGGTCTTCATGTGAGCCAGTTTCTTTATAGCACTTGATGGTTTTTGCAACTGCACTTGGGGACACTTTCAAAGTTTTCCCAATTTTTCGGACTGACTGACCTTCATTTCTTAAAGTAATGATGGCCACTCATTTTTCTTTACTTAGAATTTGTATTATGGCAAGAAAAAAGCAGCTAACAGTCTATTCAGTAGGACTATCAGCTGTGTATCCACCAGACTTCTGCACAACACAACTGATGGTCCCAACCCCATTTATAAGGCAAGAAATCATATTTATTAAACCTGACAGGGCACACCTGTGAAGTGAAAACCATTTCCGGTGATTACCTCTTGAAGCTCATCAAGAAAATGCCAAGAGTGTGCAAAGCAGTCATCAAAGCAAAAGGTAGCTACTTTGAAGTACCTAGAATATAAGACATATTTTCAGTTGTTTCACACTTTTTTGCTAAGTATATAATTCCACATTTGTTAATTCATAGTTTTGATGCCTTCAGTGTGAATGTACAGTTTTCATTGTCATGAAAATACAGAAAAATCTTTGAATGAGAAGGTGTGTCCAAACTTTTGGTCTGTACTGTAGGCTGCGGTAACGTCCAGCAAGCAGGCTCGTTCTGGAGCCACACACACAGGATACCTTCTCCCTCCCAACACAAAGACCATGTGCCAAACAACAGCCTCCATTATATTAGGCTGTAACCACACCCTCATGTGAAGTATGTGGGTAGTCAGACCCGCCCAGCTCTCATAGCTACCCGCAACCTGGACTGGGTGCACTAAACGACATCTTAGTCCTTACGTGCACTAAAGAAAATACTCTGGGTTACATCACAGAGAGTAGCCATCTCTGTGACACATACATCCCATAGATCATGCGGCCATTAGCCTCATTACAATATATATATATATATATATATATATATACTGTATATATGTGTAGTCTATGCTTATACAGTGGGTTCGGAAAGTATTCAGACCCCTTTAGATTTTTCACTCTTTGTTTCATTGCAGCCATCTGGTAAATGCAAGAAAGTTCATTTTTTTCTCATTAATGTACACTCTGAGCCACATCTTGACTGATAAAAACCAGTAATTAATGTCAAAATTTTTGCAAATTTATTAAAAAAGAAAAACTGAACTATCACATGGTCATAAGTATTCAGACCCTTTGCTCAGACACTCATATTTAAGTCACATGCTGTCCATTTCCTTGTGATCCTCCTTGAGATCATTCTACTCCTTCATTGGAGTCCAGCTGTGTTTAATTAAACTGATAGGACTTGATTTGCAAAGGCACACACCTGTCTATATAAGACCTCACAGCTTACAGTGCATGTCAGACAAAATGAGAATCATGAGGTCAAAGGAACTGACCGAGGAGCTCAGAGACAGAATTGTGGAAAAGCACACATCTGGCCAATGTTTCAAAAGAATTTCTGCAGTACTCAAGGTTCCTAAGAGCACAGTGTCCCCCATAATCTTTGGTACTTTCAGCTGCATCACATCTAATGTGTTGTACCTAATTATTTGTAATAAATGGCCAACTTGGGGTCTGTATGTGCGGGAGATCGGGCAAAAACTGAGTACAAGGATGTGAGTACAAGGATGAATTCTCATTGCCACGCAATAAGAGAAAAAAGAATGGATCTACCTGTGGCCAAACACTTTTGTATCCCTGGTGTTAGGGATCGAGTTCCCGCTTCTGCACAAGGGGAATCTCAAGCCATTCCTGCTGCACTCTCCCATACGTCTCCAGCCGCAGTTGACTCTGGTCAGCTTAGATGTCGGTCCCAGAGTCTCGCCTAGTCTAAAGTGTGCAGAGGATTACTGCTGCCTCTCCAGGCTCTGCTATTGTGGCCAGTACTGGTTAGCGGCGAGTGTTGTGAATATGCTGGAGGCGGCTTCTGAGCTGGGGCTCCCTCCAGGGGTTGATGAGGGTAATGAACTGATTACTGTATGGCCTTCAGCTGGCAGACTTATCTGTGCCTATCATCAAGCCCATCCTGATCAGCCTGGTTGCGCAGGTGAGGGTTCGGTGACCCCTCCTCAAGGCAGGGGGGTACTGTTGTGAATATGCTGGAGGCGGCTTTTGAGCTGGGGCTCCCTCCGGTGGTTGCTGAGGGTAATGAACTGATTACTGAATGGCCTTCAGCTGGCGCTGAATGGTAGGATATAAGTGGCCTGAGTTCCCAGCAGCCTTGCCGATTATCAATTGTTCCTTCTGGTCTTGCTTGAAGCACTGCTAGTTTCCTGCTCTCCTTCAGATAAGTGTTTGCTGTTTTTTTTCCTCTGTTTGATTTTCTCTGCTGGTTTGCTGCTTGCAGTGGACTGCAGCCTGTCCCTTTTGGGGGTCTGGTGCTGCAATTGTGCTACGTTTGTGTCTGCACTTTTGCTTTGCTCCTTTGTTACTTTTTATTTGCTGAATAGCGTTTTGTTACACCAGAGATCTGATTTAGGTGGATGAGATCGTGTGATCTCAGGTTTTTTGGCAATCAGAAGTGTTGGTATTTTTGTTAGGGTTTTGTTGGATTGCAGTCAGAATTCTTTCCTGCACTTTTCTGTCTAGACAGATTGGGCCCCAGCATTTGCTCATTCTATTTTCTATCTGTGTCTGTGCTTTCTTCTTGTCTAACCGCCATAACATGTTTGGGAGCTTCCTATTTTCTTTGGGGATCTGCTCCGGGGCAGATAGCTTTCATCTTTCTGCCTTTAGGTGTAGTTATCTCTCAGGCTGTGACGAGGCGTCTAGGATCACTGTAGGAACGCTCCATGGCTACTTCTAGTTGTGTGGTTAGTCCAGGTTACTGCAATCCAATAGGTTCCAGCCTCTCTGGTGTATTACCGCTTTTGCTATTTTTTTGCTATTTCTCCTCAGTTACCGAAACATAACAGTATAACCGGCCCAAAAACTGAAAATTGTATGGTATTCACAGAAGGGGAAAATAGTAATAAGGAAACTCTGTTGCATTTTTTTCCCCTTTTCTCTGGGTGCTGAGGAGGATTTTTTTTTTCTCTCAATGGAGTTTGCACAGTTGTCTGGCCGTGTGGATCAGCTTGCCATTGAGGTTTGGAGTATTGCTACCTATCTTGCTAGGTTGCCGGTTGTGGTACCTAGGATCCCAATACTAGATATGTTTTTGGGGGATCGGTCTAAATTTCTGAATTTCAAAAATAACTGTAAGTTTTTTTTGCCTTAAAGCCTAAGTCCTCAGGGAATGCGGCACAGCAGGTTCAAATTGTCATCTCTCTGCTGAGCGGCGATCCTCAGGATTGGGCTTTTTCCCTTACGCCTGGGGATCCTGTTTTGAATGATGTTGATGTATTTTTTCAGGCTCTGGGGTTATTGGACGATTAACCTAATGTCACTGATCAAGCTGAAAAGATCTTGTTGGCATTAAATCAGGGTCGTGAAGACGCTGAGTTGTACTGTCAGAAATTTCGAAAATGGGCAGTCCTGACCAAATGGAATGATGATGCTTTGGCAGCCCTTTTTCGAAAGGGTCTGTCAGAAAAAGTAAAGGACGTTATGGAGGGATTCCCTGTTCCCTCTGGTCTCAATGATTCTATGTCTTTGGCTATTCAAATTGACAGACGTTTGCGTGAGTGCAGAGGTAGGCGTGAGATAGTGTTGCCTTGTGAGCCAGCTCCTGAGCCCATGCAGTGTGATGGAGTGACTTCTGGGGTTCAGCGTCATGAGTTTCGTAAGCGCAATGGGTTATGTTTCTACTGTGGTGACACTTCCCATGCTATTTCTGTCTGCCCTAAGTGGGGAAGACGTTTTGCACGCTCAGTTGTCTTGGGTAGTGTTCAGACTAAATTTATGTTGACTGTTACCCTGATTTGCTCCCTGTCCACATTTTCTGATCAGGCTTTTGTTGATTCAGGAGCAGCTATTAACCTGATGGATTTTGACTTTGCTAAACGTTGTGGGTTTCCCATGATACCTCTGCGGAAGTCTATTCCCCTACTGGGCATTGATTCTACCCCTTTGGCAGAGAATAAACCCCAGTTTTCTACTCAGGTGATAATGAGGGTTGAACCAGATCATCAGGAGAGTTGTAAATTTCTGGTGCTGCATAATCTACATGACATTATTGTACTAGGTTTCCCTTGGTTACAGTCTCATAATCCTGTTTTGGATTGGAAATCTGTGTCTGTGACCAGTTGGGGCTGCCAATGTGTTAATATTGACTCTCCTGTTTTTTCTGCCTCTCCCCAGTCTCAGGATGTCCCTGACTTTTTGACAGATTTTTCTGATGTGTTTAGTGAAAGTAAATCTGCATCCTTGCCCCCTCACAGGAGCTATGATTGCGCTAATGAATAATGAATGGTGGTAAATTTCCTAAAGGTCGCCTTTTTAATTTATCTGTACCTAAACACGATGCTATGCGATCTTATATCAAGGAGTCATTGGAGAAGGGTCATATCAGACCATCCTCTTCACCCTTGGGCGCCGTTTTTTTCTTTGTGGCCAAAAAGGATGGTTCATTGAGGCTGTGTATTGATTATCGCCTCCTTAATAAGATCACGGTTAAATATCAATATCCGTTACCTTTGATTTCTGACCTATTTCCCAGAGTGAAAAGTGCTAGTTGGTTTACCAAGCTTGACCTTAGAGGGGCGTATAACCTTATTCGCATTAAGCACGGGGATGAATGGAAGACAGCGTTTAATACCCCAGAGGGGCATTTTGAGTACCTAGTGATGCCTTTTGGGCTTACTAATGCCCCTTCCATCTTCCAATCCTTTACGAATGATATTTTCAGGGATTTTGTGGATAAATTTCTGATTGTTTATATGGATGATATCTTGATTTTTTCCAATGACTGGGACTCTTATGTGAAACATGTTCGGACTGTGTTCCAGATTTTGAGAGAGAATTTTCTGTATGTGAAGGGATCAAAGTGAGTTTTTGGCGTACAGAAGATCTCATTTCTGTTATTCATTTTGTCTCCGTCTGTTATTGAAATGGACCCGGTCAAGGTTCAGGCCATCTGTGATTGGGTTCAACCTACTTCATTGAAGGCTCTTCAGAGATTTTTGGGTTTTGCCAATTTTTATCGTAAATTTATTGGTAATTTCTCTGGTATTGTTAAACCATTGACTGATTTGACCAAAAAGGGTTCCGATGTGGTGAATTGGCCTCCTGAGGCAGTTTCTGCGTTTCAGGAACTTAAGCAGAGATTCATTTCTGCTCCTGTTCTACGTCAGCCTGATGTTTCTCTGCTGTTTCAGGTGGAGGTTGATGCCTCTGAGATTGGGGCAGGTGCCGTTTTGTCCCAAAGGGATCCAGAGACCTCTAAGAGTAACCCTTGTGCCTTTTTCTCTCGAAAATTTTCTCCAACTGAACGTAATTATGACGTGGGTAATCGGGAGTTAATGGCCATGAAGTGGGCCTTTGAAGAGTGGAGACATTGGCTGGAAGGAGCCAAGCATCAGGTGGTGGTCCTCACGGACCATAAGAACCTGGTTTAACTCGAATCAGCCAAGCGACTTAATCCTAGACAGGCCAGGTGGGCCTTGTTTTTCACACGTTTTAATTTTGTGGTTTCTTTTCTTCCGGGCACTAAGAATGTCAAGGCGGATGCCCTCTCGAGGAGTTTCTTTGCAGATTCTCCTGAGTTATCTGATCCTGCTGTTATTTTGAATGAGGGTGTGGTTCTTTACGCCATTTCGCCCAATTTGAGACTGACTCTGGAAGGGTGTCAGGAGGATAAACCTGAGCGCTGCCCTGTTGGGAAGTTGTTTTTTCCACACCAGTGTAAAAAGAGTGTGATGTCTGAGATTCATTGTTCCGGGTTGGCTGGTCATCCTCGGATTTTTGGTACCAGAGACTTGGTGAATCGCTCCTTTTGTTGGCCTACTTTGTCTCGTGATGTCAGGGACTTTGTGCAGTCCTGTGGGACTTGCTCTCGTTCCAAGCCTTGCTCTCGTTCTAGTGGTTTGTTAATGCCATTACCTGTACCCAAGAGACTATGGACCCATATTTCTATGGATTTTATTTCTGACCTTCCTGTCTCTCAGAGGAAGACCGTTATCTGGGTAATCTGTGATAGGTTTTCCAAGATGATATATATTGTGCCATTACCTAAGTTGCCTTCCTCCTCCGAATTGGTGCCTTTGTTCTTTCAGCACGTGGTTTGGTTACATGGCATTCCGGAGAACATTGTGTCTGACAGAGGAGTCCAGTTTGTTTCCAGATTTTGGAGGACATTTTGTTCTAAACTTGGTGTTCAGTTGTCTTTCTCCTCTGCATTTCACCCTCAGACCAATGGACAAACCGAGAGAACAAACAAGACCTTGGAGACTTATTTGAGATGTTTTGTGTCTGCTGATCAAGATGACTGGGTCTCTTTTTTGCCTTTGGCTGAGTTTGCTCTTAATAATAGAGCTAGCTCTGCCACCTTGATGTCTCCATTTTTCTGCAATTCCGGGTTTCACCCTCGATTTTCTTCAGGACAGGCAGAGGCTCTGTCTGTCCGGGGGTTGACTTTATTGTGCAGCGTATGCAGCAGATTTGGGACCAGGTGGTGGAGAAGTTGTCTCTCTCTCAGGAGAAGGCCCAGCAGTTTGCCAACCGTCATAGGCCCGATGGTCCTCGTTTTAAAGTGGGGGACTTGGTTTGGTTGTCCTCGAGAAATATCCCTATGAAGGTTGCATCTCCAAAATTTAAGCCAAGGTTCATTGGACCTTATAAGATCATGGAAATTATTAATCCGGTTTCCTTCCGTTTGCTTCTTCCAGGGACATGTAAGATCCATAACGTGTTCCACAAGTCCTTATTGAAGAGGTTTGTCGAACCAGTGGTTCCTATGGCTGCACCTCCTGACCCTGTTTTGGTTGATGGCAATTTGGAGTATGTGGTTGAGAATATATTGGATTCTCGTTTTTCTAGACGGAAACTCCAGTATTTGGTTAAGTGGAGAGGTTATGGTCAGGAGTAGTGTTGAGCAATACGATACTGCAAATATTTTCGTCATATCGGATACCGGAATCGGATTTGTCACTGTCACTGTGAGTGTTCGTCGGTCGGGTCTGTCAGGAGTCAGCGGCACTTACCTGGCAGAAGATCTCCGGCGGTCACGTCCTGGACTGCTTGATGGCCGCCATTATCTTCTCCCTGGCGGTCACATGCAGTTTTTCGCGATAACTGCAGTGACTGCAGGGTAATCCAGGCCGTAAACCAGTCCGATGACGTTACCGCCGGGGAAGCAGGTAATCAGCTGTGCTGCGCCGGGATGTAGGTGAGAGTTCGGTGACCCCTCCTCAAGGGGGGGTACTGTTGTGAATATGCTGGAGGCGGCTTCTGAGCAGGGGCTCCCTCCGGTTGTTGCAGAGGGTAATGAACTGATTACTAAATGGCCTTCAACTGGCGCTGAATGTTAGGATATAAGTGGCCTGAGTTCCCAGCAGCCTTGCCGGTTATCAATTGTTCCTTCTGGTCTTGCTTGAAGCACTGCTAGTTTCCTGCTCTCCTTCAGATAAGTGTTTGCTGTTTTTTTTTCCTCTGTTGGATTTTCTCTGCTGGTTTGCTGCTTGCAGTGGACTGCAGCCTGTCCCCTTTTGGGGGTCTGGCGCTGCAATTGTGCTCCGTTTGTGTCTGCAATTGTGCTCCGTTTGTGTCTGCACTTTTGCTTTGCTCCTTTGTTACTTTTTATTTGCTGAATAGCATTTTGTTACACCAGAGATCTGATTTAGGTGGATGAGATCATGTGATCTCAGGTTTTTGGCAATCAGAAGTGTTTGAAATTTTGTTAGGGTTTTGTTGGATTGCAGTCAGAATTCTTTCCTGTCTTTTCTGTGCTTTCTTCTTGTCTAACCACCATTACATGTTTGGGGGCTTCCTATTTTCTTTGTGGATCTGCTCCAGGGCAGATAGCTTTCATCTTTCTGCCTTTAGGTGTAGTTATCTCTCAGGCTGTGACGAGGCGTCTTGCATAAACGTAGGAACGCTCCACGGCTACTTCTAGTTGTGTGGTTAGTTCAGGTTACTGCAATTCAATAGGTTCCAGCCTCTCTGGTGTATTACCGCTTTTGCTATTTTTTTGCTGTTTCTCCTCAGTTACCGAAACATAACAGGCGAGCAGACGTCTTTAGGACAAAGTCCTTGTTTTCCCCTTCTGAGCATGCCCAGGGTAAGATCTCTCATCAGAGATCAGGGGTCACAAGCACAGGTTCTGCAGTAGCTCCTATTGGTCCGCCAGGAAGGTCCTAAAACTAATGGTGTTCTGGAACAGTTTCCTATTGGTCCTTATCTGGCAGGCCCTGTAGTTGCTACTATAAAAGGGTGGCATGGTCGTGCCGCCATGCGCTAGTATCAATTACATTATGTGCTTTGAACCAGTGTGATCTTGCACGCATGTGTTAGGGTTGGAGTGATGCATGTAGAGGCAGATGTGTCAGGAGTTGCGTTCAGGTTACCACTACTGAGTTACCCGCAGATCTTACCCCACTTCCCAAGTGCTATTGGTCATATGCTGACGTGTTCTCCAAGAAGGCTGCGGAAACTCTTCTGCCTCATCGCCCCTATGACTGTCCTATCGACCTCTTGCCTGGAGCAGAACCTCCTCGGGGAAGGGTCTATCCCCTCTCTCTTCGTGAGACAGAGGTTATGTCGCAATATATTCAGGAGAACCTGGCAAGAGGGTTCATTAGGAAGTCGGTGTCACTGGCCGGGGCGGATTCTTCTTCGTGCAGAAGAAGAAGGGAGAATTACGTCCATGCATTGATTACAGGGGTCCTAACGCCATCACCGTTAAGAACAAGTATCCGTTGCCCCTGATTTCTGAGCTCTTTAATAGGCTCCGGGGAGCTACAGTATTTACTAAACTAGATCTGCGCGGTACTTATAACCTGATTCGCATCCATGAGGGGGACGAATGGAAGACGGCTTTTAATACCAGGGATGGGCATTACGAGTATCTGGTGATGCCCTTTGGGCTCTGTAATGCCCCAGCCGTTTTCCAAGACTTTGTCAATAACATCTTCCGGGATATGCTCTCCACCTCGGTCGTAGTCTATCTGGATGATATACTAATCTTCTCTCCAGATATTGACTCCCACCGGAAAGATGTCTGCAGAGTCTTCGACCTCTTACGGGCAAATTCCCTTTATGCTAAGTTAGAGAAATGTATGTTTGAGCTGGAGTCTTTGCCTTTCCTTGGCTATATCATCTCAACCCAGGGATTGGCTATGGATCCTGCCAAACTACAGGCTTTGATGGACTGGCAAGAACCCCACTCTCTTAAAGCTGTGCAGCGCTTTATGGGGTTCATTAACTACTATCGCTAGTTCATTCCCCATTTCTCTACCTTGGTAGCTCCCTTGGTAGCCCTCACCAAGAAGGGAGCAAATCCCAAATTGTTGTCGGAAGAGGTCTCCAAAGCTTTCACTTCTATTAAGTCTCATTTTGCTAGCTCTCCCATCCTACATCGCCCCGATGTGGATAAGCCATTTTTATTAGAGGTGGATGCCTCATCCGTTGGTGCTGAAGCAGTCCTCTTCCAAAAGGATGCTCGAGGTCAGAAGCATCCTTGCTTCTTCTCTAAGACCTTCACATCAGCGGAGAGGAATTATTCCATCGGGGATAGGGAGTTGCTAGCAATGAAGTTGGCCTTCTCTGAGTGGAGACATCTATTGGAGGGGGCCCGCTTTCCCTTCCAAGTCTTCACCGACCAAAAGAATTTGGTGTATCTTCAGACAGCCCAGCGGCTTAATTCTCACCAGGCCAGATGATCCTTGTTCTTCTCCCGGTTTCATTTCACCCTACATTTTCTCTCGGGAGAGAAGAACATCCGTGCCGACGCTCTCTCTCGCTCTGTGGTGTCCTCTGAGGAGGAAGAGGAGGAGCCTCGTCTTATTGTCACCACAGAGAACCTGAGAACTGTGGCTCCGGTTTCGCTAGAGTCTGTGCCTCCGGGCAAGACTTTTGTGCCTACCAATTTGCGACCGGAGGTACTCTCTTGGGCACACTCGTCCAGGGTGAGTGGACACTTTGGGGCAAAGAGGACATCTGAGTTGCTGGCGAGGACATACTGGTGGCCGCATATGATCCGTGACGTTGGGGGCTATGTTTGGACATGTGTCTCCTGCGCCAAGAATAAGTCTCCTCGACAATGGCCAGCTGGGTTACTTTACCCTTTGCCGGTGGCAGACAGGCCCTGGGAGATGGTCAGGATGGACTTTGTAGTGGGCTTACCCAAGTCTCGGGGCTGCACCATCATTTGGGTAATCACCGATCATTTTTCCAAAATGGTGCACCTGGTGCCGCTAACACGGTTACCTTCTGCACTGGCCCTGGCAGCGTTGTTTATTAGGCACATCTTCCGTCTACACGGCATGCCGGACAAACTTGTCAGTGACCGTGGGCCTCAATTTGCGTCTCGGTTCTGGAGCGAGATTTGTCGTCTACTCAGTATTGAGTTAAATCTCTCTTCAGCATACCATCCCGAGACGAATGGGTTAGTAGAGAGGGCCAACCAGACCTTGGTCACCTATCTACGACATTTTGTCTCAGCCAGGCAGGATGACTGGGCATCCTTGCTACCGTGGGCTGAGTTTGCACTGAACCATGCTGTGGCTGACTCCACCGGACAGACTCCATTCCTCCTAGACTACGGTCAGCATCCGCGGGTTCCGGTGCCCATGCCCGTGTCTTCTGCCGACTCCAGGGTGGCAGACTGGGCTGTGGAGACACGGGACATTTGGGACCATATCCAGGATGCCATTCAGGCATCCAAGGAGAGGATGAGGTCCTCCGGCGACGCGCATCGGCGCCCCGCTCCGACATTTGCTCATGGGGACTTGGTGTGGCTCTCCGCCCATAACATCAGGCTGTGAGTTGAGTCCATTAAGTTGGCACCCCACTACCTGGGTCCTTTCAAAGTCCTCGAGCAGGTTAACCCTGTGGTATACCTTTTTGCTCTTCCACCACCCCTGGGTATCTCCGACACCTTTCACGTATCCCTCCTGAAACCCGTGCTCATGTCCAGGTTTTCTGAGTCATCTGCCGGGACATCGGGTTCGTCTATGGACGACCATGAGGTGAGCGCCATTGTAGGGTGTAAGGTGGTACGGGGCAAAAGATTTTATTTGGTGGATTGGAGGGGTTATGGGCCTGAGGATAGGTCCTGGGAGCCTGTCGAGCACCTTCACGCTCTGCAGCTCATCGCTGCCTTTGAATGCAGCGAGGCCCAAAGAAGGGGGGCCCTAGGAAGGGGGTAATGTTAGGTATCGAGTTCCCGCTTCTGCACAAGGGGAATCTCGAGCCATTCCTGCTGCGGTCTCCCATCTGTCTCCGGCCGCATTGGACTCTGCTCAGCTTATACATCGGGCCCAGCGTCTCGTCCAGTCTAACAGTGAGCAGAGGATTACTGCTGCCTCTCCAGGTTCTGCTATTGTGGCCAGTACTGGTTAGCGGCGAGCAGACGTCTTTAGGACAAAGTCCTTGTTTTCCCCTTCTGAGCATGCCCAGGGTGAGATCTCTCATTGGTGATCAGGGGTCACATGCTCAGGTACTGCAGCAGCTCCTATTGGTCCGCCAGGAAGGTTCTGAAACTACTGGTGTTCTGGAACAGTTTCCTATTGGTCCTTATCTGGCAGGCCCTGTAGTTGCTACTATAAAAGGGTGGCATGATTGTGCCGCCATGCGCTAGTATCAATTACATTATGTGCTTTGCGCCAGTGTGATCTTGCATGCATGTGTTAGGGCTCGGCTGAAATAAGCCCCTAGAATACCGGCACCTCCGGTGAGGAGATTGTATGCACGTGTTTAGGGCTTGGCTGAAATAAGCCCCTAGAATACCGGCTTCTCCGGTGAGGAGATTGTCTGATTGCGTTGCTGATTGCGTTACTACGGACTGCTGTCCGCACAGCAGTTGTCTGTGCATTCCTGTGTAGTTAACAGGACACAGTCCATATCTCAGCGTCTCTACCATAGCGACACTGTGGTGTAACAGAGTTGCTTATACCGCCATATAGTGCCACAGTGTCTGTGGTTGCGACTCTGTGAAGTAACAGAGTTCGCCGTACCGCCATTCTACTAGCAGCAGGCTCTGCCTGCACGGTGGACCCCGGGCTGCGAACGCACTTATTATTTATATTTATTTTGTGCGCTCCGCCAGCCTTAACACCCAGTCATAGCATGATGGACATGAAATTACTTGTATTAAAAGCTAACTTTAAGTCTCAGAGAGACAGAAAGGTCTGGAAATATAAACTCATGACAACCTTTGACACACTCAGTGCAGGAATGAATGTGTCACATGGATTTATGTCTTTACATCAATTAAGGAATTTGCTCTTCTGCGGGCATCACACAACACAATACCAGACCCCAATCAGAGGGTAATAAAACTTTCACACTCCTTATCTATGAACTGTTCCAATATTTATGTTCATCTCTATCTCCTAAAATGACAGTTCTGCTTCACGTCACTTGTCTTATCTATTGCATTATTTCTGTGCTGTGTTGTGTATAAATATGTGATTCTTCAGATTTTGTATTAGTCAATGCCTGATGAAGAGACCTGAGTAGTCTGGAAAGCTTGCAATTTGTTACCATCTTTTCAGTTAGCCATTAAAAGGTATCAACCACTGAGGACTCTCAATTCTAAATATTTTTCTATCTACTGGCTAACACGGTACAAAGATACACATCTTTCCTGTGTCAGTGTACAAGTCTTGACTGCCATCAGATCCCAAGCAACAAGTATTTTATTACACCCACAGAAGAAAGGGGTATGGCTTTAGATTACCTAAGAAAGAAAGTATTTTTATTGGGAATAACAAGGTCGTAAATTATGATTCTGCAGACAACTTTCAAACTGTCTCTATCCAGTTTACTATGCCCTCTTTAACAAAGAAAACTTAACACTAGTGTTGAGCGATATTGCTCGATATCTAAAAATATCGTATCGAAATTGTATCGCCGATAGCACTAAATATCGTCGATATCCGATTTCGATAACGGAAGTCCCATGTAAGTCTATGGGAACAAAATATCGCAACAAAAAAACCCCTTTCTTTCGTTGTAAACACAAAATATACACACATAGAATACATATATATATATATATATATATACATGTCATTGTGACATATATATACATATATTTATAGTTTATACACTTCTACATAGTAAAATCGACTCTAATTCAATTGCCGGGTAAAGACGTGACATACCCCATAGAAGTCGACGGGCTCGGTGCCGAGTACCCCGAAAACCTCTGGCTCTGTGCGACTCAACTTGGGCGTCACGAACAGGATTCTGTAGCTCGCTATAAGCGAGTCCTGTGTGCCTGAATTGCACTGGTTTTGTGCTTGAGAATTGCTAAAATCATCAGAGAATGTATTTGCCATTTTTCCGCCATATCTGCGTCACGACGAGGCACTGGTGAAGAAGAAGGGCGTGCTCTTCGTGGGTGTCACTCACTCAGTGGCGTGAAAACGATGGCCGCCCACTGTAAATGGTACTGCAATGTAACATCGTGCCCCACAGCTCTGGAGTTCCGCCTCCTCATCCTCCTCAGTGTGCGGAAACTAACACGAAGGTCCCGCCTCCCTACAAAAGAGGGGCCCTCTCCAGATATGACACATGTGACTTGGCAGAGATGGCTAATGGACACGACGAGCAGAAGTGGGAAGGGATGGAGTAGTCAGAGCTCTCCCCCCATGGAAGCGACCCGATCGCCACAGAATCACCGTTGGGCACCCGGCCTGTAAACCCTCCTACGCTGCAAGAAGCGGCGGATACCCTAAGAGGCCTGGCCCGGCACCGGGAGGAGGTCGCCAGGATGGAAGCCAGCTGGCGTGCCCTAAAAATAAACTTGGAGCGGCGCCAATCCCTCTTACCTGAAGTGTCTGTACCGGAAGGTGAGGCACCCGTTCTAGTAGAGGAGTCCTTGCAATGTGATCCGGTTGACGTTGTCGCAGTGGAGGCACCCGTTCCTGCAAAAACCGCAGCACCACCAGCAGCACCCCAGATCCCGCTGTCTGCCCCCGTCGCTGAGACAGAAGAAGCGACACCCGTCCTCATGGAGGAGGCCGCGCAGGCACCAGAGCACTACCTGCCTGTACCGGAGCCCCGACTGTCATCTGATTTAGAGCCGTCTGCTTCCTCCGCAGGGGAGCGCCGCCAGGACTGGGGGGCGACAGGAGAGCTGCCGCAAACCGGATACTGTAAGCTGCAGTGGAGTGGTGGAGACATGGAGCAACTGGTGGAGGAGAATTACAACCGGCGTCAGGAGGAAGAGTGGAGACGTTGGGAGCGGAAGCAGAGCGACAAAGGGAGCAGCGAGAAACCCTAAAACTTCGCCAACGTCACCTGGAGAAGGACCGGGCAGATAAGGACCGGATGAGAAAGGATAAAGGAACCCTGAGTGAGCCGCGGCGTAAGGGTGCAGTACGGAGCTTTAAATTGAAAGGTGGTTGGGGCTTCATCAAGGAGCCTGGACTTTATTTAGAAGTCTTTGTGACCCGGCGGGATGTGGAGGCTCACCTCCCAGAAGGACACCCGGGGAGGGACCTGTTGCCAGGAGACTTGGTGACTTACACCCGACACTGGGGTTACAATGGGTGGTACGCCCTAAATGTTACCAGGTGCGACCCCTACTCCCCAGTGTGTCAGGAACCTGTGAGACCCTCGAAGCCTTCAGCCTCCCACATCCAGGCCTCTGCAAAAGTGCCCACCCCACGCCGTAAATCTCCCCAGCCTCCCTCAGTGGTCTCCTCAGCAGCCCCAGCTATGGACATGATAAGTATAGCTGGCCCGTACCCGGCGCCTGTTAGGCACCCTGGGGTTCGTACAGTCCGGGACATAGGGCTCCAGACCCGGAGGGAGATGAAAGAGGTGGCCACACAGACCCAGATAGCGGGTCACGACGTCACTGTACAGGCCACACGACGTCGTCAGGTCCTGGTGGTCCTTGGTGCCTCGGATGTTTGGCAATCTCAAGAAGAGTACCAGGTGGTACCTGGAAGAGGCCAGCCAAAGAAGTCTAAATAACCCGGACAGAGTCCCTGTATGTAAATAGTTAACTTGTTTATGTACCCGGACGGGTGAATGTTCCTAAAAAAGTTTTTTATTTTAATAAAAAAAAAAAAACACAGTTTTCATTTCTTTTATTACTGTCTCATCCTGCGACGCCATCGATCTCCTGTAAAAAAATGAAAAAAAAAAAAAAGTATACCACCTGACCAACGCAGTCCATAGTAACGAGTGTCCCACGACGATCCAGCTCTGCTACATCAGAATGACAGGCAGAGCCTGTCATCCCGGCGCAGCACAGCTGATTACCTGCTTCCCCGGCGGTGACGTCATCGGACTGACTGCTTTACGTCCGGGATTACCCTGCAGTCACTGCAGTTATCGCGAAAAACTGCATGTGACCGCCAGGGAGAAGATAATGGCGGCCATCAAGCAGTCCAGGACGTGACCGCCGGAGATCTTCTGCCAGGTAAGTGCCGCTGACTCCTGACAGACCCGACCGACGGACACTCACAGTGACAGTGACAAATCCGATTCCGGTATTCGATAAGACGAAAATATCGAAACGAATTATCGAAAGGCCGATAGAGCTAATATCGGCCGATAGCCGATATTTGCATTATCGTATCGCTCAACACTACTTAACACCTCTTTATCAGAGACAACTCCCTATGTTATTGCTTTTATGAATAACACTTCTAAAGCTAATTTAAACATATTAAATTATTAACTATATAAAAATAGTTTGAATTATAATCAGCGCGAAGTATAAATATTTACCATAACAATATATATCGAAATAAAAGTGCTAAATATTAAAATGCAAGAAAAAAACAGCAAAAAAAACAAATAAGATCATTATTTTTTATCCCATGTTTTAAAATGAGCATCACAAACCAGTAAATAATATAGACATATATGGTGTGAGGTTGCACTTCAGGGGCTGAGAGCAGATGGGGATGTTGACCAGTGCAAGGGGTAACATTTGTCATTCCAAATGTAATTTTTTTATTTTGTTTTTAACTTTACATTGCTTTGTTTTTAACCCCTCTCTGCCATCGGACGTACTATCCCATCCATGAAACCCGTGCCAATCTGCCCATGGACATGATAGCACCTGATCGTGGCCGGGTGTCAGGACCGCGCTGTTCTGAAGGCCTCTTCCCTGGATCCAAGATGGCCGACGAGTCCTGCAGGAAGCCTGCAGCACTGCCCGTGAGATCGCTGGTCTCACAGAGTGCTGTGTACTCTGTGAGACCAGCAATCTGACCTTATACAGTAATGTCCCACCCTGGGACAAAGTAAAAAAAGTTAAAAAAAATAAAAATAAACGTGTAAAAAAATTCCAAAATAAAAGGAAAAAAAAATATTCCCCAATAAATTCATTTCTTCCTGCAAATAAAGAAAAAACAAAACCATAAAAGTACACATATTTGGTATCGCCGCGTCCGTAACAACCCCCCTATAAAGCTGTCCCACTAGTGAACCCCTTAAAAAAAAAAACAAAGCAAAAAATCAATGCTTTATCATCATACCGCCGAACAAAAAGTGGAATAACACGCGATCAAAAAGAACGATATAAATAAACATGGTACCGCTGAAAACGTCATCTTGTCCCGCAAACAAAGAGCTGCCATACAGCATCATCAGCGAAATAATAAAATAGTTATAGCTCGCAGAATAAAGCGATGCAAAAATAATTATTTTTTATATAAAATTGTTTTTATTCTATAACAGCACCAAAACATAAAAAAATTATATAAATGAGTTATCACCGTAATCGTACTGACCCGAAGAATAAAACTGCTTTATCAATTTTCCCACACGCGGAACAGTGTAAACGCCCCCCCCCAAAATAAATTTATGAATTGCTGATTTTTGTTCATTCTAACCTCCCAAAAATCGAAATAAAAAGCAATCAAAAAATGTCACGTGCCCAAAAAATAAGACCTCACATGACTCTGTGGGCCAAAATATGCAAAAATTATAGCTCTCAAAATGTGGTGATGCAAAAAACTATTTTTTGCAATAAAAAGCATCTTTTAGCGTGACAGCTGCCAATCATAAAAACTTGCTATAAATAGTAAATCAAACCCCCTTTATCACCCCCTTAGTTAGGGAAAAATAATAAAATTAAAAAAAAATATTTATTTCCATTTTCCCATTAGGGTTAGAGTTAGGGTTAGGGTTGCCGCTAAAGTTAGGGTTAGGGTTGAGGCTAAAGTTAGGATTATGGTTAGGGTTGGGATTAGGGTTAGGCATGTGTTAGGGTTAGGTTTGTGGTTAGGGTTATAATTAGGGTTGGGACTAGGGTTAGGGGTGTGTTGGGGTTAGGGTTGGAGTTAGAATTGGGGGATTTCCGCTGTTTAGGCACATCAGGGGCTCTCCAAATGTGACATGGCGTCTGATCTCAATTCCAGCCAATTCTGCGTTGAAAAAGTCAAACGGTGCTCCTTCACTTCTAAGCTCTGCCATGCGCCCAAACAGTAGTTTACCCCCACATATGGGGTATCAGCGTACTCAGGACAAATTGCACAATTTCTCTTGGGGTCCAATTTCTTCTGTTACCCTTGGAAAATAAAAAATTGGGGGCGAAAATATAATTTTTGTAAAAAAAAAATGATTTTTTTGTTTTTTTTTCGGCTGTACGTTATAAACTTCTGTGAAGCACTTGGGGCTTCATAGTGCTCACCACACATCATCATAGGGTCTATTTTCCAAAATGGTGTCACTTTTGGGGGGTTTCCACTGTTTAGGCACATCAGGGGCTCGCCAAATGCGACATGATGCCCGCAGACCATTCCATCAAAGTCTACAATCCAAAACGTCACTACTTCCCTTCCGAGCCCCGACGTTTGCTCATACAGTAGTTTTCTCCCACATATTGGGTATCACCGTACTCAGGACAAATTGTGAAAATAAAATATTGGAGACGAAAAAATCATTTTTGTAAAAAACAGAAAAGATTTTTTATTTTTAACGGCTGTACGTTATAAACTTCTGTGAAGCACTTCGGGTTTCAAAGTGCTCACCACACATCTAGATAAGTTCCTTGTGGGGTCTATTTTCCAAAATGGGGTCACTTGGTTGGAAAAAGTCAAATGGTGCTCCTTCCATTTCGAGCTCTGCCGTGCGCCCAAACAGTGGTTCACCCCACATATGGGGTATCAGCGTACTCAGGACAAATTGGACAACAACTTTTGTGGTCCAATTTCTTCTGTTACCCTTTGGAAAATAAAAAATTGGTGACTAATAGATAATTTTTTCTTGAAAGAAAGAGGATTTTTAATTTTCATGCCCAGGCATTATAAACTTGCGTGAAGCACTTGGGGGTTCAAAGTGCTCACCACAGATCTAGATAAGTTCATTAGGGGTCTATTTTCCAAAATGGGGTCACTTGTTGGGGTTTCCACTGTTTAGGCTCATCTGGGGCTCTCCAAATGCAACATGACGTCCGCAGACCATTCCATCAAAGTCTGCAATCCAAAACGTCTGTAATGTATGTAGTACAGTTCATATAGCGTCTTGTGCTTGGGTGCGATGAAAACACAGGAGTCACAGGTTTGATATAGAAAAGTCCTGTATTACTTCATACAAGTTGGCAGAAATAGTCACACAGTTTGCAGACACAGAAACAGGAGACACAGCAGGCCAGAGTAATCCAAGCTCAGCAATCACTCTCCAATACAGATTCAGGATCTTCTTCTCTGTTACCGTAAGTCCATGCAAACGTGGGTCTTTCAAAGAGCAGGGTTCAGAGTCCACAAGTGCTTCAGAGTTCCTCAGTAGGAATAGCTGGAGTACAAGGTCCAAGGCTTACAGGAGTCAAGTCACAGGTTCACTGCAGGCTAGATTCTGAAGCACTGATTGCTCAGCTGTGGCTGCTTAAGAAGCAAAGGAGAGAATCAGGGCGGGAACATGCAAGCTGGAAACTCCATTTTGACTGAGGGCAAGATAGCTGCAGCAAGACAGAAAGTAAAATGGCTGACGAACAAACTGAGTTTCAGGAATATATACATAGAACCTTACATCACTCCCCCCTTAAGGACAACCTCCGGATGACCTCAGACCAGGCTTGTGTGGGTACCTCTGATGAAACTGACGGAGCAAGCGAGGAGCATTAACGTTATTGACCGGTTCTCATGAGTTGTCCTCCACTGGGTAACCCTGCCATTTAATCAGATATTGTAACTGATTTCTATACAACCTGGAATCTAAAATCCTTTCCACCACAAATTCTTCCTGACCATCGACTAGCACTGGGTCAGGGCAAGGAGAGGAACGTCCAGGAAACGTATTGGGTGTCGCAGCCTTTAGTAGGGATACATGAAAGACAGGGTGGATTCTCATAGTTCTGGGCAGTTGAAGACGACAAGCAACGGCACTTATAATTTTACTGATTTTATAGGGTCCAATGTACTTATGTCCCAACTTAGACGATGGAATCCTTAACTTAAGATTTCTGGTTGACAGCCAGACCAAGTCTCTTACCTTGAAAGCTGGTGCAGGTTTACGAAATTTATCTGCTGCTTTCTTGTACCTTTCTTGAGCCGATTCCAGATTTTCCTTTAGAAGATCCATATTCTTCTGTAAAGACGTGATTCTTTCAGCCACTGCTGGTAAAGGCGTTTCTATGGGAAATTGTGGTAGAATGTTAGGATGATAACCTAGATTAGAGTAAAAAAGGAGACTGTTTAGTGGAGGCACTCTGAGAGTTGTTATACGAGAACTCAGCTAATGGAAGTAGATCCACCCAATCATCCTGTAGGTGGCAGATAAAGCAGCGGAGATACTGCTCCAGGGTTTGATTGGTTCGTTCGGTCTGTCCATTAGTCTGGGGATGAAAAGCAGAAGAAAGGTTTACTTTAATGTCCAATGCTGCACAGAAATTTTGCCAAAACCTAGAAGTGAATTGCACCCCTCGATCCGAAATAACCTCATCCGGTACTCCATGTAAGCGAAACACATCTTTAATCATCAAATCTGATGTCTGTTTTGCAGTGGGTAAGCCGACACAAGGGATAAAATGAGCTGCCTTTGTTAGACTGTCAACCACCACTAGAATGGTGTTCTTCCCCTGAGAGGTTGATAACTCCACAATGAAGTCCATAGAAATGGATCCCCACGGGCGGGACGGGTGGGAAGAGGCTGTAACAGACCAGTTGGTGAGGAGCGAGGTGTTTTGCATCTTGCACAGACCTCACATGAAGTGACATAATTCAAAACATCCTTCCTGCAAGTGGGCCACCAAAAGAAACGAGAAAGAAATTCCTGTGTCTTTAGAATTCCTCTATGCCCAGCTATCTTGGAATCGTGAATGAGTTGCAATACTCTTAATCTGACTGTTTCAGGAATATACAGACGTTGTCCCTGAATCCACACACCATTCTTAAAGACAAGACTTACGTCCCTTGGGGGTTGTGCCAAAAAGGAATCCGCATGGTATGCTTCCTTGATGTCCTTAAGTAGGTCTTGATTATGAATTACTCCTAGGAATCTAGAGTCAGGAAGAATAGTCTTAGGAGGAGTAATTGGACGTGTCTCTGCTGAGTAAATCCTAGAGAGTGCATCAGCCTTTCCATTGCGCGATCCTGGTCTATAAGAGATGATAAAATTAAATTGGTTTAAGAAAAGATTCCAGCGAGCCTGGCGAGGAGTCAGGCACTTAGCCGACCTGATAAACTCAAGGTTACGATGGTCTGTCAGGACGACTATTTGCTGTGCAGCACCCTGAAGAAGGTGTCTCCATTCTTTGAAGGCGGCAATAATGGCCAACAACTCTCTATTGCCCACATCGTAGTTCCTCTCAGCCGAAGACAACTGCTGGGAAAAGAAGGCACAGGGATGCAAGACATTCTTCTCACCTGTTCTCTGAGAGAGTATAGCTCCAACGGCACAGTCTGAAGCATCCACCTCTATTATGAAGGCAAGCTCGGGGTTGGGATGTACTAGGATAGGTGCAGTGGTAAATTTATCTTTTAGACAGGAAAATGCTTCCTGGGCTTGGGGAGTCCAGGAAAACCTAGACTCTTTCCGGGTAAGTTGAGTGATAGGTGACACTACCTCAGAGAAATTTCTAATGAAACGTCTATAGAAGTTGGCAAACCCGATGAAGCGCTGTACCTCCTTCACATTTCTAGGACTTGGCCAATCCTTGATGGCTTGGGTTTTGCTTCCATCCATACTAATTCCTTGTGTAGACAGTACATACCCCAGAAATTGAATTTCGGTCCTATGGAATTCACACTTTTCAAGTTTGATGTAAAGATGATTTTGTCTTAGACGTTCCAAGACCATTCTCACATGTCCATGATGTTCCTCTGTGGAGTTAGAAAAAATTAGAATATCATCCAAATAAATTACCACGAATGTATCTAGGAGATCCCTGAAGATGTCATTCACCAAGTGTTGGAAAGTGGCTGGGGCGGTACTCAGACCAAAAGGCATAACTAGATATTCAAAGTGTCCATAGCGTGACCTGAATGCAGTCTTCCATTCATCCCCAGGTCTAATACGGACTAAGTTATAGGCCCCACGAAGATCTAGTTTAGAAAAAATTTTGGCATGTCGCACTCTCTCCAATAACTCAGGGATTAAAGGCAATGGATAACGGTTTCTAATAGTAACCTTATTGAGTTCCCTATAGTCTACGCATGGTCTCAGAGATCCATCTTTCTTCTTTACAAAGAAGATGGGTGCACCTGCAGGAGATGAAGAGGGGCGTATGAAGCCCTTGGCTAGATTTTCATCTATGTAATCCTTTAAAGCCTTTAGCTCGGGCCCCGCCAGGGGTAGATCTTACCAAAAGGTATCTCTGCTCCAGGCAATAATTCAATTGGACAATCATATGGACGGTGAGGAGGAAGCTGGTCAGCGTTCTTCTTGTCACATAAATCCACATAGTCCTGGTATACAGCTGGTAGTTCAGGGACTGACATGATTCCTTTAGGAACAGAGCAAGCTGAAACTTTTGGACTCATCTGTTTCTCTGGAAAGTGTAATTCCTTGGTCTCCCAGTTAATGGTAGGATTCTGAGCCTGCAGCCAAGGTAGCCCTAGAATAATGGGAAAGTGGGGAGAAGAGATAAGCATAAAGGACAGTTTCTCTTGATGATCTTTACCCATAAGAACCCTCAAAGGCTCTGTTTCCTGATCCACTGGTCCAGAGGTCAGCAGGGAGCCATCCACAGTTTCCATCTGTACTGGAGTAGCCTTCTTCACTGAACGTATTCCCTGTTTCAGAGCAAAGGAGACATCCATAAAATTTCCACTTGCCCCTGAGTCGATCATAGCAGAGCTAGACACCCAAGCTGAGTCAACCCAGAGTTTGATGGAAAGAAAGCAATGAGAATTGTTTTTCTTACAACTCAGCTGGGACACCGCTGAGGAAACTTGAAAAATGGCAGCGTTTACACAGTCAACGTCCTCACAGGTAACGGAGTTTAAGTCCGAGAAATCAAGATCTGTTGCTGCAGATCTCTCTGGAGCCTGAGGCTCGGACCTGACAGATCCCCTCTCGCAACACTCACAATGAATGAGTGCTGCAGTAGTCTTACGAGAACGGCTGGGGCAGTTTATAATGAAGTGCCCTGACTTACCACAATAGAAACATAGATTCTCCTTAAAACGATGTTCCTTGCGTGCATCACTAACCCGTCGTTGTAAAGAGTCTACCTGCATGGGTTCAGGTTCAGGTTCCCGTGTAATCCTACTCAAAGGTTCCTTAGCTGGAGAGGAAGGTAGGAAAAGGTTAGTACGATTGCTTTCGAACCATCTCTCTTGCCTGCGTTCAGTCAGACGAGTATCAATACGAATGCAGTAGTTAATAAAGTCACCTAACGCAGTGGGAGGGTCGGCACGAGCAAGTTCATCCTTAATCAGTGGAGATAACCCCTTTCGAAAAATAGATTTTTTGGCGGAACTGTCCCAGGTGGTATCAAGGGCCCATCTCCTGAAATCCAAGGCATATTCAGCTACCGAGTGCTTACCTTGGCACAAAGCTAACATGGCTGCTTCAGCTGTTGCACCTCGATTGGGGTCATCAAACACCTGCCCCATGGCTGAAATAAAATCATCAAGGTGATTTAAACAATCATCCTCAGTCTCAATCAGAGGGTTTGCCCACATTAAAGCCTTGTTGGTAAGCAACATAATTATAGTAAGCACCTTAGATCGTTCAGTGGGAAATTGTGAAGCATGTGCAGAAAAAAAAAGATTGCATTGATTAATAAATCCCCTGAATTTCTCACGTTCACCGCCAAAACGAAAAGGGGGCAACTTGGGAATCCCAGCACTCGGGGCTACGGCAGGAGCCTGGACTCGCCCCTCTAGAACCTCAATCCTGGCTCGCAAATCCTGGGTAGTCTGTCCAACCACTTGCAAATTGTGATTATTGAGGTCCTGTAGATTTGTAAAACGGGTCTTTATATTCTGCAAATCTGCAAGGATATTATCAGTCACTCCGCAAAGTTCCTTTATGCGAGCCTCCATTTTCCAGATCTTTTAAGACAGGATTACTGGAAGAAGAGGAGAGAAAAAAAACAATAGTGTTCACCTGTGGCAACACTGCAGAGAGAAAAAAAATTAAGGGAACTGCTCACCTGGAATGGTTGTGAGAAGTCACAACCACTATCATCACAAAAAGTTTCAACCAGACATCTGATATCCAGAGTTACAGCAGACAAAAAAGAGAAAAGAAAGGAAAAAAAAAAAAAAACAATAGTGTTTACCTGCGGTAACACTGCAAAAGAAAAAACTTAAGGGAATTGCTCACCTGGAATGGTTGTGAGAAGTCACAACCACTGTCATCACAGAAAGTACAACCGGACGTCTGATATCCACAGTACAGCAGACACAGCCTTCCAGACCCAGCAGACACTAACGTTTTGGCTTCAGAATCTTGTAATGTATGTAGTACAGTTCATATAGCGTCTTGTGCTTGGGTGCGATGAAAACACAGGAGTCACAGGTTTGATATAGAAAAGTCCTGTATTACTTCATACAAGTTGGCAGAAATAGTCACACAGTTTGCAGACACAGAAACAGGAGACACAGCAGGCCAGAGTAATCCAAGCTCAGCAATCACTCTCCAATACAGATTCAGGATCTTCTTCTCTGTTACCGTAAGTCCATGCAAACGTGGGTCTTTCAAAGAGCAGGGTTCAGAGTCCACAAGTGCTTCAGAGTTCCTCAGTAGGAATAGCTGGAGTACAAGGTCCAAGGCTTACAGGAGTCAAGTCACAGGTTCACTGCAGGCTAGATTCTGAAGCACTGATTGCTCAGCTGTGGCTGCTTAAGAAGCAAAGGAGAGAATCAGGGCGGGAACATGCAAGCTGGAAACTCCATTTTGACTGAGGGCAAGATAGCTGCAGCAAGACAGAAAGTAAAATGGCTGACGAACAAACTGAGTTTCAGGAATATATACATAGAACCTTACAACGTCGCTAATTCCCTTCCGAGTCCCGACGTGTGCCCATACAGTAGTTTTCTCCCACATATTGGGAATTAGCGTACTCAGGACAAATTGGACAACAACTTTTGGGGTCCAGTTTCTCCTGTTACCCTTGGGAAAATAAAAAGTTGGGGACTAAAATATCATGTTTGTGGAAAAAATATGATTTTTTTATTTTCATGCTCGGGCGTTATAAACTTTAGTGAAACACCTGGGGGTTAAAAGTTCTCACCACACATCTAGATAATTTCTTTGAGGGGTCTAGTTTCCAAAATGGTGTCATTTGTCGGGGGTTTCCACTGTTTAGGCAGATCAGGAGCTCTCCAAACATGACATGGCGTCCAGCCAATTCTGTGTTGAAAAAGTCAAACGGCGCTCCTTTCCTTCCAAGCAATGCCATGCACCCAAACAGTGGTTTACCCACACATATGGGGTATCAACGTACTCAGGACAAATTGCAAAATAACTTTTGGAGTCTTGTTACCCTTGGGAAAATAAAAATTGGGGTGAAAAGATAATTTTTGTGGAAAAAATATGATTTTTTTAATTTTACGGTTCTACGTTTTAAACGTGTGTGAAGCACTTGTGGGTTCAAATTGCTCACCACAGATCTAGATAAGTTCCTTAGGGGGTCTAGTTTTCAAAATGGGCTCACTTGTGGGGGGTTTCCACTGTTTAGGCACATCAGGGGCTCTCCAAATGCAACATGGCGTCCAATCTCAATTCCAGCCAATTTTGGTTGGAAAAAGTCAAATGATGCTCCTTCCATTTCGAGCTCTGCCGTGCGCCCAAACAGTGGTTCCCCCCACATATGGGGTATCAGCGTACTCAGGACAAATTGGACAACAACTTTTGTGGTCCAATTTCTCCTGTTACCCTTCGGAAAATAAAAAAATGGTGACTAATAGATAATTTTTGTTTGAAAAAAATAGGATTCTTTATTTTCATGCCCGGGCATTGTAAACTTGTGTGAAGCACTTGGGGGTTCAAAGTGCTCACCACAGATCTAGATAAGTTCCTTAGGGGGTCTAGTTCCAAAATGGAGTCACTTGTGGGGGGTTTCCACTGTTTAGCCTCATCTGCGGCACTGCAAACGGAACATGACCCCCATCAACATCTTCATTCCAAAACATTATTACTTCCTTTCCAAGCCCTGCCTTGCGCCCAAACATTTTACCCCCCATATGTAGGGTATCAGCGTACTCAGGACAAATTGGACAACAAATTTTGGGGTCCAATTTCCTTGGGAAAAATCAAAAATTTGGGACTAAAAAATCACTTTTGTGGAAAATTGTTTGTTTTTTTTTCACACCCAGGCATTATAAACTTTTGTGAAACACTTGAGGGTTCAAAGTGCTCACAACAGATCTAGATAAGTTCCATAGGGGGTCTAGTTTCCAAAATGGTGTCACTTGTGGGGGGTTTCCACTGTTTAGGCGCATCAGGGGCTCTCCAAACGCAACATGGCGTCCAATCTTAATTCCAGCCAATTTTGGTTTGAAAAAGTCAAACGGCGCTCCTTCCCTTATGAGCTCTGCTGTGTGCCCAAACAGTTTTCCCCCACATATGGGGTACTGGCGTACTCAGGAGATATTGCACAACAACGTTATCTGTCCATTTTCTCCTTTTACCCTATTGAAATTAAAAAAAAGTTTGTAAGAGATCATTTTTGTGACTAAAAAGTTAAATATTCATTTTTTCCTTCCACGTTGCTTCAGCTCCTGTGAAGCGCCTGAAGGGTTAATAAACTTCTTGAATGTTGTTTTCAGTACCTTGAGGAGTGCAGTTTTTATAATTGTGTCACTTTTGGGTATTTTCTGCCATAGAGGCCCCTCAAAGTGACTTCAAATGTGAGGTGGTCCCTAAAAAAAATGGCTTTGTAAATTTGTTGTAAAAATAAGAAATCGCTGGTCAACTTTTAAACCTTATAACTTCCTAAAAAAAAAATTTGGGTTCCAAAATTGTGCTGATGTAAAGTAGACATGTGGGATATGTTATTTCTTAACTATTTTGTGTGACATATTTCTCTGTTTTAAGGGAATAAAAATTCAAAGTTTGAAAATTGCTAAATTTTCACCATATTTGCGTTTTTTTAAAAAATAAACGCGTTATATCGAAGAAATTTTACCACTAACGTGAAGTACAATATGTCACGAGAAAACAATCTCAGAAACGCGAAGATCCGTTGAAGCGTTCCAGAGTTATAACCTCATAAAGAGACAGTGGTCAGAATTGTAAAAATTGGCCCGGTCATTAACGTGCAAACCACCCTTGGAGGTGAAGGGTTAAATTATATTAAATGTGTTCATGGGATTTCCTTGGAATGTTATGCCACTAATTTAAGAATTTAAACTATTAAGAATAAAATCCTTTTAAGTAAGCTTTCTGTGGCTTTTATATATAAATATTCTCAATGCTTAAAGTGAACCTGTCAGCAGAGTTTGTGGATAGCAACCTACAGACAGCGTCAGGCTGGCGCCGTCATACTGATTGAAATGATTCCTGGGTTGATGAAATCCGTCTTGTGATTGTTGTTTAATCTGTGTTTGTAATTTTCACTTAATTAGAATCTCGTGTTCCGAGGTGGGATTGTGAGGGGTCTTTTTGTGGCGTTGTTTAATCTGTGTTTGTAATTTTCACTTAATTAGAATCTCGTGTTCCGAGGTGGGATTGTGAGGGGTCTTTTTGTGGCGCTCTGCTTACAAATTTATCTTGAAAACAGTGGAAGAAAATATGCGGCACTCAACAGTTCAAAAAAGTGTAATAGTCCTGTGACCGGGAATGCAACACAGCAGGAAGAGACACCAGGCCAATAAACAATCCAACAAGATTTATTGGAATAGGGAACTGGGACAACATTATTATTATTATTATTATTATTATTATACATTTATATAGCGCCATTTATTCCATAGCGCTTTACATATGAAAAGGGAAAAATATAAAAAGGTACAATAAACATGTGCTAGACAAGGGACACACAAGTACAGAAGGAGAGAAGACCCTGCCCGCGAGGGCTCACAGTCTGCAGGGATGGGTGAGAATACACTAGGAAACTGTAGATTCCTAAAGCTTAATATGTACAAAACAGAATTCATCATCTTTCCCCCATCTCACACAACCCATCCAAAGGACCTATCAATTAATGTAAACGACTGCCCACTCTCTCCAATCCCACAAGCTCGCTGCCTCGGGGTTATCCTTGACACTGATCTCTCTTTTAAACCACATATCCAAGCCCTCTCCACCTCCTGCCGACTTGAACTCAAAAATATCTCAAGTATCCGTACATTCCTCAACCAAGAATCTGCAAAAACCCTAATCCATGCCCTCATCATCTCCCGCCTCGACTACTGCAACCTCCTGCTCTGTGGCCTCCCCTCTAACACTCTTGCACCCCTCCAATCTATTCTAAACTCTGCTGCCCGACTAATCCACCTGTCCCCCCGCTATTCCCCGGCCTCTCCCCGCTGTCAATCCCTGCACTGGCTCCCCATTACACAAAGACTACAGTTCAAAACCCTAATCATGACATACAAAGCCATCCACAACCTGTGTCCTCCATACATCTGTGACCTCGTCTCCCGGTACCTACCTGCACGCAACCTCCGATCCTCACAAGATCTTCTCTACTCCCCTCTTACCTCCTCTTCCCACAATCGCGTACAAGATTTCTCCCGCGCATCCCCCCTACTCTGGAACTCTCTACCACAACATATCAGACTCTCGCGTACCATGGAAACCTTCAAAAAGCACCTGAAGACCTACCTCTTCTGACAAGCCTACAACCTGCAGTAACCACAGATCCATCAAACCGCTGCACGACAAGCTCTACCCTCGCCTACTGTATCCTCACCCATCCCTTGTAGATTGTGAGCCCTCACGATCAGGGTACTCTCTCCTACTGTACCAGTCGTAATTTGTATTGTCTAAGATTACTGTACTTGTATTTATTATGTATACCCCACCTCACATGTAAATCGCCATGGATTAAATGGCGCAATAATAATAAATAATAATAGGAAAGGGTAGAGCTGGTCGTGTGATTGTTCAGTAGACTGAGGATCATTGCAGGTTGTAGGCTTGTCAACATAAATAAAAGTAATTCTGCAGCATCTGTAATTAGTCCACAATGAGTCCACTCAAAGGGAGCAGATCCAGGGGCGCCACCCAGCAATCTGAGGCCAGGAAGATAGAAATAGTCCTTGGTTGAATTTAATGGTTCCAGCAGATGAGGGACACAACACAGTCCCACATGGCAGCTTCTAACAGTACATACAGTCACTGGGATCTCGCCTCAGCATAAGATCCAAGCCCTTCACAAGTCACCACACAACTGACTCAGCCAACACATGAGTCTATTGTCCTGTGTCCTGGGATCAGGCCCTCAATGGGGAGGTTCACACCAACGTTTAACATGTAGCTACATTGAGAAGCTTCCGGAAACTACCGGCTCCATTCTACCTTACAAGTTTGTGTATTGGATGAGTCCCATACTGAGAAGAACAAAGGCAAAATCCCTCACTAGATGCAGTACAAGTGAGGTGGACCTAGGCCTGATTACATTACAGTCCAGGAACACAGTCCAGGGAGGGACATGCTGTTACAAGTCCTTTATTCCATACTTTGAGATATGGACAGAGAAAAAGCGTGCAGGTTACATGTGGGCAGAGACAGAGAGGACAATGGACATTTCGCGTAACAAAACTTTAAAGGGTCCAGGTGTATAATTACTTCAGGTCACTACCTTTTAAATAGTTGACCATTCAGTATATAGTGAAAAAAATGTAATGTTATAAATCAAAATACAAAGAAAGATACAGTGAGATAAATATAGTAAATACCTTTTAACAGAACTATCTTATAGCATAGGAAAGTAGACAAATCTAATCTGTCATTTAATCCAATGGGCCCTTGCGCATTGTTCTTCATGATCCATCTAGCTTCATGTCAAAGTAAAATATTGTTATGGTTACCACCTTGAGGTGGATAATTAACCACTTCAAGACCTGCAAAGTGCAAGGTCTCTGGATCAGAATTGTGTTTTCCCTGCATGTGTTTTATAAGTCTGAACAAACCCTTGCCTGAAGTAATGGAATGACAGTGTTCACAAAATCTAGTTTTTAAAGGTCTAATCATTTTTCCTATATAGTAGGACATACATTGGCAGAATATAATGCATACTACAAATTTAGTTCTATATGATATAAAATCAGTGATCTGATGTAGAACCAATATGCATAGGATTGCTGGCAATGTGGAGATAACAGCTGGGAAAGTACTCACATTTATAGATGACTTGGAGGCATGTTTTCTAGCCAGCTTTTATTTATAGATAGTTGCCTATATTGTGATTTTTGTGATAAGAAAAGATGGGTTTAAGAGAACACATTTTTTGTAAATCTTTATCTGTGTTAATAACATGCCAGTTTTTTCTTTTGAATAGCTGACTGCATTATTTTTTAAGATAGGGCTATGTTTGAAATTAAAAATAAAATGCTGCATTTTTTGTGTAGATGGATTTATTATATTAGTGTCCTCCTTATTCCTGTTCGTCTTATTAAGTAATTGTGTGCATGACATTTTAGAGACTCGATTATATGCTTAATCTAAAATAGATGGTGGATACCCTCTCTGGAGAAAGTGGTGCTTAAGTTCGTTAATCTGTTCTTCAAAAATGCTTTTATTATTATTAATTTTGTGTAACCGCAACATTTGGGTAGGGTAATCCTCTTTTTGTGTGCAAAGAATGTGCAATTTTGTAATATAGAAGCACATTTGTTGAAATGAGCTTTCGATAAGATTCTGTAATTATTTGTCATTCTATAATATTGATTTTGACTTCTAAGAAATCTATGCTGTTACCCATGAAATTTAACATGAAGTGCATATTTTCTACATCAGTAGTATTGTGATATGGTACGAAGTCATAAAATTGTTCTTCAGTGCCAGCCCATATCATAAATACATCATCCACATATCTCAAATGTGTACGGATGTATTTAAGGTAGGGGTTGGCATGATTAGAGATGTATTTATCTTCAAAAAACTCTAAGAAGAGGTTAGCGAAAACACATGCCACTGATGTGCCCATGGCTGTACCAACTTGCTGCAAGTATCATTTATCCACAAATTTCAATACATTATGGGTTAGTGTGATTTCTAGTGCATGCAATATAAATTCTGGGTTTTTATCAGTGCTGGTGAGTTTCTTGCCTATAGCCTCGATGCCCATTTCTTGTGAAATCCTTATGTAGAGGCTTTCTACGTTTATTGTAACTAAAGCAAAATCTTCTTGTCAATCTCTATCACTAATAGCTTTTAGCAACGCCCCAGAGTCTTTTAAAAAGGATGATATTTTATCAAAGAGTGGTTTTAATGGCCAGTCCAAGTATCAGAGAAGTGGTTTGGTTAAAGAACCAAAGCCCAAAAAAATTGGACGGCTTGGACGCGTCTGTACTGATTCATTAATCTTGGGGATGCTATACTAATATGGATTTAATGTGTATTCAGGTAATAATTTTTCTGCTCTATTTTTGGACAGCATACCATTTTCAAGATATTTCCTTAGTAGTGATCTAATTTTATTTTAAATTTTTGTGTAGGGTCATTTTCTAAAATTAAATAGGTATTATGGTCATTTAACTGCTTAAGAGCATCCA
>JARQOD010000001.1:569976502-569989109 GCA_033576555.1 Oophaga sylvatica
AATTTTTAATTAGTGGTAAAATTTCCCTTTGATAAAACTTGCGTTTATTTTTGAAAAAACGAAAATATTGAAAAAATTTTGAAAATTTTGCAATTTTCAAACTTTGAATTTTGAAAGACCTTTTTAAATCAGGGCTAACATCCAAGAACAATGAAAACCAAATTACAAGGCCCCCAGAATATAAGGAATCACCTGCTACATTACAAAGCTAAAGAAGAAAATAAAGGGTGCCTCTAGTGGTCACCTAAAAATCCAAATTGGATTGCTAAGGAGAGATGCACGGAAACTACAACCTTTACTACAAAAAGATGCCGTTACAATCCATTTCCAGACCCCCCACTACTGTGTATTAGGCAGCCCCAAATTAAGAAGCATCATTGTCAAAAGTCCCTCCTCCCAACGCTGCAGGAACCTTTTCCCATGCAACCAGAAGAAAATGCAAAACCTGCCCATTTATAATGAAAACGGACAAGATAAAGATCCCCAACTCACATCAAGGACTAAAAGATGCCAGGTACTTTCAGCTGCATCACATCTAATGTTTTTGTACCTAATTATATGTACTAAATGTCAATGGACAACAATAAGAGAAAAAATAATGGATTTCCCTGTGGCAAAGCACTTTTGTATGCCCAGTCATAGCATGATGGTATGGAATCTTGTATTAAAATCTAACTTTTAAATCTGAGGAGATGAAATTGTTTGGGAATATAAACTTATGATGACCTTTGACACTCTTAGTGCTGGAATGATTATATCACACGGATTAGGGTCTTTCACATAAATTAAGGAATCTGCTTCTCTGACCTCTAGGGGCATCAAAACACAATAGCAGACTCCAATCAGAGGGCAATTAAAACTTTCACTCTTATTATGAACTGTTCCAATATTTATGTTTCTCCTCTGCCATAATGAAGTTCTGCTTAACATCACTTGTCTTATTGCTTTTTTTTCTGTGTGTTATGTATAAATATGTGATTCTTCAGATGTTGTATTAGTCTTCACCTGATGAAGAGGGCCTGAGTAGTCTCGAAGCTTGCAATTTGTTACAATCTTTTCAGTTAGCCTTAAAAGGTATCAACCATGAGGACTCTCAAGTCTAAATATTTTTCTTGTGGTTGTTTAATCTTTATTTTCAGTTTTCAGTTAATGAGATTCTCGTGCTTTGGGGCGGGCATGTGGGGAGTGGAGAGAGAGTTTTTATGTGGTGCTCTGATTAGGTATTCATCAGTATGGCTTTGACATGATCCCTCACTGGTCTACCCCTATTTTACATATTGTATATCTTATTGTTTGGAGAAAACTTGCAATTTGTTACCATCTTTTCAGTTAGCCATTAAAAGGTATCAACCACTGAGGACTCTCAAGTCTAAATATTTTTCTTGTGGTTGTTTAATCTTTATTTTCAGTTTTCAGTTAATGAGATTCTCGTGCTTTGGGGCGGGCATGTGGGGAGTGGAGAGAGAGTTTTTATGTGGTGCTCTGATTAGGTATTCATCAGTATGGCTTATGACATGATCCCTCACTGGTCTACCCTATTTTACATATTGTATATCTTATTGTTTGGAGAAAAAAAAATACATTCATCATGAAGGCGGCAGCGGCGCCTGCGCTGTAGCATGATCGGATTTATAATATCCATATTTTAATTTTATTTAGTCATAAATTTCTTTAGAAAAGAAAAAAAATTCTGCCTCAAGATGGCGTCGGCTGCGCCTGTACAGTAGCATCTATCGTCAATCTGATAATTGCTACTGTGCAGGCATAGCCAACGCCATCTTGGTGGAGATCATTTTTTTGTCCTCTAGCAAAATACTGCAGTAGAATCCATTGCATTCCGAATTATGCTATTGAGCCGGCGCAGCCGGCGCCATTTTGAGGAAGACATTTTTCTAAATAAATTTGTATGATCATTCTACAGGGCATGAGCCGCTGACAGCGCCTGCATGATGAATGTAATTTTTTTGCCAAACAATATACAATATGTAAAATAGAGGGCAGGTCACTGAGGGATCAGTGACATGGCATAAACCACACAGATGAATATGTAATTCTAATTGTCAATTGAAAACGATAGTGTTTACAAAATCTAGTTTTAAAGATGTAATAATTTTTCCTATATAGTAGAACATACATGGGCAGAATATAATGTATTCTACGAAATTAATTCTTCATGATATAAAATCAGTGATTTGATGTAGAATGGGGCCAATATGCAGGGGATTGATGGTAATGTGGAGATGGCATTTGGAACAGTTCCCACATTTATTGTTTTCTTTGGAGGTATGATTTTCTAGCCAGTTGTTATTTATAGATAGAAGCCTATTATGAACTCGGATGTCCCTATATTGTGATTTCTCTGATAAGAAAAGATGGGTTTAAGGAAACCATTCTTTCTAAATCTTTATCTGTGTTAATAACATGGCAGTTTTTCGAATAGCTCAGTGTATAATATTTTCCATAGGGCAATATTTGAAATTAAAAATAAAATGCTGCGTTTTTTTGTATAGATGAATTTGTTATACTAATGAATACCAGGAACTGCAAGTTATAAGTACTAGGACCAGTGAATCTAAGATAAATTTTTTAGCAGAAAACGTGTTGCAAGAGGTCTTCGGGTCTTTAGAGAGATTTCCCAATTCCATGCAGATCAAGTATTCCAAAAGGAATGGGAGCAAATCCACCTGCAGTGTTCCTCAAATTTACAATGCCTTGTATTATCAGGAAATGACAAATAATTTACTGACCTTAGCAATCAGCTAGATAAAGCTAAGAGTGAGTAACGGTCATGACAAACCGAAAATCAAGTCCAGACCTTGCATAAAAAACTGGAAAGGAAATTGATCCTAACTGAAGCAGAAATCAAGCAAATAAAAAAGGAAACATTCCTAAGGGATAAAAATGACTATGACAAGGGCCATATATTTACCTGGAATAGAAAACTCTTTAACCACAAAAGAAACCGAGACCAGAAACTTTATAAAAAGAAAAGATCTAACGCAGATGGCTGGACCACAGACTCTGATTCGAGTGCCGCTGTGGATCAGGTGAAAGCAAGTGGCAGCAATCTACAAAAAACCTTCAAACATGGATAAGTCTAACCCTTTAGTAAATGCACTAGAAGAGGGGGGAAAAACCGCATGAGTCAGTACAAAATGAAATCAAGTCTTGTGGAGGAAATAGCCGACCACAGCCTGGGGAATAAAGTTGTGAACTTAACCAATAGACATTTAACAACAGATCGTATTGCAGTACTAAAGGACTAAATTTTTGTTTACCAGAACCTTTCGATCTGATGGACTTTAAAAAAGATTTATTTAAAACCATCAGAAAAATGCATTTCTGTAATCATATGCTGATGTTAAAACTAATAATACTCCATCATGTCCACAGGGTGAAATTACAAGTTACTTAGGTCCCTTAGGTTTCAGTATAGATATGTCTAGCAAATCAACATTATATAATGATGCATCTATACTTCTAAGTCTATCACATTCTCCCCTACTTCTTGTAGCCTTGAATACTAATACTTAAGCTGAACATCCACCTTTTACCGGATGAGTACCCTCAACATACAGTCCAGAGATTTCACCTGGTAATGCTATAGATCTTTTTCACGAATTGGTCATAAAAGACTTTGAAGCTTTATATTATAAATCACCATAAAAATTTTAAATAAAGCTGAATTTCATGCACTGCAGCAAATGAAAACATGGAAAAATGTAATTTTCAGGAGAGCAAACAAGGGCGGAAACCTTGCTAATGAGAGATTATTATATCGTGGATGCTCTTAAGCAGTTAAATGACCATAATACCTATTTAATTTTAGAAAATGACCCTACACAAAAATTTAAAATAAATTAGATCACTACTAAGGAAATATCTTGAAAATGGTATGCTGTCCAAAAATAGAGCAGAAAAATTATTACCTGAATACACATTAAATCCATATTAGTATAGCATCCCCAAGATTAATGAATCAGTACAGACGCGTCCAAGCCGTCCAATTTTTTTGGGCTTTGGTTCTTTAACCAAACCACTTCTCTGATACTTGGACTGGCCATTAAAACCACTCTTTGATAAAATATCATCCTTTTTAAAAGACTCTGGGGCGTTGCTAAAAGCTATTAGTGATAGAGATTGACAAGAAGATTTTGCTTTAGTTACAATAAACGTAGAAAGCCTCTACATAAGGATTTCACAAGAAATGGGCATCGAGGCTATAGGCAAGAAACTCACCAGCACTGATAAAAAACCCAGAATTTATATTGCATGCACTAGAAATCACACTAACCCATAATGTATTGAAATTTGTGGATAAATGATACTTGCAGCAAGTTGGTACAGCCATGGGCACATCAGTGGCATGTGTTTTCGCTAACCTCTTCTTAGAGTTTTTTGAAGATAAATACATCTCTAATCATGCCAACCCCTACCTTAAATACATCCGTACACATTTGAGATATGTGGATGATGTATTTATGATATGGGCTGGCACTGAAGAACAATTTTATGACTTCGTACCATATCACAATACTACTGATGTAGAAAATATGCACTTCATGTTAAATTTCATGGGTAACAGCATAGATTTCTTAGAAGTCAAAATCAATATTATAGAATGACAAATAATTACAGAATCTTATCGAAAGCTCATTTCAACAAATGTGCTTCTATATTACAAAATTGCACATTCTTTGCACACAAAAAGAGGATTACCCTACCCAAATGTTGCGGTTACACAAAATTATAATAATAAAAGCATTTTTGAAGAACAGATTAACGAACTTAAGCACCACTTTCTCCAGAGAGGGTATCCACCATCTATTTTAGATTAAGCATTATAATCGAGTCTCTAAAATGTCATGCACACAATTACTTAATAAGACGAAAGGAATAAGGAGGACACTAATATAATAATCCATCTACACAAAAAATGCAGCATTTTATTTTTAATTTCAAACATAGCCCTATCTTAAAAAATAATGCAGTCAGCTATTCAAAAGAAAAAACTGGCATGTTATTAACACAGATAAAGATTTACAAAAATGTGTTCTCTTAAACCATCTTTTCTTATCACAAAAATCACAATATAGGCAATATCTATAAATAAAAGCTGGCTAGAAAACATGCTCCAAGTCATCTATAAATGTGAGTACTTTCCAGCTGTTATCTCCACATTGCCAGCAATCCTATGCATATTGGTTCTACATCAGATCACTGATTTTATATCATATAGAAACTAAATTTGTAGTATGCATTATATTCTGCCAATGTATGTCCTACTATATAGGAAAAATGATTAGACCTTTAAAAACTAGATTTTGTGAACACTGTCATTCCATTACTTCAGGCAAGGGTTTGTTCAGACTTATAAAACACATGCAGGGAAAACAATTCTGATCCAGAGACCTTGCACTTTGCAGGTCTTGAAGTGGTTAATTATCCACCTCAAGGTGGTAACCATAACAATATTTTACTTTGACATGAAGCTAGATGGATCATGAAGAACAATGCGCAAGGGCCCATTGGATTAAATGACAGATTAGATTTGTCTACTTTCCTATGCTATAAGATAGTTCTGTTAAAAGGATATTACTATATTTATCTCACTGTATCTTTCTTTGTATTTTGATTTATAACATTACATTTTTTTTTACTATATACTGAATGGTCAACTATTTAAAAGGTAGTGACCTGAAGTAATTATACACCTGGACCCTTTAAAGTTTTGTTACGCGAAATGTCCATTGTCCTCTCTGTCTCTGCCCACATGTAACCTGCACGCTTTTTCTCTGTCCTATCTCAAAGTATGGAATAAAGGACTTGTAACAGCATGTCCTCCCTGGACTGTGTTCCTGGACTGTAATGTAATCAGGCCCAGGTCCACCTCACTTGTACTGCATCTAGTGAGGGATTTTGCCTTTGTTCTTCTCAGTATGGGACTCATCCAATACACAAAACTTGTAAGGTAGAATGGAGCGGTAGTTTCCGGAAGCTTCTCAATGTAGCTACATGTTAAACGTTGGTGTGAACCTCCCCATTGAGGGCCTGATCCCAGGACACAGGACAATAGACTCATGTGTTGGCTGAGTCAGTTGTGTGGTGACTTGTGAAGGGCTTGGATCTTATGCTGAGGCGAGATCCAGTGACTGTATGTACTGTTAGAAGCTGCCATGTGGGACTGTGTTGTGTCCCTCATCTGCTGGAACCATTAAATTCAACCAAGGACTATTTCTATCTTCCTGGCCTCAGATTGCTGGGTGGCGCCCTGGATCTGCTCCCTTTGAGTGGACTCATTGTGGACTAATTACAGATGCTGCAGAATTACTTTTATTTATGTTGACAAGCCTACAACCTGCAATGATCCTCAGTCTACTGAACAATCACACGACCAGCTCTACCTTTCCTATTTATTATTTATTATTATTGCGCCATTTAATCCATGGCGATTTACATGTGAGGTGGGGTATACATAATAAATACAAGTACAGTAATCTTAGACAATACAAATTACGACTGGTACAGTAGGAGAGAGTACCCTGATCGTGAGGGCTCACAATCTACAAGGGGATGGGTGAGGATACAGTAGGCGAGGGTAGAGCTTGTCGTGCAGCGGTTTGATGGATCTGTGGTTACTGCAGGTTGTAGGCTTGTCAGAAGAGGTAGGTCTTCAGGTGCTTTTTGAAGGTTTCCATGGTACGCGAGAGTCTGATATGTTGTGGTAGAGAGTTCCAGAGTAGGGGGGATGCGCGGGAGAAATCTTGTACGCGATTGTGGGAAGAGGAGGTAAGAGGGGAGTAGAGAAGACTTGTGAGGATCGGAGGTTGCGTGCAGGTAGGTACCGGGAGACGAGGTCACAGATGTATGGAGGACACAGGTTGTGGATGGCTTTGTATGTCATGATTAGGGTTTTGAACTGTAGTTTTGTGTAATGGGGAGCCAGTGCAGGGATTGACAGCGGGGAGAGGCCGGGGAATAGCGGGGGGACAGGTGGATTAGTCGGGCAGCAGAGTTTAGAATAGATTGGAGGGGTGCAAGAGTGTTAGAGGGGAGGCCACAGAGCAGGAGGTTGCAGTAGTCGAGGCGGGAGATGATGAGGGCATGGATTAGGGTTTTGCAGATTCTTGGTTGAGGAAGTACGGATACTTGAGATATTTTTGAGTTCAAGTCGGCAGGAGGTGGAGAGGCTTGGATATGTGGTTTAAAGAGAGATCAGTGTCAAGGATAACCCCGAGGCAGCGAGCTTGTGGGATTGGAGAGAGTGGGCAGTCGTTTACATTAATTGATAGGTCCTTTGGATGGGTTGTGTGAGATGGGGGAAAGATGATGAATTCTGTTTTGTACATATTAAGCTTTAGGAATCTACAGTTTCCTAGTGTATTCTCACCATCCCTGCAGACTGTGAGCCTCGCGGGCAGGGTCTTCTCTCCTTCTGTACTTGTGTGTCCCTTGTCTAGCACATGTTTATTGTACCTTTTTATATTTTTCCCTTTTCATATGTAAAGCGCTATGGAATAAATGGCGCTTATAAATGTATAATAATAATAATAATAATAATAATAATGTTGTCCCAGTTCCCTATTCCAATAAATCTTGTTGGATTGTTTATTGGCCTGGTGTCTCTTCCTGCTGTGTTGCATTCCGGTCACAGGACTATTACACTTTTTTGAACTGTTGAGTGCCGCATATTTTCTTCCACTGTTTTCCAAGATAAATTTGTAAGCAGAGCGCCACAAAAAGACCCTCACAATCCCACCTCGGAACCGAGATTCTAATTAAGTGAAAATTACAAACACGATTAAACAACGCCAAAAAGACCCCTCACAATCCCACCTCGGAACACGAGATTCTTAATTAAGTGAAAATTACAAACACAGATTAAACAACAATCACAAGACGGATTTCATCAACCCAGGAATCATTTCAATCAGTATATGACGGCGCCAGCCTGACGCTGTCTGTGAGGTTGCTATCCACAAACTCTGCTGACAGGTTCACTTTAAGCATTGAGAATATTTATATATAAAAGCCACAGAAAGCTTACTTAAAAGGATTTTATTCTTAATAGTTTAAATTCTTAAATTAGTGGCATAACATTCCAAGGAAATCCCAATGAACACATTTAATATAATTTAACCCCTTCACCTCCAAGGGTGGTTTTGCACGTTAATGACCGGGCCAATTTTTACAATTCTGACCACTGTCTCTTTATGAGGTTATACTCTGGAACGCTTCAACGGATCTTCGCGTTTCTGGATTGTTTTCTCGTGACATATTGTACTTCACGTTAGTGGTAAAATTTTCTTCGATATAAGCTTTATTTTTAAAAAAAACGCAAATATGGTGAAAATTTAGCAATTTTCAAACTTTGAATTTTTATTCCCTTAAAACAGAGAAATATGTCACACAAAATAGTAAGAAATAACATATCCCACATGTCTACTTTACATCAGCACAATTTTGGAACCCAATTTTTTTTTTAGGAAGTTATAGGTTTAAAAGTTGACCAGCGATTTCTTATTTTTACAACAAATTTACAAAGCCATTTTTTTAGGGACCACCTCACATTTGAAGTCACTTTGAGGGGCCTCTATGGCAGAAAAATACCAAAAGTGACAACAATTATAAAAACTGCACTCCTAAGGTACTGAAAACAACATTCAAGAAGTTTATTAACCTTCAGGCGCTTCACGGAGCTGAAGAAGTGGAAGGAAAAAATGATATTTAACTTTTTAGTCACAAAAATGATCTCTTACAAACTTTTTTTTAATTTATAGGGTAAAAGAAAAATGGACAATTAACGTTGTTTGAATATTCCCAGTGCCCTACCCCCTATGGGGGGGAAAAAATGTTTGGACCGAAGATGGGAAGGGCCCTTTTTTTTTTTAAAAAAAATTGGGGAATTAAGATTTTGGACGCCAGTTGCTTTGGGGGAGCCCTGATGCCTAAAAAGGGAAAAAAACCCCAAAGTCCCATTTTGGAAACTAGCCCCCAGGAATTATTTGATCTTGTGAGCCTTTGAACCCTAGTTTCACAAAGTTTACAATGCGGGCTGAAAAAAAAGAATCATTTTTTTCAAAAAAAAATTTTATTAGTCACCCTTTTTTTTATTTTCCGAAGGGGGAAAGGAGAAAATTTGGGCACAAAATTGTTGTCCAATTTTCCCGAGTTCGCTGTACCCCCAAAGTGGGGGGAACCTGTTTTTGGGCGCACCAGAGCTCGAAATGGAAGGAGCATCATTTGACTTTTTCCAACCCAAATTGGCTGGAATTGAGATTGGCGCCATTTGCATTTGGAGGCCTGATTGCCCAAAAAGTGGAAAAACCCCCACAAGTGGATTTTGAAAAAAAAAACCCCTAAGGACTTATTAGATCTGTGGTGAGCAATTTGAACCACAAGTGCTCACAACGTTTTTTAAAGTAGAACCCTAAAATTAAAAAAAAACAATTTTTTTCCAAAAAATTATCTTTTCAACCCAAATTTTATTTTCCCAAGGGTAAAAGACTCCCCAAAGTTATTTTGCATTTTTCTAAATACGTTGATCCCCATATGTGTGGGAAAACCCCCTGTTTGGGTGATGGGCTTGTTGGGAAAGGGAAAAGGAGCCCCGTTTGACTTTTTAACACAGAATTGGTGGACGCCATGTCATGTTTGGGAAGCTCTGATCGCCTAAACGTGGAAACCCCCGAAAATGACCCTTTGGGGGAAAACGCCCCTAAAGAAATTTATTAGATGTGTGGTGAGAACTTTTAACCCCCCAGGTGTTTCACAAAAAGTTTATAACGCCCCAGCATAAAATAAAAAAATTTTTTTTTTCAAAAAAAGTATTTTGTCCCCAACTTTTATTTTCCAAGGGTAAAGGAGAAATGGCCCCCAAAAGTTGTTGCATTTGCCCTGGTACGTTTATTCCAAAAATTGTGGGAAAACTGTATGGGCAACGTCGGGGGGGAAGGGAATTAGCGACTTTTGAAAGGTTTATGTTTATTCCTGAAACTCAGTTTGTTCGTCAGCCATTTTTTTTTCGTCTTGCTGCACTATCTTCCCCTCGTCAAAAGGGTTTTCCCGTTGCATGTTCCCCCCCTGATTCTTCCTTTTGCTTCTTAAGCGCCCAGTGACAACGTGTTCAAAATTACCCCTCGTGAACTGTGACTTGATCCTGTAAGCCTTGGCCTTGTACCCCAGCTTTTCCCTATGAGGAACTTGAAGATTGTGGACTTAACCCCTGCTCTTTGAAAGCCCAGTTTGCATGGACTTACGGTAACAGGAAAAAAGACCCTGAATTGTATTGGAGATGATTGCTGAGCTTGGTTATTGGGCCTGCTGTTTTCCCTTTTTTGTGTCTGCAAACTGTGTGATATTTCTCCCAAATTTGTATGAAGTAATACAGGATTTTCTTATAAAACCTGTGACCCCTGTGTTTTCATGCACCCAAGCACAAGCGCTTATAAAATGTATCATACTTAAAAGATTCTGAAGCCAAAAGTTAGTGTTGCGGGTTGGAAGGCTGGTCGCTGTACTGTGGATTAGACGGGGGTTGTACTTTCTGTGTTGCAGGGTTGTGATTTCAAAACCCTTTCCCGGGAGCAATTTCCCCTTTAAATTTTTCTTTTTGCGTGTTTCCGCAGGTAAAACCCATTTTTTTTTTTTTTTCCTTTCTTTTCTCTTTTTTTGTTGCTGTAACTCGGATATCAGATGTTGGTTGAAAATTTTGTGTGATAGTGGTTGGGCTTCTCACAACCTTCCGGTGAGCAGTTTTCCCTTATTTTTTTTCTCTCTGCGTGTTGCCCCAGGTGAACACTTTGTTTTTTTTTTTCCCCTTCTTCCAGTAAACCCGTTTAAAAGATTGGGAAAAAGGAGGCTCGATAAAAGGAACTTTGGGAGTGATGATAATTCCTTGGATTTGCAGAATATAAAAACCCCTTTTTCAAATTACAGGACCTCAATAATCCAATTTGCAAAATGGGTTGGACAGATACCCGGATTGCGTGCCAGGATTGAGGTTCTAGAGGGGGAGTCCCGGCTCCTGCCGTTTTCCCGAGTGTGGGTTCCCAAGTTTCCCCCCTTTGTTTTTGGGGGTGAAGTGAGAAATTCAGGGGATTTTTAAAACAATGCAAATTTTTTTTTTTTGCCTGCTTCCCAAAATTTTCCCCCTGAACGATTAGGTGCTTATATAATTATGTTGCTTTTCCAACAAGGCTTTTAAAGTGGGGAAACCCCCTTTATTGGATGAGGATGATTGTTTAAACCTTGATGATTTTATTTCAGCCTGGGGGGTGTTTTATGACCCCCCAAACGAGGTGCAAAGCCGAACCGCCCTGTTAGTTTGTGCCAAGGGAAAAACTCGGGGGTAATTGCCTTGGATTTCAGGGGATGGGCCCCTTTTTCCCCCTGGGACGTTCCCCCAAAAAATCTATTTTTCGAAAAAAAGGGTTTCTCCCATGATTAAGGATGAACTTGCTCGTGCCGACCCCCCCATGGTTAGGTGATTTATTAATACTGCATTCGTATTTATACTGTTTATGAACGCAGGCAAGAGAAGGGGTTGAAAGCAATCGTACTTAACCCCTTTTTTACTTCCTTCCAGCTAAGGAACCCTTTTGGGGGATTAACCGGGGAAATGAACCTGAAACCCTGCAGGTAGATCTTTTTTAAAGAGGGTTGTGAGCACGCAAGGAAATGTTTTAAGGGAATTTTGTTTTTTGTGGAAGTGGGCCTTCATTTAAAACTGCCCACGTTCTCGTAAGAATATGCGCACTTTTATTTGAGTTTGCGAGGGGGATCTGTGGTCCCACTAGGCTCCAGAGAGTCGCAGAACAGCTTGATTTTCGGACTTAAAATCCCTTTCTGTGAGGCGTTGCTGTGTAAACGCTGCCTTTTTCAAGTTTCCTCCGGGTCCCGTGAGTTGTAAGAAAAAAAATTTCATTGCTTTTTTCCCTCAAACTTTGGGGTTTACTCAGTTGGGGTTGCTCTGTATGATGATAGGGGGAAGTGGAAAATTTTTTGGATGTTCTTTGCTCTGAACAGGGAATCGTTCAGTGAAGAAAAGGTATCCAGTACAGATGGAAACTTTGGGTGGCTCCCCGCTACCTCTGGCCAGTTTGGGTCAGGAAAAGAGCCTTTGAGGTTCTTATGGGTAAAGATCATCAAAAGGGAAACTGTCCCTTTTTGGTTATCCTTTTCCCCCCTTTTTCCTTTTAGGGGGCCTTGGTGCAGGTGAATCCTTTCCATTAATGGGAGGACCAGGAATTACACTTTCCCGGAAAAAAAGATGGTCCCAAAAATTTTAGCTTCTCTGTTCCAAAAAAGGGAAACTGTCGTCCTGAATCCAGCTGTATCCCCGGACTATGTGGATTTATGTGACAAAGGGAAGAACTGACCAGTTCTCCACCGTCCCTATGATTTTCCAATTTAATTTTGCCTGGGCAGGTATTTTTGGGAAGTTACCCCCCGGGGGGGGCCCCAGCTAAAAAGGGTTTTAAAAATTACATAGATGAAAATCTAGCAAGGGCTTCTTGCCCCCTTTTTTCCCGCAGGTCACCATTTTTTGTAAAGAAGAAAAATGGATCTTGAGACCCTGGGAGAATAGGGAATCATGGTTATATTA
>JARQOD010000001.1:569989209-570073492 GCA_033576555.1 Oophaga sylvatica
TGATTCACTACGAAATCTGGGTCGTGATCTCTCATTATTACTTCTCCATCTATAGACCCTGTTCAGTTGTTTATCATTGACCTCGTGTTGGAATTTTTTTGCTTTAATACTCTGAATCTCCTCCGCCCATTTCTGGGTGTCATTCTCAATTTCAGTATTGAATTTTTTTAGGGCGTCACTAGACATTTCTTTTTTAATAATAGCCTGTAAATTTTCAATTTCAGTTTCAATTGACTTTAATGAGTCCGAGTTCATGTCCCTCAGGATTGACATAAAGCCGAAGGAGCATTCATTAGCATATCCCTCCCATTTGTCACGAACATCCGAATTTTCAACTAAAAATGAGGGAAGACCTGAACCCTCAGTCCCCTAGGTATAAGCTTCTTTTGTAAATATTTGTCAAGGAACGCATGGTTCCACCAAACCTTAGTCCTTTTGCGTATGAGATCCTTAAATTTGGTGGTAACTTCCAAAAGGTTTTTATTAACCTCATTGCTTGCATCATTAGAGTCTTTGAATACATCATCAATTTTTGAGAGCCACGCTCCGTCGCATGCTCTAAAGTCCATAATTATATGACTGGAATTAACTGTGAAAAACACAGATATAAGCATTAATAACCACATATCCAGATTATAAAGTAATGCAGTTGTGAACCCTCTTCACAAAATGACTACATAAATCTCCATTAGATAAGGCGACAAAACAGGAGAAAAAATGGAGTTTTCATTTTCATTGCAAAAATATAAAAAGTTTATTTAAGCCACAATAAGGCGACAAAACATAAGACATAACATGACAATGATGTGTATAAAAAGACACGAAAACATATGGCAAGCAGAAAAACACCATAACACAATATAGCCAATTCAATAACAGGAGGAAAAAATCCCTAGGTATAATGTATGGCACATTATATGGGGACCATCATATACTGGAGCATTATGTGGAGCTCATCATATACTGTATGGAACATAATATGGGACCAATTATGTATGGAGCAATATATGGGGCTCATTATTCTGTATGGCGCTCTATGTGGTGGCCATAATACTGTATGGAGGAATATACTGTCCGGTTTTTGAGCTATTGTAGATTTTAAAATAGATATCAGTCATGTCATGTCAGAAGTGAAGTATTTGTCATTGTACTATACCTATATTTCTGTGCCGTATCGGAGCATCATGAATTGTGGTATGTGTTATAGGGGCCCACTGACACTCTTTGGCCCGGGGCACACGAAAACCTGGAGCCAGCCCTACCACCCCCCCACAACTTTAGGCAAATAACCCTCAGTATTCATTGTGTAACTATTATTATAAAGTAAATTAAGGTTGACAAGCTTAAGTAATAAGAATTGATGTCGTTGGCTTTGAAATGGGCACTGTAGGTGTGCTTACTGTCCTCCACTCCCTGCCGACTTTGATTCCCCATTGACTCGCATTGGGTTTCGTGTTTCAGTCGGACCACCGACTTTTCCCGATAGTCGGCCGATTTTGTTCAACTCGACTTTTGAGAAAGTTGGGTTTCATGAAACCCGACTCGACCCTAAAAAAGGCAAAGTCGCTCATCTCTAGTAATGAGACATACACCTTCCAAAAAGTTTTGTCTCATCAGTTCACAGAGTATTTTCTTAAAAGTCTTGGAGATCATCAAAATGTTTTCTGGCAAAACTTCCATGAGCATTTATGTTCTTTTTGCTCAGCAGTAGCTTTCGTCTTGGAATTCTGCCATGCAGGCTCTTTCTTATGGCGGAGTCATGAACACTGACCTTAACAGAGGCAGTTCTTTGGTGTCTTTTGTGACCTCTTGAATGAATCGTGGCTGCACTCTTGGGGTAATTTTGGTTGGCTGGCCACTCCTGGGAATGTTCACCACTGTTCCATGCTTTCGGCATTTGTGGATAATGGCTCTCACTGTGATTTGCTAGAGTCCCAAAGCTTTAGAAATGGTTTTATAACCTTTTCCAAACTGATAGATCTCAATTAATTTGTTTCTCATTTGTTTGTGAATATCTTTGGATCGCAGCATAATGTCTAGCTTTTGAGGATCTTTTGGTCTACTTGACTTTTGTCAGGCATATCCTATTTAAGAGATTTCTTGATTGAGAATGGGTGTGGCAGTAGCCAGGCCTGCGTGTGCCTAGAAAAATAGAACTTAGATTCCCAAAGATATGATAAACCACAGTTAAGTTATGTTTTAAGCAGGGACGTGGGGGGAACACTTTTTTTCACACAGGGCCCTGTAGATTTGGATTAGTTTTCCCTTAGTAATAAAGACCTTTATTGAAAAACTGCATTTTGTGTGTACTTCTGTTATATTTGTCTAATATTTAAATTTATTTTCTGATTAGAAACTTTTAAGTGTGAAAAATATGCAAAAGAATAAAAAATCAGGAAAGGGGCAAACACTTTTTTACACCACTGTACATAAATATACAGTGGCATGTAAAAGTGTGTTCACCATTGGTCAAAATTACTGTTATTGTGAGTAGTAGATGTAACGGGTAGCACCCAAAAACAACCGTGATAAAAAAACAAAAAACAAAGTGTATTCCTAACTTAAAAGCTATGGGGATAGCCTAGAGTCCCTGATGTAGGTCTGGGCTGTCACCTGCCTAACAGCAGAGGTTGGCACCCTAGGGGAAGCGTTGTGGCGCCCCCGCTCCACGATGGCTGACCCTAGGGTCCCTGTTAGGCCCTTACACCTTAGGGGATACCTCTACCCAGATAGTAGGGAGACCCCTAACATTAATACAGAGACCAGCTAACATTAAAGGTGATAGTAGGGGTCTCCCTACTATCTGGGTAGAGGTATCCCCTAAGGTGTAAGGGCCTAACAGGGACCCTAGGGTCAGCCATCGTGGAGCGGGGGCGCCACAACGCTTTCCCCTAGGGTGCCAACCTCCGCTGTTAGGCAGGTGACAGCCCAGACCTACATCAGGGACTCTAGGCTATCCCCATAGCTTTTAAGTTAGGAATACACTTTGTTTTTTGTTTTTTTATCACGGTTGTTTTTGGGTGCTACCCATTGAGGTATTTTATCAATAAAGGATTGCCTATAGGGCATGATTCTATGATTTTGGTTTTGAAGCCCTTCTGTACCTATTATATATTTTTAGTAGATGTAACGGGTCTGGGAGGCGGAACCTCTGAGCTACTATACAAAGGGGCAGTCCTTGTAAGGGAGCGGGTGGCGACCAGAGTGGACGGGCAGGTAGTCACCGCAGATAACCGGGGTAGTCTCTGGATGAATGGGCAGGAGGTCACGGCAAGTGACCGGGGCAGTCTCTGGATGAGTAGGCAGGAGGTCACGGCAAGTGACCGGGGCAGTCTCTGGATGAGTGGGCAGGAGGTCACGGCAAGTGACCGGGGCAGTCTCTGGATGAGTAGGCAGGAGGTCACGGCAAGTGACCGGGGCAGTCTCTGGATGAATGGGCAGGAGGTCACGGCAAGTGACCGGGGCAGTCTCTGGATGAGTAGGCAGGAGGTCACGGCAAGTGACCGGGGCAGTCTCTGGATGAGTAGGCAGGAGGTCACGGCAAGTGACCGGGGCAGTCTCTGGATGAGTGGGCAGGAGGTCACGGCAAGTGACCGGGGCAGTCTCTGGATGAGAAGGCAGGAGGTCACGGCAAGTGACCGGGGCAGTCTCTGGATGAGTGGGCAGGAGGTCACGGCAAGTGACCGGGGCAGTCTCTGGAAGAAGGTAGATACGACCTGTGATGGCTGAGCCCCCGGTAGGCTAGCAGGACGATAGAAGATGAGCGCTCCAGGTGAGCGAGCAAGAGTCACTGGAATAGCAGAAGATCACAGCCCGTGACGGCAGAGCCTCCAGGTAGGCCAGCAGGCAGGTAACAGATGAGCGCTCCCAGGTGAGCGGGCGAGAGCCACTGGAATAGCGGAAGATCACAGCACGTGACGGCAGAGCCTCCAGGTAGGCTAGCAAGCAGGTAACAGACAGCAACCTGGCAGGAATCAGACAGGTATCTGGCAATGACCCTGAGGACTGAAGCAGAGTAGGAACAGTGCAACAACATTGCTCGGGCACATCCATTTTGGAGGAGGTGCCTTATGTAAGGTGAAGTCCTCCGGCCATTGGCCGGGGACTCCTTAGGACGACGCGCGCGGCCCCTTTAAGAGGGGGGCAGCGAACGCGCGCGTGCCCTAAGCCCAGTGGCAGGAAAGGAGCGCGCGCCGCCAGCAGAGCGGCAGGAGGACGCCGGACCCGGAGCAGAGGGGTGAGGGGAACAGCGTCCCTGCCTGGCACTACAGTACCCTCCCCTTTAGGCCCCCCTTTTTTAGGCCAGAGAGAAATTTAGCTAGGATGAGAGGGGCATGGATGTTCTCCCGAGGCTCCCACGTTCTCTCCTCAGGACCAAACCCCTTCCAATCTACCAGAAAATAGGTCTTCATTCTTACCCTTTTGGTGGCCAGAATGTTCTCTACCTCAAATTCGTTTTCAGCTGAAACCGGAGCAGGAGGCGTACCTGTAGACTTGGAAAAAGAGTTAAGTACCACCGGTTTGAGGAGAGATACATGGAAGGAGTTAGGGATCCGCAAGTTGGCCGGAAGTTTCAATTTATAGGCCACTGGGTTGATCTGACTGATGACCTCCAGAGGACCGATGAACCGAGGCCCTAACTTATAGGAAGGAATCTTGAGCCGGACATACTTGGACGAGAGCCAGACCTTATCCCCAGGACGGAATTGAGGAGGATCCAGACGTTTTTTGTCAGCATGTCTTTTCATACGCTCGGATGACAGAAGGAGTGCGGACCGGGTACTTTCCCATATGGAGGAAAATTTGTTAAGAGATTCCGCAGCCGGATTGTCCACTGAGATGGAGACGGGAAATGGGATCCGAGGATGCTGACCGAAGACTACAAAAAACGGGGATTTGGAGGAAGATTCGCTCTCGTGATTGTTGTAAGAAAATTCGGCCCATGGCAGGAGATCCACCCAGTCAGAATGGTGGACATTAACGAAGTGCCGGAGGTAACTGGTCAGGATCTGATTGACCCGCTCCACTTGACCATTGGACTGCGGGTTGTAGGCGGAGGAGAAGTCCAAGGTGACGTCTAGCAATTTACAAGTGGCTCTCCAGAAACGTGAGGTGAACTGTACCCCACGATCCGACACGATGTGACGGGGCAGGCCATGAAGACGGAAGATGTGGCGGATAAAGTCTTTAGCCAGCTCGGGTGCAGACGGGAGGCCTGGCAGGGGAACAAAGTGAGCCATCTTGGAAAAGCGGTCAGCGACCACCCAAATGACCGTACAACCGGCAGAGACGGGGAGGTCCGTTATGAAGTCCATGGCTATATGCTGCCAGGGGGCAGCGGGTACAGGAAGCGGAAGGAGGCGACCGGCAGGCAGGTGTCTCGGAACTTTGTTGCGGCCACAGGAGGCACAGGCAGAAACAAAGTCTATTACGTCCTTGTGCAGGGTAGGCCACCAGTAATGCCGGGTAATAAGCTGGAGGGTCTTTTTTTGACCGGCGTGGCCAGCTAGTTTAGACGAATGACCCCAGTGTAGGATTCTCTCCCGATCGGGTACCGATACGAACGTCTTACCAGGAGGGAGACGATTTAGACTCACGGGAGCCACCTGCATTACTCTGGCGGGAATGATGATATGTTTAGGTTCCTCCTCGAGATCCGACACCAGGAAGGATTGGGACAAGGCGTCCGCCTTGATGTTCTTGTCAGCCGGGCGAAAATGTAGAACAAAATCAAAACGAGCAAAAAACAAGGACCACCGGGCCTGGCGCGGGTTAAGTCCCTGGGCATGCTGGAGGTAAGCCAAGTTTTTGTGGTCAGTGTAAATAATTACCGGATGAAGAGCCCCTCGAGTAGGTAACGCCACTCCTCCAATGCCAGCTTGATGACCAATAACTCTCGGTCTCCTATGGAATAATTGCGCTCAGAAGAGGAGAAGAGTTTGGAGAAGAAGCCGCAAGTTACCATCCTTCCGGAAGATGATTTTTGAGTAAGTACCGCTCCGGCTCCAGAGGAGGAAGCGTCAACCTCCATGAAGAACTGCTTGTTGCCGTCCGGGCGATGCAGCACCGAGGCAGAAGAGAAGGCCTGCTTTAAGGAAAGAAAGGCCTCCTCTGCTTCGGGCGTCCACTCTTTGGGGTTAGTGCCCTTACGGGTGAGCGCGGAAATTGGGGCAGTCCGGGAATAAAAGTGCGGTATGAAGAGGCGGTAGTAGTTGTCGAAGCCCAGGAACCGCTGAATGGCCTTCAATCCCTCCGGTCGGGGCCATTTCTCGATGGCAGACAGTTTCTCTGGATCCATTCGTAGGCCGGTCTGAGAAATAACGTAGCCCAAAAACGGCAGCGAGGTCTGCTCAAAGAGGCACTTCTCATATTTAGCGAAGAGGTGATTCTGCCTGAGCCTGAGCAGAACCTGACGAACGTCCCTCCGGTGAGTCTGGAGATCCGAGAGAAGACCAAGATGTCGTCCAGGTACACCACTACGCAGGAGTAGAGAAGGTCCCGGAAGATGTCATTGACCAACTCTTGAAAGACGGCAGGAGCATTACAGAGACCAAAGGGCATCACTAGATATTCATAGTGGCCGTCCCGGGTGTTGAATGCAGTCTTCCATTCATCCCCTTGACGGATACGGACCAGGTTGCACGCCCCACGGAGATCCAGTTTGGTGAAGATTCTAGCCCCCCTCAGACGATCAAATAATTCTGGAATGAGCGGAAGGGGGTACTTATTCTTCACCGTGATCTGTTTAAGGCCTCTATAGTCTATACAGGGACGGAGAGAGCCGTCCTTCTTTTTTACGAAAAAGAAGCCTGCTCCTGCCGGGGAGGTAGATTTCCGGATTAATCCCTGGCCAAATTCTCCTCGATATATTCGGACATCGACCGGTCTCAGCAGCGGACAATGGGTAAATACGCCCACGGGAGGCGTAGTACCAGGTAACAGGTCGATAGGACAGTCGTATGGTCTGTGAGGAGGTAATGTCTCTGCCTCTCTTTTATTAAAGACATCAGCAAATGACCAATAGGGAATCGGAAGTCCAGGTAGATTAGTTGGGGTAGGAGAAGAACAGACAGGATGAACAGGAACCAAACACGTCTTATGACAATCCTGTCCCCAGCGAAGAACCTCTCCGGTCTGCCAGTCGAGCACGGGTCCATGTTTCTGGAGCCAAGGTAGCCCTAGTAAGAGGGCGTGAGAGAGTCCAGGCAGAACATGAAAAGAGATGCTCTCAGAATGCAGCATTCCCACTTGCAGAGTTATGGGTTCGGTGATGAGTTGGATGGGGCGTGGTAAAAGACCCCCGTCCACAGCAGCGACTGATAATGGTACAACCAGAGGTTTGGTGGGAATGCGGTATTTTTCTACCAGGGACTGTGACATAAGATTCCCGGCTGCTCCAGAGTCAAGTTGGGCTAGTTCAAAATAACGATTCTCCCCACAGAGAATTGAGACTGACAGCAGCAGAGATGGAGAGGCTTTCTCCTTGTCTAGGTCGACCTCTCTGAGCGAACCTAGACACAGGCGTTTCCCGACCTCTCCGGACAGGTACGAATCCGATGCTCCTTACTGCCACAGTAGAAGCAACTCCCCTCGGCACGGCGTAAGTCCTGACGGGTTTTGACCATATTGGTCTGGTCGACCTGCATAGGCTCAGGAGAGTGTAATTGGGGGAAACGGAGGGAGTGACGGGTTTCTGAAACGTAGGAGCTAGACGTGGAAACCTCCTCTCACGGGTGACCTCTTTGGCCCGCTCCTGGAACCGTAGGTCAATCCGGGTGGCGAGAGTTATAAGGTCATCGAGAGTGGTAGGAATGTCCCGACCGGCGAGTTCATCTTTAATACGGCCGGACAAACCCTCCCAGAAAACAGATACCAGAGCGTCGTTGTCCCAGGCCAGCTCCGAGGCAAGGGTACGAAACCGTATGGCATATTGGCCCACGGTGAGATTTCCCTGACGGAGGCGTAGCAGAGATGATGCGGATGAGATCTTTCGTCCGGGTTCGTCAAAGACTTTCCGAAAAGCCGCGAGAAAGGCAGACAGGTCGGACACCAGAGGATCTCCTCTCTCCCAAAGAGGATTCAGCCAGGCCAGGGCCTCCCCGGTGAGATGGGACATGATGAAAGCAATTTTGGCCCGGTCGGAGTTAAACTGGTGGGAGAGGAGTTCAAAGTGCAGAGTGCACTGATTAATGAAACCCCGAGCCTGAGCGGGGTCGCCTCCGAAGCGAGGAGGTGCGGAGAGCCGGGGTCCGTGACAGGAGCCCATGGTATTGGAGAGCAGGGGAGCTGCCGGATTGCGAGTCATGGCACCAGGAGTGGTTGCTGGTGGAGCTGTCAGAGTGTCCAGGCGAGAATTGACATTCCGCAGGTGACCCAGGATGGACTCCTGTTGGGACTTCTGACGGGACAGTTCATGACACAGGTCCGAGATAGAGGGAACTTGGGCGCCACCGGGTTCCATGGCCCAAGCAAACTGTAACGGGTCTGGGAGGCGGAACCTCTGAGCTACTATACAAAGGGCAGTCCTTGTAAGGGAGCGGGTGGCAACCAGAGTGGACGGGCAGGAGGTCACGGCAAGTGACCGGGGAAGTCTCTGGATGGGTAGGCAGGAGGTCACGGCAAGTGACCGGGCAGTCTCTGGATGAGTGGGCAGGAGGTCACGGCAAGTGACCGGGGCAGTCTCTGGATGAGTGGGCAGGAGGTCACGGCAAGTGACCGGGGCAATCTCTGGATGAGTAGGCAGGAGGTCACGGCAAGTGACCGGGGCAGTCTCTGGATGAGTGGGCAGGAGGTCACGGCAAGTGACCGGGGCAGTCTCTGGAAGAAGGTAGATACGACCTGTTATGGCTGAGCCTCCCGGTAGGCTAGCAGGACGATAGAAGATGAGCGCTCCCAGGTGAGTGAGCGAGAGTCACTGGAATAGCAGAAGATCACAGCCCGTGACGGCAGAGCCTCCAGGTAGGCCAGCAGGCAGGTAACAGGTGAGCGGGCGAGAGCCACTGGAATAGCGGAAGATCCCAGCACGTGACGGCAGAGCCTCCAGGTAAGCCAGCAGGCAGGTAACAGATGAGCGCTCCCAGGTGAGCGGGCGAGAGCCACTGGAATAGCGGAAGATCACAGCACGTGACGGCAGAGCCTCCAGGTAGGCTAGCAAGCAGGTAACAGACAGCAACCTGGCAGGAATCAGACAGGTATCTGGCAATGACCCTGAGGACTGAAGCAGAGTAGTGAACAGTGCAACAACATTGGAGGAGGTGCCTTATGTAAGGTGAAGTCCTCCGGCCATTGGCCGGGGACTCCTTAGGACGACGCGCGCGGCCCCTTTAAGAGGGGGACAGCGCACGCGCGCGCGCCCTAAGCCCAGTGGCAGGAAAGGAGCGTGCGCTGCCAGCAGAGCAGCAGGAGGACGCCGGACCCGGAGCAGAGGGGTGAGGGGAACAGCGTCCCTGCCTGGCAGAGGGCAGGGACGCCGGCGCTACAGTAGAGATGAGCGATCGTGTTCAGAAAGTGTTCGCCAATTTCAAATTCAGCATAAATGTAACACATTCAGATTCGTGTTCACTTTAACTAGCATTTTTACTAGTGATGAGCAAGCATACTTGGTAATGCTCTGTACTCGCCCGAGCATCACTGTGCTCGTTGTGCTCGGCAAGCGCTGAGCATTTCCTGGATTGTTCGGCGGGATTTTGGGTTCACGTCCTGCATGTTTGGCGCTCTTTAGAGTGCCAATCAACATGCAGGGATTGCTGCAGCCATGTTGGTTGTAGCATTACAGTGATTGGCTGGCTGTACAGCGTCATCAGGTCTATATCAGACCTGACGCCACCCTGGTCGTCACATTCAGCTCCGGAATCAGCTAGTGTAGGGAGAGTTGCTGCCAAGATAGGTAAGATGTGTATCTTCGTACCGTGTTAGCCAGTAGATAGAAAAATATTAAGACTTGAGAGTCCTCAGTGGTTGATACCTTTTAATGGCTAACTGAAAAGATGGTAACAAATTGCAAGCTTTCGAGACTACTCAGGTCTCTTCATCAGGCATAGACTAATACAACATCTGAAGAATCACATATTTATACACAAAATAGCACAGAAAAAATGCAATAGGTAGGACAAGTGACATGAAGCAGAACTGTCATTATGGCAGAGGGATTAACATAAATATGACTAGTTCATAGATAAGGAGTGAAGGTTTTATTACCCTCTGATTGGGGTCTGGTATTGTGTTGTGATGACCCTAAAAGGTCAGGGAGGCAGATTCCTTAATTGTTGTAGAACGACATAAAACTCTGGGATATATTCATCCCAGCACTAAGAGTGTCAAAGGTCATCATAAGTTTATATTCCCAGACTTTTCTATCCTTCTCAGATTTGAAGTTAGATTTTAATACAAGTAATTCCATATCTGTCATGCTATGACCGGGCATACAAAAGTGTTTGGCCACAGGTAAATCCATTCTTTTTTCTCTTATCGTGTGGCGATGAGAATTCATCCTTGTTCTCAGTTTTTGCCCGGTCTCCCCCACATACAGACCCCCAGTTGGACATTTAGTACATATAATTAGGTACACCACATTAGATGTGATGCAGCTGAAAGTACCTGGTATCTTGTAGTCCTGATGGAGTTGGGGATCTTTATCCTGTCCGTGGTCATTATAGATGTACAGGTCTTGCATTTCTTTTGTCTGCAAGGAAAGGTTCCTGCAGCTGTTGGGGAGGACAGGAGCTTCTGACAATGATGCTTCTTAGATTTGGGGGCTGCCTAAAACATAGTAGTGGGGGTCTGGAAATATGGATTGTAATCGGGCATCTTTTTGTAGTAAAGGTTGTAGTTTCCGTGCAGCTCCCCTTAGCATCTCCAGACTTGGATTGTAGGTGACCACTAGAGGCACCCGGTTATTTTCTTCTTTAGCTTTGTAATGTAGCAGGTGATTCCTTGATATTCTGGTGGCTCTTGTAATTTGGTTTTCAATTGTTCTTGGATGGTAGCCCTGGTTCAAAAAAGTCTTTCTGAGGCGACCAAGGTGTTCATCTCTATCCATGGGGTTGGAACATATACGGTTGTATCTGATGGCTTGGCTGTAGACAATAGAGTTTTTTATGTGTTTAGGATGGAAACTGTCCCATTTAAGATATGTTGGATGGTCGATTGGCTTCTGATACAGGGATGTCTCTATTTCATTGTTCTTTAGCTTAATGGTGGTGTCTAAAAAGTTAATTTCAGTGCTGGAGTAGTTAAGTGTTAAGTTGATGGTGGGATGAAATTGATTGAACTGTTCATGGAACGTCTTTAGCTGTTGTTCAGACTCCGTCCAGATGATTAAAATGTCATCAATGTAGCGGTAGTAGGCCCGAGGCCTGATGGGGCAGGAGGACAAAAATTCGCTTTCAAGCTTGGCCATGAAAAGATTTGCATACTGTGGAGCCATTTTACTTCCCATAGCTGTGCCAGTCTCCTGAAGATAGATCTTGTTGTCAAATTCGAAGTAATTGTGGGTGAGGATGAATTTTGTGAGTTTCACCACAGAATCAGCATCATTCCCGGTGTTTCCCATGAAGACTTTGCAGGCATTTAATCCATCCTGGTGTGGGATATTAGAGTACAAAGATTCCACATCCATGGTGGCCAGGATGGTTCCTTCTGGTAGAGAACCTATTGCTGCTAGTTTATTCAGTAGGTCAGTTGTGTCCTGAATGTAGCTGGGTGTATCCTTTACCAGGGGTTTAAGAACACCCTCTACCCATCCAGATACTTGCTCAGTAAGGGTGTCCACACATGAAATAATCGGCCTCCCTGGATTTCCGGCTTTGTGGATTTTGGGAAGCATGTAGAATGTCCCTGTTCTTGGACTTTCTGGTATCAGGTCATCAGCTCTTATGGATTTGTCAGACAGACAAGATACCAACTTGCTTAGTTCCTTGTAATAGTCCTGTGTAGGGTCCGACTCCAGTTTTCTGTAGTAGCGTGTGTCCGTAAGTTGTCTGTTTGCTTCCTTCATATAGTCTTATGTGTTCATCATGACTATTGCACCTCCCTTGTCAGCAGGTTTAATGATGATTTCTTTGTTGGTTTTCAGAGACTGTATGGCCTTTCTCTCCTGGGCACTGATGTTGGAGGCTTGTCTCTTGTTGGTGGCTATGATGGTGGATTTTATCAAATGTCAGAATGAGTCTATATATTTATCCAAATGAGGGTTACGTCCAGGTGGAGGTGTCCAGTTTGACCTCTTCTTGGTTATTGGGATCCCTCTTCCTTCAGTCCGAGTGTTATCTGAATCTTCTGTATCATTGAAGTATTCCCTCAGGCGCAGTCTCCTGAAAAAATGTTCCATATCACTGCAGAGTTCGGTTTTATCCAGGGCCTTAGTAGGACAATATGAGAGTCCTCTAGAAAGCACGGCAAGCTCCACTTTGCTGGGTTTGTAATCTGAGAGATTGATGACACAGTTAGATGCTTTTGTGTCTGGAATGGAGTGGTTGTCAGAGTTGTCAGGTTTTGGTTTTGTTTTGTATCTGTTTGTATAGAGTCCGGAATGGAGGCGCAATCTGTGTAGTTTCTTTTCCTTGTTTTGAATCAGAAAGGTCCGTAGTTTGTTGTAGTATTGTTGTAATTTTTGCTCTGTGCTTTCTGTAAGTGTTTTCCTCAGAGTTTCCAATTGTCCTTGGACTTTACTCCTTATGCTGTAGCAGGATAGAGATGAACACCTTGGTCGCCTCAGAAAGACTTTTTTGAACCAGGGCTACCATCCAAGAACAATTGAAAACCAAATTACAAGAGCCACCAGAATATCAAGGAATCACCTGCTACATTACAAAGCTAAAGAAGAAAATAACCGGGTGCCTCTAGTGGTCACCTACAATCCAAGTCTGGAGATGCTAAGGGGAGCTGCATGGAAACTACAACCTTTACTACAAAAAGATGCCCGATTACAATCCATATTTCCAGACCCCCCACTACTATGTTTTAGGCAGCCCCCAAATCTAAGAAGCATCATTGTCAGAAGCTCCCTGTCCTCCCCAACAGCTGCAGGAACCTTTCCTTGCAGACAAAAGAAATGCAAGACCTGTACATCTATAATGACCACGGACAGGATAAAGATCCCCAACTCCCATCAGGACTACAAGATACCAGGTACTTTCAGCTGCATCACATCTAATGTGGTGTACCTAATTATATGTACTAAATGTCCAACTGGGGGTCTGTATGTGGGGGAGACCGGGCAAAAACTGAGAACAAGGATGAATTCTCATCGCCACACGATAAAGAAAAAAGAATGGATTTACCTGTGGCCAAACACTTTTGTATGCCCGGTCATAGCATGACAGATATGGAATTACTTGTATTAAAATCTAACTTCAAATCTGAGAAGGATAGAAAAGTCTGGGAATATAAACTTATGATGACCTTTGACACTCTTAGTGCTGGGATGAATATATCCCAGAGTTTTATGTCGTTCTACAACAATTAAGGAATCTGCCTCCCTGACCTTTTAGGGTCATCACAACACAATACCAGACCCCAATCAGAGGGTAATAAAACCTTCACTCCTTATCTATGAACTAGTCATATTTATGTTAATCCCTCTGCCATAATGACAGTTCTGCTTCATGTCACTTGTCCTACCTATTGCATTTTTTCTGTGCTATTTTGTGTATAAATATGTGATTCTTCAGATGTTGTATTAGTCTATGCCTGATGAAGAGACCTGAGTAGTCTCGAAAGCTTGCAATTTGTTACCATCTTTTCAGTTAGCCATTAAAAGGTATCAACCACTGAGGACTCTCAAGTCTAAATATTTTGCCAAGATAGGGTCAGATTTGGGGGTTTCAAAGATAGTGTGGGTATACTATAATTGAATACACAAATCCAGCTAAATAAACAGTCCTTCTAAGGACTAATTACGGGTTCTATAGATTGCAGTGCTAGGTAGTCAGGGAGTGTATGTGGGTATATAGATATCAGCAGCAGGCCGGCATTGTATGTGGCATACTTCATTGCATACATCAGCTGCTGCCTATTACATATATTGACCACATAGCTCCACGTATCATTGGCCAGGAATACTTTTTCTTGCATCTTAATCCTGATTATTTAATTGAAAAGCAATCCAGAGTACGTTTTTTTCTCCATTTGCTTGTTGGGACTGCAGAATAGAGCCAGATCCTTTTCAGAGTACAGCGTGAAAATCCAGCTTTTTTAAACGGGTTTGTCAATCCCAGTGATCACATCTGAGTGCGCATAAAATGCTGCCATTTTTTTGGTACTGTAAATTTTTTGGAGTGTCTTATACAATTGCTTGACACCATTTTGCTGCCAAAAAAATATTTAGCTGCCAAAAAAAATATTTAGCTACAGGGCAGATATTTTACACTGAGTTTTGTTCGTCACATGGATCACATATCATTGCGCTTAAAATTGTGCCATTTCATGCCTTCATAGAATTGTTTTTGGTGAGTCTTAGCCTACTTATTGACACAATTTTGCTGGCCAAAAAAAAGAAAATACAGGCCAGAAATTTGAAAGTGGGTTACCTCCGTCAGACGCCTCATCTATCTGTGGGCTACAAATTGTGGCATTCGAGGCCTCCATTCAACTGTTTTTGCTGTGTGTTACCCTAGTTATTGACACTATTTTCCAGTAAAAAAATAAAAATACAGGCCACATATTTTACAGTGTAGTATCTCCGTCACACACCTCATCTATCTGTGGGCTACAAATTTTGGCATTGGAGGCCTCCATTCAACTGTTTTTGCTGTGTGTTACTCCAATTATTAACAATATTTTGCTGTAAAAAAAATACAGGCAGCATATTTTATAGTGTGGTATCTCCGTAACACACCTCATCTATCTGTGGGCTACAAGTTGTGGCATTTTAAGCCTCCATTCAACTGTTTTGCTGTGTGTTACACTAATTCTTGACACTATTTTCCTGTAAAAAAAATAAAAATACAGGCCACATATTTTACAGTGTAGTATCTCTGTCACATGCCCAATCTATCTGTGGGTTACAAATTGTGGCATTTGAGGCCTCCATTCAACTGTTTTTCCTGTGTCTTAGTCTAGTTATTGACACCAGTTTGCTGTAAAAAAAATGGTTACCTACAGGCCAGATATTTTAAACTGTAGTTTTCCCGCACACTGATCACATATAAGTTTGCTCCAAATTCAGCCATTTGTAGTCAACGTGGAAAATATGGTAGTCCATTTAAAATGGGCAAGGTGTGTGGCAAGGGACGGGGAAGTGGAAGTGATAGTGATGGTGCATGCAGAGGCCGAGGCAGTGGGCAAGCTGAAATTTGTCCACAGCAAGCACCCACAACTTCTCACTCAACCTACCTGTCCCAATTTCCTAGGGGACTGCAGCAGCACACCAATATTGAACCCAGACCAGTGTCAAAAGTTTGTCAGTTGGATAGTGGATAATGCTTCCGCTCACTTTACCACCATCACCACCTGGTGATGTCTTCTACATGGTCAAGTCTGAGTAGCCATGAGTCTGGACGGCATATTCCTCACCCTGATACTCCTTCATGCCACCATGCCAAGTGCCCGGAGACAACTGATCCCACACTTGGACACTCCGAATAACTGTTCACTTTTCCATTTATAGATTCGGGCCTCTCGACCAATCCACTTGAAGCCGGGCAAGATGAGATTGCATGTAGCGATGCACAAATATTTGAGCAGCCACGGTCACATAAAGGCGACGGTGGGAAAGTGTCACAACAGGCGGATAATGATGAGACACAATTGCCAGAAAGTCGGGAGGAGGGCCAGGTGCGGAAATGGAAGACGAGGTGGAGGATGATATAGTAACTGACCCAACGTGGCAGGAAAAGATGCAGAGCAAGGACAGCAGCACACAGGCCATTTGCACCACTTGCCATGCCAACATCAGCAGGGTAGCAAAACTACCAGCCTGACAACTACCAGCATGATCAAGCACATAGCAGCAAAGCACCCGACTTTGTGGGTCGAACCCCAGGCTCTAGGAGCAGTGTCTGCGCGTGACACCACTGCTTATTCCACTGTTGTGCATGCAAGCCAATCCCCTGTCCACGGTGCATGCGAAGATGCCTCCTGCCCTGCACCTGTTGTTACCCACACTCAACTTGCACCATCATCTAGCACGTCCACGTCCTTGTCCCATCGCAGTCTTCAGTTGTCCATACCACAGTCATTGGAACGCAAGCGGAAATACCCAGCCAATGCCCCACAGGCCACAGTACTAAATTCATATATTTCTCGTCTGCTTGCACTTGAAATGTTGCCTTTTTGGCTCGTGGAGACGGAAGCTTTCTGCAACCTGATGGCGGTGGCCGCCCCAAGGTACTCGGTCCCCAGCTGCCTCTATTTCTCTCTGTATTATACAGGCTCGTGTCCCACAACATTACCCGTGCCCTCAACAATGCTCTTACTGGGTTAGGGATTGGCTATGGATCCTGCCAAACTACAGGCTGTAATGGACTGGCAAGAACCCCATTCTCTTAAAGCGGTGCAGCGCTTTATGGGGTTCATTAATTATTATTGTCAGTTCATCCCCCATTTCTCGACTTTGGTAGCTCCCTTGGTATCCCTCACCAAGAAGGGAGCAAATCGCAAGTTGTGGTCTGAGGAGTTCTCCAAGGCGTTCTCTTCCATCAAGTCGAATTTTGCCAGTGCTCCCATATTACATTGCCCTGATGTTGATAAGCCGTTTATTTAGAGGTGGACGCCTCTTCTGTTGGTGCTGGAGCAGTCCTTTATCAGAAGGATGCTCAAGGTCAGAAGCATCCCTGCTTCTTCTTTTCTAAGACCTTTACACCAGCAGAGAGGAATTATTCCATCGGGGACAGGGAGTTGCTGGCTATGAAGTTGGCCTTCTCTGAGTGGAGACATCTTCTGGAGGGGGCCCATTTTCCCTTCCAAGACTTCACCGACCACAAGAACTTGGTATATTTGCAAACGGCTCAGCGGCTAAATTCTCACCAGGCCAGATGGTCCCTATTCTTCTCTCGGTTTCACTTCACCTTCCATTTTCTCTCCGGTGAGAAGAATGTTCGGGCCGACGCTCTCTCTCGCTCCTTAGTGTCATCAGAGGAGGAGTATGAGGAGCCTCGGCTTATTGTCCCCGAAGAGAGCCTGAGAACTGTAGCCCCGGTAGAGTCTGTGCCTCCGGGCAAGACTTTTGTGCCCACTAATTTGCTACCGGAGGTACTCTCTTGGGCACACTCGTCCAGGGTGGGTGGACACTTTGGGGCAAAGAGGACAACAGAATTATTGGCGAGGACATACAAGGAGTATGTTCAGGCGTGTGTCTCCTGCGCCCGGAACAAGTCCCCTTGACAATGGCCAGCTGGGTTACTTTTTCCTTTGCCGGTGGCAGACAGGCCCTGGGAGATGGTCGGAATGGACTTTGTGGTGGGCTTACCCAAGTCTCGGGGTTGCACTATCATTTGGGTGATCACCGACCATTTCTCCAAAATGGTGCACTTAGTGCCGCTACCCCGGTTACCTTCTGCACGGGCCTTGGCAGCATTATTTATTAGACACATCTTCCGTCTACACGGTATACCAGACAAGATTGTCAGCGATCGAGGTCCCCAATTTGCGTCTCGGTTATGGAGAGAGTTGTGTCATCTACTCTGTATTGAGTTAAACCTCTCTTCTGCATATCATCCCGAGACGAATGGGTTGGTAGAGAGGGCCAACCAGACCTTGGTCACATACTTGCGACATTTTGTCTCTGCCAGGAAGGATCTGGGCATCCTTGCTCCCGTGGGCGGAGTTCGCGCTAAACAATGCTGTGGCTGACTCCACCGGACAGACCCCATTCCTCTTAAACTACGGCCAGCATCCGCGGGTACCGGTGCCCATGCCCGTGGCTTCTGCTGACTCCAGGGTGGCAGACTTGGCTGTGGAGGCATGGTACATATGGGACCGCACCCAGGATGCCATTCAGGCTTCCAAGGAGAAAGGATGAGGTCTTCTGCTGATGTCCATCGGCGTCCCGCTCCGACATTTGCTCCTGGCGACCTAGTGTGGCTCTCCGCCCGAAACATCAGGCTAGGGGTGGAATCCACTAAGTTGGCACCCCGATATTTGGGTCCCTTCAATGTTCTCGAGCAAGTGAACCCTGTGGTTTACCGTTTGGCCCTTCTGCCTCGCCTTGTTATCTCCAACACCTTCCATGTGTCCCTCCTAAAACTCGTGGTCATCTCCCGGTTGCCTGAGTCATCTGCTGGGACTTTGGGTTAGTCTACGGACTATTATGAGGTGAACGTCATTGTAGGGTGCAAGGTGGTACGGGGCAAAAAAAATTTTTGGGTGGATTATGGGCCTGATGATAGGTCCTGGGAGCCTGCCGAACATATTCATGCTCCACAGCTCATCGCTGCCTTTGAACGTAGCGAGGCCCAAAGAAGGGGGGGCCCTAGGAATGGGAGTAATGTTAGGGGTCGAGTTCCCGCTTCTGCACAAGGGGAATCTCGAGCCGTCCCTGCTGCGGTCTCCCATACGTTTCCAGCCACAGTGGACTCTGCTCAGCTTAGACGTCGGTCCCAGCGTCTTGCCCAGTCTAACATTGTGCAGAGGATTACTGCTGCTCCTCCAGGCTCTGCTATTGTAGCTAGTACTGGTTAGCGGCGAGCAGACGTCTTTAGGACAAAGTCCTTGCTTTCCCTTTCTAAGCATGCCCAGAGTAAGATCTCTCATTGGAGATCAGGGGTCACATGCTCAGGAACTGCAGCATCTCCTATTGGTCCGCCAGGAAGGTCCTGAAACCACTTGTGTTCTGGGGAAGTTTCCTATTGGTCCTTATCTGGCAGGTCCTATAGTTGCTACTATAAAAGGGTGGCATGGTCGTGCCGCCATACGCTAGTATCAATCACATTATGTGCTTTGCGCCAGGGTGATCTTGCACGCATGTGTTAGGGCTCGGCTGAAATAAGCCCCTAGAATACCGGCACCTCCGGTGAGGAGATTGTATGCACGTGTTTAGGGTTTGGCTGAAATAAGCCCCTAGAATACCAGCTTCTCCGGTGAGGAGATTGTCTGATTGCGTTGTTGATTGCGTTACTACAGTCATGGCCAAAAGTTTTGAGAATGACACAAATATTAATTTTTATAAAGTCTACTGCTTCACTTTTTCTAATGGCAATTTGCATATACTCCAGAATGTTATAAAGAGTGATCAGCTTAACAGCAATTACTTGCAAAGTCAATATTTGGCTAGAAAATGAACTTTATCCCCCAAAACACATTTCAACATCATTGCAGCCCTGCCTTAAAAGGACCAGCTAACCTCTTTTCAGTGATTGCTCCATTAACACAGGTGTGGGTGTTGATGAGGACATGACTGGAGATCAATCTGTCATGATTAAGTAAGAATGACACCACTGGACACTTTAAAAGGAGGCTGGTGCTTGGCATCATTGTTTCTCTCTGTTAACCATGGTTATCTCTAAAGAAACACGTGCAGTCATCATTGCAATGCACAAAAATGGCCTAACAGGGAAGAGTATCGCAGCTAGAAAGATTGCACCTCAGTCAACAATCTATCGCATCATCAAGAACTTTAAGGAGAGAGGTTCCATTGTTGCCAAAAAGGCTTCAGGGCGCCCAAGAAAGACCAGCAAGCGCCAGGACCGTCTCTTAAAAGTGTTTCAGCTGTGGGATCAGGCTACCAGCAGTGCAGAGCTTGCTCAGGAATGGCAGCAGGCAGGTGTGAGTGCATCTGCACGCACTGTGAGGCGGAGACTCTTGGAGCAAGGCCTGGTCTCAAGGAGGGCAGCAAAGAAGCCACTTCTCTCCAGAAAAAACATCATGGACAGACTGATATTCTGAAAAAGGTACAGGCAGTGGACTGCTGAGGACTGGGGTAAAGTTATTTTCTCTGATGAATCCCCTTTTCGATTGTTTGGGACATCTGGAAAACGCCTCATTCGGAGAAGACAAGGTGAGCGCTACCACCAGTCTTGTCTCATGCCAACTGTTAAGCATCCTGAAACCATTCATGTGTGGGGTTGCTTCTCAGCCAAGGGAATCGGCTCTCTCACAGTCTTGCCTAAAAACACAGCCATGAATAAAGAATGGTGCCAGAATGTCCTCCAAGAGCAACTTCTCCCAACCCTCCTAGAGCAGTTTGGCGATCAACAATGCCTTTTCCAGCATGATGGAGCACCTTGACATAAAGCAAAGGTGATAACTAAATGGCTCAGGGAACAATACATAGAGATTTTGGGTCCATGGCCTGGAAACTCCCCAGATCTTAATCCCATTGAGAACTTGTGGTCAATCATCAAGAGACGGGTGGACAAACAAAAACCTAAAAATTCTGACAAAATGAAAGCATTGATTGTGCAAGAATGGACTGCTATCAGTCAGGATTTGGTCCAGAAGTTGATTGAGAGCATGCCAGGGAGAATTGCAGAGGTCCTGAAGAAGAAGGGTCAACACTGCAAATATTGACTTGCTGAATTAACTCATTTTAACTGTCAATATAAGCTTTTGTTACTCATATGTTTGCAATTACTATATTTCTGTCTGTGATAAAAACATCTGTCAAACACACATAAAAACCAGAGGGCAGCAGATCATGTGAAAATATAATATTTGTGTCATTCTCAAAACTTTTGGCCATGACTCTACAGACTGCTGTCCACATAGCAGTTGTCTGTGCATACCTGTGGAGTTAACAGGACACAGTCCATATTTCTGCATTTCTACCTTAGCGACTCTGTGGCTTATACCGCCATATAGGGCCACCGTGTCCATAGTTGCGACTCTGTGAAGTAATACTGCCATCCTACTAGCAGCAGGCTCTGCCTGCACGGTGGACCCCGGGCTGCGAACGCACTTATTATTTATATTTATTTTGTGCGTTCCGCCAGTCCTAACAAGGGGTGTGTTGGGTTCAGGGTTGGGATTAGTTTTAGGTTTGTGGATAGCGTTATGGTTAGAGTTGGGATTAGGCTTAGGGATCTGTCGGGGTTAGGGTTATGGTTAGGGTTGGGATTAGGTTTAGGGTGTGTTGGGGGTTAGGGTTGTGGTTAGGGGTGTGTTGGGGTTAGGGTTGGAGTTAGAATGGAGGGGTTTCCACTGTTTAGGCATATCAGGGGGTCTCCTTGGCGCCGCCATTGATTCCATTCAATTTTGCATTCAAAAAGTCAAACAGTGATCCCTCTCTTCCAAGCCCTGACGTGTGCCCAAACAGTGGTTTACCCCAACATATGGGGTATCAGCGTACTCAGGAAAAATTAGAACCCCAAAGTTGTTGTGCAATATTTTCTATTACCCTTGGGAACAAAAAAAATTGGGGGCTAAAATATTGTTTTTGTGGAAAAAAATTATTTTAAGTTTTCACAGTTCTGCATTATAAACTTCTTTGAAGCACTTGGGGATTCAAAGTGGGGTCACTTGTGGGGGGTTTCTACTGTTTAGGCACATCAGGGGCTCTTCAAATGTAACATGAGCCCCGCAGACCTTTCTGTTATGTTTCGGTAGCTGAGGAGTGCAGGTAAAAAAGGCAATACACCAGAGAAGTTGGAATCTATGAGATTGCAGTACCCTGACTAACCACCACAACTAGAGGCAGCCGTGGAGCGTTCCTACGTTGGTCCTAGACGCCTCGTCACAGCCTGAGAAACTAACTTCACCTAAAGATAGAAAGAGGAAAGCTATCTGCCCCGGAGCAGATCCCCAAAGAACATAGAAAGCCCCCAAACATGTAATGGCGGTTAGACAAGATGAAATACTCACATAGACAGAAAATAGTATGAGCAAACGTTGGGGCCCAAACTACCTAAATAGAAAAGGATAGGAAGGGCGCTTACTGCAATCCCAAAAAACCCTAAAAGCACCAACTCTACTAATTTCAAAATCACCTGAGATCACACGACCTCTACCACCTAAATTAGTTCTCTGGTGTAACAAAATCAAAACAGCAGCCACTGAAAAAACTGGAAAAAGCAAAAGTACAAACATCAGTGGCTGAACTAAACTGAGAGGGCAAAAGCCCCCGGAGGGGACCCTGAAGGCCCCCACAGAAGTGCAGGACAAAATGCAAAAATCAAGCACAAAAACAAAAAGAAGAAAATGTCTTATCTGTTAGCAGGAGATGCAGACACGACACAGCAGGCTACAAAGGAAACAGGACTCAAGGATTGAGACCAGAACAATTGATCACCGGCAACCCTGATGGGAAGGCGACTCCCTTATATAAGACCAGTCAGTAACACCTGATTCCCACTCCTCACAATCTTCACTGGACAGTCCAGTACCGCTTGTAACCACCAGAGGGAGCCTCTGCTCAGAACTCATTTCAAGTCCATTCACAACAGTACCCCCCCCCTTGAGGAGGGGTCACCGAACCCTCACTTGAGCAACCAGGTCGGTCAGGATGAGTTCTATGATACGCACGGATGAGTCTCCTAGCATGGATGTCCGAAGCAAACACCCAAGAATTGTCTTCCTGACCATAACCTCTCCACTTAACCAAATACTGGAGTTTCCGTCTAGAAAAACGAGAATTCAATATTTTCTCAACCACAAACTCCATATTGCCCTCAACCAGAACAGGGTCAGGAGACAAAGCTGTAGGAACCACTGGCTCAACAAACCTCTTCAACAAGGACTTGTGGAACACGTTATGGATCTTAAATGTCCCTGGAAGAAGCAAACGAAAAGAAACAGGATTAAGAATCTCCATGATCTTATAAGGTCCAATGAACCTAGGCTTAAATTTAGGAGATGCCACTCTCATAGGAATATTTCTTGAGGACCACCAGATCAAGTCCCCCACTTTAAACCGAGGACCATCAGTCCTATGCTGGTTAGCAAACCGCTGGGCCCTCTCCTGAGAGAGGGACAACCTCTCCACTACCTGGTCCCAAATCTGTTGCATACGCTCCACAACAGAGTCAACACCTGGACAGACAGAAGCCTCCGTCTGTCCTGAAGAAAATCGAGGGTGAAACCCAGAATTACAGAAAAATGGAGACATCAAAGTGGCAGAGCTAGCCCTATTATTAAGAGCAAACTCAGCCAAAGGCAAAAAAGAGACCCAGTCATCCTGATCAGCAGACACAAAGCATCTTAGATAAGTCTCCAATGTCTGGTTTGTTCTCTCAGTTTGACCATTGGTCTGAGGATGAAACGCCGAGGAGAAAGACAATTGAACACCAAGTTTAGAACAAAAGGTCCTCCAAAATCTGGAAACAAACTGGACTCCTCTGTCAGACACAATGTTCTCAGGAATGCCGTGTAAACGAACCACGTGCTGAAGGAACAAAGGCACCAATTCAGAGGAGGAAGGCAACTTAGGTAATGGCACAAGATGTATCATCTTGGAAAACCTATCACAAATTACCCAGATGACGGTCATTCTCTGAGAAACAGGGAGGTCGGAAATGAAATCCATAGAGATATGGGTCCATGGTCTCTTGGGCACAGGCAATGGCATCAACAAACCACTAGAGCGAGAGCAAGGCTTGGAGCGAGAGCAAGTCCCGCAGGACTGCACAAATTCCCTGACATCACGAGACAAGGTAGGCCACCAAAAGGACCGACTAACCAAGTCTCTGGTACCAAAAATTCCGGGATGCCCAGCCAACGCGGAACAATGAATCTCAGACATCACACTCTTTTTCCACTGGTCCGGGACAAACAATTTTCCAACAGGGCAGCGCTCGGGCCTATCCTCCTGACACCCCTCCAGAGCAAGTCTCAAATTGGGTGAGATGGCGGAAAGAACTACACCCTCTTTCAAAATAACAGAAGGATCAGATAACTCAGGAGAGTCCGCAAGGAAACTCCTCGAGAGGGCATCCGCCTTAACATTCTTAGTGCCAGGAAGAAAGGAAACCACAAAATTAAAACGTGTGAAAAACAAGGCCCACCTGGCCTGTCTAGGATTGAGTCGCTTGGCAGATTCCAGATAAACCAGATTCTTATGGTCCGTAAGGACCACCACCTGATGTTTGGCTCCCTCCAGCCAATGTCTCCACTCTTCAAAAGCCCACTTCATGGCCAGTAACTCCCGATTACCCACGTCATAATTACGTTCAGTAGGAGAAAATTTTCGAGAGAAAAAGGCACAAGGGTTACTTTTAGAGGTCTCTGGATCTTTTTGGGACAAAACGGCACCTGCCCCAATTTCAGAGGCATCAACCTCCACCTGAAATGGCAGAGAAACATCAGGCTGCCGTAGAACAGGAGCAGAAGTGAATCTCTGCTTAAGTTCCTGAAATGCAGAGACTGCCTCAGGAGGCCAATTCACCACATCAGAACCCTTTCTGGTCAAATCAGTCAATGGTTTAACAATAACCGAGAAATTACCAATAAATTTACGATAAAAATTGGCAAAACCCAAAAATCTTTGAAGAGCCTTTAATGAAGTAGGTTGGACCCAATCACAGATGGCCTGAACCTTGACCGGGTCCATTTCAATAACAGATGGGGACAAAATGAATCCCAGAAATGAGATCCTTTGTACGCCAAAAAGACACTTTGATCCCTTCACATACAGAGCATTCTCTCTCAAAATCTGGAATACAGTTCGAACATGTTTCACATGAGAGTCCCAGTCATTAGAAAAAATCAAGATATCATCCAAATAAACAATCAGAAATTTATCCACAAAATCCCTGAAAATGTCATTCATGAAGGACTGGAAGACAGAAGGAGCATTAGTGAGCCCAAAGGGTATCACAAGGTACTCAAAATGCCCCTCAGGGGTATTGAATGCCATCTTCCATTCATCCCCGTGCTTAATGCGAATAAGGTTATATGCCCCCCTGAGGTCAAGCTTGGTAAACCAAGTAGCGTTTTTCACCCTGGAAAACAGGTCAGAAATCAAAGGTAACGGGTATTGATATTTTACAGTAATATTGTTCAAAAGACGATAATCAATACACGGCCTTAATGAACCATCCTTTTTGGCCACAAAGAGAAAACCGGCACCTAAGGGTGAAGAGGATGGTCTGATATGACCCTTCTCCAATGATTCCTTGATATAAGACCGCATAGCGTCATGTTCAGGTACAGACAAGTTAAAAAGGCGACCTTTAGGGAATTTACTACCAGGCACTAATTCAATAGCGCAGTCATAGCTCCTATGGGGAGGCAAGGATGCAGATTTACTTTCGCTAAACACATCAGAAAAATCAATCAAAAAGTCAGGAACATCCTGAGCCTGGGGGGAGGCAGAAAAAACAGGAGTGTTGGTATTAACACATTGGCAGCCCCAAATGGTTACAGACACAGATTTCCAATCCAAAACAGGATTATGAGACTGCAACCAAGGGAAGCCCAGTACGATAATATCATGCAGATTATACAGAACCAGAAATTTACAGCACTCCTGATGATCAGGTTCAACCCTCATTATCACCTGAGTAGAGAACTGAGGATTATTCTCAGCCAAAGGGGTAGAATCGATCCCCAGTAGGGGAATAGACTTCTGTAGGGGTATCAAGGGAAACCCACAACATTTAGCAAAATCATAATCCATCAGGTTAATAGCTGCTCCAGAATCAACGAAAGCCTGAGCAGAAAATGAGGACAGAGAGCATATCAGAGTGACAGTTAATAAAAACTTAGTCTGAACACTACCCAATACAACTGAGCGTGCAAAACGTCTTCCCCGCTTAGGGCAGACTGAAATAGTATGAGAGGCATCACCACAGTAGAAACATAACCCATTGCGCTTTCGAAACTCATGACGCTGTGCCCCAGACACCACTCTATCACACTGCACGGGTTCAGAAGCAGGTTCACAAGGCAACACCATTCCACGCATACTTCTCCGCTCACGCAAACGTCTGTCAATTTGAATCGCTAATGACATAGAATCATTGAGACCAGAGGGGACAGAGAATCCCACCATAACATCCTTTACATTATCTGACAGACCCTTTCGAAAAAGGGCCGCCAAAGCGTCGTCATTCCGCTTGGTCAGGACTGCCCACCTACGGAATCTCTGACAGTATAACTCAGCGTCATCAAGACCCTGATTTAATGCCAACAAGGCTTTTTCAGCTTGATCAGTGACATTAGGCTCATCGTACAATAACCCCAAAGCCTGAAAAAATGCATCAACATCACTCAAAACAGGATCCCCAGGTGTCAGGGAAAAAGCCCAATCCTGAGGATCGCCGCGCAGGAGAGAGATGACAATTTGAACCTGCTGCGCTGCGTTCCCTGAGGACTTAGATTTTAAGGCAAAAAACAATTTACAATTATTTTTGAAATTCTGAAACTTAGCTCGATCCCCTAAAAACAAATCTGGCATGGGAATCCTAGGTTCCACAACAGGCAACCTAGCAAGATAGGCAGCAATACTCCGAACCTCAGTGGCAAGCTGATCCACACGGCCAGACAACTGTGCAAACTCCATTGAGAGAAAAAAAAATAAATCCTCCCCAGCACCCAGAGATACAGAGGGAAAAAAATGCAACAAACAGAAAAATATCTCTGACAACTCTGACAACCTTTTTTCTTACACAATATTTTTTCCCTTCTGTGAGTACCATACAATTTTCAATTTTTAGGCCGGTGATACTGTTATGTTTTGGTAGCTGAGGAGTGCAGGTAAAAAAGGCAATACACCAGAGAAGTTGGAATCTATGAGATTGCAGTACCCTGACTAACCACCACAACTAGAGGCAGCCGTGGAGCGTTCCTACGTTGGTCCTAGATGCCTCGTCACAGCCTGAGAAACTAACTACACCTAAAGATAGAAAGAGGAAAGCTATCTGCCCCGGAGCAGATCCCCAAAGAACATAGAAAGCCCCCAAACATGTAATGGCGGTTAGACAAGATGAAATACTGACACAGACAGAAAATAGTATGAGCAAACGTTGGGGCCCAAACTACCTAAATAGAAAAGGATAGGAAGGGCACTTACTGCAATCCCAAAAAACCCTGAAAAGCACCAACTCTACTAATTTCAAAATCACCTGAGATCACAAGACCTCTACCACTTAAATTAGTTCTCTGGTGTAACAAAATCAAAACAGCAGCCACTGAAAAAACTGGAAAAAGCAAAAGTACAAACATCAGTGGCTGTACTAAACTGAGAGGGCAAAAGCCCCGGGAGGGGACCCTGAAGGCCCCCACAGAAGTGGAGGACAAAATGCAAAAATCAAGCACAAAAACAAAAAGAAGAAAATGTCTTATCTGTTAGCAGGAGATGCAGACACGACACAGCAGGCTACAAAGGAAACAGGACTCAAGGATTGAGACCAGAACAATTGATCACCGGCAACCCTGATGGGAAGGCGACTCCCTTATATAAGACCAGTCAGTAACACCTGATTCCCACTCCTCACAATCTTCACTGGACAGTCTAGTACCGCTTGTAACCACCAGAGGGAGCCTCTGCTCAGAACTTATTTCAAGTCCATTCACAACACCTTTCCATCAAAGTCGGCATTTCAAAACGTCACTACTTCACTTCCAAGCCCCGACGTGTGCCCAAACAGTGGTTCCCCCCCACATGTGGGGTACCAGCGTCCTCAGGACAAACTGGACAACAACATTTTTGGTCCAATTTCTCCTGTTACCCTTGTGAAAATAAAAAATTGCGGGCTAAAAATCGTTTTTTGAGGAAAATTTTTCTTTTATTTTCACGGCTGTGTGTTATAAACTTCTGTGAAGCACTGGTGGGTTCAAAGCGCTCACCACACATCTAGATAAGTTCCTTGCAGGTCTAGTTTCCAAAATGGGGTCACTTGTGGGGGGTTTCTACTGTTTAGGCACATCAGGGGCTCTGCAAACGTAACTTGACGCCCGCAGACCATTCCGTTAAAGTCGGCATTTCAAAACGTCACTACTTCGATTCCGAGCCCCGATGTGTACCCAAACAGTGGTTTCCCCCACATATGGGGTACCAGAGTTCTCAGGGCAAACTGCACAACAATATTTGGGGTTCAATTCCTGTTACCCTTGTGAAAATAAAAATTTGCAGGCTAAAAAATAATTTTTTGAGGAAAAAAATGATTTTTTATTTTCACGGCTATGTGTTATAAACTTCTGGGAAGCACTTGGGGGTTCAGAGTGCTCATCACACATCTAGATAAGTTCCTTGGGGGTTTAGTTTAAAAAATGGGGTCACTTGTGGGGGAGCTCCAATGTTTAGGCACACAAGGGCTCTCCATACGCGACATGGTGTCTGCTAAGGATTTGAGCTAATTTTCCATTCAAAAAGTCAAATGGCGTTCCTTCCCTTCCAAGCCCTGCCATGCGCCCAAACAGTAGTTTATAACTACATATGAGGTATCCGTGTACTGAGAAATTGTCCAGCAAATTTTAGGATCCATTTTATCCTGTTGCTCACGTGAAAATGAATAAATTGATGCTAAAAGAAAATTTTTGTTGGAAAAATTATAAAGTCCATTTTTTCCTTCCATGTTGCTTTAGTTCCTGTGAAGCACCTGAAGGGTTATTAATAATCTTCTTGAATGTAGTTGTAAGTAGCTTGAGGGGTGCAGTTTTTACAATGGTGTCACATTTGGGTATTTTCTGCCATATAGACCCCTCAAAGTGAATTCAAATGTGAGGTGGTCCCTAAAAAAAATGGTTTTGTAAATTTTGTTGTAAAAATGAGAAATCGCTGGTCAACTTTTAGCCCTTATAACCTCCTAACAAAAAAAAATTGTTTCCAAAGTTGTGCTGATGTAAAGTAGACATGTGGGAAATGTTATTTATTAACTATTTTGCATCTCATAACTCTCTGGTTTAACAGAATAAAAATTCAAAATGTGAAACTTGGGAAGTTTTCAAACTTTTTGCCAAATTTCCATTTTTTTCACAAATAAATGCAAAAATTATCGACCTTAATTTACCACTAACATGAAGCCCAATATGTCACGAAAAAACATTCTCAGAATCGCTAGGATCCATTGAAACGTTCCTGAGTTATTTTCTCATATAGGGACACTGGTCAGAATTGTGAAAAATGACCAGGTTATTAAGGTCAAAATAGGCTGGGTCATGAAAGGGTTAATGTGAACAGCGAAGCATAGCCGGCTGATGGCTTTCTAAGAATATTGAGGGCCGACAGCTGGCCCTTTAAGAATAGTAAAGGCCTCCTGATGGCACTATAAAAATAGGCTTTGTGACTTTCAGAGTCCCTTCTTCATAAATGAAACAGGATATGTCAGATGACGTGTCACACACCACATGGCCAGATAAGGTTGTAAAATGTTAAAATGACATATTATAGAGAAAAATATTTAGACTTGAGAGTCCTCAGTGGTTGATACCTTTTAATGGCTAACTGAAAAGATGGTAACAAATTGCAAGCTTTCGAGACTACTCCGGTCTCTTCATCAGGCAAAGACTAAAACAAAAACTGAAGAATCACATATATATATATACACAAGAGGACACAGGAATAGTGCAATAGGTAAGACAAGTGACGTGAAGCAGAACTGTCATTATGGCAGAGGAATGAACATAAATATTGGAACAGATCATAGATAAGGAGAGAGTTTTATTACCCTCTGATTGGGGTCTGGTGTTGTGTTTTGATGCCCCTAGAAGGTCAGAGATGCAGATTCCTTAATTGATATAGAATGACATGAATCCATGTGACACGTTCATTCCAGCACTAAGAGTGTCAAAGGTCATCATAAGTTTGTAGTCCCAAACCTTTCTATCTTTCTCAGATTTGAAGTTAGATTTTAATACCAGTAATTCCATATCCATTATGCTATGACCGGGCATACAAAAGTGTTTTGCCACAGGTAAATCCATTCTTTTTTCTCTTATCGTGTGGCGATGAGAATTCATCCTTGTTCTCAGTTTTTGCCCGGTCTCCCCCACATACAGACCCCCAGTTGGACATTTAGTACATATAATTAGGTACACCACATTAGATGTGATGCAGCTGAAAGTACCTGGGATCTTGTAGTCCTGATGGGAGTTGGGTATCTTTATCTTGTCCGTGGTCATTATAGATGCACATGTTTTACACTTCTTCTGTTTGCAAGGAAAGGTTCCTGCAGCTGTTGGGGAGGACAGGGAGCTTCTGACAATGATGCTTCTTAGATTTGGGGGCTGCCTAAAACATAGTAGTGGGGGGTCTGGAAATATGGATTGTAATCGGGCATCTTTTTGTAGTAAAGGTTGTAGTTTCCGTGCAGCTCCCCTTAGCATCTCCAGATTTGGATTGTAGGTGACCACTAGAGGCACCCGGTTATTTTCTTCTTTAGTTTTGTAATGTAGCAGGTGATTCCTTGATATTCTGGTGGCTCTTGTAATTTGGTTTTCAATTGTTCTTGGATGGTAGCCCTGGTTCAAAAAAGTCTTTCTGAGGCGACCAAGGTGTTCATCTCTATCCATGGGGTTGGAACCCCATCCAACCCCATGGATAGAGATGAACACCTTGGTCGCCTCAGAAAGACTTTTTTGAACCAGAGGCACCCGGTTATTTTCTTCTTTAGTTTTGTAATGTAGCAGGTGATTCCTTGATATTCTGGTGGCTCTTGTAATTTGGTTTTCAATTGTTCTTGGATGGTAGCCCTGGTTCAAAAAAGTCTTTCTGAGGCGACCAAGGTGTTCATCTCTATCCATGGGGTTGGATGGGGTTCCAACCCCATGGATAGAGATGAACACCTTGGTCGCCTCAGAAAGACTTTTTTGAACCAGGGCTACCATCCAAGAACAATTGAAAACCAAATTACAAGAGCCACCAGAATATCAAGGAATCACCTGCTACATTACAAAACTAAAGAAGAAAATAACCGGGTGCCTCTAGTGGTCACCTACAATCCAAATCTGGAGATGCTAAGGGGAGCTGCACGGAAACTACAACCTTTACTACAAAAAGATGCCCGATTACAATCCATATTTCCAGACCCCCCACTACTATGTTTTAGGCAGCCCCCAAATCTAAGAAGCATCATTGTCAGAAGCTCCCTGTCCTCCCCAACAGCTGCAGGAACCTTTCCTTGCAAACAGAAGAAGTGTAAAACATGTGCATCTATAATGACCACGGACAAGATAAAGATACCCAACTCCCATCAGGACTACAAGATCCCAGGTACTTTCAGCTGCATCACATCTAATGTGGTGTACCTAATTATATGTACTAAATGTCCAACTGGGGGTCTGTATGTGGGGGAGACCGGGCAAAAACTGAGAACAAGGATGAATTCTCATCGCCACACGATAAGAGAAAAAAGAATGGATTTACCTGTGGCAAAACACTTTTGTATGCCCGGTCATAGCATAATGGATATGGAATTACTGGTATTAAAATCTAACTTCAAATCTGAGAAAGATAGAAAGGTTTGGGAATACAAACTTATGATGACCTTTGACACTCTTAGTGCTGGAATGAACGTGTCACATGGATTCATGTCATTCTATATCAATTAAGGAATCTGCGTCTCTGACCTTCTAGGGGCATCAAAACACAACACCAGACCCCAATCAGAGGGTAATAAAACTCTCTCCTTATCTATGATCTGTTCCAATATTTATGTTCATTCCTCTGCCATAATGACAGTTCTGCTTCACGTCACTTGTCTTACCTATTGCACTATTCCTGTGTCCTCTTGTGTATATATATATATGTGATTCTTCAGTTTTTGTTTTAGTCTTTGCCTGATGAAGAGACCAGAGTAGTCTCGAAAGCTTGCAATTTGTTACCATCTTTTCAGTTAGCCATTAAAAGGTATCAACCACTGAGGACTCTCAAGTCTAAATATTTTTCTATCTACTGGCTAACACGGTACGAAGATACACATCTTTCCTATATTATAGAGAATGCATTTGTCTTGGTTGAAGGCAATGCTAAATTGAAAAACGCATCAAAAACGCTACGCGTGATCATATCCCAAGGTGTGGAGGAGTATTTTTTTCTTGGTTATTTATTTTCCTTAAATACACATCATCACCCTGGAAAGGATGTTCCTTAACATATTTAGCAGGAAAATCCATTTTGTTTTCATTTTTGTATGTTTTATTGTGAGTCTGTAAAAGTGGCGTAAGACTCTGACAACATTGTTCATAGCAGTGACCTGGGAGTCACAAATGCTTCCACGGATCTTCCCATGCTGTTTCCATGTCATTTGAGCACTGTTCCCATCGATTTCTGAATTTTTAGACCATCTGCAGACCGCCGGGGAGGCCACCGGAAAAATGCTTGAGTTTCCTATAGACTTACATTGGGCTCATTGCTCGGGTCGAGCACTCCAGCATTCCAATTTGCTCGACCCGAGCAACGAGTACCCAAGCATTTTAGTGCTCGCCCATCAGTAATTATGAAATGTGGCCTGGTGCCTACACCACAGTATTAGCCCAAACAATTTTGATTTTGAAATGGGACCTGGCACCTGCACCACAGCATTAGCCCGAAAAATTTTAAATATGAAATGTGGACTGGTGCTTGAACTAGAGTATTAGCCCAAACGATTTTGATTATGAAATGTGGCCTGGTACTTGCACCACACTATTAGCCCAAATGATTTTGAATATGAAATGTAGACTTGTGTCTGAACCAAATCATTAGCTCAAACGATTTTGATTATGAATTGTGGACTGGTGCCTACACCACAGTATTGGCCAAAACAATTTTATTATTATATGTGGCCTGGTGCCTGCACCACAGTATTAGCTCAAACAATTTTGATTAAGAAATGTGACCTGGTGCCTGCGCCACAGTATTAACAAAAAACCGACTGCACATCCAAGCTAGTATGAACAGGGGCTAAATTAGGAGCAGCTACCTCCATGTATAAAATACAAAAAAGTTGCACTCTAATGTGCTAAAGCATGTGAATGTGAAATATATGAAATATGAATAGCTATATGGTTTCTGAAAGCTAGAAAAAAAATGAAACGCTTTGCACACAAATTGTTCAAGTTATGTCTGCCCATCAAACAACGTCAAGGTGGTCTGAGAAAAAACTGATGGGTCCCTATCCAATGTGAATACCTCCAATGGGCAGACAGAACTTGGCCAAATTGTTTGCAGAGCGTCTCTTTTTTTCTAGTATTCAGAAGCCGTATAGCTATTCATATTTCACATATTTGACATTGACATGCTTTAGCACAATAGTGTGCAGCTATTTTGTATAATATGCGCTACAGTATTAGCCAAAATGATTTTGAGTATTAGCCCAAACAATTTTGTTTATGAAATGTTGTCTGGTGCGTGCACCACAGAATTAGCCCAAACAATTTTGAATATGAAATGTGGACTGGTGCCTGCAACACATTTTTAGCCCAAACGATTTTTGTCATGTATTGTGGACTGGTGCCTCCACCACAGTATTAGCCCAAACAGTTTTGATTACGAAATGTGACCTTGTGCCTGTGCCACATTATTAGCCCAAATGATTTTGATTATGATATGTGACCTTGTGCCTGCTCCAGAGTATTAGCTGAAACGATTTTGGTTATGAAATATGGACTGGTTCCTGCACAACAGTATTAGCCCAAACAATTTTGAATATGAAATGTGGACTGGTGCCTGCACCACAATATTAGCCCAAACGATTTTGAATATGAAATGTGGACTGGTGCCTGCACCGCAGTATTAGCCCAAACAGTTTTGATTATGAAATGTGGGCTAGTGTCTGCACTACAGTATTAGCCCAACCAATTTGGATTATCAAATGTGGCCTTCTTACTGTACCACACTGTTAGCACAAATGAATTAGATGCTGGAAGGTCAGTTTCACACAGGATTCTATCTAGCTGGACTAACTGACAATAAACCATCTATCTAACTATCTGACTACTTGCAGCAGTCTCTCTGCGCTGTAACACTGACAAAAAAGGAGCAAAAACAAAATGTCCGCTTTTCATATGGAGAAGGACATATGACTTCGGCTGCCAATACTGCCAGAAGTCCTTGTGTCTGGACATTGTGGATGGTTTCTGTGCTTTGATTGGCTGCTGGAATCTCCACACATTAAGGTAATAAAAAATAAAGAAATACCAGTCCACCACTTCTCTGACCTCTCCCACCCCCTCCCCTCATCAAACACATCCCCCTTGCTCGGCATACAGTGCCTCTATCCTAGTCATGTCCTAACAAAAGCATTATTGGATGCGCAGTCATTTACTGAACTAATTTTACCGACTTTGAGGGAATATGCTTAGGAATCTCAACATGAATCCAAATGAGCTACGTTTCCACTGAATCTGAGATTGACAAACGTTTTCCAAATAAGTTAGCTCATTTCTATACCACAGCACATGTATACCCCTCTAGCCAGCAACCACCCCTCCATTTCCTCTTTAGTGTCCTAAATACCTCAAGCCGTCCCTCGAAATTGAGCTGAGTGACTGGGAGAACAATGCCTTGAGCCCCCCGAGACACTAGCAATTGTAATTGAATGATTGCCTTACCTGATTACCAATCTTTGGTTTGGCCTTATGTTTGCATAAGAACCAGCCCATACGTCTTCCTCTAATTACTGTCATTGAATGTAAAGATTGATTCCTGAGGCTGAACTAATGAACAAGAACATTTCTAATAAAATACAACAATAAGATCAACGTGAACAGTGCTCTGTGCTGGAAAAGTCTAGATCCCTTAGAGCTGTGGACTTTGCTCTGTGTCCATTGGTCCAATAGTCTATATTAAGTCAGCTCCTCACATAACCCATATTGTTATCTTGTAATGGAGCTTTACTGTCCTTTTCCATACCTGTGTCGGGGTCGTAACGACAAACCACTCATCCTCCAGTCATGCCAAATTAGACTACGAGCACGGGTCGACCAAGAATGAATCAGGCAATAAGCTGGTTCAGACTTCAGAACGTGCTCTAAAAAAACGGTGCTATTAGGCGACCATCTTCAGCAAGCACTGAACTTTTTATTCACGTACATAAGATTACATACACAGAATATTGGGGTGGAGTAAAGGCGGGATGAGGAGAAAGAGATATGCTGAACATATCCATATATGTACACGTCCAGCATCTGGTCATCCTAATTGGTCCTTAGATCTTCTTCTAAGTCCTCCTTTCATCATGTTGTCATCCTTAGTTTCATTTCTTGAGAAACAATTCTGTTCTTCTTGTGTATCATGTGGTTCCTCAATTCCCCAAAGGTGGGGGCATTTTAGTGAATTCAGTTCAAGTTATTAGATAGTTAGTGTAATACAGTGATAGGACACAAGGTGGAGACAGACACCAGCTGATACTGACATTATCTTAAAATAAATTTCAATCTGATGAAGGGACCTGAGTAGTCTCGAAAGCTTGCAATTCGTTACCATCTTTTCAGTTAGCCATTAAAAGGTATCAACCACTGAGGACTCTCAAGTATAAATATCTTTCAATCTGAATAATACTCATTTAAGGGAAACTTCGTGTTTATCTTGACATATCAAAATAACAAGACATATATAAACATATAAATATTAAAATATAGAAGTAGAAAATTATATTTTACCTTGACAATCCCCCCTAAACACTAAGTTTTCCCTTAATACATGCAGCCTTCGAGACTGTCCATGTGTGGGGACAGGGGTAATGGATTTCTTCGCTTGGTCATTTTAGAAACTGGCCCCTTATGGACCGCCCCCAAACAACCAAGTCCCTACCAAACCTGCACATGGAGTTCTCCCACTATCCCTAAACTAAATCTCTTATTTCCATTTGTATTTTGTTATAGGGGGTTTTATCAGGTTTATCCTGCGGAGTATATTTCTCCATATCACCCTTATCAGTGTCTTCATATAGTAGCGACACAACTTCCTGATGAAGGAAAGTACCTGAGGAGGCGGCTGCATTGGTCACAACTTTCCTATACATAGATATCACACAACATAGAATTATCAATCCTAGCACCAAAAGCCCTGTTACCACTAAGCAGGCTTGTTGGAGAAATTCTTTAAGTCCTCCAAGCCATCTTGAGAAAAAAGAGGTATCTACTCCTGCATTGGCCTTTATTTCCTGAGCCAGATTTTTAATCTTTGTAAGGGCCACTATAGTTTTTACCGTTGACTCCAGAATTCTGAGGAATATAAGTACAACATTCTTCCCCTATCATCCCACAGACTTCACCTTTTTCAGCTAGAATCATGTCAATGGCCAGTCTATTTTGAAGAGTCATTCTTTTGTTTTGGGCCCAGTTTCTCAACTATACCCTGGAAAGCATCTTGACTAAAATTGATAAATCTTTGCTCAGTGTAGTATATATAATTTATCCAATCTACATTGTAATTGATCTGCACAGTTGGGATGAGAGAACGGAAACCCGCCAGGATCTGATTCTGAGCTTTGTATTCGTCTGGGACCCCCCTAGGAACACCGATGGGATCCATATAAACTTTGGGATCCTCAGCATAACCGGTGTGCAGCTGACCCAGACTCCTTCTCTTTCTGGATATCAGTGGAGCTATATTCTCGGATCCAGACTCTTTCTCACGTGTCTTTTAATGACTACCCAGTCTCCAGACTGCAGACTCCCAGGATCCAGGTTCGGATCTGGAAGAGAACTGAAAACATTATCATATACTTTCTTGAATCTTTTATGCAAATCCCTTACATATGAGCTTAATACATGGTTACTCATTTCCAGTGCTTGGGAAAAGAAACATCCTAAACTAGGCACTTTGCCAAATAGTACTTTATACGGAGAAAGTCCAGTTTTTCTATTTGGAGTGTACTTTACTGAGTATAGGGCTAATGATAAACATTCAGGCCAAGATTTCCCTGTTTCAGCCATGGCCTTTTAGATTTTTAACTTCAATGTCCTATTTAGTCCTTCTACTTTTCCACTGCTTTGTGGATAATATGGGGTGTGGAAAGCTTGTTAAATTCCCAGAGCTGTCAAGACTTCATTTATTATTTCACCTGTGAAATGTGTACCTCTGTCATTTTCGATTACCTCTGGTACTCCATGCCTGCACACCACCTCCGCAAGCAGCTTCTTTGCGGTTGCCGCAGCCGTAGCCTTGGCAATCGGGAAAGCCTCCGGCCAACCTGAGAATAAATCAAAAACACACCAACACATACTCCCATGACCCTGATTTTGGCAGCTGAATATAATCAATTTGCAGTCTCTGGAAAGAATAGAAGGGCCGAGGGGCGTGTTTGGGTGGTGTCTTGACTACCCTTCCCTGATTATGTGTAGCACATACCATGCATCCCTGGATCAAACCTTCTATACAGGTGGAAAAGCCTGGTGCCGCCCAATGCTTCTGCATCACGCTCATTACAGCAGTTTTGGACTGGTGGGTTGGCCCATGTAACATGTGGGCGACCGCAGGGTACAATGCCCTTGGAAGGCATCGACGCATCCCTCTTCCCCATATCCCAGTTGCTGCATTCAGACATGCACCTTCTTTTTCCCACTTTTCTACTTCCTCCTGGCGCAACTGAGCCTGCATCTGGGCTAAGGCATCCTCCGACACAAAGGGATTTTTGGGAGCGCTTACCTGGTGCATCGTTACCCCTTGGAGTGGTCTACTGGCTGCTGTTTTTGCTGCTGCATCGGCCATTGCATTTCCTTTACTCATCTGATCAGTGCGTCTGGTATGTGCTTTAACTTTTATGACAGCTACCTCTTTTGGTAATTGTAATGCATCAATTAACTGCTGGACTGCGTCAGCATTTTTAATGGGATGTCCTGCTGCCGTCAGGAATCCTCTAGACTTCCAAATTGGACCCAAATCATGAGCTATACCGAATGCGTATCTAAAATCTGTGTAGGTGTTAACAATTCTACCTTCAGCTATCTTACAGGCCTCGGTCAGAGCCTTAAGTTCAGCCTCCTGGGCCGACTGATGTGGGAGCATTGGTTCTGCTTTGATTACTGCATTCAGGGAGACGATGGCATACCCGGTGTGGAAGGTACCTGAGTCATCTTGGTGGCGAGATCCATCTACAAAAAAAAATTTAAAATCAACATTACGTCTTTCAGTTTTAAACACTGTGGGTAGGCCTGCTGTTTCCTGTGCCATAAGCTGAACACAATCATAAGGAATCTCCTCTCTCGGATCTTCTTTGTACAATACCGTACCTGACCTCCCCCCTAGATCCGAGAGAGGCAACAATGTAGCAGAATTAAGTGTGGTACATCTCTGCAAAGAAACATTTGGAGGCATTAAAAGTGCACATTGCAATCGAAGGTGACGTGCAGCTGAAAGGTGTGCCGGTTGCACCTGGTTCAGTATGGTGTATACATCATGAGGTGTAAGTACTGTCAGTGGATAATCAAGCACGATATCTGATGATTTGTGGAGCAATAGTCCTACAGCATGTACTAGCCCGTACACAGGACGGGGCACCTCTAGCCACTGCATCTAGTCTTCCACTGAAACAGGCCACTGGCCTTTGATTGTCATCATGTAACTGAGTCAATATCCCTGCTGCGTGTCCCTGCTGTTCGTGGAGATACAGGGTGAATGGTAGTTCATAGTTGGGAGTTCCTAGCGCTGGAGCTGCCACAATCCTGTTTTTGAGAAAATAAAAACAGTCTATACCTTCAGGAGTTAGTTTAAAAAGCACAATGGTGATACAGTCATAGAGAGGCTGCATGAGGATTGACACAGCACGAATCCACTGCCTGCAGTAGGAAACCAGTCCAAGAAATATCCTGAGAGCAGCAACATTAACAGGAATAGAAAAATTCTGTACAGCTTGTTTGCGAGCGCTGGTCAGATGTCGTTCCCCCCGGTATAATACAATATTCCAAAAAGATAACTGAAGATTTACAAAATTGCAGTTTATCCTTTAACGCTTTACAACCAGCTTGGTACAGAAACAACATAAGTAATATTGTTGCAATACGACACTGTTTCCTGGAGGGGGCACAAATCAGTAAATCATCAACATATTATAAAAATAACATTGGCAAAATCAATAACTGTAAACTAAGCAGCATCCTGAGATATCTGGAACAAAAGTGTATATATATATATTGTACCAGCCAATACATAGAGGGTTAAATCTCGTAGCCGAAGGGGGAAGCTGAAGGTTGGAATTTGTACTGTCAAGGCCATTGATAAGGAACCTTACTCTTAGCTGCAGAGATGCCGAAGGTGGGGGCTAGGTTTTAACTAAAATATCCCTTGTTACCAGTTTCTGCATCTGCTGAGCAATAGCCGTCTCTTGAGTTGAATTAAGAGAATACTGTCTCTGTTGGGGCAGAATTGCACCTGGCTTTAATTTGACCATGACTGGCTGCATCCTTAATCTGCCCACCTCTGTTTTATCTGAAGCCCAGAAATCATGCGGTATCACACCTTCTAACATTGAAGGAAATTCATTTGTGTCCTCTATACTAGCAACGTCTAACGACATAATTTTACAAAGAGTGCTCGGCTTCAGTCCTGGTGTCATAGTGACAGTTCCATCAAGATAATACTCAATATATACTTGCAATTGTGACAACACATCACTTCCTAAAAGATTACATTGACCCCGTGGTGACACCATTAACTGTGTGTGTGTACAGTGGTTCCTTGAATTTGCAGGGGAATCTTTTTAGTGACGGGGAGCAGGATAGATGGAGAGTTATAAGGAGTCGCTATAACATGGTGGGAGAAATCACTTTTCCCAAATGGCCAGTCCTCTTCTGTAATTACTGAATTGTCTGCCCCCGTGTCCACTTGGAACTCAACCTCATGTCCCCCTGGTGTTCACCTGTACTGTGCAATTAGGAATGGGGGGTAAGGAGACAAGGGGTTCATGTGCAAGCTACCATTATCCTATGGGAGCGCCTCTAATTGGTCTTGGGGGCCTCTTGCAGGCGAGTCATTTGCATATGGATTAGTTGGACAGGCTGGATATGGGTTAGTTCTGCAATCCCTCCTGAAATGTCCTGGTTTCTTGCACCCGTAGCACAATTTCTGCCCATCTCCTGGCACACGTCTCCTCTCCCTGTTGTTTGCAGGACGAGTACCTACTGCATGTATCCTTGCTCCTCTTTTTGCCTGCGCTAAATCATGTTGTGCCCCCTGTGCTTTTCTGGCTAGATCCTCTGCTTTTACTGATCTCCAATCCGGTCTACTTACTTTCAGTTTTTCCTTGTCACTTCTTTTTTTTTTTTTTAACCCATTCATATAAAACTTGCTAGAACTCTCTCACTAGTCTTGTTTTCTTTGACAAAACCCATTTCCACCCAAGTTTTTCTTAGAGTCCAGAAATAATCTTTTGGCTCTTTCCTGAATTCTGTCTTCTAGTGTAACTTCCTTTCTCTGCCTGTCTATTTGCTTCTCACATACTCTGACCTTCGATTCTTACGTACTGTGTCTATTCCAAAAACATATTCAACAAATTTGACTAAAAATCTGAAAACTGCTGCACTCTTTCCTGTGCATCCTCACGAATACCCGACGGGAGGGGCTGGTCAAACCACTGCGTAGTTTGTGTGTCCTCTCTCCCTCAGCCTGCAGTTTGCTTATCTGTAGAGTGACCTTGGTCTAAAGCAAAATGCCATCTCGCTGCTGCCAGCACTTCCCTCTCCCTTATATCTTTGCTTGCTGTCACTGACTTCTGCATTTTCAGATCCGTTTCTACAAATATAACACTTGTATATCTCATTTATCAATCTATTGTATCTAGCTTCATCTGCCAATTTTTTTTTTTTTTTCTGTGTTCTATCCCACATCTGATCAATTATAACAGTGTGCATTCCCTGGGCGGGTGACATAGAGATAAAATATCCCTTTTCCCCTGAGTCTGGTGCGTTGATCCCTTGAAATCATTCCTATCACAGTTAAATATTTGATAGAAATCGAACTTAAAGATAACCACAGGGGTTGTAGTATTAACCCAGAAGGTGGGCATGCTGGCACTACTAGAGATCAGGATATAGCTCAAAAGGATATGTAACGGAAGATTCATGACTGCTGGCTAATCTTGTCCTTCTTGTAGTGGGAGGCGTGAATCCAGGTGCTCTTGCCCTCGAGCTTCGGGCAGTAGGGGTGGACAGGACCACAGTGTAGGGACCCTCAAATCTGGGCTGGAGACAGTCTCTTCCCATAAATTTTTTATGTATACAAGGTCATCAGGCGAGAAATCGTGCACCGTGTCACCTGTAAATTCTGGGAGAGAAGCAGACACTGTAGAGTGGGTGTTAGTTAACTCTTTAGACAAAGCAATCACAAATTTGCTATTTTATCATTGGTTTCAAATAATTCCTGGTGCCTAATGTCTTCTGTTTTTAACATACCAGCATGATGGAGTATTGAATGTATAGTGGCCCGAAGGGTGGCCCGTGACTCATTTGAGTTTAGAGAATCATAGACTGGACCTACTGCATAGATAATGATATCAGCGGGAAGGTCCCCTGCATGGGTTGTCAGAGTCTGTCCAGATGGCAAAAGGTCATGAGTGTGTATATGAGCCATGCATTCTGCAGTGACGATGGGACCACCAGCTTGGGCTATTAATAGAGCCAGACCCCCTTTCTTGGAGCAGTTGGAGTTGACAGGACTAACTATAGCACCAACCCGATGTGTCAGGATATCACCGTACCCTATGGATAATGTCACTGGATTTCCGTTGCGGTCTGTGTAATGCTGTGAATGGCAGGGATACCATTTTTCAAGTACACCGGGAGCTGGGGGCCTGACCGGGGTTTCCGTGAATCTTACAGAGCGACTGTCCTCTCTGAGAATTTGTGAAGGAGAGGAAGGTGCCTCATCTCTGGAGTAGGGGTGGAATAGGCCCTAGGACCAGGGGTTGCAATGATGGTGGGGGAATGGAGGAGGGAAGAAAAGATACTGGTGCTGCTGGGGATAGTGGTGGCTGTTAAGGGGCCCACCCCTCTTCTCTCTCCTGATCCTCCTCCCCTTCGTTAGATCCCATAATATCACGGCGGCGGCTTCTGATCATTGTCTGAAAAACTGAAGATTCATGCATTGCAGCAATGGCCGAGTTGGGGTGTGTGAAAGGGAACAATGGTGTTGCATCTGGTGCCATATTGGGAGCTGTGGCCTGCACAGGTGCGGGTGGGGGCTGGTAGTAGGCCCTGGTTGGTGTCAGCAAGGGATATAGGCCTGACTGGATGTGCTTGGGTGTCTCAAGATGGCCGCCGGAGGAGATGGGGTGTTGGTCATTTCCAGGTGTATTAAGATGGCCACTGGGTTTACCAAAATGGCCGCTGGGGAAAGTGGAAAGGGCGTTGTCTGGGGGCGTCCCACTGTTGGGAATGGGAGGGGCATTGGGCTGGGCATTACACCAGGGGCGACCGCCCCACAGACACGGCAGGTCTCCGCCCAGGGCGGATTCTGTTCATCACACACATGATAAGTCCAACCTCCCTTTGTTCTGAGATCGGTGCCATTATAGGGCGGTGGCCGAGTTCTTGGATATAGCGGCCATTTTAGTTACATCAACAAGATCATATGCAGAGCATTTTACATATCCGAACAAAGGCTCAGCACCTTCTGAACCTCCTACATCATTTACTTCCTTTCAGTCCTGAACTTTCAAATCATTTACTACTTTGAGATGTGCCTGAGCTTGATATAGAAGTCTCTCATCACATAACTTTCCCTTCTTTTGTACTACATAATCCTTCCACACTAAAGGCTGAAATCTGCTCGTAGTAGGCAAATCCATCATCTTATATAAACTTCTCACATTTGTAACAGCCTTCGTGCCCTACCGCAACTTCATTAACTCACAGACTCCCACAGCACCACCCTCTAACTTGTGGGGTTTTTCTAATTTAAACATGCGCATCATGATGTTAACAGAGTGTAATGATCTGTCGCGACTCAGACCACCGGCGTCACTTGCAGGTCACCACCCGTCAATACAGAGTCCCCGCTCCATGTGTTGACAAGACAAAGAGTCCCTGCTCAATTTGTCCCTTCCCTAACTGTGGATGGTGACTTTACAGCACAGTTCGCCGCGACACCCTTCACAGCACAGAGTCCCCGCTCCATGTGCCGACACCTGGGCTTCTCCTAATGAGACTTCCCAGGTTAGACAAAGAGTACTCCTCAATTTGTCACTTCTCAGACGAAAAGACCTCCTCAATTCGCCACTGATAAGACAGAGAGCCCTACTCAATCTGTCACTGATTAAGATAGAGAGCCCTACTCAATCTATCTCTAATAAGATTATCATGTGCGTCTTTTACCCCACTCAACACTTCAAAAATCTAAAATTTGTCCCAACTTTGTTCTAACAGTCGCGGGAGGCAATTTATCTACATAAAGGTACAGTGACTGGAGGAGGAGGAACGTGGTGTTTTGACTCAAGCACGTGCAGACATGCAACGTCACTCGGTCTCACTTGCTGGTTCGTGGCGTGGGATTGCCCTCGGTCTCACCACTCAACCGGTCACCCACCCAGACCCAAAAAGACAATACAGCTTAAGCCAACAATGACTGACACACAGGCAAGTGGGACGCATATATAGTATATGATCCCAACTTACCGTGTTCAACGGAGGCTGCAGTCCTCGCACTCAGTCACCGCGGGCACCACCGCAAAGTCCTCTGGACGGGTCCGGACGGGCGGCAATCCACTGCCCCACGTTGCTAGGCGCCAATTGTCGGGGTCGTAACGACAAACCACTCATCCTCCAGTCATGCCAAATTAGACTACGAGCACGGGTCGACCAAGAATGAATCAGGCAATAAGCTGGTTCAGACTTCAGAACGTGCTCTAAAAAAACGGTGCTATTAGGCGACCATCTTCAACAAGCACTGAACTTTTTATTCACGTACATAAGATTACATACACAGAATATTGGGGTGGAGTAAAGGCGGGATGAGGAAAAAGAGATATGCTGAACATATCCATATATGTACACGTCCAGCATCTGGTCATCCTAATTGGTCCTTAGATCTTCTTCTAAGTCCTCCTTTCATCATGTTGTCATCCTTAGTTTCATTTCTTGAGAAACAATTCTGTTCTTCTTGTGTATCATGTGGTTCCTCAATTCCCCAAAGGGGGGGCATTTTAGTGAATTCAGTTCAAGTTATTAGATAGTTAGTGTAATACAGTGATAGGACACAAGGTGGAGACAGACACCAGCTGATACTGACATTATCTTAAAATAAATTTCAATCTGATGAAGGGACCTGAGTAGTCTCGAAAGCTTGCAATTCGTTACCATCTTTTCAGTTAGCCATTAAAAGGTATCAACCACTGAGGACTCTCAAGTATAAATATCTTTCAATCTGAATAATACTCATTTAAGGGAAACTTCGTGTTTATCTTGACATATCAAAATAACAAGACATATATGAACATATAAATATTAAAATATAGAAGTAGAAAATTATATTTTACCTTGACAGCTGTTGTTTCCAAATATAAAGCTTATATAAAACTCAATCAACATGATCACTGGTTCTAATATCGTATGCTCACAAAGAGTTTTCATGTGGATTTTAAAGTGGATTAGCATCAAAACTCACATAAAAAACCTCTTCCAATACTCTGTGATGTGAATTTTGAAGTGAATTCAGTTGTAAATTCACATGAGAAACCCTACATTTGAATATACTATTACAGCACTAATTCAAGGTGACCTCATTAGCACTCCTTTCATAATAATGTCATGGCTTCTGATTATATTCATGTCGTAATAGATATAAGTGGTTCTATCAACTTTCCTTTGCAGAATTTTTTGCTTTCACTGTTCTTGAGGTGAAAGGAAACAGGAATCTCTGAAGGAACACAATGTAAGCCTAAATATGAATTTAGGCCACCCACATAGAATTTAAAAGTCTAAACTTGTCTCAGATAAAAACAGACCTTACTAAAGAAAAAGAGCTTTTTTAAAAAAAATAAATGAACTAGGAATATAAAATATTAATGATTCTGTTGCTGTAAGTGTCTATTATATTTGTTTTCCTGGCCTGAATAATATTTGTGTCAAGGGTTTACCGTGATAGAAAGCAGCCAGAAAACTGCAGCGTATGATTTCTCCTAATCTACTCAGTTAAGAGCTCCTGGAAGCTCCTGCATTAAGACTCAGCTGTTCACTGTTAGACCCTCCCATCTCCTATATATTCTGGGACCTGGCAAGCACTCATTGTGGGAGCCAGCTTTTGCTGCATGGCTGGAGGTTGTTGGTTGGTTGTGAGTATTGTGAGAAGGCGTTTGGTGGATTTATCTTTGACTATTGCTAGATTTTGCATGTGTGCATTTCCACTTCTTCTACTACCTTGGTTTCACCCCATCATCCACTACCAGGTGCATTCCTCTGTTGTTAACCCCTTCATGACCCAGTCTATTTTGACCTTAATGACCTGGCCATTTTTTGCAATTCTGACCAGTGCCCTTTATGAGGTAATAACTCAGGAACGCTTCAACGGATCCTAGCGATTCTGAGATCGTTTTGTTGTGACATATTGGGCTTCATGTTAGTGGTAAATTTAGGTCAATAATTTTTGTGTTTATTTGTGAAAAAATTGGAAATTTTGCAAAAATTTTGAAACTTTCGCAATTTTCAAATTTTTAATTTTTATTCTGTTAAACCAGAGAGTTATGTGACACAAAATAGTTAATAAATAACATTTCCCACATGTCTACTTTACATCAGCACAATTTTATAAACAACATTTTTTTTGTTAGGAAGTTATAAGGGTTAAAAGTTGACCAGCGATTTCTCATTTTTACAACAAAATTTACAAAACCAATTTTTTAGGGACCACCTCACATTTGAAGTCAGTTCGAGGGATCTATATGGCTGAAAATACCTAAAACTGACATCATTCTAAAAACTGCACACCTCAAGCTGATCAAAACCACATTCAAGAAGTATATTAACCATTCAGGTGCTTCACAGGAGCGGAAGCAATGTGGAAAGAAATAATATTTTTACCACAAAATGATCTTTTCACCCCAATTTTTATTTTCTCAGGGGTAGCAAGACCCCAAAAGTTATTGTGCAAGCTGTCCTAAGCACGACGATACCCCATATTTGGGGGTAAACCACTGTTTGGGTGCATGGCAGAGCTTGGAAGGGAAGGAGCGCCGTGTGTGCCTTTTTCAACGCAGAATTGGCTGGATGCCATGTCGCGTTTGGAGAGTCCCTGATGTGCCTAAACAGTGGAAACCCCCCACAAATGACACTATTTTGGAAACTAGACCCCTTAAGGAACCTATCTAGATGTGTGGTGAGAACTTTGAACCCCCAGGTGTTTTACTAAAGTTTATAACGCCATGTTAGAGTCTGCGGAACGCACCAAATATATGATGTAAAGAGGTGCGTTCGCAGCCCGGGGTCCACCGTGCAGGCGGAGCCTACTGCTAGTAAAATGGCGCAAGCAGCGAACTCTGTTATCCCGCAGAGTCGCCAAAATAAATGCCGTAACGCGCTGTGGCAATATGTGCGAACTCTGTTATTCCACAGAGCCGCTAGAAGGTGTGCAGCAGCGCTATATGGCGATGTGTGCAAACTCACTTAACACAACTGAGTCGCAAAATAAACACGCTAGGGCGCTGTCTAGCGTTGAAAGTGAACCCTGTTACGTCACAGAGCCGCTGAGACAAACTTCTGTGTCCTGTCAGGCACCCAGGTACACAGTTGACTGGCGGGAGTCACCCACAATCTATGGCGTCTGAACGTCAGGCCCTGAATACGGCAATCAAACTCCTCACCGGTTATGCCGGTAATCTAGGGCATCTAGGACACCGACCCTGACCAGCTAGCATACCAAACTCCTCACCGATTAAGTCGGTATTCTAGGGGCTTATTTCAGCCGGGCCCTAACCACACACACGCATGACCACACTGGCGCAAAGCATATGACGATTGATACTAGCGCATAGCGGCCCAGCCATGCTACCCTTTTATAGTAACAGCTACAGGACCTGCCAGAAACAAGGACCAATGAAACTTGTTCCAGAACATCAGTAGTCACAGGACCTTCCTGGCGGACCAATAGGAGCTGCTGCAGTACCTGAGCATGTGACCCCTGATCTCCAATGAGAGATCTCACTCTGGGCATGCTCAGAAGGGGAAAACAAGGACTTTGTCCTAAAGACGTCTGCTCGCCGCTAACCAGTACTAGCCACAATAGCAGAGCCAGGAGGAGCAGCAGTAATCCTCTGCACACTGTTAGAGTGGGCAAGACGCTGGGACAGACGTCTAAGCTGAGCAGGCTCCACTGCGGACGAAGATGTATGGGAGACCGCAGTGGGACTGGTTCGAGACTCCCCTTGTGCAGCAGCAGGAACACGACCCCTAACATTACCCCCCCTAATAGAGCCCCTCCTTCTTTGGGCCTCGCTGCGCTCAAAGGCAGCGATGAGCTGCGGAGCGTGAACATGCTCGGCAGGCTCCCAGGACCTGTCCTCAGGCCCATGACCCCTCCAATCCACCCAAAAAAAAATTTTTTGCCTCGTACCACCTTGCACCCAACAGTGGCGTTCACCTCATGATCATAGGTAGATGAACCCGACGTCCCGGCAGATGACTCGGAAAACCGGGAAATGGCCACGGGTTTCAGGAGGGACACGTGAAAGGTGTCAGTGATACCAAAGCGAGGCGGAAGGGCTAGGCGGTAAATCACCGGGTTCACCTGCTCAATAACTTTAAAGGGACCCAAAAAGCGAGGTGCCAACTTGGTGGATTCTACCCGTAGCCTGATGTTTCAGGCAGAGAGCCACACTAGGTCACCCGGAGCAAATGTAGGAGCGGGGCTCCAATGGGCATCGGCCAAAGACCTCATCCTCTCTTTGGAGGCCTGAATGGCATCCTGGGTGCGGTCCCAAATGTCCCGTGCCTCCACAGCCCAGTCTGCCACCCTGGAATCGGCGGAAGACACGGGCATGGGCACTAGTACCTGCGGATGCTGACCGTAGTTCAGAAGGAATGGGGTCTGTCCGGTGGAGTCAGCCACAGCATTATTTAGAGCGAACTCAGCCCACGGTAGCAAGGATGCCCAGTCATCCTGCCTGGCAGAGACAAAATGTCGCAAGTATGTGACCAAGGTCTGGTTGGCTCTCTCTACCAACCCACTCATCTCGGGATGGTATGCAGAGGAGAGATTCAACTCAATGCTGAGTAAACGACACAGCTCTCTCCAGAACCGAGACGCAAACTGGGGACCTCGATCACTGACAATTTTGTCTGGCATACCATGTAGGCGGAAAATATGCCTAATGAATAATGCTGCCAAGGCCCATGCAGACGGTAACTGTGGTAACGGCACCAAGTGCACCATTTTGGAGAAGTGGTCGGTTATCACCCAGATGATGGTGCAGCCCGAGACTTGGGTAAGCACACCACAAAATCCATCCCGACCATCTCCTAGGGCCTGTCTGCCATCGGTAAAGGAAAAAGTAACCCAGCTGGCCGTTGTCGAGGGGACTTATTCTTGGCGCAGGAGACGCACGCCTGAACGTATTCCCTGATGTCACGGACCATATGTGGCCACCAGTATGTCCTCGCCAGCAACTCAGATGTCCTCTTTGCCCCAAAATGTCCACCCACCCTGGACGAGTGTGCCCAAGAGAGTACCTCCGGTCGAAAATTGATGGGCACAAAAGTCTTGCCCGGAGGCACAGACTCAAGAGAAACCGGGGCAACAGTTCTTAGGCTCTCTGTGGGGACAATCAGCCGAGGCTCCTCCTCCACCTCCTCAGAGGACACCGCGGAGCGAGACAGAGCATCAGCACGAATGTTCTTCTCCCCTGAAAGAAAATGGAGGGTGAAATGGAACCGGGAGAAGAACAGGGACCATCTGGCCTGACGGGAATTTAGCCGCTGGGCAGTCTGTAAATAGACCAAATTTTTGTGGTCAGTGAACACTTGGAAGGGAAAGCGAGCCCCCTCCAGGAGATGTCTCCACTCTGAAAAGGCCAACTTCATGGCTAGCAACTCCCTATCCCCAATGGAATAATTCCTCTCCGCTGGTGTGAAGGTCTTGGAGAAGAAGAAGCACGGATGTTTACGACCTTGAGCATCCTTTTGAAAAAGGACTGCTCCAGCACCAACAGACGAGGCATCTACCTCCAATATAAAAGGCTTATCAACCTCGGGACGATGTAGGATAGGAGCGCTAGCAAAATGGGACTTGATTGAAGTAAAGGCCTTGGAGACCTCCTCTGACCACAATTTGGGATTGGCTCCTTTCTTGGTGAGGGCTACCAAGGGAGCAACCAAAGTAGAGAAGTGGGGAATGAATTGGCGATAGTAATTAATGAACCCCATAAAGCGCTGCACTGCTTTAAGAGAGTGGGGTTCTTGCCAATCCATTACAGCCTGTAGTTTGGCAGGATCCATAGCCAATCCCTGAGTGGAGATGATATAGCCAGGAATGGAAAAGACTCCTGCTCAAACACACACTTCTCCAACTTCGCATATAAGGAATTTGCCCGCAAGAGGTCGAAGACCCTGCAAACATCTCTCCGGTGGGTGTCCATATCTGGAGAAAAGATGAGAATGTCATCCAGATAGACTACCACAGAGGTGGCAAGCATGTCCCGGAAGATGTCATTTACGAAATCTTGGAAGACGGCTGGAACATTACAGAGCCCGAAGGGCATCACAAGATATTCGTAATGTCCATCTCTGGTATTGAACGCCGTCTTCCATTTGTCCCCCTCACGGATGCGGATCAGGTTATAGGCACCACGATGATCCAGCTTAGTAAATACCCTTGCTCCCCGGAGCCTATCAAAGAGCTCAGATATTAGGGGCAAAGGATATTTGTTCTTAACGGTAATGGCGTTAAGACCCCTATAGTCTATACATGGTCGTAATTCTCCATTCTTCTGCACGAAGAATCCTGCCCCTGCTGGTGTCACTGACTTCCTAATAAACCCTCTTGCCAGATTTTCCTGGATGTATTGTGACATGGCCTCCGTCTCAGGAAGAGAAAGAGGATACACTCTTCCCCGAGGGGGCTCCGTTCCAGGCAAAAGGTCTATAGGACAGTCATAGGGGCGATGAGGCGGAAGAGTCTCCGCTGCCTTTTTGGAGAATACGTCCACGTATGACCGATAAACCTTGGGAAGAGAATCAAGATCTATGGGTATCTCCATTGTGAAAACCTGAACGTCCTCTCTGAGACATCTGTCTCTGCAATGATCACCCCAAGCCAGTATTCTCCCAGAGGACCACTCAATATGGGGAGAGTGGTGGCGAAGCCAGGGTAATCCCAACAAAACCTCATCTATTCCCTCAGGAAGAACAAAAAGGGATATATTCTCCTGATGTGAAGGAGACATAAACAGAGGTAGAGAGACAGTCTGGTGGGTGATTTGTGAGGGCAGGATTGCTCCATTCAACACTCTCACCGATATTGGCTCGGCGAGCGTCATCAGCGGTATGGAATTGCGAGAGGCAAAGGAGGAGCACATAAAATTCCCCTCTGCCCAGAGTCCACACAAAGCTTGGCGGGAAGAGTGGATGAACCTAGAGAGATTAACCCTTTAAGGAGCACTTTCGGAGCAAAATCCCTCGCGTCTAATGACCCTGCACCCATGGTCACGGAACCTGACCGTTTACTCATTCACTGGGGACATCGGTTGGCATAATGTCCTGGCTGCTGACACACTCTACAGACCACGGATACTTGAGTGGTCCGAGACTTAGATCCCACTCGAGTAGTCTCCACGGTCTCTGGGGAGTCGGACGCCCGAACGGGAAATTCCAGAGGTTTGGCAAAGGTGGGTGCCAGCCGATACCTCTGCCTACACTGGGTCCGCTCTAACCTCCGCTCGTGAAAACAGAGGTCGATGTGGGTAGATATAGAAATGAGTTTCTCCAGTGTGGCAGGAATCTCCCTGGTAGCCAAAGCGTCCTTTACATGGTCTGCCAGTACTCTCCAGAACACTGGAATAAGAACTTTATCTGGCCACTCTAATTCAGAGGCCAAAGTCCGAAATTAGACTGAGAACTGGCTGACCATGGACAAGCCCTGTGACATTGCCAGCAGTTGGAGTGCCATATCATGCGTGACCTGAGGTACTAAAAAGACCTTTTTCAGAGCCTCCAAAAACCGAGGAGCACTCCGCACCACACGATCGTCACGCTCCCACAGCGGTGTTGCCCACTCCAACGCTCTGCCCGAGAGTAGAGACAGTACAAAACCCACTTGTGCCCGATCCGTGGGGAAAGGTGCAGCCAGAAGCTCGAGCTGTATAGAGCACTGACTCACGAATCCCCGACATTGCTTGCTGTCACTGGCAAACTTGTCAGGAAGCGGGAGGTGGGATAATGTGGGGCAGAGGATAAACTGGCTGCAGCCACGCTAGCAGCCTGAACAGTGACTGCGGTAACATCCACAGCTGAGGTTGTGCGCTCAAGAGCCGCCAACCTACCCTCCAGCTGCTGGATGTACTGCAGTAGACGCTGGTCATCTGCCATTTTACTAGCCAGACCCTGGCGCTAGTATTATGTTAGGGTCTGCGGAACGCACCAAATATATGATGTAATGAGGTGCGTTCGCAGCCCGGAGTCCACCGTGCAGGCAGAGTCTGCTGCTAGTAAAATGGCGCAAGAAGCGAACTCTGTTATCCCGCAGAGTTGCCAAAATAAATGCCGTAACGCGCTGTGGCAATATGTGCGAACTCTGTTATTCCACAGAGCCGCTAGAAGGAGTGCCGCAGCTCTATATGGCGATGTGTGCGAACTCACTTTACACAACTGAGTCGCAAAATAAATACGCTAAGGCGCTGTCTAGCGTTGAAAGCGAACCCTGTTACGTCACAGAGCCGCTGAGACAAACTTCTGTGTCCTGTCAGGCACCCAGGTACACAGTTGACTGCTAAGCGAACATAGAACGTGATCATGTGCTATTGTCCTCGCGGGAGACACCCGCAATCTATGGCGTCTGGACGCCAGGCCCTGAATACGGCAATCAAACTCCTCACCGGTTATGCCGGTAATCTAGGGCATCTAGGACACCGACCCTGACCAGCTAGAATACCAAACTGCTCACGATTAAGTCGGTATTCTAGGGGCTTATTTCAGCCGGGCCCTAACCACACACACGCATGACCACACTGGCGCAAAGCATATGACGATTGATACTAGCGCATGGCGGCCCAGCCATGCTACCTTTTATAGTAACAGCTACAGGACCTGCCAGAAACAAGGGCCAATGAAACTTGTTCCAGAACACCAGTAGTCACAGGACCTTCCTGACGGACCAATAGGAGCTGCTGCAGTACCTGAGCATGTGACCCCTGATCTCCAATGAGAGATCTCACTCTGGGCATGCTCAGAAGGGGAAAACAAGGACTTTGTCCTAAACACGTCTGCTTGCCGCTAACCAGTACTGGCCACAATAGCAGAGCCAGGAGGAGCAGCAGTAATCCTCTGCACACTGTTAGAGTGGGCGAGACGCTGGGACTGATGTCTAAGCTGAACAGGCTCCACTGTGGACGGAGATGAATGGGGGACCGCAGTGGGACTGGTTTGAGACTCCCCTTGTGCAGCAGCGGGAACTCGAACCCTAACATGCCAGAGCATGAAAATAAAAAAACATATTTTTTCCACAAACATGAATTTTAGTTCCCAATATTTTATTTTCAAAAGGGTAACAGTAGAAATTGGACCCCAAAAGTTGTTGTCCAATTTGTCCTGAGTACACTAATACCCCATATGTGGGAAAAAACTACTGTGTAGGCACATGTCAGGGCTCGGAAGAGAAGGAGTGACGTTTTGTAATGCAGATTTTGATGGAATGATCTGCGGGTGTCATGTCGCGTTTGGAGAGCCCCTGATGTGCCTAAACAGTGGAAACCCCCCACAAATGACCCCATTTTTGAAAATAGACCCCTCAAGGAACTTATCTAGATGTGTGGTGAGCACTTTGAACCCCTAAGTGCTTCACAAATGTTTATAACGCAGAGCCGTGAAAATAAAAAATCATTTTTTTCCTCAAAAAAATGATAGTTTTACCCGCAATATTTTATTTTTACAAAGATAACAGTAAAAATTGGACCCCAAAAGTTGTTGTCCAATTTGTCCTGAGTACACTAATACCCCATATGTGGGAGAAAACTACTGTGTGGGCACATGTAGGAGCTCGGAAGGGAAGTTGTGACATTTTGAAACGCAGACTTTGATGGAATGGTCTGTGGGTGTCATGTCACGTTTGGAGAGCCCCTGATGTGCCTAAACAGTAGAAACTCCCCACAATTGACCCCATTTTTGAGACTAGACCACCCTAGGAGCTTATCTAGATGTGTGGTGAGCACTTTGAATCCCAAATACTTCACAGAAGTTTATAACACAAAGCCGTGAAAATAAAAAATCATTTATTTTCCAGAAAAATAATTTTTTAGCCCCCAATATTTTATTTTCTCAAGGGTAACAGGAGAAATTAGACTCCCAACGTTGTTGTGCAATTTATCCTGAGTACGCTGATGCCTCATTTGTTGGGGTAAACCACTGTTTGGGCACATGTTGGGACTTGGAAGGGAGGGACCACCGTTTGAATTTTTGAACGCAAAATCAATGGAATCAATGGTCGCGCCTAGTCGCTTTTGGTGAGCCCTGATGTTCCTAAACAGTGGAAGCCCCTCAATTCTAACTCCAACTCCAACCACAACCAATTTTGGAAGATGGAGGCGCCCATGGAGGAAGATGGAGGACACCGGGAGGGACACCAGGAGTCGGATTGGTACCGGGAGAGAGAGGGGGGATCGGACGTCAGGGGGAAGCGGAGGGCAGGGGAAGGGGAGCAAGTACAGACGGCGGCGTCAAATCGCTGCCATCAATCGGTGTTGGGGCAGATGGTATTGCAACATTGGCCATGGCTGGATTGTAATATTTCACCAAGTTTCATTGGTGAAATATTACAATTGCTCTGATTGGCTGTTTCACTTTCAACAGCCAATCAGAGTGATCATAGCCACGGGGGGCAAAGTCACCCCCCTGGGGTGAAGTACAAAGCCTCCTGTACCTGCTGTTCGGGTGACTTTTCAGTGACCCCGGTAACCCGACCCGCAGGAACGCAATCTCCCCATGATGCCGCATATGCGTCACAGGTCGGGAAGGCACCGACTTTCATGATGCCTACGTGGCGTCATAGGTCGGGAAGGGGTTAAAGTGTGAATATATTTGTATGATTAGTATTTTCCTTTATCTCTGTTCATATTACCTTGTTAGTATAGTTTATGTATTAAGGTGCTCTACTACTCCTCTCCTCCCTGGATGGGGAAAGGATGCAGACTGAAGAAGGATTCAGGAGCTAAGACAAGGCGATGGCACTGACGTCTTCACCATCAGAAGTAATCCTTGAAACATGGCAAGCTAGGGAGCCCCCAGTATTAGGAACAGGGAAGGAGCCCCTGTTCCTGGGACACACGTCATCAGAGTCACGACTATTTGGTTTTCATAGCTTTAATAAAATAGGCTGTCACTTTCTAACACTTTCACCTGAAAACATTGACTTAATAAAACTACTCAAAAATGATGTTTGCTACTATAAAATAAGGGAAATTATTTTTTTTTAATTTTAAATTGGATTTTGGATTTAATCTTTAGTTTTAAATAATTGAGCACAAATTATAGTTTTCAAAATAAAAAAAAAGTTGACCTTTGGCTGAAAAGACTGTAATTCATGAAGAATAAATCTATTAAGAGCATTGTCACACAAATATATTCCTTTGGCGGATTTCTAAGAGACTGTCTTGAAAACACAATGCTTTGTGTATTGCTATTCATATCTATTTAATTATGATTTATGATACACGACAGCTGTCAGAATTTTAGTGTTTGAGGAAGCATAAAATCATTTCACAAATGCTGAATTTCATCTTTCAAAAGACATGAGTGAAGTAAAGTGACACTACAGTGAAGTGATCTTGGAATCTAAATGTGCAAACTACAGACTGCAGGGCATGGGCCTTATCAATCTTTCTGGGTTCTGTGCAAGTCAGATTTGATAAAGGTACATCTTCATCTAGAAATACACAGTTTTGATGGAAGAAGTGTGTAACAAATGAACATACCAATTTAGCATTCTATATATATATATGTATAATCTTAATTAAAGTCCTTTTTAGTGCAACTCTTATAACATTAGGTGCACACTCCTAAACATAAAAAACAATTATTAATCTCCCAGCAAAGATTTAACCTTTAGGATAAGGGAGTGGCTCAATTAGAATCCAAGTAGATTTAAAATAATTTTATTTTATTAATTAAATGGTAAAAAACAAGATTGAAATTCAAGAAAGGTGCAAGAGAAAAAAGAGGGACAAGTAATAATGATTGCTACATGGTAAATAACTTCATGTGATAAACAGTAAAATACTCAGTAAATAATACTACACAAATGAGAGGTAAGAGTTCAGCATCCATAGAATATCAGTGCTATCAAAAATATTAAAGTGCCTAGAGCCAAATAATGTAATATCAGTAAAGTCTGAATTGAGGTAAGTTCAATGACGGTAAAAAAATAAATCATTCATATGATCCTTTGGTGTGGAGATCAATACCAAGAAAAAATTCATGATTCAACAGGACAACAAAACTGACTCGTAAAGTTAGTGTCATCAGCTGCAAAGCCTGAGATGCATGAATGTGGCATTTAGTATCACCTTGCTAATTTAGCATAAGGCCAGAAATCCCACTTATTAAACCTGACAGGGCACACCTGTGAAGTGAAAACCATTTCCGGTGACTACCTCTTGAAGCTCATCAAGAGAACGCCAAGAGTGTGCAAAGCAGTCATCAAAGCAAAAGGTGGCTACTTTGAAGAACCTACAGTCATGGCCAGAAGTTTTGAGAATGACACAAATATTAATTTTTACAAAGTCTACTGCTTCACTTTTTCTAATGGCAATTTGCATATACTCCAGAATGTTATAAAGAGTGATCAGCTTAACATCAATTACTTGCAAAGTCAATATTTGGCTAGAAAATGAACTTTATCCCCAAAACACATTTCAACATCATTGCAGCCCTGCCTTAAAAAGACCAGCTAACCTCTTTTCAGTGATTGCTCCATTAACACAGGTGTGGGTGTTGATGAGGACATGGCTGGAGATCAATCTGTCATGATTAAGTAATAATGACACCACTGGACACTTTAAAAGGAGGCTGGTGCTTGGCATCATTGTTTCTCTTCTGTTAACCATGGTTATCTCTAAAGAAACACGTGCAGTCATCATTGCAATGCACAAAAATGGCCTAACAGGGAAGAGTATCGCAGCTAGAAAGATTGCACCTCAGTCAACAATCTATCGCATCATCAAGAACTTCAAGGAGAGAGGTTCCATTGTTGCCAAAAAGGCTTCAGGGCGCCCAAGAAAGACCAGCAAGCGCCAGGACCGTCGATTAAAAGTGTTTCAGCTGCGGGATCGGGCTACCAGCAGTGCAGAGCTTGCTCAGGAATGTCAGCAGTCAGGTGTGAGTGCATCTGCACGCACTGTGAGGCGGAGACTCTTGGAGCAAGGCCTGGTCTCAAGGAGGGCAGCAAAGAAGCCACTTCTCTCCAGAAAAAACATCATGGACAGACTGATATTCTGCAAAAGGTACAGGCAGTGGACTGCTGAGGACTGGGGTAAAGTTATTTTCTCTGATGAATCCCCTTTTCGATTGTTTGGGACATCAGGAAAACGCCTCATTCGGAGAAGACAAGGTGAGCGCTACCACCAGTCTTGTCTCATGCCAACTGTTAAGTATCCTGAAACAATTCATGAGTGGGGTTGCTTCTCAGCCAAGGGAATCGGCTCTCTCACAGTCTTGCCTAAAAACACAGCCATGAATAAAGAATGGTACCAGAATGTCCTCCAAGAGCAACTTCTCCCAACCCTCCAAGAGCAGTTTGGCGATCAACAATGCCTTTTCCAGCACGATGGAGCACCTTGCCATAAAGCAAAGGTGATAACTAAATGGCTCAGGGAACAAAACATAGAGATTTTGGGTCCATAGCCTGGAAACTCCCCAGATCTTAATCCCATTGAGAACTTGTGGTCAATCATCAAGAGACGGGTGGACAAACAAAAACCTAAAAATTCGGACAAAATGAAAGCATTGATTGTGCAAGAATGGACTGCTATCAGTCAGGATTTGGTCCAGAAGTTGATTGAGATCATGCCAGGGAGAATTGCAGAGGTCCTGAAGAAGAAGGGTCAATACTGCAAATATTGACTTGCTGCATTAACTCATTCTAACTGTCAATATAAGCTTTTGTTACTCATATGTTTGCAATTATTATATTTCTGTCTGTGATAAAAACATCTGTCAAACACACATAAAAACTAGAGGGCAGCAGATCATGTGAAAATATAATATTTGTGTCATTCTCAAAACTTTTGGCCATGACTGTATTTCTGTCTGTGATAAAAACATCTGTCAAACACACATAAAAAGCAGAGGGCAGCATATCATGTGAAAATATAATATTTGTGTCATTCTCAAAACTTTTGGCCATGACTGTAGAATATAAAACATATTTTCAGTTGTTACACACTTTTTTGTTAAGTATATAATTCCACATGTGTTAATTCATAGTTTTGATGCCTTCAGTGTAAATTTTCAATTTTCATAGTCATGAAAATACAGAAAAATCTTTAAATGAGGAGGTGCGTCCAAACTTTTGGTCTGTACTGTATAAATATATATATATATATATATATATATATATATATATATATATATATATATATATTTATACAGTACAGACCAAAAGTTTGGACACACCTTCTCATTCAATGATTTTTCTGTATTTTCATGACTATGAAAATTGTAGAATCACACTGAAGGCATCAAAACTATGAATTAACACATGTGGAATTATACATTACACTTAACAAAAAAGTGTGAAACAACTGAAAATATGTCTTATATTATAGGTTCTTCAAAGTAGCCACCTTTTGCTTTGATTACTGCTTTGCACGCAGAAAAGGTGAACGGATGGGCTCTACATGCCTGGTTCCAACTGTGAAGCATGGAGGAGGAGGTGTGATGGTGTGGGGGTGCTTTGCTGGTGACACTGTTGGGGATTTATTCAAAATTGAAGGAATACTGAACCAGCATGGCTACCACGGCATCTTGCAGCTCATGCTATTCCATCCGGTTTGCGTTCCGTTGGACCATTATTTATTTTTCAACAGGACAATGACCCCAAACACACCTCCAGGCTGTGTAAGGGCTATTTGACCAAGAAGGAGAGTGTTGGAGTGCTACGCCAGATGACCTGGCCTCCACAGTTACCATACCTGAACCCAATCGAGATGGTTTGGGGTGAGCTGGACCGCTCACCGCTTCAATTTTAAATAAATCCCCAACAGTGTCACCAACAAAGCACCCCTACACCATCACACCACCTCCTCCATTCTTCACGGTGGATACTAGGCATGTAGAGTCCATCCGTTCACCTTTTCTGCGTGCAAAGCAGTAATCAAAGCAAAAGGTGGCTACTTTGAAGTACCTAGAATATAAGACATATTTTCAGTTGTTTCACACTTTTTTGTAAAGTGTAATGTATAATTCCACATTTGTTATTTCATAGTTTTGATGCCTTCAGTGTGATTCTACAATTTTCATAGTCATGAAAATACAGAAAAATCATTGAATGAGAAGGTGTGTCCAAACTTTTGGTCTGTACTATATATATATATATATATTCATATATATATATATATATACTAGAAATGGGCCTGATGCTATTGCATCGGGAGTGCAGTGAAAGGAACATCTGGGTATCCTTAGTGGTGCTAACACTGCCGGGAGATCGGCAACGCCGCTAACAGCTGATAGATCGGCAACCCGGCAGTGGGAGACCAATCACATCAGCTGCTAGCGGTATTCAAATCTGGCGCCAATACCGCTAGGGGTATTCAAATCCCCTGCCATAGCTGCGCGACACCGCTCAGCCAATGAGTGGTGCCGCACTGCTTTGGCGGGGCATTTAAACCCTGCACCGCTCATTGGCTCTGCCGGCGGCAGCTCAGCAAATGAGCGGTACCGCGTGGCTTTGAGAGGCGCGGGATTCAAATCCCCCGCCGAAGCCACGCGGCACCGCTCATTGGCGGCTCAGCCAATGAGGGGCTCAGGATTCAAATCCTCCGCCCCGCCGGCTGAGCCAATGAGCGGTGCCGCATGGGATTTGAATCCCCGCCAAAGCCGCGCAGCCAGCGTGACATTAAGCCCGGTTAATAATGGAGAGGCGTCAATAAGACGCCTCTCCATTATTAATCTTCTATTAATAAAGGGTTAAAAAAACACATGCATAAGAATAAAGTATTTTAATGAAATAAAACACAACACGGTTTTCATATCTTTATTACACGCTCAGATCCAAGCGACGCCCTCGTTCTCCTGTAATAATAAGTAAAAAATAAAACAACCGTATACTCCCTGTCCCACGCAGTCCAATTAATAACGAATGTCCCACGACAGTCTCCCCTATAGAACAGTGACATCAGGTGATGCCACTGCTCTGTAGGGCCTCCCAGTGATGCACTGACAGGAGACAATGGCTCCTGCAGTGCATCACTGAGGTTACCTGAGTTTATTCTCTGACTTTATGGCAATGCTGCGTGGGAATTTTCTTACCCAGCATTGCCAGTGAGAGAATGAACGGAAGTGACGTCATTCTCTCCCGGCATCTGAGCGATACACAGCAGAGGATTACCTCCGCTGTCAGTGTATCGCAGGAGTGGTGTAGAGCGCCGACATCACCCAATGTCAGTGTTCTACACCGGAGATCGTTGTGGGACACTCGTTATTATCTGGACTACGGCGGACAGGTGATGTATAGGTTGCTTTATTATTTTATCTTTATTACAGGAGACGATGGCATTGGGGATTAGGTGATTGGTGAGTATATACTCTATGTTATGTGTTGTATGTTATATGTATGTTCTGTATGTTATATGTTATGTGTATGCACTGTATGTTCTGTATGTTATGTGTTGTATGTATGTTCTGTATGTTATGTTTTGTATGTTATATGTATGTTCTTTATGTTATTTGTTGCATGTGTGGTATAATGACTAATGTGGCACCTAGGGGGCGCTGTATAAGTTGCTCAAATTATGCATGGAGGCATGAGATGGAGGTGAAACCAGTCCCTGGTATGGTGCTATATGGAAAGTATGTGTCGCAGAGCTATTCTGTGCTGTAGGTCAGTAATGTTGTTCTGGGACTTGTAGTCCCATAAGAGTTCTGATTATTGTTAAGGGTGAACCTACAGAGTTAGCTTGTGAGCTGGGTGGGACTTGCTAACCACACATACACCGCCCACTGGTGGTGGGAGAATGAATGTTACATACTGGTGATTGTATGTGTTGTGAAGGACCTGTGATGAGGTCATGAACAGATGACCAGACCATGTGCTTCATGTCTTGGCTTGGGGAGTGGCTACAGGTATGTAAGACAGTGTTTGGCACATGGTGAGGAGAATTTGTTATAGATTAAGGAGTCTCTGAGATTGTGTTGGAGACTGAGGAGTCTCTGGAAGTCTGGCTGAGACAGTGGAGAGTGTGTCCTGCATAGGGCTGCCTGGAAGGTTCCTGGAAGGTCTGTCGGTGTTGGAAGATCCTGGGATTGGATCGGATTCCTGGAAGCACGTGGTGAGACTTGGAACTTGGTAGCCAGGGTGTTGGACGGGGGTCCTGAATAACACCCGGACAGGACACATGAGTGTGCGGAGCCTGTGACGGTCCCACACTGAGAACCATGCGGTTCTATTGAGGAGTTTGGCTGCAGTCAGCCTGGAAGTGACTTTCTGTTACAGTGTGTCAGTGAGCACCGGAAGCGAGTCCAGATCACCCGGGAAGGCACCTGGCGGTCCCTGCTGGCTTGCAGCCACTTAGTCAAGCCCGTCCCATGCAAGGGTGCGTCTGGGAACAGTAGTTTGCAAAGCTGGAATGCATTGATGTTTTTGTCATGTTTTGTTACCTGGTGTTTAACGTGAAACAATTGATTTTGGACTAAAATCCTGTGTGTTGCCTCATAACTGCGGTCCGGCATTTGCCTACCAGAGCGAATCCCTACACATGTTATACAGTTAGGTCCATATATATTTGGACAGAGACAACATTTATCTAATTTTGGTTCTAGACATTACCACAATGAATTGTAAACAAAACAATTCAGATGCAGTTGAAGTTCAGACTTTCATCTTTCATTTGAGGGTATCCACATTAAAATTGGATGAAGGGTTTAGGAGTTTCAGCTCCTTAACATGTGCCACCCTGTTTTTAAAGGGACCAAAAGTTATTGGACAATTGACTCCAAGTCTATTTCATGGACAGGTGTGGGCAATCCCTTCATTATGTCATTCTCAATTAAGCAGATAAAAGGGCTAGAGTTGATTTGAGGTTTGGTGTTTGCATTTGGAAGGTTTTGCTGTGAAGGAAACATGCGGTCAAAGGAGCTCTCCATGCAGGTGAAACAAGCCATCCTTAAGCTTCAAAAACAGAAAAAAACCTATCAGAGATATTGCTACAACATTAGGAGTGGCAAAATCTACAGTTTGGTACATCCTGCGAAAGAAAGAAAGCACTGGTGAACCCATCAATGCAAAAAGACCTGGGCGCCCACGGAAGACAACAGTGGTGGATGATCGCAGAATACTCTCCATGGTGAAGAGCAACCCTTCACAACAGCTAACCAAGTGAACAACACTCTCCAGGAGGTAGGCGTATCAATATTCAAATCTACCATAAAGAGAAGACAGCATGAAAGTAAATACAGAGGGTGCACTGCACGGTGCTAGCCACTCATAAGCATCATGAATAAAAAGGCTAGGATGGACTTTGCTAAAAAACATCTAAAAAAGCCAGCACAGTTTCTGGAAGAACATTCTTTGGACAGATGAAGACAAGATCAACCTCTACCAGAATGATGGAAAGAGAAAAGTATGGCGAAGGCGTGGTACAGCTCATGATCCAAAGCATACCACATCATCTGTAAAACACGGCGGAGGCAGTGTGATGGCTTGGGCATGCATGGCTGCCAGTGGCACTGGGTCACTAGTGTTTATTGATGATGTGACACAGGACAGAAGCAGCCAAATGAATTCTGAGGTTTTCAGAGCCTGTGTGCTCAGATCCAGCCAAATGCAGCCAAAGTGATTGGTCGTCGTTTCATACTACAGATGGACAATGACCCAAAACATAAAGCCAAAGCAACCCAGGAGTTTATTAAAGCAAAGAAGTGGAATATTCTTGAATGGCCAAGTCAGTCACCTGAGCTCAACCCAATTGAGCATGCATTTCACTTGTTAAAGACTAAACTTCAGACAGAAAGGCCCACAAACAAACAGCAACTGAAAACCACCGCAGTGAAAGCCTGGCAGAGCATCAAAAAGGAGGAAACACAGCGTCAAGTGATGTCCATGCGTTCAAGACTTCAGGCAGTCATTGCCAACAAAGGGTTTTCAACCAAGTACTAGAAATTAACATTTTATTTACAATTATTTAATCTGTCCACTTTTGGCCCCTTTAAAAACAGGGCGGCACATGTTAAGGAGCAGAAACTCCTAAACCCTTCATCCAATTTTAAAGTGGATACCCTCAAATGAAAGCTGAAAGTCTGAACTTCAACTGCATCTGAATTGTTTAGTTTAAATTCATTGTGGTAATGTCTAGAACCAAAATTACATAAATGTTGTCTTTGTCCAAATATATATGGACCTAACACTAGATATACACACATAGAATACATATATATAAATATACATGTCATTGTGACATATATATATATACATATATTTATAGTTCAAACACTTCTACAAAGTAAAATAGCCGCTAATTCAATTGCCGGCTTTTGTGAAATTACAGAACCACCCGACATGAAATGACACATGGTTTACATACAGTTAACCATGTCATTTCATGTAGTTTGATATATGGTTTTCACTAACAATTACATGAGTGTATGTGTGCAAAATTTCATACAGCTAGGGGTTAATTAAAGGTGTAAATTCGTTGAAAAAAAATGCGTGGGCTCCCGCGCTATTTTCTCAACCAGACAGACAAAGCCAGCGAGTGGGGGCAGATGATAATAGCCGAGGGAGGGTGCATTTATTTTGTGCCCCCGGCTACTAACATCTGCCCCCAGCCACCCCAGAAAAGGCAAGTCTATAATTAGATGCGCCCTTTCTGGCACTTTGCCGGTCTATTCCATTGCCCTGTAGCGGTGGTGAATGGGTTAATAATGGGTTAAAGCCACCTTGCTATTGAAAGGTGACTTTAAGCCAGGTTAATAATTGAGAGCTGTCAATTTGACAACTATCAATTATTAATCCTGTTGAAGGAAATAAAAAAACACACACACATGAAGAATAAATAATTTTAATGAAATAAACACACATTTTTTTGACCATCGTTTATTTAACTGTTAATCCTTGCGAAGCCCTTGCTCTCCTGTAATGAAGAAAAAATAATAAAGCAACATTATACTTACCTATCCGCCGCTCTGTCCGGTCCCATGCTGTAATCCTTCACAAAGGGTTAAACTAGCTTTCAGTCAAGCAGCGCAGCTAATGCTGCCTGCTCAGCTGTAAGCTCCCGAATGAATGAGTTCCTCTCCCGGCGACAGGAGAGGAACTGATTACTGTGGTAAGCTTCATTGATTGCTTCCCACTTTCACTTCAGGTCAGCCGGGACTCCCTCTGACGTCACTGATGCTGTGCGGTGTCCCCGGCTGACCTGAAGTGAAAGTGGGAAGCAATCAATTAAGCTACCCACACTAATCACTTCCTCTCCTGTCAGCCAGGAGAGAAGATGATTTTTTCGGAGGTTTATTGTGAGGCTTGCAGCATTAGCTGCGGTCCCTGCAGTAAACATTAACCCTTTCAGAAGGATTACATCGGGGACCTGACTGAACACCGGATAGGTAAGAATAATGTTGCTTTATTATTTTATTTTTATTACAGGAGAACAAAGGAATCGAGGATTAACTGTACAATAAAAGATGGTGAAAAACTGTGTCATTATTTCATTAAAATGATTTTTAATTAAAGTGTGTGTGTTTTATTTTTATTTCATACAATAGGATTAATAATTGATAGTTGTCTAATTGACAGCTCTCAATTATTAACCTGGCTTAAACTCACCTTTCAATAGCAAGGTGGCTTTAACCCATTATTAACCCAATCGCCACCGCTACAGGGCAATGGGAATAGACGGGTTAACTGCCAGATAGGGCGAATCTAATTATAGATTTGCCTTTTCTGGGGTGGCTGGGGGCAGATGTTAGTAGCCAGGGAGGCCCAAAAATAATGGTCCCTCTCTGGGCTATTATTATCTGCCCCCACTCGCTGGCTTTTTCTGTCTGGTTGATAAAATAGTGCTGGAGCCCACGCGTTTTTTTTCAACGAATTTACACCTTTAATTAACCCTTACATGTCTGAAATTTCGCACACATACACTCATGTAATTGTTAGTGAAAACCATATATCAAACTACATGAAATGACATGGTTAACTGTATGAACTATAATTATATATATATATATATGTGTCACAATGACATGTATATATATATATATATGTGTATATATATATGAGGTGTAAATTTGTTGAAAAAAATGTGTGGGCTCCCGCGCTATTTTCTGAACCAGACAGACAAAGCCAGCGAGTGTGGGCAAATAATAATAGCCTAGAGAGGGTGCATTTATTTAGTGCCCCCCCTGGCTACTAATGTCTGCCCCCAGCCACCCCAGAAAAGGAAAATCTATAATTAGATTCGCCCTTTCTGCCACTTAGCCCGTCTATTTCCATTGCCCTGTAGCGGTGGCGAATGGGTTAATAATGGGTTAAAGCCACCTTACTATTGGAAGGTGACTTTAAGCCAGGTTAATAATTGAGAGCTGTCAATTAGACAACTATCAATTATTAATCCTATCGTATGAAATAAAAATAAAACACACACACTTAAATTAAAAATCATTTTAATGAAATAATGACAGTTTTTGACCATCTTTTATTGTACAGTTAATCCTCGATTCCCTTTTTCTCCTGTAATAAAAATAAAATAATAAAGGAACATTATTCTTGCCTATCCAGTGTTCAGTCAGGTCCCCCGATGTAATCCTTCTGAAAGGGTTAATGTTTACTGCAGGGACCACAGCTAATGCTGCCAGCCTCGCAGTAAGCCCCCAAATGAATCATCTCCTCTCCTGGCTGACAGGAGAGGAAGTGATTAGTGTGGGAAGCTTAATTGATTGCTTCCCACTTTCACTTCAGGTCAGCGGGGCACACCGCACAGCATCAGTGACGTCAGAGGGAATCCTGGCTGACCTGAAGTGAACTGATTAACAAAAATAGGAGATCCCCTCGAAAAAAAAAAAATTGTGGGGTCCCCCTATTTTTGTTAACCAGCCAGATGAAGCAGACTACTGAGGCCTGGTATTTTAGGCTGTTAAGGATCCAATATCCATGAACCTTGCAAGCCTGATAATACCAGGCCACAGCAGTCTGCTTATCTTGGTTGGTTAACAAAAAAAGGGGATCCCCTCGAAAAAAAATGGCGTGGGGTCCCCCCTATTTTTGTTAACCAGTCATATGAAGTAGACTACTGAGGCCTGGTATTTCAGGCTGGTAAGGATCCAATATCCATGAACCTTGCAAGCCTGATAATACCAGGTCACAGCAGTCTGCTTATCTTGGCTGGTTAACAAAAATAGGGGATCCCCTCGAAAAAAAAATGGCGTGGGGTCCCCCTATTTTTGTTAACCAGCCAAGTAAAAAGCAGACTGCTGCGACCTGGTATTAAAAGACTGTCAAGACCCATGGATTTTGGCCCTCAGCAGTCTAAAAATACCAGGCTGCAGCAGCCCCACAATTGGTGCATCCAAAGATGCGCCAATTGTGGCACTTTACCCAGCTCTTCCCACTCCCCTGTAGCGGTGGGATATGGGGTAATAAGGGGTTAATGTCACCTTTGATTGAACGGTGACAATAAGCCCGGTTAATAATGGAGAGGTGTCAATAAGACACCGATCCATTATTAATCATAAAGTTTGAAAATGTTTAAAAAAAGACACACCCAGAATAAAGTCTTTTAATGAAACAATATACAACACAGTTTTCTATATTTTTTATTGCACTCTCATTCTGCGATGCCATCGATCTCCTGTAAAAAAACAAAAATAACAAACCAACACAAATACTCCCTGTCCGACGTAGTCCAAGATAGCGAGGGTCCCACGATGAGTCCAGCTCTGCTACATCTGGATGCCAGGCTCAGCCTGAGGAGATTCCCCGGCGGTCACGTGACGTCGACTGGATTTCTCACGGCCAGCTGTCGCGAGAGTACAGCTGGCCGAGATTACCCAGTACCCGGCAGTCACGTGCACTTATCGCGAGAAGCTGCACGTGACCGCCAGGGAGAGGGTAATGTCCGGCCGAGAGAAATCCATCCACTAGTCTGACGTGACCACCGGGGATCATCTGTAAGGTAAGTGCTGATTGACTCCTGACAGCCCCGACCGACACTGTCACTGACTCTTTCGGGAAGTTCCTGTGTCACGCACTTCCTTCTGTGACACAGGAACTCCCCATATACTTTACTGGAAACTTCCGATTCCAGTATCCGATATGCAAAAAATATCGGAACTCAGAATCAGAATTCCGATACCGCGAATATCAGCCGATACCCGATATTTGCGGTATCGGAATGCTCAACACTAATGTTGTATGTTCTGTATGTTTTGTATGTAATGTACCGTATATACTCATGTATAAGCCGACCCGTGTATAAGCCATCCCCCTAATTTTGCCACAAAAAACTTGGAAAACTTATTGACTCGCGTATAAGCCGGGTGTATAAGTTGCCGTCCTGCTCTGTGCTCCCCCATCCAGCTCTCTGCGCCCCCATTCTCCTCTGTGCTCCCCTCCTCCTGCTCCATTATCCTGTCCTGCTCGTGCTTTCCATCCTCCCCCGTCCTGCTCCGTGCTCCCCCATCCAGCTCTGCACTCCCCCATTCTCCTCTGTGCCCACCCCCGTCCTGCTCCGTGCTCTCCGTCCTCCCCTCGTTTTGCTCCGTGCTCTCCGTCCTCCCCCCGTTCTGCTCCGTGCTCTCCGTCCTCCCCCGTTCTGCTCCGTGCTCTCCGTCCTCCCCCGTTCTGCTCCGTACTCTCCGTCCACCCCCGTTCTGCTCCGTGCTCTCCGTCCTCCCCCCGTTCTGCTCTGTGCTCTCCGTCCTCCCCGTTCTGCTCCGTGCTCTCCGTCCTCCCCCATTCTGCTCCGTGCTCTCCGTCCTCCCCCCGGTCCTGCTCCATGCTCCTTGTCCTCCTCCATGCTCCACCCATCATACTCACCCTCCCCGTGCCATCGCTGAATGTCCCGGCCGGCAATCCTGCGTTCTCCCCGGCTTCCTGCAGCTCTCCCCGGCTTCCTGCAGCTCTCCAGCCCTGAGCGGTGACGTAATACCGCTCATTAAGGCCATGAATATGGAGGCCACGCCCATGGGAGTGGCGTCGCGTCCATATTACATGACCTTAATGAGCGGGTATTACGTCACCGCTCAGCGCTGGAGAGCTGCAGGAAGCCGGGGAGAGCTGCAGGAAGCCGGGGAGAACGCAGGATTGCAGGGACGTTCAGCGATGGCACGGGGAGGGTGAGTATGATGTCCCAGCCACCGGCTCCTGCCACCGCATCCCCTCCCCCGCTGGTTTCTGCCCTATGACTCGTGTATAAGCCGAGGGGGCATTTTCAGCACAAAAAAAGGTGCTGAAAATCTCGGCTTATACATGAGTATATACGGTATGTTTTTTTTTACATTCAACACATTAGTCGGATGATGGGACTACTACTTTCCCATCATTGGCTAATGTGTCAGTCACTGTCAGTGTAGCAGGCATAGCCAGATGGGACTTGTAATCCCATCGGACGATGCCTGCATACACACACACAGCCAGCAGAGCCCCGCACTTACACAGATCACGCATACACACCCGTAGACCCCCACACAGCCCGCACACACACACATACCAAAACCGGGAGGCACCGCTCAGCCAATGATGGGGGATTTGAATCCTGCGCCGCTCATTGGCTGAGCCACCCACTGGATCTGCCAATGAGCGGTGCCGCACTGCTTTGGCGGGGATTTGAATCCCTACACCACTCATTAGCGGAGCTGGCTGGCGGCTCAGCCAGTGATCGGTGCCGGTGCAGCTTTGGCAGGGGATTTGAATCCCGCACCGCTCATTGGCTGAGCAGGCAGGCTGCTCAGCCAATGAATGGTGCATGGCCAGCTTTGGCCAGGGATTTGAATCCCGCACCGCTCATTGGCTGAGCCGGCTGGCGGCTCAGCCAATGAGCGGTGCATGCGCAGCTTTGGTTGGGGATTTGAATCCTGCACGGCACCGCTCATTGGCTCAGCCAATGAGCAGTGCACGCGCGGCTTTGGCAGGAGATATGAATCCTGGCCGCCATATCGGAATACCCATAACTTGGGTGTTCCAATATGGCGGTCGGCATACTTCCGGTAGCGGTGCATTGTGAAAGCGACACAAGCTCCCGAAGTGTGTGACAGAATTTATTGGTAATTATATATTAGATATACACTGCTCAAAAAAATAAAGGGGACACTTAAACAACAGAATATAACTCCAAGTGAATCAAACTTCTGTGAAATCAAACTGTCCATTGAGGAAGCAACACTGATTGACAATCAATTTCACATGCTGTTGTGCAAATGGAATAGACAACAGATGGAAATTATTGGCAATTATCAAGACACACTCAATAAAGGAGTGGTTCTGCAGGTGGGGACCACAGACCACATTTCAGTACCAATGCTTTCTGGCTGATGTTTTGGTCACTTTTGAATGTTGGTTGTGTTTCACACTCGTGGTAGCATGAGACAAACTCTTCAACCCACACAAGTGGCTCAGGTAGTGCAGCTCATCCAGGATGGCACAACAATGCAAGCTGTGGCAAGAAGGTTTGCTGTGTCTGTCAGCGTAGTGTCCAGAGGCTGGAGGCGCTACCAAGAGACAGGCCAGAACACCAGGAGATGTGGAGGGGACCATAGGAGGGAAACAACCCAGCAGCAGGATCGCTACCTCCGCCTTTGTGCAAGGAGGAACAGGAGGAGCACTGCCAGAGCCCTGCAAAATGACCTCCAGCAGGCCACAAAAATGCATGTGTCTGCACAAACAGTTAGAAACCGACTCCATGAGGATGGTCTGTGTGCCTGACGTCCACAGATGGGGGTTGTGCTCACAGCCCAACACCATGCAGGATGCTTGGCATTTGCCACAGAACACCAGGATTGGCAAAATCGCCACTGGCGCCCTGTGCTCTTCACAGATGAATGCAGGTACACACTAGGCACATGTGACAGACGTAACAGAGTCTGGAGACGCCATGGAGAGCAATCTGCTGCCTGCAACATCCTTCAGCATGACCTGTTTGGCAGTGGGTCAGTAATGGTGTGGGGTGGCATTTCTTTGGAGGGCCGCACAGCCCTCCATGTGCTCGCCTGGGGTAGCCTGACTGCCATTAGGTACCGAGATGAGATCCTCAGACCCCTTGTGAGACCATATGTTGGTGCAGTTGGCCCTGGGTTCCTCCTAATGCAGGACAATGCCAGACCTCATGTGGCTGGAGTGTGTCAGCAGTTCCTGCAAGATGAAGGCAGTGAAGCTATGGACTGGCACGCCCGTTCCCCAGACCTGAATCCAATTGAGCACATCTGGGACATCATGTCTCTCTCCATCCACTAACATCACGTTGCACCACAGACTGTCCAGGAGTTGGCGGATGCTTTAGTCCAGGTCTGGGAGGATATCCCTCAGGAGACATCCGCCGCCTAATCAGGAGCATGCCCAGGTGTTGTAGGGAGGTCATACAGGCATAGGGAGGTCATACAGGCATGTGGAGGCCACACACACTACTAAGCATCATTTTGACTTGTTTTAAGGACATTACATTTCACTTTAATTTGGGGTGTGACTCCAAATCCAGGCCTCCATTGGTTAATAAATTTGATTTCCATTGATGATTTTTGTGTGCTTATGTTGACAGCACATTCAACTTTGTACAGAACAAAGTATTCAATGAGAATATTTAATTCATTCAGGATGTGTTATTTGAGTGTTCTCTTTATTTTTTTGAGCAGTGTATATATATATATATATATTGTAAGCTTTTCAGGGGATATAGCTCTGGGATCGCCGTCCGGGTAGACGGAGTGGCACGGAAACAGTTCATTCACAGACAGCAGTTCTGGTAAAAACTGGCCGCAACCAGTTTTATTAAAGTCCACAGCAAACAGAACATAAGCAAAACCAAATCATAAACATAAGCCCTGGGCTTGTCCAGCCACTTACTACACTTAGATAGATTTCCCTCTCTATCCGGGACCAGACTCTAACAGCCTGTCCCAAAACAACACATATGTTCAGCATTTACCAGCATGGAGTTTCACAGAGTCTCCTCTTTGTGTCTGAAGGCACATCCAACGTCCAGACTTGAGAGAGCTCCCCTCCTATTCAGCAGCTATCCGCATGGATTCTCACAGAGACTACTCCTGTGTCCGGGGTACATCGAGCACCCAGACTGAGACAGCTCATACTCCTGGAGACTCCTTCTTGTGCCTGGACTCCTTATCCAGACTAAGCGAGCTCTCTGTCTGTGTTCGCAGACACCTACTTCTGGTCTCCTAATTAACAGCTGAGTGGTTTCAGGCCTGAGCTGCAAGTGTGTACTGAATGTAAGGTGTAGTGACCTTTCTCTACCACTAGGTTTACAAAGCCATACATTTCCCTTATACCAGTCAGCAAAGTATCTAGGTGAAATGTACACCCCATTCAACACACATACTCTCACTGTCTCACATATCCCCCCCCTCTTCTCCAGACCGGAGGGCTGGTCATCCAGACCGGAGGGCTGGTCAACAATCCAAAAGAGACAGTGAACTCTGGACCAGTCATGGCCCTCATCAGCTTCATCTTCACTACTGTCATCTGTATCTTCACCTGAGGCATAGCCAACATCAGCTTTCTCTTCATCTGAAGCATCCACACTACCCTGTACCCTCCCAGGCCTATGCTCTCTGCGGGCCTCGGGTATCCTGCACGGTTTTATCTTGACCTTAGGGCCGGGCTCAGTTTCGATATAGTGCCTGGCCAGAGAAGTACGACCCGGCACATCAGAACACTTCTGCTGACTCTTCCTCAGAAACTCACGTACCTCCTGTCCTTGGTGCACTGACCATGTGTCACCAACTATTACAGAAGGTATAGGGGGTTTTTCACTTTTCTCTAGTTCCCTTGAACCCTCTTTAGCACATCTATTTTCTTGAATATCGGTTGACTCATAAAGTCTATTTCACAGACCTTAAGCTCCTCTGCCATGGTCTCTGACCATTTTAAGCTACACTGTTCAAATGATTGGGACTGTAGAAGGAGCTGATCGTTTTTCTTTTGCAGTACACATAATTCATCCGCTAAGTCTCCAGCTGAATTGTAATGTTCTACCGTGACAACAGCATTCTTATATAGAGCCTTAGACTTATTGAGCAGAATTTGCTCTTGCAACGAAGAGATTCCCTGTATCCTTCCTTTTACTTCATTGACCTTCTCACGAAGATGCTCATGGCTTTCATCACACTCCTTCATCACAGTTTGGAGTTTTTTCTGAGAAGTCATCAATTCATCTGGTACCTGTTGGACGTCTTTTATGTCTTCGGCCCCTTCTTCAGGCTCTTCTGGTAGAACATGCTCAGAAGCCCTACCGTCAGTCTTACATTCTACCTCTTCAGTCACATCATTATGGTCTCCAATATTTCCATTTATTCCGGCTTTCAAGTTCTCTTTGATAGCTGCATCTGTATACTCAGAACCCGCCGGATTCTTCTCTTCCACCACGTTCTGCATCCCATCTGAGCTCCCGTGTGTCTGCAGCGGCAACGGAGTGACACATCGCTTTTCTCATTTGTTGGGACGTGGCTCCGATGTAGACTCCATGAAAGTGCGCTTGAGCTCACCAACGCCAGCCTGATGTCTCAAAATCTCATCTTGTGACTTATCCAGATCCTTGGTGTCACTCGGGAACACCGCTGGGGCTCCGGGCGCCGAACTTCCAGCCTGAGCTTCACGAGTTGCAGCTACTGATCCGAACCGCAACACGTCCACGCCGCTGTCTTCGGCAGAAACAGATTCCTGGACAGAGTCAGTCCCCATATCTTCAGTCTTGTTCCTCACAGCTTCACTTGAGACCTCAGCATCTGATGAGGCACCTGGCTTGGTGACTACCACTTCTATGGCTTTTTCCACCTCTGCAGCATCTCCCTCAGAGTCCTTGGCACGATACAGATCCACACCATACCTTGGTAACTTCACATTTCCAACAGCATCTACTTGGGCTGTGTTCAGTTTCAGAGTCCTGCCTTTAAAGCTCAGCTCTCCTCCTTTCACCTTAGTCTTCGCCAGGGAACCGGCCAACTGTAAAACATCTTCAGATGCCATCTTCTGTCCGACTGTAAGGTCAGCATCAGCCTTCCTCTCAGGACTCTCAACCTCCTCTGCTACCATGCCTTCCTCATTTGCACTGGTTGCTTGATTGTCATCAGATGATTCACTATCACTACCACTATCCTGTCTGACCCCTTTTTCTCAGCCACATCTGGCTCACTTTCAGGGTTATACACTTCATTTTCATTCACATCCTGCTCACTGTCAGGGTTATACAATTCATTCTCATTCACATCCTGCTCACTTTCAGGGTTATACAATTCATTCTCATTCACATCTTGATCTGGAACCTTAGTTAACATGTCATCCACAACATTAACTTCACCATCTGGTCCCTGGTTTCCCTCAGGTGGTCCCTCAAGTATGTGACTATGTGACAACCCCAGCACTATACTTCCATATAGCTCAGGTACTAGGAGCTGGCTCACGACCTCTCCCTGGACTTCAGTGTCCCTATACAACAGGTGAGTGTTTATGGCAACATGAGGAAACCTCTCCTCAGAGCCAGGCTCTTGGGAAACCTCATTTAGAAAATTTATATTTTCCTGGGCCGTTTTAAGAGAGGGGTCTCGCCACTGCTCACTCTCAAAATTGTCACAGGACACAGGTAAGTCAGGGACACTCGGTTCCCGAGAACCACCATCCTCGTCTCCCAACATCACCTGCAAAGGAATTTCATCACTATCACAGTCATCATTATTATCAATATCATTATCATGATTATGATCAGTATCATCATCACTATCATGATCATCATCATTATTATTATCAGCATCAGCATCATTATCATGGTCATCATCATTATCATGATCATCATCATCATTATCATTATCATCATCATCATCATCATTATCACATAAGTTTAACGGCCCACTAGCATTGTGTTCCGCCCCTCGGGACTGCGCACCCTCAATAGGAGCTTCATCACACTGTCCATCAGAAACATTTTTCCCCAGAGATCCTCAGACCGGGGAAAGTCATTACCCAATATGACGGGGGGCACCAGGTTCTTCACTACCCCCACTTCACATGAAACCTCCCCACGTTTGGGGATCAAGTCCACGACAGTCTCTGGGTAGACTTTGGTGTCTCCATGGACGCACACCACACTCAGGTGTTTATCAGGGATAAAGTCCCTATCAATCAGGCTGTCCCATACGGAAGTCACTGGACTCTCTGAGTCCAAGAGGGCCTGTGCTGGGCAGTCATTCACAACCACCGGGGACCCCTGTGGTCCAGTCTCTTCGGCTGAGGTGGACACACACACAGGCTCTGCGCAGGGAGAGAGGGATCTGCCAACATCACAACACATAGGCTCCCCCTCTATTGGACAGTTGGCTGCAATTTCACGACATCTCCAACACTGTCCATCACACTCTCCCACCCACACGACCCCAACAGCTGGAACGCTCTTACCGGGAGAGTTCGGCGTCCAGGAACTCTGAAGTGACGACCTCTCAGACGGCTGGTCACGGAGGCAGTCTTTGGTGGCGAAGGCCCTCTCCATCAGGCTGACCAGACGATTGGCGTCCTGGTGGTCTCCTTGTCCGACCTCTGGCTGTACCTCAGGAGGACGTGCTTGGGTGTAGCGGTCCACTATCACCTTTTCAACTCCATAATCAGGTTTGCTGACTGCAGACTCCAACTGCATCTCCAGTCATGAACTCCCCTGGCACGGGCTGTCACCGTAACACCCAGCCGGGTAAGAATCTCCGCTTTCAGCTTGGCATAGTCTTGGCTGTCCTGCTCGCTCAGGTCAGCATAGGCCCTTTGGGGTTCTCCAATCAGATAGGGTGCGACCATCATGGCCCATTCAGATAGGGGCAGATTCTCCTTCTCTGCCAGTCCCTCAAACCTAGTGAGATATGCCTCCACATCGTCACGAGGTGTCATCTTTTTCAGGGACCGTCTTACCGCCTTCTTTACAGCGGACAATGCAGGTGACTTTGCCACATTACTTCGGGACGCGGCACCGAAATCCTTTTTTTGTGCTGCCATCTGCTCAACAAATAACCGGTTATTCTCCTGCTGCTGCTTCAGGAATTGCTGCTGGGCCTGCTGCATGCGCTGCTGGTGCTGCAGGCGCTGCTGCTCCTTGCTCTGCTGCATGCTCCGCTGGGCCTGGACCAGGTACTCAATGAGCTCCTCCATACTGCCGGACTTATCTGTCTCAACCACGGCAGTCTTATGTTGCACATTAACTTGCGCCATTTGTTCAAACAGCGCCTCCATGCTGTCATCCATGCTGTCAGGCTTCTCTGTCTCAACAACGGCAGTCTTCACTCAAGACATACACACTCCACAGTCTTTTCCACAGAAAGTTCAGCTTTGCTGTGCAGACACTTTTTTTTTTTTCTCTGCAAACTCTATTAGGGCCACTGTCTCTTTAAGACTGCTCCAACAGACACACTTTTTTTTTTTTTCTTTCTCTGCTGCTGCTTCAACAGACTTCACCTTTTATTGCTGTCTCTCGCCACTGTGTTGCACGCACATTCCAGCACCAATTGTAAGCTTTTCAGGGGATATAGCTCTGGGATCGCCGTCCGGGTAGACGGAGTGGCACGGAAACAGTTCATTCACAGACAGCAGTTCTGGTAAAAACTGGCCGCAACCAGTTTTATTAAAGTCCACAGCAAACAGAACATAAGCAAAACCAAATCATAAACATAAGCCCTGGGCTTGTCCAGCCACTTACTACACTTAGATAGATTTCCCTCTCTATCCGGTACCAGACTCTAACAGCCTGTCCCCAAAACAACACATATGTTCAGCATTTACCAGCATGGAGTTTCACAGAGTCTCCTCTTTGTGTCTGAAGGCACATCCAACGTCAAGACTTGAGAGAGCTCTCCCCTCCTATTCAGCAGCTATCCGCATGGATTCTCACAGAAACTACTCCTGTGTCCGGGGTACATCGAGCACCCAGACTGAGACAGCTCATACTCCTGGAGACTCCCTCTTGTGCCTGGACTCCTTGTCCAGACTAAGCGAGCTCTCTGTCTGTGTTCGCAGACACCTACTTCTGGTCTCCTAATTAATAGCTGAGTGGTTTCAGGCCTGAGCTGCAAGTGTGTACTGAATGTAAGGTGTAGTGACCTTTCTCTACCACTAGGTTTACAAAGCCATACATTTCCCTTATACCAGTCAGCAAAGTATCTAGGTGAAATGTACACCCCATTCAACACACATACTCTCACTGTCTCACAATATATATATATATATATATTATATATATATATATATATATATATATATACATACAATATTTATATTTACAGTATATCAGATTCCGTAAACCAATAGATCAAATATAGTCGTTGCTTTTCAATTTAATTGGAGCAGGAAACTTGTATAGAGAACGGAAATTTGTTTGTTACTTGTTACTGGGACAAATGAGAGCGATTAAATTAGCATTTTATAACTACCTTATATACTCGTGTATAAGCCGAGATTTTCAGCACATTTTTTCGTGCTGAAAATGCCCCCTCGGCTTATACACGAGTCATAGGGCAGAAACCAGAGGGGGAGGGGATGCCGCGGCAGGAGCCGGTGGCTGTGATCATACTCACCCCTCCCCGTGCCATCGCAGAGCGTCCCTGCAATCCTGCATTCTCCCCGGCTCCCTGCAGCTCTTCAGCACTGAGCGGTGATGTAATACCGCTCATTAAGGTCATGTAATATGGACGCGACGCCACTCCCATGGGCGTCACCTCCATATTCATGGGCTTAATGAGCGGTATTACGTCACTGCTCAGTGCTGAAGAGCTGCAGGGAGCCGGGGAGAACGCAGGATTGCCAGGACGTTCAGCGATGGCACGGGGAGGGGTGAGTATGATGGAGGAGAGGACAAGGAGCACGGAACAGGACTGGGGGGGAGAACGGTGGACGGGGGAAGCATGGAGGAGGAGGGGGGAGGACGGGGAAGCATGGAGCAGGACAGGGGGAGAACGGAGGACGGGGGCAGCATGGAGGAGGACGGGGGGGAGAACGGTGGACGGGGAAGCATGGAGGAGGACAATGAGCACGGAGCAGGACGGGGAGGATGGAGGGCACAGAGGAGCACGAGCAGGATGGGGGGAGAGGATGGAGGGCACAGAGGAGCACGGAGCAGGACAGGGGGGCATAGGAGGACGGAGAAGGAATGGGGAGCACAGGGGAGTTCGGAGCAGGAGGGGGAAGTAAAGAGGAGAATGGGGGAGCACAGAGCTGGATGGGGGAGCAAGGAGCAGGACAGGGGCAGCACAGAGCAGGAGGGCAGTTTATACACCCGGCTTATACATGAGTCAATAAGTTTTCCCAGTTTTTTGTGGCAAAATTAGGGGGGTCGGCTTATACACGGGTCGGCTTATACACGAGTATATACGGTAATAGGAATATTTTTATAACTCATGTGTAATGCACCTAATTCAATAACTGATATTTGGTCATGATATATTTTGTCTTGATATGAAATTTAAATCAGCTCTGTCATAAATCCATTCCAGATTGGCTTTATAAATCTGATATTAAAATGAGTATTTTATGATGTCAGTTAATGTGTTAGAAAGCTTATGAGCCTACAAAGCTTGATGGACATCTTCAGCTTGTACTGAGCATTGCGAGATCTCTGTGTGTGGCCCAGCTGCGCTTGGAACACATGTTCCCAGGAGTATGCACAAAAAGGTAATTACAAAACCTGATATTCATTCACATCTCACACTTCCCAGAAGCCACCAGAGGGAGCCCTTCAGATTCAGGTATATAGGGGTGTGGAGAAATGCAGCAGTAGGCATTCTAGCTAGACAGTATTCTAGTTGTTGGTTGTACCTCAGACAGATCAGATCTCCTCAGGACACCAGAGTGAGAGGATTCCTGTCAGAGCTCAGAGACATTCTAGTCTTGGTGTGATTCAGGAGTGAGTCATACTAGCCAGACAGACGGTGATTCCTGTCAGATGAGACAGAAGCAGAAAGATTGCAAGCTGTTACCTCAGAACAGGCTGACTGTTAGTACCCTATGAATGTGGAAAGTGACTCTCGGAGCGAGCGTGAATTCAGTCTGACGAAAGGTCCTGAAAGCTGCTCTGGACAGAGTCTATGAAGGAAAAGAAGGAAGGGGACGACAGTTATTATAACGAGTCAACTGAGAAGCGGTCAGTGAGCTGTGGAAGAAAGGAAGCTTACGACTACACCAACTGCTACCCGTGCTTATGTTAAGGGTGAGAGTAGGGCGACGGGCGAGTGGTAAAGAAGACGAGTGACATAGGTGACATAGCACCCCCACTTGTTATCCGGACGCCTGGTCCGAAGCCTTGCTAGAACCTTCACGGCTAGTAAGAGAAAACCGGAATCCCTGCTGGACTTTAGGTCGCAGAGGGTAGCCCTATAGTGCTGATACGTAACCGGGGTCAGGGAGAGCAGGAGTCTGGCAGGTACCGCCACATAGACTTAGTTCTTGCCAGAAGAAGGCTCCACCACAACGTCGGCCAGGCGTAGCTGTTCTATACAGAGTTGAACTTCGCTTCAGGCAGGTTGGAAACTCACACATTAAGAAGTAAGGAGGCCTTTAACCTACTCAGTGATTACCTGGATGTGCATCCTCCACCTTGAGCAGCTTCCCGGGACATACCTGCAAATACCACCAGTAAAGGTATGGAAAGAGACTGATTTGTGTGTGACTGCCTTATTGCCTGCACCCTGCACCGCCATTTACTTAGAGGGACTAGTCTTACCTGTGGAAGACTTAACATCTTGCTGCCCAGTAACATCCCCTCAGAAGATTCACCCTGCAGCGCTGGTCACTTTGATCAGAAACCACAGGTGGCGTCACGAACAATTATTTCAATCCCCTGTAAATATCCCCCTTTGAATGAGCGCCCAGGGCAACGGACCGAGCTGTGCTACTTGTGACATTCCTCATAGACTTCAACGGGCTCGGTGCCGAGTACCCCATAACCCTGGTGTTGTGCGACTCATCTTTGGCGTCACGAACAGGATACGAAGCTTACTGGATGTGAGTCCTGTGTGCCTAATTGGACTGTTTTTGTGAAAAAGACTGTGTGCAGTTTTTGTAATTTTTGGCGCCATTTTCTGCCATTTTGCCGCCATATTCGCGCCCTGAGGCGCTGGTGAAGAAGGTGGGCGTGCCTTCGTGGGCGTACCCCCCCCGTGGCGCGAAAGCTATGGGCGCCCTGTCTAAGTGCTATTACAATGTGAGAGCCTGCCCCACTGCAAGAGAGATCCGTTGTGACCTGGAGAAGCTGACCCTCTCCATTGAAGAAGAAGTGGATGCTGCCCTGCTGTATCTGGCCCGACACCGTGCTGAAGTGGAGGAAATGGAGCGAAGCTGGAGGGCTCTGAAGCTGCGGCTGCAGCAGAGCCGACCGCTCCCTACACCGCCCGCGTGTCTGCCACCGGCGCCACCTGAAGCAGAGTCTGAAATCTGGCCGGAGGCTGATCCTGGAAGAGCTGTACCTGACCCCGCCGAGGACGCGGCGGGAGGAGAGGAGGCTGCGGAGGCCTTGCCCGGACCGGAACGCCAGCTAGGCCCGGAACCAGACACCGTACCTGGAGCAGAGGAGGATCCCGACATCGGAGCTGCCACCACATCGGAGGCACCCGGCTCCACGGAGGAGCCCACAGTGGAACGTCTTCTCACGCCGCCTGCACAAGATCCGTGCCTGCCACCAGCATCGCCGGAGGAGGACAGGCCCTGCGGCCTGGAGAACCGGGACGAGCCGGCTCCCGCACCTGGATGTGCTGAGCGCCGCCTGTCCCAGCAGCGGATGCAGCAGAAGAGAGGTACTGTGCAGGGGCAGCGGCGGCTGGGGGCTAGACATGATCTATTGGTGATGCGTTCCAGAGCGCACCGCATACTTCCAGCCCCAGGTATGGAAGAAGTCACTGCTATTTGCAAAGAAGAACAGTAGGACCCAGACAGGGTTTACTGCATCTGTACAAAGTTAAAGAAGAATTTGCACTTTATTGAAATGTTGAAAATATGTGATGATGTTTGCATAGTATGCATAATTTGAAGTAGAATACCCCAGTTGGGTAATGTGAAGTATTTATGTGAAGTATAATGTGAAATGTTTATGCAAGGACTGCGTGCTGAGGACTCTTGCAGCACAAAAACTCTAGATGTAAATAGTTAGCACTTCGGTGCCCCATCTTGGTTTTACGTAAAAGCCATTCTACCTCTGAAGAAAAGCCCGTATGGTGTGGCCTTGAGTGAGGTCTGCAGCAAAGAAGTCCTGCAGCCCACCCAGGACCCACGTGGGAGGTTTTTGGTGCGGGTCCTCCACAAGAATATTGTATTTATTGTGAAAAGTATTTCTATTTTGCAGCTTGTACACAATGTAACGTTAAAGTGTCCTTACCTCCCGCAAGGGATGAGTTATGTTGATGTTATTATAAAAATTGTTTTTCTATTTCAGCCCGGGAGTGCTGATGATAACTAGGGGGGGATGTGTGGCCCAGCTGCGCTTGGTACACATGTTCCCAGGAGTATGCACAAAAAGGTAATTACAAAACCTGATATTCATTCACATCTCACACTTCCCAGGAGCCACCAGAGGGAGCCCTTCAGATTCAGGTATATAAGGGTGTGGAGAAATGCAGCAGTAGGCATTCTAGCTAGACAGTATTCTAGTTGTTGGTTGTACCTCAGACAGATCAGATCTCCTCAGGACACCAGAGTGAGAGGATTCCTGTCAGAGCTCAGAGACATTCTAGTCTTGGTGTGATTCAGGAGTGAGTCATACTAGCCAGACAGACGGTGATTCCTGTCAGATGAGACAGAAGCAGAAAGATTGCAAGCTGTTACCTCAGAACAGGCTGACTGTTAGTACCCTATGAATGTGGAAAGTGACTCTCGGAGCGAGCGTGAATTCAGTCTGACGAAAGGTCCTGAAAGCTGCTCTGGACAGAGTCTATGAAGGAACAGAAGGAAGGGGACGACAGTTATTATAACGAGTCAACTGAGAAACGGTCAGTGAGCTGTGGAAGAAAGGAAGCTGACGACTACACCAACTGCTACCCGTGCTTATGTTAAGGGTGAGAGTAGGGCGACGGGCGAGTGGTAAAGAAGACGAGAGAGTGACATAGGTGACATAGCACCTCCACTTTGTTATCCGGACGCCGGGTCCGAAGCCTTGCTAGAACCTTCACGGCTAGTAGGAGAAAACCGGAATCCCTGCTGGACTTTAGGTCGCAGAGGGTAGCCCTATAGTGCTGATACGTAACCGGGGTCAGGGAGAACAGGAGTCTGGCAGGTACCGCCACATAGACTTAGTTCTTGCCAGAAGAAGGCTCCACCACAACGTCGGCCGGGCGTAGCTGTTCTATACAGAGTTGAACTTCGCTTCAGGCAGGTTGGAAACTCACACATTAAGAAGTAAGGAGGCCTTTAACCTACTCAGTGATTACCTGGATGTGCATCCTCCACCCTGAGCAGCTTCCCGGGACATACCTGCAAATACCACCAGTAAAGGTATGGAAAGAGACTGATTTGTGTGTGACTGCCTTATTGCCTGCACCCTGCACCGCCATTTACTTAGAGGGACTAGTCTTACCTGTGGAAGACTTAACATCTTGCTGCCCAGTAACATCCCCTCAGAAGATTCACCCTGCAACGCTGGTCACTTTGATCAGAAACCACAGGTGGCGTCACGAACAATTATTTCAATCCCCTGTAAATATCCCCCTTTGAATGAGCGCCCAGGGCAACGGACTGAGCTCTGCTACTTGTGACATTCCCCATAGACTTCAACGGGCTCGGTGCCGAGTACCCCATAACCCTGGTGTTGTGCGACTCATCTTCAGCAAGAGAAATACTGGCTGTATAATACTTTCTTAAAGTTTAAACTTATTTTGACACGGATACGCAAACTAAGTACACCAACCTTATCAGATCTAAGAGATCTATTAAATAGTGTCAAGCATGTATTGTTAAATCTGGTGAAAGATTAATTTTAACCCCTCTCTGACATCAGACGTACTATCCCGTCCATGAAACCCGTGCCAATCTGACCATGGACGGGATAGTACGTCATAGGCGACCAGCTGCGCTCCCGGAGGGAGCGCAGCTAATCGCCGCCATGTGTCAGCTGATTATCACAGCTGACACCCGTGACTGTGTGTCAGGAGCGGTCACTGACCGCTCCAGGCACATTAACCCCTGGCACACCGCGATCAAACATGATCGCGGTGTACCAGGGGCACAGGGGAGCATCGCCTGTGCGATCGCTGGTGTGACAGAGTGCTGTGCACACTGTCACACCAGCGATCTGATAAAATACAGTGATGTCCCACCCTGGGACAAAGTAAAAAAGTTAAAAAAATAAAAATAAACATGTTTTAAAAAAAATTCCAAAATAAATAAAAAAATATATATATATTCCCCAATAAATTCATTTCTTCCTGTAAATAAAAAAAAACAAAACAATAAAAGTACACATATTTGGTATCGCCACGTCCGTAACGACCCCCCCTATAAAACTGTCCCACTAGTTAACCCCTTTAGTGAACCACTAAAAAAAAAAACAAAGCAAAAAATCAATGCTTTATCATCATACCGCCGAACAAAAAGTGGAATAACACGCGATCAAAAAAAACCGATATAAATAATCATGATACCGCTGAAAACGTCATCTTGTCCTGCAAAAAATGAGCTGCCATACAGCATCATCAGCGAAAAAATAAAAAAGTTATAGCTCGCAGAATAAAGCGATGCAAAAATAATTATTTTTTATATAAAATTGTTTTTATTCTATAAAAGCGCCAAAACATAAAAAAATGATATAAATGAGGTATCGCCATAATCGTACTGACCAGAAGAATAAAACTGCTTTATCAATTTTACCACACGCGGAACAGTAAAAACACCTCCCCCAAAAGAAATTCATGAATTGCTGATTTTTGTTCATTCTAACCTCCCAAAAATCGATATAAAAAGCGATAAAAAAAGTCACGTGCTCAAAAATGGTACCAATAAAAACGTCAACTCGTACCGCAAAAAATAAGACCTCACATGACTGTGGGCCAAAATATGCAAAAATTATAGCTCTCAAAATGTGGCGATGCAAAAAACTATTTTTTGCAATAAAAAGCGTCTTTTAGCGTGACAGCTGCCAATCATAAAAACCCGCTATAAATAGTAAATCAAACCCCCTTTTATCACCCCCTTAGTTAGGGAAAAATAATAAAATAAAAAAAATGTATTTATTTCCATTTTCCCATTAGGGTTAGGGTTGCTGCTAAAGTTAGGGTTAGGGATGGCGCTAAAGTTAGGATTAGGGTTAGGGTTGGGATTAGGGTTAGGGGTGTGTTACAGTTAGGTTTGTGGTTAGGGTTGGGACTGGGGTTAGGGGTGTGTTGGGGTTAGGGTTGGAGTTAGAATTGGGGGGTTTCTGCTGTTTAGGCACATCAGGGGCTCTCCAAATGTGACATGGCGTCTGATCTCAATTCCAGCCAATTCTGCGTTGAAAAAGTCAAACGGTGCTCCTTCACTTCTGAGCTTTGCCATGTGCCCAAACAGTAGTTTACCCCCACATATGGGGTGTCACCGTACTCTAGACCCCAAGAGTTATTGTGCAATTTGTCCTATTTCTTCTGTTACCCTTGGGAAAATAAAAAACTGGTGGCGAAAATATCATTTTTGTAAGAAAAAAATGATTTTTTTTGTTTTTACGGCTGTACATTATAAACTTCTGTGAAGCACTTGGGGCTTCATAGCGCTCATCACACATCTAGATAAGTTCCTTGTGGGGTCTATTTTCCAAAATGGGGTCACTTGTTGGGGATTTCCACTGTTTAGGCGCATCAGGGGCTCTCCAAATGCAACATGACGCCCCCAGACCATTCCATCAAAGTCTGCAATCCAAAACGTCACTACTTCCCTTCCGAGCCCCAACGTGTACCCATACAGTAGTTTTCTCCCACATATTGGGTATCAGCATACTCAGGACAAATTGGACAACAACTTTTGGGGTTCAATTTCTCCTGAAACCCTTGTGAAAATAAAATATTGGGGGCGAAAAAATCATTTTTGTAAAAAAAAAAAAGATTTTTTATTTTTACGGCTGTGCGTTATAAACTTCTGTGAAGCACTTTGGGGTTCAAAGTGCTCACCACACATCTAGATAAGTTCCTTGTGGGGTCTATTTTCCAAAATGGGGTCACTTGTGGGGGTTTCCACTGTTGTGGCGCATCAGGGGCTCTCCAAATGCGACATGACGCCCCCAGACCATTCCATCAAAGTCTGCAATCCAAAACGTCACTACTTCCCTTGCGAGCCCTGACGTGCGCCCATACAGTAGTTTTCTCCCACATATTGTGTATCAGCGTACTCAGGACAAATTGGACAACAACTTTTGGGGTCCAATTTCTCCTGTTACCCTTGTGAAAATAAAATATTGGGGGCGAAAAAATCATTTTTGTAAAAAAAAAAAAAGATTTTTTATTTTACAGCTGTACGTTATAAACTTTAGTGAAACACCTGGGGGTTCAAAGTTCTCACCACACATCTAGATAAGTTCCTTGAGGGGTCTAGTTTCCAAAATGGTGTCATTTGTGGGGGTTTCCACTGTTTAGTCAGATCAGGAGCTCTCCAAACACAACATGGCGTCCAGCCAATTCTGCGTTGAAAAAGTCAAACGGCGCTCCTTCCCTTCCAAACTCTGCCATGCACCCAAACAGTGGTTTACTCCCACATATGGGGTATCAGCACACTCAGGACAAATTGCACAATAACTTTTGGAGTCTTGTTACCCTTGGGAAAATAAAAATTGGGTTGAAAAGATCATTTTTGTGGAAAAAATATGATTTTTTAATTTTACGGCTCTACGTTATAAACTTGTGTGAAGCACTTTGGGGTTCAAATTGCTTACCAAAGATCTAGATAAGTTCCTTAGGGGGTCTAGTTTCCCAAATGTGGTCATTTGTTGGGGGTTTCCACTATTTAGGCACATCAGGGGCTCTCCAAATGCAACATGGCGTCCAATCTCAATTCCAGCCAATTTTGATTGGAAAAGTCAAA
>JARQOD010000001.1:570073592-570135529 GCA_033576555.1 Oophaga sylvatica
GCTACTTGAAGAACCTAGAATATAAGACATAATTTCAGAGTTACACACTTTTTTGTTAAAAATATAATTTCCAAAATGGTTAATTCATAGTTTTGATGCCTTCATGTGAATGTACAATTTTCATAGCTTAAAAAATACAAAGATCTTTAAATGAAAGGTGTGTCCAAACTTTGGTCTGTACTGTATATACAAGTATAGATATATATATACAGATATATCAATCTATCAAGATATATATACTGTATCTATCTATATATAGAAGATAGATATGTATTACATATCTATCTATATACATATATGAATATACATATATAATATATATATATATAATATATATATAAAAAAGTTGAAAAGCAGCACCTAGCAACAGTATGTGCAAAAATGGGTGTCAGACTTATTAGGCATAGACTGATCCTCAATATAGTGCAAAAAAAGATGAAGGCAGCACTACTTTTAAGAAAAAAAAGTGATTTATAGCCCATATGGACTCTTGAGAAGGGCTCACACCATGAGCCGAAACATCGCAGGAGCCCATAATGGCTAATAAACTACCAATTGTTTTTCTAAGAAGAGTGCTGCCTTCACCTTTCTTGTACCACATATACATACAGTTGTGCTCAAAAGTTTACATACCCCGCTGAATTTTGCTTTCCTTGGCCTTTTTTTCAGAGAATATGAATGATAACACCAAAACTTTTTCTCCGCTCATGGTTAGTGGTTGGGTGAAGCCATTTATTGTCAGACTACTGTGTTTTTCTCTTTTTAAATCATAATACAACCCAAAACATCCAAATGACCCTGATCAAAAGTTTACATAAATAAATGGCTTCACGCAACCACAAACCATGAGTGGAGAAAAATTTGGTGTTATCATTCATATTCTCTGAAAAAGTCCAAGAAAGCAAAAATTCTGCCGCTGTATGTAAACTTTTGAGCACAACTGTATAATATATATATATATATATAAATATACTATATATTATCAAGCAACCTTGCTCTTTTTCGATATTCTTTACTCTCGTAAATTAAGCTATGCACTATGGACATTCAAGCAAATCCTTTCTAATTCATTTTTTTTCTCTTGGTATCTACAAAAACACTTTTATCTATATGGTTTCCCACCAAATAAGGTATAATCCTTGAACATTTCTTAGAAAGTTCAACCTCCAAGATTCCCTAGTTCCCCAAAATTAAATTTTGACCACTGACCTATATGAAAACAGTTTAAAGAAGGAAATCCCCTAATCAAATGTTTATTCCTTGCTCATAACTCATTCTGTTGATATCTCTGCTATAAAGAATTTTGTAATAATACTAAAAATAGGATAAACTAATTTCTAAATATTATGAAAGACAATACAACCATTTGTCATAGTAAATTTAGTCTGCAGTCTGCAATATATGAATAAATATATTTTATAGAATTTGTATGTCAATTTTTTTTATTTAGGGATTATGGCTAAGCAGGAAATATTACATAGGATGGCATTTATCATACATAGGATTGGGAAACATGTTGTTGCTAGTAATGGAGATTTTTTTTGTTAGTAAAAATATTAGCGTTCCAAAAATATTCTTTGTATGCATACATAGGAAATGTAACAGTAAATAATATATACAAGGAATAATGAGTGATAGAGAGATTGCATGCAATTCTAAAGTATGTTTTTTAAATAGGGTCAATCCTAAACTCATCCAGATAACAATTTACAGACACAATTATATGTGTGGGGACTCTCATGCTCATGAAATATTCAGATATAACTATATAGGGAAATTTTTATGAGGGAGGAGTGGTCCCCCTGAAAAGACCAGAGCAAGAACACATAAAACCCTTGCATTCATGAAGATATGGGAACATCAAAAGGAGACTGCTAAGGCGTGAAGCTTTAATTTTGAGAGACACATGGTAAGTTGAGTCTTTCTGACTTTGATTTTAGCACAATGTTAACTATGAGTACTATGTTTTATAATAAGCAACTTGTACTTGAGAAATCATTAATACTTTTTTAGCATTGTTTTCGTAAGATGGACATGTGTCATGAAGCTGTTACAATAAAGACAGCATACTGTTAATAATATACTCAGTAAAGAAATGAGACTCAACCCTAATGCAATAACTGATTTTTACTTTGGAGTATTACTATTCATTCCAGTTTTATGTCAACGAGAATGAACACAAAATATTATATTTAATGTTAAAATATCTGAGACTAAATTAAAATCTCTGATTTTTGTTTCAATGGAAAAACTGAGTTTTAATAAATTTGATCCAAATTTTGTAAAATGTTAAAATAGAAACATTTTGAAAGTGGAATAGAATCATACCAAATATTGAACTTGGTAATGTATTGGTACAGAACAGTCATATTTATTTGACTCTGTTGTCTAGATGACTATTAGGTGGATTTGTACTACTCAGCAGAGGCTTGTTGAGATAATTAACTTCATCCTAAATAAATGTGCTCACCTCAGGATTTTAGTAGAAACATCAATCAGCAGTGGGCATACGCATCATATCTTAATAAAAGTGTCCAGAAGCACCGATGGCTTCAACAATATTAAAACAGGGCAAGATTGAAGATTCAGAGGGCTCTGCATAGTATTCTGAAGTACTATTCTTAAACTAGATCCAAAGCTTGATCAGGACGAGCAAAAGTTACAAAAATCGTTAGAATATGAACACATAAACCTTCACTCTAAAGAGAAAATGGAAGTTTGGGATTGGCCAAATAAAGTACAGTGAAAAGAAGTCAAGCCACTATTGGTCTCAGAGGATGAGGTAACTGTTTTGAAAACATATCTCAAAAGGAGCTATAACTCTACACACTTGCTGTTAGGCATCGGGCGACGGCAGGATCTAACCTGGATCCGATGAGTCTGTGGTCTCCCACCAGGTCCAGACGAGGCAGATGCTGCTCAGCTTTGCTGTCAATCCAACACCTAGCTTGTACCCAAGAGGCACAAATTATGCTCAAGACTTTTTTTCATAGTAGCCTTAAACCTAGTTACAGAACAGAAAAGACTGTTATAGCCTAAGTCCAGAAATGCAAGCACTGAGCATGACTGTGACATGGCGAACCGTGATAGGTGGTTAATGTCACTGATCCTCTGACCTGGTACCAACTGATTGGTCCGGATGACGTCATCGCTGATGCGATTACAGGGCAGGGCTTACCCCTTAAATAGCTTGTCTGTCTGCGGCGTGGCGTTGTCAGATCATACTAAATAGATAGTGCTCATGTGTGACGTACCAGAATCTGGCTCCACATGCTCTCTACTTTGCTCACCGGACCTGCCGATGCCAAGTTAGCTCGGCTAATTAGCACAGGGCCTTCAGGCAGGTTAATGAATGCTGTGCAGGTAGCAATCGTAGTGCAGTCTTCTCTGACAAAGGGTAGCTATACACCCCAAGCAGACTGTGGGGCGCGTATCCTGTGCATCGCCTGCTAACTAAAGGAGAGTTGCTCAGTCCTGTGGCACACCGGCTGGCAGCACGTACACCTAGCGTGAGTCGCATGCACTTCCTAATATCTGGCAAGTGGCTTCTGTCTATTAACAGGGCTACATCTACGCCACCCTGCAGCACATGGTCATATCTAAAATCTGGCAAGTGCTTCTGTGCTATTAACAGGCTACATCTACGCCAGCCTCAGCACATGGGCAGATCTAATATCTGGCAAGTGCCTTCTGTGCTATAACAGGGCTACATCTGCAGCACATGGTGCAGATCTAATATCTGGCAAGTGGCTTCTGTGCTATTAACAGAGCTACATCTACGCCATCCTGCAGCACATAGTGCATATCTAATATCTGGCAAGAGCTTCTGTGCTGTTAACGGGGCTACGTCTACCCCAGTCGTCAGCACTTCTCCCGTGAAGTTAAGGGAGATAATCAAATATGTCTCTCCTTTGTGAGGTAACACAGGCAGATCTAATACTAATTCTTTAGTTGTCAGTTATTACCTTCATACCCAAAGGGTGTTCGGCAGCAGTGAACATAAACTGCATCGCGGACCCCGGGTTCGGATGCAATCCATATTTTAATAAAGTTGCTGCAACCGAGCTCATAACAGTATCTGACCGCCCGGGTCTAGCACCATGGCTACAACCAGCACTGCAGCGCAAATGTTCAGCAACAAAAGGCCAGCTGCTAAAATTTCTTTACCCCGTTTGCTCTCCCCGGAAAAATTTTCTGGTGACAGCAGATCCTGCAGAGGATTTATCAATCAATGCTCCAATCAGCTGGAAATGATGGAACAAGGTTCACCTCCAAAAGGGCTAAAGGGGTTTTTCTCGTAACTCTACCTACCCGCAAGGCCTTGGAATGGCTACTCCTATATGGGAGCGGAGTGACCCGGTAGTGCTAAAAGTGGGTCTCTTTCTTAGAACCCTAAAAAGTGTGTTTTCTCGGCCCTCAGGTTACACATGACACGGCTCTTAGCTTCTTGCATTAGTGCAGGGGTCGAACACCACCAGTCATTATGCCATCCAATTCAGAACCCTAGCGGTTGAATTGGATTTGGGCTGAGCCATCACTAATTCCGGTGTTCTGGAAGGGGCTGGGTGGGCATATAAAAGATGCTCTAGCCACCAAAAAGATTCCAACCTCTCTGGAAGAGTTAATTACTCTTGCCAGCTGAATTGATGTGCGTCATGCAGAACGCAAGTTTTGGGAACTGGAGGTCTCTAAACCTCGGTTTTGGGTTGCGCCATTGTTCTCTAGGCTCATTTCCAAACCCGTGTTGCACAACATAGAACTTGAGCCTATGGATATATTCCGGGCTAGGAATAGCCTCCTGTTTCCATCCGGCACATCTTTTGGGGTATCCCAATAATAAGGGTTCCAAGCGTCAGGAAACGAAATGTCTAACCACCTTGGAGGAGGTGTGTTAGACTCAGAGACTTCTTCCTCCCGACTGGCTTATAAGGTGACGTTACTCTTCGGAACAACCACGGTTTCTGCCAAGGCGGTGGTGGATTCTGGGGGCCCATGGGAATTTTTTGGGCGTCAACCTTTGCTCAGAAGCACTCCGTTCCTATGAAGTTACTGTCCAGACCAATAAACATCAGGGAAGTCAACGGTTCCATGTTAGATACCCAAATCACTCACCAGTCTATTCCCCTCACCATGTCATTTCCTCAAGGTCACCGGGAGGATCTTGCTCCTTATTCTTCCCGGTGGATTGGATGAGGTGCTATTGGGTCTTCCATGGCTCCGTTGTCACAATCCACATATAAACTGGAGCACGGGGCAGTTTATTCCTGGGTGAGAAGTGTTCTTCCCAGTGTATGGTGGCACAACCCGGAAGGTGGTCTTAGCCCGCTGGCCGGGCTGGATACGCTTCCAGAGCAATACTGGAGCTTTGCAGACTTTTTTTCTAAAAAGGCTGCAGAGACCTTGCCTGCCCACCGACCCTATGACCGTGCTATAGATTTGATCCCCGGATCAGAGACTCCTCGCGGTAGAGTTTATACCCTGTCTGTCCCCGAGACCCAGCCATTCCGATTACATCAAGGGAACCTTGCTCTGGGTTTATCAGGAAAACAGTCTCTCCTCTGGAGAGGGGTTTTCCTTCGTCCAGAAGAAAGGAGGTGACCTACGTCCATGCAATGATTACAGAGGATTAAATGCCATCACCATTAAGAACAAATATCCTCTGCCTCTGATTTCTAAGTTATTCGACAGGTTGCGAGGGGTTAAGATCTTTACAAAATTGGATCTGCGTGGTGCATATAATCTTTACGGATCCGTGAGGGCGAAGAGTGGAAAAAGCTTTTAATACTCTTGATGGGCACTAAGATACCTCGTCATGCCCTTCGGTTTATGCAATGCCCCCACCCATTTTCAAGATTTCGTCAACGATATCTTTCGGGATTGCTACTGTCCCCCGTGGTAGTATATCTTAGCGATATCTTGATCTTTTCCCCGACCTCTCCACACACAGAGAGGATGTTTTCAGAGTTTTCGAGCGTTTGCGAGCGATTTCTCTGTACTGTAAGCGGGAGAAATGCCAATTTGAACAGGGGTCTCTATCGTTCCTGGGGTACATTGTATCCAGTAAGGGCTTGGCCATGGATCCACAAAAGCTGGTAGCGGTACAGAATTGGCAAGAGCCTCATTCACTTAAGGTGTTACAGTGCTTCAGGGGTTTATAAACTACTACCGACAGTTTATACCTCATTTTTCTACGCTGATGGCTCCTTTGGCTGCTTTGACAAAGAAAGGTGCCAATCCAAAGAATTGGTCTGAGGAGACATCCGAGGCATTTCGGAAGATTAAAACTCATTTCTCTAAAGCTCCCGTTCTCCATCGCCCGGATGTCGACAGGCCATTTTTTCTGGAGGTCGATGCCTCCTCAGTAGGAGCAGGAGTGGTGCTTTCCCAGAAGAATGGGCCGGGTCGGAGAAGACCATGTTTCTTGTTCTCCAAGACCTTTTCTCCAGCAGAGAGGAATTACACGATTGGGGATAAAGAACTACTTGCCATCAAATTGGCTTTTTCTGAGTGGAGATATCTCTTGGAGGGGCTAAACACCCTTTCGTGATATATTCCGATCACAAAAACCTCTCGTACCTACAGATGGCGCAGCGTCTTAACCCGAGGCAGGCTCGGTGGTCCCTCTTCTTTTCCAGATTCAATTTTACCATCCACTTTATAAAAGGGGAAAAGAATCCTCGGGCGGACGCTTTATCTTGCTCTATGGATACGACGGAGGACGATGACGAGCCCAGACTTATCGTTCCTCCTGGGAGTATGCGGATGGTGGCACCGGTGACTTTGGACCAGGTTCCACCCAGGAAGACGTTCGTTCCTCCTAATCTACAAAATGAGGTGCTCTCTTGGGCACATGCCTCTAAGATTGGAGGTCATTTCGGAGTCAAACGTACCACTGAGATTCTCCAACGGTCATATTGATGGTCTCGGTTACTCCAGGATGTTAAGGCGTATGTCCAGGCGTGTATCTCCTATGCGAGAAATAAGGCATCCCATCAGAGACCGGCTGGTCTTCTCCATCCGTTACCTGTGCCGGATAGGCCTTGGGAGCTGATTGGGATGGATTTGTGGTTGAGTTACCTAAGTCCCGGGGTAATACAACTATATGGGTGGTCTCTGACCACTTTTCTAAGATGGTTCACCTGGTACATATGCCTAGGGTTCCTTCTTCCCGGGTTCTGGCATCACTATTTATGCACCACGTTTTCCGTCTGCACGGGATGCCTGATACGATTGTCTGCGATCGAGGTCCACAGTTCACCTCTCGGTTTTTGGAGGGAATTGTGCAATTTGCGTAGTATTCAACTGAACCTCTCTACTGCCTATCACCCGGAGACCAATGGCCTGGTGGAACGCACTAACCAGACGCTCATGACTTACTTGCGCCACTTCATTTCTGCCAAGTTGCCAACCATAATAATTGGGCAACTTTGCTTCCTTGGGCAGAATTTGGTCTAAACAATGCAGTGGCGGATTCCACAGGTCAGACCCCTTTCCTGTTGAATAATGGTCAGCACCCGCGTGTTTCGGTCCCTATGCCAGTTAACTCTGGGGAGCCATATCAGAGGTAGTGGGAATCTGCTAAATTCGCTCCCCGTTTTATTGGTCCCTTCAAAATCCTGGCCCAAGTAAATCCCGTTGTGTATCGTCTGCAATTGCCTCAGCACTTGAAGATACATGACACGTTCCATGTTTCGCTCCTGAAACCCGTTCGCCTGACGAAATTCTCGGAAGCCCAGCATGCTTCTGACACCAGGGGTGAGGATTTCGAGGTAGAGGCGATTGTGGGGTCTAAGATGGTTCGTGGAAAAAAATTCTATTTGGTACACTGGAGGGATCACGGTTCTGAGGATTGCACTTGGGAACCCGTGGACCATATTCATGCTCCCCTGCTCATTGAGGAATATGAGTGTCAAGTGGGCGGGATAATGTTAGGCATCGGGCGATGGCGGGATCCGAGGAGTCTGTGGTCTTCCATCCAGGTCCAGCCGAGGCAGATGCTGCTCAGCTTTGCCATTGATCCCAAAGCCGAGTAGTACCTGAGAGGCACACGTTATTACTCAAGTCTTTGTTCATAGTAGCCTTAATCCTAGGTTACAGAACAGGAAAAGGCTGTTATGGCCTAAGTCCAGAAATGCATGCACTGAGCATGACCGTGACATGGCGAACCGTGATAGGTGGTTAATGTCAGCTGATCCTCTGACCTGGCACTGCCTGATTGGTCATGGATGACGTCATCGCTGATGCGATTGACGAGATGGCTGGAGGGGGGCTTAGCCCTTAAATAGCTTGTCTGTCCGCGGAGCGATCAGATCATACTAAATAGGTAGTGCTCATGTGTGACGTGCCAGAATCTGGGCTCCACATGCTCTCTAGCTTTCGCTCTCCGGAACGTGCCGATGCCTGAGTTAGCTCAGCTAATTAGCACAGGTCTTTCAGGCAGGTTAATGAATGCTATGCAGGTAGCGATCATAGTGCAGTCTGTCTCTGACCAAGGGGTAGCTATACACCCCGAGCAGACTGTGGGGCGCGTATCCTGTGCATCGCCTGCTAACTAAAGGAGAGTTGCTCAGTCCGGTGGCACACCGGCTGGCAGCACGTACGCCAGGCGTGAGTCGCATGAACTTCCTAATATCTGGCAAGTGGCTTCTGTGCTATTAACAGGGCTACATCTACACCAGCCTGCAGCACATGGGCAGATCTAATATCTGGCAAGTAGCTTCTGTGCTGTTAACGTTTACGTCTATGCCAGTCGTCACCACTTCTCCCGTGAAGTTAACGGAGATAGTGCAAATATCTTTTTCCTTGTGTGAGGTAACACAGGCGAGATATAATACTATTCTTTAGCTGTCAGTTATTACCTTTATACCTAAAGGGTGTTCGGCAGCAGTACACATAAACTGCGGACCCCGGGTTTGGTTGCAATCCATTATATAATAAAGTTGTTGCAACCGAGCTCATAACGCTTGCCTTTATATATTAGCATTTTATACTGAATCACAGGAAAAAAATGAGGAGCCCAAGTTGAAATGGATTTTAACTTGGATAAATTGTTTAACTGGGATAAATTGTTTCTAAAAACAATGGAAGAATTTAGGATAAAAAATGGAAGAGATTGAATATACAGTATATAAAAGCAGTGGTGTAGCAATTATTCAAGTCTTCAGATCTATGTCCTTCTTTGGAGGTAAAATATAATTTAATTTTTTAGACATGGAATAAACACTGGTTTGCAGTTTTCCGAGGAAGGATACAAACTTCAAAAGCATAACAAACTAGAAAACTATAAGAAGATCAAGAAAAAGCTTGTAAGGAGTAATGATTTTTTATGATTTCCCTCCACCAGAATTCAACCTTCCTGAAGAGTTACAGGCCACTAAAGGAGAAAGCTATGCTTTGTGTAACATGATGCCTTTTGAAATACTCTCATATCATGCTGGAAAACTGTGGTCATAAAGCAAAAAATGAGTCTTTTCACTTTAGAGTTAATGAATAGGGAGAAATTTTGGATGATGTTAAAAAAACAAGCAATACTTTTAATTAATGACTTCAGACTTTAACATACATTACCACTGTGTGTTTCTATATTGTGTATTCTTTTTAGAATTAATGTCTAAATTGTGCCGTTTGTATGATGCTACTGTTATTACTTGTATCTATATGTGTTAATCCTCTTTAACACGTCAGTGTTTCCGGTACGTGTGGTGACAGTTTACACATGTACCATAGATACTTAAACACTTAAACCCATTGTGTCCGTGAGCAAAACAGGTTGACATGTCAAGTTTTTGCTGGCAGCACAGACCAAAAAACGTCCTGCACATGTGCACACTGATCACACACAGATGACATCCACGCGATACACAGGCAGCCGGTGCTGACTACATGTCTCATCATCGTCGCCTGGTCTCGCTGATCGCTGGGAGACCGGGTGACAATTTTGAGAGCTGCCTTCAGCACCCTGTGCCAGGGAACAGCGCTAACTGTACTGCTTTTCCCAGGCATCTGTACATGTAATACTGATGCGGCACATGGATGCCACATGTAAATTACACACGGACACGGTGTTGTGAATGGGTTTGAGATGAGTTCTGAGCAGAGGCTCCCTCTGGTGGTTACAGGCGGTACTACTGAGGATTGGGAATCAGGTGTTACTGATTGGTCTTATTTAAGGGAATCATTTTCCCATCAGGGTTGCCGGTGATCAATTGTTCTGGTCTGAATCCTTCTTTCCAGTTTCCCTTGTAGCCTGCTGTGTCGTGTCTGCATCTCCTGCTATCAGATAAGACAATTTCTTATTTTGTGTTTTTGCTATATTTTTGCATTTTGTCCTGCACTTCTGTGGGGGCCTTCTGGGTCCCCTCCGGGGCTTTTGCCCTCTCAGTTTGGTTCAGCCACTGTGTTTTGTACTTTTTCTTTTTCCAGTTTTTTCAGTGGCTGCTGTTTTTGTTACACCAGAGAACTAATTTAGGTGGTAGAGGTCGTGTGATCTCAGGTGATTTTGAAATTAGTAGAGTTGGTGTTTTTCAGGGTTTTCTGGGATTGCAGTAAGTACCCTTCCTGTCCTTTTCTATTTAGTTAGTTTGGGCCCCAGCGTTTGCTCATACTATTTTCTTTCTGTGTCAGTATTTCCTCTTGTCTAACCGCCATTACATGTTTGGGGGCTTTCTATTATCTTTGGGGTTCTGCTCCGGGGCAGATAGCTTTCCTATTTCTATCTTTAGGTGTAGTTAGTTTCTCAGGCTGTGACGAGGCGTCTAGGACCATCGTAGGAACGCTCCACGGCTGCCTCTAGTTGTGGTGGTTAGTCAGGGTACTGCAATCCCATAGATTCCAACTGCTCTGGTGTATTTCCTTTTTACCTGCACTCCTCAGCTACCGTAACATAACAGTATCACCGGCCGCCCCCAAACATGTAATGGCGGTTAGACAAGAGGAAATACTGACACAGAAAGAAAATAGTATGAGCAAACGCTGGGGCCGCCAATGTGTTAATACCAACACTCCTGTTTTTTCTGCCTCCCCCCAGGCTGAGGATGTTCCTGACTTTTTGTTTGATTTTTCTGATGTGTTTAGCGAAAGTAAATCTGCATCCTTACCTCCCCATAGGAGCTATGACTGCGCTATTGAATTAGTGCCAGGTAGTAAATTCCCTAAGGGTCGCCTTTTTAACTTGTCTGTACCTGAACATGACGCTATGCGGTCTTATATCAAGGAATCATTGGAGAAGGGTCATATCAGACCATCCTCTTCACCCTTAGGTGCCGGTTTTTTCTTTGTGGCCAAAAAAGATGGTTCATTAAGGCCGTGTATTGATTATCGTCTCTTGAACAATATTACTGTGAAATATCAAAACCCGTTACCCTTGATTTCTGACCTGTTTTCCAGGGTGAAAAACGCTACTTGGTTTACCAAGCTTGACCTCAGGGGGCGTATAACCTTATTCGCATTAAGCACGGGGATGAATGGAAGACGGCATTTAACACCCCTGAAGGGCATTTTGAGTACCTTGTGATGCCCTTTGGGCTCACTAATGCTCCTTCCGTCTTCCAGTCCTTCATGAATGACATTTTCAGGGATTTTGTGGACAAGTTTCTGATTGTTTATTTGGATGATATCTTGATTTTTTCTAATGACTGGGACTCTCATGTGAAACATGTTCGAACTGTATTCCAGATTTTGAGAGAGAATGCTCTGTATGTGAAGGGATCAAAGTGTCTTTTTGGCGTACAGAAGATCTCATTTCTGGGATTCATTTTGTCCCCATCTGTTATTGAAATGGACCCGGTCAAGGTTCAGGCCATCTGTGATTGGGTCCAACCTACTTCATTAAAGGCTCTTCAGAGATTTTTGGGTTTTGCCAATTTTTATCGTAAATTTATTGGTAATTTCTCTGTTATTGTTAAACCATTAACTGATTTGACCAGAAAGGGTTCTGATGTGGTGAATTGGCCTCCTGAGGCAGTCTCTGCGTTTCAGGAACTTAAGCAGAGATTCACTTCTGCTCCTGTTCTACGGCAGCCTGATGTTTCTCTGCCATTTCAGGTGGAGGTTGATGCCTCTGAAATTGGGGCAGGTGCCGTTTTGTCCCAAAAAGATCCAGAGACCTCTAAAAGTAACCCTTGTGCCTTTTTCTCTCGAAAATTTTCTCCTACTGAACGTAATTATGACGTGGGTAATCGGGAGTTATTGGCCATGAAGTGGGCTTTTGAAGAGTGGAGACATTGGCTGGAGGGAGCCAAACATCAGGTGGTGGTCCTTACTGACCATAAGAATCTGGTCTATCTGGAATCTGCCAAGCGACTCAATCCTAGACAGGCCAGGTGGGCCTTGTTTTTCACACGTTTTAATTTTGTGGTTTCCTTTCTTCCTGGCACTAAGAATGTTAAGGCGGATGCCCTCTCGAGGAGTTTCCTTGCGGACTCTCCTGAGCTATCTGATCCCTCTGTTATTTTGAAGGAGGGTGTAGTTCTTTCTGCCATCTCGCCCAATTTGAGACTTGCTCTGGAGGGTGTCAGGAGGATAGGCCCGAGCGCTGCCCTGTTGGAAAATTGTTTGTCCCGGACCAATGGAAAAAGAGTGTGATGTCTGAGATTCATTGTTCCGCATTGGCTGGGCATCCCGGAATTTTTGGTACCAGAGACTTGGTTAGTCGGTCCTTTTGGTGGCCTACCTTGTCTCGCGATGTCGGAATTTGTGCAGTCTGCGGAACTTGCTCTCGCTCCAAGCCTTGCTCTCGCTCTAGTGGTTTGTTGATGCCATTGCCTGTGCCAAGAGACCATGGACCCATATCTCTATGGATTTCATTCCGATCTTCCTGTTTCTCAGAGAATGACCACCATCTGGGTAATTTGTGATTAGGTTTTCCAAATGATACATCTTGTGCCATTACCTAAGTTGCCTTCCTCCTCTGAATTGGTGCCGTTGTTCCTTCAGCACGTGGTTCGTTTACACGGCATTCCTGAGAACATTGTGTCTGACAGAGGAGTCCAGTTTGTTTCCAGATTTTGGAGGACTTTTTGTTCTAAACTGGGTGTTCAATTGTCTTTCTCCTCGGCATTTCATCCTCAGACCAATGGTCAAACTGAGAGAACAAACCAGACATTGGAGACTTATCTAAGATGCTTTGTGTCTGCTGATCAGGATGACTGGGTCTCTTTTTTGCCTTTGGCTGAGTTTGCTCTTAATAATAGGGCTAGCTCTGCCACTTTGATGTCTCCGTTTTTCTGTAATTCTGGGTTTCACCCTCGATTTTCTTCAGGACAGACGGAGGCTTCTGTCTGTCCAGGTGTTGACTCTGTTGTTGAGCGTATGCAGCAGATTTGGGACCAGGTAGTGGAGAGGTTGTCCCTCTCTCAGGAGAGGGCCCAGCGGTTTGCTAACCGGCATAGGACTGATGGTCCTCGGTTTAAAGTGGGGGACTTGGTCTGGTTGTCCTCAAAGAATATTCCTATGAGAGTAGCATCTCCTAAATTTAAGCCTAGGTTCATTGGACCTTATAAGATCATGGAGATTATTAATCCTGTTTCTTTTCGTTTGCTTCTTCCAGGGACATTTAAGATCCATAACGTGTTCCACAAGTCCTTGTTGAAGAGGTTTGTTGAGCCAGTGGTTCCTGCTGCTGTGCCTCCTGACCCTGTTTTGGTTGAGGGCAATCTGGAGTATGTGGTTGAGAAAATATTGGATTCTCGTTTTTCTAGACGAAGACTCCAGTATTTGGTTAAATGGAGAGGTTATGGTCAGGAAGATAATTCTTGGGTGTTTGCTTCGGACATCCATGCTAGGAGACTTATCCGTGCGTATCATAGAACTCATCCTGACCGACCTGGTTGCTCAAATGAGGGTTCGGTGACCCCTCCTCAAGGGGGGGTACTGTTGTGAATGGGTTTGAGATGAGTTCTGAGCAGAGGCTCCCTCTGGTGGTTACAGGCGGTACTACTGAGGATTGGGAATCAGGTGTTACTGATTGGTCTTATTTAAGGGAATCATTTTCCCATCAGGGTTGCCGGTGATCAATTGTTCTGGTCTGAATCCTTCTTTCCAGTTTCCCTTGTAGCCTGCTGTGTCGTGTCTGCATCTCCTGCTATCAGATAAGACAATTTCTTATTTTGTGTTTTTGCTATATTTTTGCATTTTGTCCTGCACTTCTGTGGGGGCCTTCTGGGTCCCCTCCGGGGCTTTTGCCCTCTCAGTTTGGTTCAGCCACTGTGTTTTGTACTTTTGCTTTTTCCAGTTTTTTCAGTGGCTGCTGTTTTTGTTACACCAGAGAACTAATTTAGGTGGTAGAGGTCGTGTGATCTCAGGTGATTTTGAAATTAGTAGAGTTGGTGTTTTTCAGGGTTTTCTGGGATTGCAGTAAGTACCCTTCCTGTCCTTTTCTATTTAGTTAGTTTGGGCCCCAGCGTTTGCTCATACTATTTTCTTTCTGTGTCAGTATTTCCTCTTGTCTAACCGCCATTACATGTTTGGGGGCTTTCTATTATCTTTGGGGTTCTGCTCCGGGGCAGATAGCTTTCCTATTTCTATCTTTAGGTGTAGTTAGTTTCTCAGGCTGTGACGAGGCATCTAGGACCATCGTAGGAACGCTCCACGGCTGCCTCTAGTTGTGGTGGTTAGTCAGGGTACTGCAATCCCATAGATTCCAACTGCTCTGGTGTATTTCCTTTTTTACCTGCACTCCTCAGCTACCGTAACATAACACACGGATAGCACAGTTACTGGCTTTTCCAGTACTGGAAATAGGAGTTGTTAAGGGGGTCATACTATTGTCTTTTAGAAAAGAGGTTAATTTATGTGTTGCTAGTGTAAAGTACACTCATTGTGATTAAAACAAACATAAACTAAACCCTTTGAAATCTTATACAAGTGAGAAAATAAGTTGACAGTTTCATAAAGCGAGTGCGTAAATTTTTAGATATAATAATAAAACAGGTAATACATTAAATTAATCCAAGAAGCCTCAGCATATTGTTAAGACTCAGCAGAAGAATAAGTCCTCCAAATTCTTCAAAATTGTGCACAAGAGTTGATGAATCAAAAATGCCCTTTTTTCCACTTTTGCCCTTTTTTGCGCACTTTTAGAGCAAAAAGTTACATGACACTTTAAAATGCTGCATGTTATTCTTCAAGCGCATCAAATAAATCAGGTAAATTTTGTACTTTACTGGAGTTGGATTGCTGTTTTGCAACATTTCAAAAGCTGAAAATGATGTATTAGGCTAAAACGTCTGGATAAGGAAAGACAAATTCAAGTTATTGAAACAGATAAAAAATACAGAGAAAAAACAAGTATTGTTAACTCACAAAATGACTCAAACTAAACTGAATAATGAATAAGACACCAACACAAAAGAAAATTCTAGAAAAAAGGTGAAAAGACTATGGCTCTCTTTCATCAAAGCAATTTCACTACAATTATGATGTAAATTTTGTGCAACTCAGAGTTGCTCAAAAATGTTGCAATTTTTTTCCCATCTACGCCAAAATGGGTAGAGCTGGGTAAAGCTGGGACATGATGGTGGCGCGGCAGGTAATGTGACGCCATGGCCTATCAAATTCATGATGAACTGTGGCTTTCCTTATGCCAAAGATTTACCTCCAGTCAGGGACTGGTGTAAGATTTCTGTGTGGCACACAGAGACCCTTTCCACTGGTCAGATGTTCCTTATTCTTGAAGAGTCATGCACCTCTTCATGAATCTGACTCCACCACGCTCCTTCATAAAGACCAGTGATGGTCTTCATGAATTGGGGCCTATGATACCTTGTGTCTTGAGTCTGTTATCTTTGGATATGTCATTTTATGTTATATAATCTCAGTAAAATTTGGTGCAGAATTTTTAAACTAAATCACATTTCATTTAGTCATAATGACATTGTCATTAAGCTCACAAAAAAGGTTTTTTTTTACTAAACAGTATATCTATGATTTAGTTGCACAAGTTAATCATTTCATTTTTACAAGCCATGTCCTTTCTGACACAAGACATTGGGGCAGATTTATCAATACTGTTTTAATTCTTGGACAATTCTTACTTAGCTGAGACAATCTTAAACTACGTCAGTTTATTAAAAGTGGTTCCTGATGTTTATTAACTCTAACTTTCTGTCTTTTGATAAGTCTAACTTTAAGACCGTCTATTCCAAACTTACACCACCCACTAGTAGCAATTTTATTTTTATGCTTGGCGTTGTGTTTTGCCACAGCCATGTCTGATAAACTACTCCCATTTTGACAGTGACCAGAGAGAGCACAAAGTGTCTAAAACATAACAAATACGGTGCAAGTTATAAAAGACGGTTTGCACTAGAATTTTGGTGCATTTTCATTGACATACCATACACGTCCCAATGTTTTTTTATAATAGAGTAGTTTAATTTCAATTTTATCCAAATTCGTTCCTTTTGAAGACGCAACTGATAATGATCCATTTAAAGAATAAAGAGGATGCAATTTTTTATTTTTTGTATATAATTAAGTAGCTTATTTCTAAGTAATTTAGCCATGTCTCCATAGAATTAACATGAACGTTAAGTATAGGACAATTACATAGTTTTGGTCCCTTCTTTAATGTTTGACGGGAGCATTAATTTCATTTTGCTTTTTTTTAAAAGGCAGATTGGAAATAAGTAGAGGCGCAGAAAAGAAATAATTGTGTGCATCTGTATAAAGCTGTATTGTCAGATCCTGGAGAACTATTTTACATTGTGTTGAAATGTTATTAACATTTCATGTTGTACTAATGTCAAGCCTTTTTGTTTCGTAGATTGCAAACTGATAGCAAATTTGCAGACAAATGTAGTGATGACATTTAAGGTCATGCCGTATGTTGGAACTGCTGAAAAAAAAATGTTTTCTTTTTGTCTAAATATCAATGTCTCAGTAAATTCTTTTGTTACATGGTTCAGTACGAAACACAAACAAGTTGTCTTCAGCTGCAGATAATACGACATGTCAATATTATAAGCACTGAAGCAAAGTCCATGCAGATGACAAGCTAAAAATGTTTGTAGTGGTGCCACTTATCTTTTATTTCGAGATGAAAAGTGCAAAAGACAGTCAACAGTTACTGAAAAGGCTACTTTAACCCAAGTAAAACTAGCCGACATAATATGTTCTTCCTACACGGAGAGTACATGGCATTATGTTGACAAATATCAGTGTAGAACACTTCCAGCAAGAAGTCATTGTCTCTCCTGCCAGGTTCCCCATCTACAGCCTGAATATTCAGTTTACAAATATTTGAGGAGTAAAAACTACTAACTTCTCCTGCACAATATAGGAGAGGAAATGCTTGACATTCTATATGCTACCAGCACTTATGTAATATACAATATGACCTCTCCAGGATAGCTGAAGAGCATTCAGATCAACTTCACTTTGAGTTCAACTGCAATACAAAGCCTAGATAGACCATGTAAAGGACTGGTGCTGTTTCTGATATTTGGTCAATATCCTCTTGTGGAAAAGTCTCATGTATGTTTAGGTGGGTGCAAATGCACAGGAGCTACAATTTTAAAGGTAATCAGTCAACAAGTTAATGTGAGAGCAACAGGATGTAGAAACAAAGAACTTAATTCCAGCAATGTGTCACTTACTGGGCAGCTTGCTATGGTTTTGATAACATCACTGTTTTTTCAGCAGGAACAATGTAGTCCAACCCCACCCACACCACTGATTAGAAGCTTTCTACCTATGCAAAGTGTACACAGAAAGCTGGTGTGTGCGAAGTTATACAGAACTCAGCATTTAGAGAACTGCGTTCATAGCAAGTCAGCAATTCTGCTACATACAGGCGATCTGATCATCGCCTGTATGTAGCAGAGCCGATCGAGTTATGGCAGCTTCTAGTCTCCCATAAAAAACGTTTTTAAAAATATTAAAAAAATAGAAAAAATATAAAAGTTCAAATCACCCCCATTTCACCCCATTCAAAATAAAACAATAAAAAAATAGCAAACATACACATATTTGGTATCACCGCATTCAGAATCTCCCGATCTATCAATATAAAAAAAGAATTAACCCGATCCTAAACGGCGTAATGAGAAAAAAAGTCAAAACACCAGAATTACGTTTTTTTGGCCACCGCAACATTGCATTAAAATGCAATAAAATCCTACAAAAAATGTGCCGCAAAGACAAAATGCAGGAAAATGATATAAATACAGTCATGGCCAAAAGTTTTGAGAATGACACAAATATTATATTTTCACATGATCTGCTGCCCTCTGGTTTTTATGTGTGTTTGACAGATGTTTTTATCACAGACAGAAGTATAATAATTGCAAACATATGATTAACAAAAGCTTATATTGACAGTTAGAATGAGTTAATGCAGCAAGTCAATATTTGCAGTGTTGACCCTTGTTCTTCAGGACTTCTGCAATTCTCCCTGGCATGCTCTCAATCAACTTCTGGACCAAATCCTGACTGATAGCAGTCCATTCTTGCACAATCAATGCTTTACTTTTGTCAGAATTTTTAGGTTTTTGTTTGTCCACCCGTCTCTTGATGATTGACCACAAGTTCTCAATGGGATTAAGATCTGGGGAGTTTCCAGGCCATGGACCCAAAATCTCTATGTTTTGTTCCCTGAGCCATTTAGTTATCACCGTTGCTTTATGGCAAGGTGCTCCATCATGCTGGAAAAGGCATTGTTGATCGCCAAACTGCTCTTGGAGGGTTGGGAGAAGTTGCTATTGGAGGACATTCTGGTACCATTCTTTATTCATGGCTGTGTTTTTAGGCAAGACTGTGAGAGAGCCGATTCCCTTGGCTGAGAAGCAACCCCACACATGAATGGTTTCAGGATTCTTAACAGTTGGCATGAGACAAGACTGGTGGTAGCGCTCACCTTGTCTTCTCCGAATGAGGCGTTTTCCAGATGTCCCAAACAATCGAAAAGGGGATTCATCAGAGAAAATAACTTTACCCCAGTCCTCAGCAGTCCACTGCCTGTACCTTTTGCAGAATATCAGTCTGTCCATGATGTTTTTCCTGGAGAGAAGTGGCTTCTTTGCTGCCCTCCTTGAGACCAGGCCTTGCTCCAAGAGTCTCCGCCTCACAGTGCGTGCAGATGTACTCACACCTGCCTGCTGCCATTCCTGAGCGTGCTCTGCACTGCTGGTAGCCCGATCCCGCAGCTGAAACACTTTTAAGAGACGGTCCTGGCGCTTGCTGGTCTTTCTTGGGCGCCCTGGAGCCTTTTTGGCAACAATGGAACCTCTCTCCTTGAAGTTCTTGATGATGCGATAGATTGTTGACTGAGGTGCAATCTTTCTAGCTGCGATACTCTTCCCTGTTAGGCCATTTTTGTGCATTGCAATGATGACTGCACGTGTTTCTTTAGAGATAGCCATGGTTAACAGAAGAGAAACATTGATGCCAAGCACCAGCCTCCTTTTAAAGTGTCCAGTGGTGTCATTCTTACTTAATCATGACAGATTGATCTCCAGCCATGTCCTCATCAACACCCACACCTGTGTCAATGGAGCAATCACTGAAAAGAGGTTAGCTGGTCCTTTTAAGGCAGGGCTGCAATGATGTTGAAATGTGTTTTGGGGGATAAAGTTCATTTTCTAGCCAAATATTGACTTTGCAAGTAATTGCTGTTAAGCTGATCACTCTTTATAACATTCTGGAGTATATGCAAATTGCCGTTAGAAAAAGTGTAGCAGTAGACTTTGTAAAAATTAATATTTGTGTCATTCTCAAAACTTTTGGCCATGACTGTATATATTTTATTAGACAATATGATTAAAAACAATTATACAGCTGATATGTTTAAATCATTATTGTCTAATAAAATATATATTTATATTATTTTCCTGTATTTTGTCTTTGCCGCACATTTTTTGTAGGATTTTATTCATGTTTGTGCTTGACAATATATTTTTATACAAATTGGTTTCTTTTGCCTAATTAAAATGCAATAACGGGCAATAAAAAGATCATATCAGCACAAAAATGGTATAATTAAAAACGTCATCTCGGCATGCAAAAAGTAAACCCTCGCACAACCCGCGATCACGAAAAATGGAGAGGCTATGGGTCTCGGAAAATGGCGCCATTTTCTTTTTTTACCAAACTTTGGTTTTTTTTCACCACTTAAAAAAACTAGGTATGTTTTGTGTCTATGAACTCATAATGACTTGAAGAATCATAATGGCAGGTCAGTTTTAGCATTTGGTGAACATGGTAAAAAAAATCCAAAAAACAGTTGTGGAATTGCACTTTTTTAGCAATTTTACCACACTTGGAATTTTTTCCCCTTTTTTGAGTACATTATATGGTAAAACCAATGCTGTTGTTCAAAATTACAACTCGTCTCGCAAAAAACAAGCCCTCACATGGCCATATTGATGGAAAAATAAAAAGTTATGGCTCTGGGAACAAGGGGAGCGAAAAACAAAAACGCAAATATGAAAAAGGGCTCCGTCATGAAGGAGTTAAGACCTTCTTTGTCTGAAGTGATGATTTAGCCATATTGCAATTAAGGACATGCAAGATGTTGTAATAATTAAAATATGAACACTTATATAGAAAATTTGGAAATCTAAATATTGATACAGCAAATAAGGGGAAAAATATACCGCAAATTGGGAAAATGTAATTACTTATTGAACTTAGGGAATATATAGTTGTGAAAAATGTGTTTACCCCATTTTCTATCTTTTGCATATTTGTCACACTTAAATGTTTCAGATCACCAAATAAATTTAAGTATTAGACAAAATAACACAAGTAAACACAGAATGTAATTTTTAAATAAAAGTCTTTAATATTAAGGGAAAGAGAAATCCAAACACACAGGGCCCTGTGTGAAAAAAGTGATCGCCCCCTAAACCTAAAAACTTGTTGGGTGACCCTTAACAGCAGCAACTACAATCAAGCATTTTGATAACTGGCAATGAGTCTTTTACAATGCTCTGAAGGAATTTTGGCCCACTCATTTTTGCAGAATTGTAATTCAGCCACATTGGAGGGTTTCCAAGCATGAACCGCCTTTTTAACCCCTTACTGCCATCCGACAAACTATCCCGTCCATGGTACCTGGGCCCGTATGACCATGGACGGGATAGTACGTCCCAGCGATCGGACGTGCTCCCGGGGGGAGCGCAGCCGATCGCGGCCGGGTGTCAGCTGATTATCACAGCTGACACCCAGCACTATGTGTCAGGAGTGGTCACGGACCGCTCTCGGCACATTGACCCCTGGCACACGCGCTGTGTCGCGCTGTTCCGAGGGTCCTTCCTCCCTGCAGGACCCCGGATCCAAGATGGCGCCGGGGTCCATCCGGGTCCTGCAGGGAGGCGGCTTCCTCAGTGCCTACTGAGAGCAGGCACTGAGAAGCCTGCAGCGATGCCAGAGCAATCGCTGGTGTGACAGAGTGCTGTGCACACTGTCACACCAGCGATCTGACCCTATACAGTAATGTCCCACCCTGGGACAAAGTAAAAAAGTTAAAAAAATAAAAATAAAAATTGTTTAAAAAAATCATAAAAAAAAAAAATATTCCCCAATAAATTCATATTTTCCTGTAAATAAAAAAAAAAAAAACAATAAAAATACACATATTTGGTATCGCCGCGTCTGTAACAACCCCCCCTATAAAATTGTCCCACTAGTTAACCCCTTTAGTGAACCTCTTAAAAAAAAAAAAAAAGCAAAAAATCTATGCTTTATCATCATACCGCCAAACAAAAAGTAGAATAACACGCGATCAAAAAGACGGATATAAATAATCATGGTACCGCTGAAAACGTCATCTTGTCCCGCAAAAAACGAGCCATAATACAGCATCATCAGTGAAAAAATAAAAAAGTTATAGCTCGCAGAATAAAGCGATGCAAAAATAATGATTTTTTATATAAAATTGTTTTTATTCTATAAAAGCGCCAAAACATAAAAAAATGATATAAATATTGTATCGCTGTAATCGTACTGACCCGAAGAATAAAACTGCTTTATCAATTTTACCACACGCGGAACGGTATAAACGCCTCCCCCAAAAGAAATTCATGAATTGCTGATTTTTGTTCATTCTAACCTCCCAAAAATCGAAATAAAAAGCGATCAAAAAATGTCACTTGCTCAAAAATGGTACCAATAAAAACGTCACCTCGTCCCGCAAAAAATAAGACCTCATATGACTCTGTGGGCCAAAATATACAAAAATTATAGCTCTCAAAATGTGGTGATGCAAAAACTATTTTTTGCAATAAAAAGCGTCTTTTAGCGTGACAGCTGCCAATCACAAAAACCCGCTATAAATAGTAAATCAAACCCCCCTTTATCACCCCCTTAGTTAGGGAAAAATAATAAAATTAAAAAAAAGTATTTATTTCCATTTTCCCATTAGGGTTCTGGTTGCGGCTAAAGTTAGGGTTAGGGTTGACGCTAAAGTTAGGATTAGGGTTAGGGTTGTTATTAGGGTTATGGGTGTGTTAGGGTTAGGTTTGTGGTTAGGGTTGGGACTAGGGTTAGGGGTGTGTTGGGGTTAGGGTTGGAGTTAGAATTGGGGGGTTTCCGCTGTTTAGGCACATCAGGGGCTCTCCTAATGTGACATGGCGTCTGATCTCAATTCCAGCCAATTCTGCATTGAAAAAGTCAAACGGTGCTCCTTCACTTCTGAGCTCTGCCATGCGCCCAAACAGTAGTTTACCCCCGCATATGGGGTATCAGCGTACTCTGGACCCCAAGAGTTATTGTGCAATTTCTCCTATTTCTTCTGTTACCCTTGGGAAAATAAAAAACTGGGGGTAAAAATATCATTTTTTAAAAAAAAAAATGATTTTTTTCTTTTTACGACTGTACGTTATAAACTTCTGTGAAGCACTTGGGGCTTCATACCGCTCACCACACATCTAGATAAGTTCCTTGTGGGGTCTATTTTCCAAAATGGGGTCACTTGTGGGGGTTTCCAATGTTTAGGCACATCAGGGGCTCTCCAAATGCGACATGATGCCCCCAGACCATTCCATCAAAGTCTGCAATCCAAAACGTCACTACTTCCCTTCCGAGCCCCAACGTGTACCCATACAGTAGTTGACACAAATGGGTGAATGGCTACTAAAGGTAACATCTTCACCTGTGACCTGTGACAAATGCCAGGAAAATTGTTCTGGATGCAAAGAAAAACTCACAAATAACACCAACAGAAATAATGTACTCTCTGAAAACTAGCAGTGTGGCTGCTTCAAGATGCACAATAAGGAGGCACTTGAAGAAAAATGGACTGCATGGTCTAGTCGCCAGAAGAAAGCCATTACTGCAAAAATGGCACAAAGTGTCTCACCTACAATACGCAACACAGCACAGAGACAAGCCTCAAAAGTTCTGGAACAAGGTAATTTGGAGTGATGAGACCAACATTGAACTTTTTGGCCACAACCATAAACATTACATTTGGAGAGAGGTCAACAAGGCCTATCATGAAAAGATCACAATTTCTACGGTAAAGCACGGCGGTGCATGATGTTTTGAGGATGTGTGAGCTACAAAGGCACATGAAACTTAGTCAAAGTTGAAGGAAAGATGAATGCAGCATGTTATCAGCAAATACTGGAGGCAAATTTGCTATAATCAGCCCAGAAGCTGCGCATGGGATGAACTTGGACGTTCCAACATGACAACGATCCAAACACAAGGCCAAGTCGACCTGTCATTGGCTACAGCAGAACAAAGTGAAGGTTCTGGAGAGGTCATCCCAGTCTCCTGACCTCAATGTCAATGAGCCACTCTGGGGAGATCTCAAGTGCGCAGTTCATGCTAGGCAACCCAGGAATTTACAGGAAGTGGATGCTTTTTGCCAAAAACAGTGGGCAGCTTTACTCTCTGAGAAAATAAAGAACCTTATCCACAACTACCACAAAATACTTCAAGCTGTCATTGATGTTAGAGGGGTCAATACATGGTATTAAGAATTGGGATGTGAACTTTTGATCAGGGTCATTTGGCTTTCTTCTGGCGATTCGACCATGCAGACCATTTTTCTTCAAGTGACTCCTTATTGTGCATCTTGAAACAGCCACACTGCTAGTTTTCAGAGAGTCCAATATTTCAGCTGATGTTATTTGTGGGTTTTTCTTTGCATCCCAAACAATTTTCCTGGCATTTGTCACAGGTCTCAGGTTAGGATGGTACCTTTAGTAGCCATTCAAACCCATTTGTGTCAACTTCTGTGCATGTTATCAGTGATAGAATCTATTTAATTTGACCATCCGCCATCTTGTTGTGGTTTTCTGGCTGCTGGTCTTTTTCCCCTGGTGCTGGGCTTGTCGTTGGTCAGGTGATTGTATCACCCTTTATTACACTGCACCTGCCTCCCAGTCCTTCCTGGACATCAGTGTTAATCCGCTTGAGTTCTGGCTAGGAGCTTTGTTAGCTTGTTGTGTTATAATTTGTGCAGTTCTGAGAACTCTAGTTCTGCTTGCTTAGTCTTTTTGTTTTTTCCTTTTGTTTCTGTAGCTTCCTCTATTTCCCTGCTAGGAGGTTACCAGTGTTTTGTTCCCAGTCCCTAGACCTTTCAGGGATACCCTTCCCCCCACCTTCAGATCTTCGCTTGAGACTAGACTAGGAAACGTCGGTGGGTCTATTCTCAAGGAATAGGTTGCCCACCCATCATAGGGATCGAGTATAGTCCCAGTGCAGGGTTAGCTTCTTTCCCTCCTGTACTATTCCTTAGTTGCAGATCCGTAACAATCAGGGCAAAATCATCAGGGTATGTAAACTTTTGATCAGGGTCATTTGGATGTTTTGGGTTGCCATTATTATTTAAAAATAGAAAACACAGTAGTTTGACAATAAATGACTTCACCCAACCTCTAACAATGAGTGGAGAAAAAGTTTTGGTGTTATCATCCATATTCTCTGAAAAAAGGCCAAGAAAGCAAAAATTCTGCAGGGATGTGTAAACTTTTGAGCATAACTGTATTGTAAAGAGCAAATGCAATGAAGGGGTTTAGATTGTTGTTGTCTAGAGGTTATCAAGTCCACAATTAGCGCTAGATAAATGCTGGCTATGCAGTCATAGATTTATGCATAAGTGGGCTGCAGAGCCCTAGTTAAAGTAAAGTGCATGAGCAATGAAAGAAGGAAGAGGTAAAAGTAACAGTATAAATTTACCCGAGTATAGACATGTCACCAAATTCTGCTACACACATTTCGGCGCTTGCCTCTTCTGGGGCGCGTGATGCCATCCCATTGTCATGTTTCACAGTTTGTTCAATATTTAACAGGTCCTGAAGCAGAAAAACAACCCCAGACCATCACACTACCACCACCATATTATACTGTCGGTATGATGTTCCTTTTCTGAAATGCTGTGTGTGCTTCTACATCAGCTGTAATAGGACATACAACTTCCAAAAAGTTCAACTTTTGTATTGTCGGTCCACAGAGTATTCTCCCAAATTTCATGGGGATCATCAATGTTTTGTGGCAAAACTGGGATAAGTCTTTATGTTCTTATTTCTCAGTAGTGATTTTAATCTTGGAACTCTGCCATGCATGCCATTTTTGCCCAGTTTATTTCTTATGATGGAGTCATGAACACTGACCTTAACTGAGGCAAGTGAGGTCTGCAGTTATTTGGATGTTGTTGTTGGGTCTTTTATGAGCTCTTGGATGAGTCGTCGCTGCACTCTTGGGGTAATTTTGGTTGGCTGGACACCCCTGGAAAGTGTCATCACCTTTCAATGTTTTCGCCATTTTTGGATACTTGCTCTCACTGTCGCTGGAGTCCCTTTGTTTTAGAAATGGCTTTATAACCTTCTCCAGACTTATATATCTCAATTACTTTGTTTCTCATTTGTTCTAGAATTTCTTTTGCTCTCAGAATGATGTCTACTTTTTGAGGACGTTTTGGTCTATGTCACTTTGTCAGGCATGTCCTTTTTAGTTGATTGAGAACAGATGTGGCAGTAATCAGGTCTGTGTGTGGCTAGGAAATTTTAACTCAGCTTCCCAAAGATGTGATAAACCACAGTTAATTTATGTTTTAATGGGGTCATTCACTTTTTCACACAGGGCCCGGTAGGTTTGGATTTCTTTTTCCCTTAATAATAAAGACCTTCATTTATGAACTGCATTTTGTGTTTACTTGTGTTATCTTTGCCTAACATTTACATTTATTGGGTGAACTGAAACATTTAAGTGTAACAAACATGCAAAAGAATAGAAAATCATGAATAGGGCAAACTCTTTTTCACACAACTTTATGTAACTTATGACCTAAAAATATATGTATTTCATATGCCTTCTTCATTAAGTATACATGAAACTTTAATGAGTAAGATATAACTTTACACAGTAACATGTGACGCATGACATTGCCTGTATTATTACCAAAATTTAATTACTACTTTCTAAAAGGATAAAAGAGAATAAAAGAGAATCATTAGCGTTTATTGCATTTATAGCTGGATATCACATTGAAGCAAGATAACAGTGCATCATACCAATGGCTATTTAATTGGTAGCACTTTATATTCTGTACGGTAATACTTGTTTTGCTTTGAATTAATAACTTTGATTATATAATAATAATATATGTTTTTGAACATGGGTGCTGTTAAGGGGACGGTTGCAACAACTTTATTAAATGATAGGGAACAACCGAACCCTGGGGTCCGCGGTGCAGCTAGAGATGCTGCGGCCGAACACCCCTCGGGTATGAGGGTGAAACTGACAACAGAAATATTAAGGTCTTGCCTGTGTTACTTCACATTAAGCAAGATATTGAATTTGCACTATCTCCGTTAACTTCACGGGAGATGTGCTGTAGGCTTGCGTAGACGTAGCCCTGTTAAATGCACAGAAGCCACTTGCCAGATATTAGATCTGCACTATCTCCGTTAGTGTCACGAAAGATGTGCTACAGGCTGGCATAGATGTAGCCCTGTTAACTGCACAGAAGCCACTTGCCAGCCAATTAGGAAGTGCATGCGACTCACGCCAGGCGTATGTGCTGCCAGCCGGTGTGCGACCGGACTGAGCAACTCTCTGTTCAGCTGGAAGGCTGATGCCCAGGTTACGCGCCCTGTAGTCTGCTCAGGGTGTATCGCTACCCTCTTGTCGGAGCTAGACTGCTCCACATTGGCTATGTGCCCGGCATAAGCTAACATGCCTGAAGGACCTGTGCTAATTAGCCGAGCGAACTCTGGCATCGGCAGGTCCAGGAGAGCAAAGCTAGAGAGCACGTGGAGCCTAGATTATGGTATGTCCACACATGAGCACTACCTATTTAGTATGATCTGACCGCACCGCGCTGCAGGCAGTCAAGCTATTTAAAGGCTAAGCCCTGCCCCCAGCCATCTCGTTAATCGCATCACAGATGACGTCACCCGTGACCAATCAGGCGATGCCAGGTCACCGGATCAGCTGACATCAAATCACCAATCACGGTCCACCACGCCATGGACATGCTCATTGCAGAGAATCCTGGACTTGGACTGTGGCAGCCCTGTTCCTTTCTGCAATGTAAGCTGAACACTCCTTGGAACAAAGATCTTGGCAACAGCTTATACTTCTCTTGTACTGGCTAGGTGTTGGGACCAACGGTGAAGCTGAGCAGCATCTGCCCTGGCAGAACCAGGATGGGAGACCACTGACTCCTCAGATCCAAGTTTGGATCCAGCTGTCACCCAATGTCTAACAGGTGCACATTGATGGCAGAGGGCCCTGGGTAAGAATAAAATATGTCTTAGTTGCTCTCCAATAACTTATCATAGAACTTTCTTCCCCTAACTATTCACCAGCAACAGTGAGCTGTGAAATTAATGAACTCAAGTCTTAACATGCAATCTGATAGATTGCAGGAAGTTTCTCGTCAGCCCTGTGAACTTGTTATTGAACTGGCAATGCTTTTTATCCATAGTTGATCTTGTGCTTTTATGTTGAATAATTCAACAATAGTGTTCTGAAAATGTTTTTATTTCTTTTAATTTATGATGCACACTGGCTAGAGCTAAAATATATTTAACCCCTTAGTGACAGAGCCATTTTGCAGCTTAATGACCGGGCCAATTTTTACAATTCTGACCACTGTCACTTTATGAGGTTATAACTCTGGAACGCTTTAACGAATCCCGCTGATTCTGAGAATGTTTTTTCGTGACATATTGTACTTCACGTTAGTAGTAAAATTTCTTTGATATGACTTGTGTTTATTTATGAAAAAAATGGAAATATGGCGAAAATTTTGAAAATGTAACAATTTTCAAACTTTAAATTTTTATGCCCTTAAATCAGAGAGATATGTCACACAAATTTCTTAATAAATAACATTTACCACATGTCTACTTTACATCAGCACAATTTTGGGACCAAAATTTTTTTTTGTTACGAAGTTATAAGGGTTAAAAGTTGACCAGGGATTTCTCATTTTTACAACACCATTTTTATTTTAGGGACCACATCACATTTGAAGTCACTTTGAGGGGTCTATACGATAGAAAATACCCAAAAGTGACACCATTCTAAAAACTGCACCCCTCAAGGTGCTCAAAACCACATTCAAGAAGTTTATTAACCCTTTACTGCTTCACAGGAACTGTAGCAATGTGGAAGGAAAAAATTAACATTTAACTTTTTTTGCAAAAACTTTACTTCGGAACCTATTTTTTTTATTTTCACAACTGTTAAAAGAAAAAATGAACCACAAAATTTGTTGTGCAATTTCTCCTGAATAAGCTGATACCCCATATGTGGGGGTAAACCACTTTTTGGGCGCATGGCAGAGGTTGCAAGGGAAGGAGCGACATTTGACTTTTTCAACGCAGAATTGGCTGGACGCCATGTCGCGATTGTAGAGGCCCTGATGTGTCTAAACAGTGGAAACCCATCACAAGTGACCCCATTTTGGAAACTAGACCCCCTAAGGAACTTATCTAGATGTGTGGTGAGCACTTTGAACCTCCAAATGCTTCACAGAAGTTTATAACATAGAACAGTGAAAATAAAAAATCATATTTTTTCCACAAAAACAATCTTTTCACCCCAATTTTTATTTTCCCAAGGGTAACAAGACCCCAAAAGTTTTTGTGCAATTTGTCCTGAGCATGCTGATACCCCATATGTGGGGTAAACCACTGTTTGGGTGCATGGCAGAGCTTGGAAGGGAAGGAGCACCGTTTGACTTTTTCAGCGCAGAATTGGCTGGACGTCATGTCGTGTTTGTAGAGGCCCTGATGTGTCTAAACAGTGGAAACCCCCCACAAGTGACCCAATTTTGGAAATTAGACCCCCTAAGGAACTTATCTAGATGTGTGGTGAGCACTTTGAACCTCCAAGTGCTTCACAGAAGTTTATAACATAGAACCGTGAAATTAGACCACAAAAGTTGTTGTCCAATTTGTCCTGAGTACGCTGATACCCCATATGTGGGGTGGGACCACTGTTTGGGCGCACGGCAGGGCTTGGAAGGGAAGGAGCGCCGTTTGACTTTTTCAAACCAAAATTGGCTGGAATTGAAATTGGACGCCATGTCGCGTTTGGAGAGCCCCTGATACGCCTAAACAGTCGAAACACCATTTTGGAAACTAGACCCCTTAAGGAACTTATCTAGATGTGTGGTGAGCACTTTGAACCCCCAAGTGCTTCGCAGAAATTAATAAACGTAGAGCCGTGAAAATAAAAAATCATTTTTTTCCTGAAAAATGATTCTTTAGCCCGCTATTTTTTTATTTTCCCAAGGGTAACAGGAGAAATTGGACCCAAAAAGTTGTTGTGCAATTTTTCCTGTGTACGCTGATACCCCATATGTGGGGTGAAACCACTGTTTGGGCGCATGGGAGTGCTTGGAAGGGATGGAGCGCCATTTTGTAATGCAGACTTTGATGGAATGTTCTGCAGGCGTCATGTTGTGTTTGCAGAGCCCTTGATGTACCTAAACAGTAGAAACCCCCTGCAAGTGACACCATTTTGGAAACTAGACCCCCCAAGGAGCTTATCTAGATGTGTGGTGAGCACTTTGAACCCCCAAGTGCTTCACAGAAATTTATAAACGCAGAGCCGTGAAAATGAAAAATCATTTTTTTTCTCAAAAATTATTTTTTAGCCAGCTATTTTTTATTTTCCCAAGGGTAACCAGAGAAATGAGGACCCCAAAATTGGTGGGCAATTTGTCCTGAGTATGCTGGTACCCCATATGTTGGGGTAAACCACTGTTTGGGCGCACGGCAGGGCTCGGACGGGAGGGAGCGCCATTTGACTTTTTGAAAGCCACGTCGTGTTTGGAGACCCCCTGATGTGTCTAAACAGTGGAAACCCCCCATAAGTGACCCCATTTTGGAAACTAGACCCCATAAGGATCTTATCTAGATGTGTGGTGAGCACTTTGAACCCCCAAGTGCTTCACAGAAATTTATAAACGCAGAGCCGTGAAAATGAAAAATCATTTTTTTTCTCAAAAATGATTTTTTTAGCCAGCTATTTTTTATTTTCCCAAGGGTAACCGGAGAAATTAGAACCCCAAAATTGGTGTGCAATTTGTCCTGAGTATGCTGATACCCCATATGTTGGGGTAAACCACTGTTTGGGCGCACGGCAGGGCTCGGAAGGGAGGGAGCGCCATTTGACTTTTTGAACGCCACGTCGTGTTTGGAGACCCCCTGATGTGTCTAAACAGTGGAAACCCCCCACAAGTGACCCCATTTTGGAAACTAGACCTTTTAAGGAACTTATCTAGATGTGTGGTGAGCACTTTGAACCCCCAAGTGTTTCACAGAAATTTATAAACGCAGAGCTGTGAAAATAAAAAATCATTTTTTTTCTCAAAAATGATTTTTTTTAGCCAGCTATTTTTTATTTTCCCAAGGGTAACAGGAGAAATTAGAACCCCAAAATTGGTGTGCAATTTGTCCTGAGTACGCTGATACCTCATATGTTGGGGTAAACCACTGTTTGGGCGCACGGCAGGGCTCGGAAGGGAGGGAGCGCCATTTGACTTTTTGAACGTCACGTCGTGTTTGGAGACCCCCTGATGTGCCTAAATAGTGGAAATCCCTCAATTCTAGCTCCAACCCTAATCCCAACACACCCCTAACCCTAATCCCAACCCTAATCCTAACCTAAATCCCAACCCTAATTCCAACCCTAATTGCAACCCTAACCTTAATTATAACCCTAACTCTAATTGTAACCTTAACCCTAATTTTAACCCTAACCCTAACCATAATTCTAACCATAATTATAACCCTAACCCTAAGGCTAGGTTCATTTTGCGTTTTACCAGCCCGTTCAACACATAGCGTTGACGGGCTGGTAACGGTATAGCATAACGCGATCGCGTTATGCTATACCCGCTAGCGCAGAGGAATCAGCATCTGCGCTAGCGGTGACGGAGCCCAAACGCTGCAGCCCGCGTCCGAGGCTCCGTCACTAAATGATGGCACGTCGCAAACGCATGACGCTTTACGGCATGCGTCGCGATGCGCCCTCAAATGGGGGTGAATGGCAGCGTTAACGGACTGCGTTACACCGCGTTATACAGCGGTGTAACGCAGTCCGTCTAACGGACTGCCATAACGCAGTATGAACCCAGCGTAACCCTAACGCTAATTATAACCCTAACCCTAATGCTAACCCTAACCCTAATTATAACCCTAACCCTAACAGAAAAATGAAAATAAATATAATTTCTATTTTTTATTATATGTCCCTAACTAAGGGGGTGATAAAGGGGGGGGGGGTTATGTACTGTTTTTTTTATTTTGATCACTGTGATAGTTTATCACAGTGATCAAAATGCACTTTTATGAGAATGAATGAAAAAAATTTGAATCTGCCGCCAAGCAGATCGGCGGGCGCACTGCGCATGCGCCCGCCATTTTTTTTTTGCAGGAAGAAGACCGGGATGATCGGAGGCCAGGGGGACCTGCCAGAGGACACCGGTAAGTATAGGGGGTGTTCAGGGGGACACGGGGACCCTCATGATCGCACATCAGAGGGGAGAGAAATCATTTTTTTTTTTTTTTTTTTTGCGATCGCGTCTATGCTTGCATAGATGAGATCGCAACACCGGGATCGGTGAATACCGACCCGGATCATGTTCTCTGGGGTCTCGGCTACCCCCGGTAGCCGAGACCCCAAAGAATATTTGCTCATCCCCCCCCAGCACAGCGGCACATAGCGGCCTGGCGCACTGAGCATTTTCTTAACAGCGCCGGCACTGGGGGACAACGAGGGCCCGGAGGCCACATGGATTGGATCGGGGGCCACATGGGGGTCCTGGGGACCCTTTTTCTCTGTCCTCTGATGTCCGATGACATCAGAGGACAGAGAAATTAAATGGCACAACTTTTTTTTTTGCGGTCGCCGTTATAGGGTTAATAACGGCGATCGCAACATCGGTGTCGGTAAAAACCGACCCGATTCATGCTGAGACCCCGGAGAAAATGCGCCTCTGGGGGGCGCTAATCACTTTTTCCACAGCGCCGTTTATTAACGGCGCTGTGGTTTAAGTACCCTTAATGACCGCCGTTAAAAGGCGTATCGGCGGTCGTTAAGGGGTTAACTCTAGCTGACAGACTTAACCCCTTTCCGACATCGGGTGTAATAGCACGGCGATGTCGGACTCCCTCCCTTTGTTGTGGGCTCCGGTGGTGAGCCCACATCTTTCCCAGCACGTCAGCTGTTTTGAACCATGATCTACCCGCAGCTATTAACCCGTTAAATACCGATGTCAAACACTGACAGCTGCATTTAACAAGCGCTTCCGGCAAGCACGCTGGAAGTCCACCCATCGGTGACCTGCATCACGTAATCACGGGTCACCGGTGTGTTGGCATGACAACTGGAGTTCTCCTGGAGACCTCTATGGTTGTCAGTGCCGGCTTGCTGTGAATGCCAACCCAGTGGTCGGCGCTTATATCAAGTGAGCAATTCTACTACAAAGAGGCGAACTGATCATCGCCTCTATGTAGCAGAGCTGATCGGGTAGTGGCAGCTTCTAGTCTCCCATAGAAACTATTGAAACATGCCAAAAGTAAAAAACATGTTTTTAAAAATATTAAAAGATAAAGTTCAAATCACCCCCTTTTGCCCCATTCAAAATAAAACAATAAAAAAATCAAACATACACATATTTGGTATCACCGCATTCAGAATTGCCTGATCTATCAATAAAGAAAGATTAACCTGATCGCTAAATGGCGTAGCGAGAAAAAAGGCAAAACGCCAGAATTACGTTTTTTTTGGTTGCCATGACATTGCATTAAAATACAATAACGGGCAATCAAAAGATTGTATTTGCACCAAAATAGTATCATTAAAAATGTTGGATCAGCTAATTAAAAGATAAGCCCTCACATAACCCGAGATCACGAAAAAAGGAGACCCTAAGGGTATCTGAAAATGGTGCAATTTTTTTTTTACAAAGTTTGGAATTGTTTTTCACCACTTAGATAAAAAATAACCTGGACATGTTAGGTGTCTATGAACTCATAATGACCTGGAGAATCATAATGGGAGGTCAGTTTTAGCATTTAGTGAACCTAGTAAAAAAGCCAAACAAAAAACAAGTGTAGGAGTGCACTTGTTTTGCAATTTCACCGAACTTGGTATTTTTTTCATGTTTTCTAGTACATGACATGATAAAACCAATGGTGTCATTCACAAGTACAACTCGTCCTGCAAAAAACAAGCCCTCACACGGCCATATTGACGAAAAAATGAAAAAGTTATGGCTCTGGGAAGAAGGGGAGCAAAAAACAAAATGGAAAACTGGGGTTAAAAGGTTAAAGGGGTTGTCCCACAAAAAACTACGTTGTATTTAACAGAGCTTGGAATACAAATAAGTTCCACAATTGGATGTGTTACAAAAAAGGTTTGTGTGCTGAGATAATCTTATAAACGTTCTCCTGCTGTGTACTGTGTAATGGCTGTGTCTGACCGAACAGGAACATAGTCTGATCATACCACAGCTCTTGGCTAGGGAGGAATGAAAAGAGTATACAGACAGGATAACAGGAAGTCACAACTGATTCTTTCTGTGAGGTAAAGCAAGCTTAAAAATGAGCAGCAAAAACTTAACTTCATAGAAAGAATCAGCTGTAATGTCTGTATACTCTTCTGCTCCCCTGTCTAGGAGCTGTGGTATGATCAGACCAAAAGTGTCCGATGCCATAGTATGAAATAGCTGATTCCATGTGTATTTGCTGCCTAATCTATTTATATAATCGTCTTATCCTGTCTGTCTGTCTGTCCAGGAAATCCCGCGTCGCTGATTGGTCCGGCCGCGGCCAATCAGCGACGCAGGGCTAACTCTGCCCATGTGGTCAGGTGACTCACCAACTGCCCATGATGTACTGAACATGTTTTGTCAGTTTCAGTGTCTGATGTACTTCTGTCATGTTTACTGAACACGGGTAATAGAAACAACCCAGGGAGTGGAGGGGAATGAATCAATGGCAGGGAAAATAGAAAGAGAGTCAGAAACATGAACAACTGATAAAATTGCCTTTATTAACCAAATGGCATAATACTGAAAAAACCATGTAACATGTATATTAAAAAAGCTACAAAGATATAATAAGGCTGCTGTCTATACAACAACACATAAATAGCAATATACTAATATAGAACCAATAATGGTTATAATCAGCTATATAGAATGGAAAAGGCTCATGTAAATAAGACCAGGAAAAAATAAAGGACCATATAGATACAAACGTAACATTGTTACGTAACATCGTAACATTGTTGCGGCGTCTCCATGTGGATTACGCTGTGGGTTTTGACCCGGCAGCGGTATACCACATGACGCCTGCAGCAATCTAGTTCCGGATTGTGCGGTCCGCGCATGCGCCGCACATACGATCAATTGGTCATAACGCTCTATAAATAGCTGCATGGTGAGGGTACATGCATCCCCCTGACGAAGGAATTTATTTTCCGAAACGCGCGTCGGGGCGCGTTCTGCAGGTACATCCAGGCTGTTGAGGCTCCCAGGTACAACTATTATATTCTTTGGCCATTTTTTTTTTTTTTTTTTTTGGTGCTGGTTTTTGCTATACCACTGAGTTCGCCACTTTGCTGGTTACTCATGGCGTTTTATTTCACAGTTTGATATGTCATATGTGCACTGCTATATGTATATTTTGGTTGCATTATTGCTGGTGGTCTATGGTATTTTGGCTGCACTATTTATAATTGGTTATTAACCATATGCAATATATGTGCACTATTATATTTATATGTTACACTATCTACATATTTTTTATTAACCACATGCATTATATATAATTTTTGATTATATTCAGCATATTTTTTTGGTTTATGTATTATTTTAGCACTATATTTTTATATTAATTTTTTTATACTAATTCCTTATATATTTTATACACGTGTCACCGTTTGTATCTATATGGTCCTTTATTTTTTCCTGGTCTTATTTACATGAGCCTTTTCCATTTTATATAGCTGATTATAACCATTATTGGTTCTATATTAGTATATTGCTATTTATGTGTTGTTAACAAACAACACGCCCCCTGAGGAAGGATTTCCGAAACGCGCGTCGGGGAGGGCGGGAGACTGTGCGCCACCTGGTAGGTCACTATGATCATATATTTGATTGTTACCGCATTTGGTCCCCTTATGTGGGCTCATTGAGAGTTATATAGCCACCTCCACTGGGACAATTCATACAGGGATTCTGCTATTGTGTGGTACATTTCCATTATTGTGTGGCAATTCCCTGGTGGTGACCAGTTTCCTGCCCGTTTGGGCTCTTGTGGTTACATGTGTCTATTTTAGCCCTGTCATTGTCCTTTATCTTGTTCGTCTTTTGATACCAATAAAATCATTTTTGTATATAATTGGACTATTGCACGGTTTTTTTGGTTTCCACATGTCTGTTTTTTTTTTTATTTATGTGTTGTTGTATAGACAGCAGCCTTATTATATCTTTGTACCTTTTTTAATATACATGTTACATGTTTTTTTCAGTATTATGCCATTTGGTTAATAAAGGCAATTTTATCAGTTGTTCATGTTTCTGACTCTCTTTCTATTTTCCCTGCCATTGATTCATTCCCCTCCACTCCCTGGGTTGTTTCTATCTTTTCCGGATGGTCTGCCATCCACTTTCCAGGTGATATAAACCACATCTTTATATATATATATTCTTCTAATTTGATCATTGGAATTTTTTGTATATTATATTGTGGGTTGGTTGCTTATATTGCCTGTGTGTTTGAACACGGGTAATACACAGTGACATGAGGTAATACACAGGTGACATGAGGTAATACATAAGTAACATAAGGTAATACACAGTAAAATGAGGTAATATACAGTAACATGAGGTAATACACAGTAATATGAGGTAATACACAGGTAACATGAGGTAATATGAGGTAATATACGGTAACATGAGGTAATGCACAGTGATATGAGGTAATACACAGGTAACATGAGGTAATATGAGGTAATATACGGTAACATGAGGTAATACACAGTAATATGAGGTAATACACAGTGACATGAGTAATGCACAGTAACATCAGCGATGCAGGGCTAACTCCGCCCATGTGGTCATGTGACTCACCAACTGCCCATGATGTACTGAACAAGTTTTGTCAGTCACAGTGTCTGATGTACTTCTGTCACGTTTACTGAACACGGGTAATACACAGTAACATGAGGTAATACACAGGTGACATGAAGTAATACATAAGTAACATAAGATAATACACAGTAAAATGAGGTAATATACAGTAACATGAGGTAATACACAGTAATATGAGGTAATACACAGTAATATGAGGTAATACACAGGTAACATGAGGTAATATGAGGTAATATACGGTAACATGAGGTAATACACAGTAACATGAGGTAATACACAGTGACATGAGGTAATACACAGGTAACATGAGGTAATATACAGTAACATGTGGTAATATACTGTAACATGTGGTAATATACAGTAACATGAGGTAATACACAGTAATATGAGGTAATACACAGGTAGCATGAGGTAATATGAGGTAATATACAGTAACATGAGGTAATACACAGTAATATGAGGTAATACACAGTGACATGAGGTAATACAGTCATGGCCAAAAGTTTTGAGAATGACACAAATATTATATTTTCACATGATCTGCTGCCCTCTGGTTTTTATGTGTGTTTGACAGATGTTTTTATCACAGACAGAAATATAATAATTGCAAACATATGAGTAACAAAATCTAAACCTAAAACATTGTCACCGTGGCTACCCGGTGACAGTGAGGGCAGATATTAGATTTATCATATATTTTTTTCTGGTTTGGATATGAGTAACAAAAGCTTATATTGACAGTTAGAATGATTTAATGCAGCAAGTCAATATTTGCAGTGTTGACCCTTCTTCTTCAGGACCTCTGCAATTCTCCCTGGCATGCTCTCAATCAACTTCTGGACCAAATCCTGACTGATAGCAGTCCATTCTTGCACAATCAATGCTTTCATTTTGTCAGAATTTTTAGGTTTTTGTTTGTCCACCCGTCTCTTGATGATTGACCACAAGTTCTCAATGGGATTAAGATCTGGGGAGTTTCCAGGCCATGGACCCAAAAACTCTATGTTTTGTTCCCTGAGCCATTTAGTTATCACCTTTGCTTTATGGCAAGGTGCTCCATCATGCTGGAAAAGGCATTGTTGATCGCCAAACTGCTCTTGGAGGATTGGGAGAAGTTGCTCTTGGAGGACATTCTGGTACCATTCTTTATTCATGGCTGTGTTTTTAGGCAAGACTGTGAGAGAGCTGATTCCCTTGGCTGAGAAGCAACCCACACATGAATGATTTCAGGATGCTTAACAGTTGGCATGAGACAAGACTGGTGGTAGCGCTCACCTTGTCTTTTCCGAATGAGGCGTTTTCCTGATGTCCCAAACAATCGAAAAGGGGATTCATCAGAGAAAATAACTTTACCCCTGTCCTCAGCAGTCCACTGCCTGTACCTTTTTCAGAATATCAGTCTGTCCATGATGTTTTTTCTGGAGAGAAGTGGCTTCTTTGCTGCCCTCCTTGAGACCAGGCCTTGCTCCAAGAGTCTCCGCCTCACAGTACGTGCAGATGCACTCACACCTGCCTGCTGCCATTACTGAGCAAGCTCTGCACTGCTGTTAGCCCGATCCCGCAGCTGAAACACTTTTAAGAGACGGTCCGGGTGCTTGCTGGTCTTTCTTGGGTGCCCTGAAGCCTTTTTGGCAACAATGGAACCTCTCTCCTTGAAGTTCTTGATGATGCGATAGATTGTTGACTGAAGTGCAATCTTTCTAGCTGTGATACTCTTCTCTCTTAGGCCATTTTTGTGCATTGCAATGATGACTGCACGTGTTTCTTTCGAGATAACCATGGTTAACAGAAGAGAAACAATGATGCCAAGCACCAGCCTCCTTTTAAAGTGTCCAGTGGTGTCATTCTTACTTAATCATGACAGATTGATCTCCAGCCATGTCCTCATCAACACCCACACCTGTGTTAATGGAGCAATCACTGAAAAGAGGTTAGCTGGTCCTTTTAAGGCAGGGCTGCAATGATGTTGAAATGTGTTTTGGGGGATAAAGTTCATTTTCTAGCCAAATATTGACTTTGCAAGTAATTGCTGTTAAGCTGATCACTCTTTATAACATTCTGGAGTATATGCAAATTGCCATTAGAAAAAGTGAAGCAGTAGTCTTTGTAAAAATTAATATTTGTGTCATTCTCAAAACTTTTGGCCATGACTGTACACAGTAACATCTATCTAATATATATAATCGTCTTATCCTGTCTGTCTGTCTGTCTTTCTGTCCAGGAAATCCCGCGTCACTGCCTGTGTATTTATTGCATTATTCTTAAATCTTCATAAATAAACTACATACATATTCTAGAATACCCGATGCGTTAGAATCGGGCCTCCATTTAGTACTACTATAAAAGAGATACTCTGGAAACCTGTGAATTCCCTGATGAAGGAATGTGTTTCTTTCTGAAACGCATAGGCAATTTTTTTCTCTCTTGACCGGCTTAGAATTCAGTGATGTCACCCTCTACCCATCTGTACACCCTCTACCACCTTCAGATTTGTTTGCCACAAATGTCAATCATCCTCTCTTGTACGGACTGTGCACAGGTAAGTCTAACAGGATATCCCAAAGCACTATTAGCTTATACCCATATGTGTTTTTTGAGACATAACAGGATCAGTGACATAGAAGGGAGGGAGGGTTACCTGATACATTGTGTAGAATGCGGGGACTCACACTAAGTCAGTGTACACTTTTATGGCATCATAATATTTTTTGAGTGAGCAGATACACTCTGACCGCTTCTACCTGGGAGAGCATGGATTCCTATCATACACTCATACCCAGTATCTATATTGTTAGTGGAAGTGTTGGTGTTTTTATTTAATTTTTATATTCAGGAAGTGTTATCATGAAATCAGCCAATTACGAGACTTAGGCCTCAGTATATTTCTTCAAGTACTAACAACTCAGCATGAATGTAAACCATTTGGAACCTGTCCATGTTTTTAAGATTTGCTAAGGGGTCTTTTCGTCCTGAGTAACAGAAATACATTACCACTGCAGCTCAATGACAGGAATATTTCAGGTTATTTTAGTGTCATAGATCGACAATAGTCATTAACAAGCAAACTGCAAGCCCTGGCATTGTGTGACCTTGGCAGGATACACAGACATATTGCACAGTTGTATGTTTTCATTTTATACAGGATTGGTATATCCATGGGCTGCAAGTGTCCTTAGGAATAGTTAGGGTATGTTCAGATGTTAAGTATCTGCAGCAAGAATATCTATAGCATTTCTGCATCTCTTGGCAAGAAAAAATAGGCAAATTTTTTACGCTTCTATGACACGTGTTTTACATGCATTTTTGGTGCAGAATTTTCTCCTCTCATTAGTATGGACGAAATGTCAAAAAAATGTTGAAATAATTGACGTGCTGCAGATTTATATCTGCAAGGAAAAAAATAAGCGACGTGGAATGTCATTCACGCAGCTGCCACAAGGAAATCCTATAGGTTTTGTGACAAATCTGCTCATAAAAAATGCAACAACATTACAATGTGTGCACAGACCCATATTGTGCGTTAAACTCATACAAAACATACTCATTCACAGCTTTATAGCAACATAAAATGATCATAAATGCAAAGATAACAGTAATACAAAGCAAAAAGACAAATTTCCTTTCTCTTTTTTAGGGTTCTGGTGGATAGCCATACCTGTAACTATTTATTCAGCAGATGAACAGTAAATGCATTGATTGCAGAAATGAACATATTTCTTACCTTGCCCTGGTCTCTGAGGGGCTCTGTTGAGAGACAGATAATAATATCTGCCGGAGTTGTCACTGGGGATTGCTACAACAATTGGTGACTCTGTGAAAGCACAGTACCTAAAACAGCCATCAGTATACTCACTCACCTAAGACTGCAGCTACTTATTATGAGGAATATAATTGCATGTCACGTACATCCATTGTCTCCAAATAAGCATTTCATGGATTTTTGGGTAGCGTCAAGCTCACAGTTCTTTCAATTAAACAGTCCATTTAATTGTGGTTATTTCCCATGACAGAAACGCATTAATGTTGCCTTTGTTTAGAGCAGATTATTTACACCGGTTACATGGCGGTTTACTGGTTCTAGTTGAGCGGTTTGTTTCTAAAATTTGTTCCATTCTCCGATTTTTACCCTTAAATGAACTTTTTAATTACAAAGAAAAGTGAATAAAATCTACGGAGAAGGGCTCATAAGTCATGCCCTCGAATCAAATATGACTAATCATTACGTTAAAAAGCTCCCGCTGAATGATATTTCCAGTAACCTCCTGCTCCTGCGTTACTGGAGGCCGGTACATCACTTGATAGATGCCTCCTCAGGGCTCAGCAGTGAATGAAAAAGCTTTTGAATCCCTGGTCACCTCTCCGCGGAATTACAAAACTGTTCTCCACTGGGGACATATCGGGCCTTGGAAAAAAAAACAAGCTGAACAGATGGTTTTAAGTCATGTGCAGCATTCAAGCTCAGGCTTGTACGCCTCCTCCTCTTCATTGCTTACTGCGTGAGGCGAAGATATAAGAAAATAATGGGAGTTTGGATTATTTTCCTAATTTTGTCAGATGAGTTATACATCTATTAAATATTGTGGATAAATCTATGGAAGAGAATGAACTATTCTGTGTGTTGGCTGTTCAGAGGCCTATTCCACTCCATCATGTGGTGCTAACAAGCACCACTGTGCATTGTGAATTTGCTAACCCACTTTTGAATGCGATATCCTGGCATAGTATCATCACAATTGAGGTTCCTATTACTCTATATTAAATTGCCCGGTGGTGCCCATTAACCTATTTTATAAAGTGGTGCTTCAGTGCAGAGCAACACTGCCTAATGGATATGGAGCAAAATATACAACATGTAGTGGAACAATTATATGTTCCTTATAAATTGAAAGTAGTATCCATACGACATGGAAGTGCAAATTAATCTTGGTCTTTTCTAACATCTAATACAGTGGAGAATTCCCTCTTGCATTCATGTTATAATTTAATACATTTGTACTAAAACTTTGCACATGCCAATTATTCAGGTTTAGAAGCTGAAGCAGGGCAACAAAACCAGCAACAGAATTCTATATAACCATTTGTGTCATTCATTTATTCATCACGATGGGAAACATTTGCGGCAGATGAGCCACTTAGAGTCAGGATTAGTGTTGAGCGATACTGCTCGATATCTAAAAATATCGTATCGGAATGGTATCGCCGATATCACTAAATATCGTCGATATCCGATTCCGGAAGTCCCATGTAAGTCTATGGGAACAAAATATTGCAACAAAAAAAAAACTTTCTTTCGTTGTAAACACAAAATATACACACATAGAATACATATATATATATATATATATATACATGTCATTGTGACATATATATATATACATATATTTATAGTTTATACACTTCTACATAGTAAAATAGACTCTGATTCAATTGCCGGGTAAAGCCGTGACATACCCCATAGAAGTCGACGGGCTCGGTGCCGAGTACCCCCAAAACCTCTGGCTCTGTGCGACTCAACTTGGGCGTCACGAACAGGATTCTGTAGCTCGCTATAAGCGAGTCCTGTGTGCCTGAATTGAACTGGTTTTGTGCTTGAGAATTGCTAAAATCATCAGAGAATGTATTTGCCATTTTTCCGCCATATCTGCGTCACGACGAGGCACTGGTGAAGAAGAAGGACGTGCTCTTCGTGGGTGTACACTCACTCAGTGGCGCGAAAACGATGGCCGACCACTCTAAATGGTACTGCAATGTAAGATCGTGCCCCACAGCTCTTCAGTTCTGCCTCCTCATCCTCCTCAGTGTGCGGAAACTAACATGAAGGTCCCGCCTCCCTACAAAAGAGGGGCCCTCTCCAGATGCTAATGACACATGTGACTTGGCAGAGATGGCTAATGGACACGAGCAGAAGTGTGAAGGGATGGAGCAGTCAGAGCTCTCCCCCCACGGAAGCGACCCGATCGCCACGGAACCACCGTTGGGCACCCGGCCTGGAAACCCTCCTACGCTGCAAGAAGCGGAGGATACCCTAAGAGGCCTGGCCCGGCACCGGGAGGAGGTCGCCAGGATGGAAGCCAGCTGGCGTGCCCTAAAACTAAACTTGGAGCGGCGCCAATCCCTCTTACCTGAAGTGTCTGTACCGGAAGGTGAGGCACCCGTTCTAGTAGAGGAGTCCGTGCGGGCATCCCAGCCCTTGCAATGTGATCCGGTTGACGTTGTCGCAGTGGAGGCACCCGTTCCTGCAAAAAACGCAGCACCGGCAGCACCCCAGATCCCGCTGTCTGCCCCCGTCGCTGAGACAGCAGAAGCGACACCCGTCCTCATGGAGGAGGCCGCTGTCACGCTGTATCACAGATATATATATATATAAATAATGTCAGTAATCTATCAAGTGGGACAACATTCTATATAACATATAAATAGGTAACATAAACATGTATATATAGCATAGTATTACCTGACATAATATCTTGTGGGTCAATACTGAATCCTTTTCACACTGTCTCTGGCTAGAGGTGGACCGGGGTCTATGCTGACCCTAAACTGGGGTCCTGACTAATCCCTCTACCTGGAGGTACTGTTAATGGTACAGAGGTCCAGGCCGCCAGCGTAAACCCTGTCTCCTATAAATCCCTGACCACTGTAATCTAGTCCTTAGAAGGACCCTGATTACCACCATAGGGAATAGACAGGTAAAGGTTAACAAACAGTAATGACAAACGAGACAGACAGGGAATAAAGAAAATACTGTCTTGCATACAACATATAAACACAGAGGGAACACCAAAGGTCTAGGAGTAAAACTATAAGCAAGGAGAGGAGAAACAACAAAGGAACTCTTAGCTTAAGTCTTCTTAGAACCGATCCTATCTGCAGTCTGTATGAATGCTTTCACCGGCATCTAACCAGCAGACTGGCAGCTATATAAAGGAAGCTAATTAGAACATAATCAAAAGCAGCCGGGCGAGGCTGGACCTAGTCTTAGCAAAGAGCTAGGTAAAATTAACTCCCTCATTACCAAACACAAAGAAACAGCAACTCAGCTGCGAGAAGTCAGAATGTGCAATCGCGACAATCTTCGTGGTGATGCACCCATGACAGTACCCCCCCTTCTACGAGGGGCCTCCGGACCCTCAGGGCCAGGTCTGTCCGGGTAAGTCGTGTGGAAGGTCCGAACCAATCGATCTGCGTTAATCTCAGACGCAGAGACCCACGTCCTCTCCTCAGGACCATATCCCTTCCAATGAACCAAATACTGAAGGGACCGGCGATTCAGACGTGAGTCAATGATCTTCAACACTTGAAATTCTAAGTTACCATTGACCACCACTGGAGGAGGAGGTAGAAGTGACGGTATAACTGGCGCCACGTACCTCTTAAGCAACGATTTGTGGAATACATTATGGATTTTAAACGTAGGAGGGAGGTCCAGACGAAATGCCACAGGATTAATTATAGAACTGATCCTGTATGGACCGATGAACCTGGGACCCAGTTTCCAGGAGGGAACTTTGCGTTTTATATTCTTGGTAGACAACCACACCAGATCGTTCACACCTAGGTCCGGACCAGACACTCTCCTCCTATCAGACCTCCGCTTGAAACAGTTCCCCATAGCACTCAGACCATTCAGCACTCCTCTCCAAACTAAGCAAGTGACGACGATAATCGTTCCTCCTCAGGAACCCCACTGGGTTATGTTTAGCCAACCAGGGAAGTCCCAACACAATAGGAGTAGGAAGACCCTCCAACACATAACAAGACAACTGTTCTTTATGTATTGCCCCTACTCGAAGGTCTATGTTATGAACAACTTGTACAAAGCTACCTTGACCGAGAGGTCTGGCGTCAATAGAAAGTATAGGGATCGGTTTGGCCAATACACTCAGTTGCATACCTTGCACCTGGGCAAACCAAGCGTCCACCATATTAGCCCCAGACCCACTATCAAGAAGAACAGAAATCCTCTCAACTCTCGCACCAACCACCACCTCCGCAGGCACGAGAAATTGAGATGGACCTGGGGACGAAATACCTACTCCCAGGTTGTCGTCCACCACACAACCTGGGATTAACAGTTTTTCGGTGACTTTTTTGCTCAATGAGGCACGGGAGGGACACCCCCCAACAAAATGTCCCTCTCTCCCGCAGAAGAAACACCTTCTTGTCTTGTGGCGCACCGCTGATTCCCTCCTACAAAATGATGTCCCTCCCAACTGCATAGGTTCCTTAGAACAGACCAGGGGAACCTCCATATAAGGGACTTTAGTAGTGAGTGGAGTCATAACAGGGGGCGGAGTTACCTCGCACCTCCCCCGAAGCCGTCTATCAATACGAATAGCAAGTGCCATAGCAGCCTCCAGTGACGGAGGAGAATCATACTGAGCCAAAACATCTTTTAATTTGTCAGATAACCCTTGACAAAACTGGCTCCTAAGAGCTGGGTCATTCCACTGAGTATCTGTGGCCCATCTACGGAACTCAGAAGAAAATTCCTCCGCCGGACGATCTCCCTGCTGCATCCTACGCAACTTCGTTTCAGCAAGGGAGACCCGATCCGGGTCATCATACACCAGACCCAGGGCAGCAAAAAATCGATCTACTGACTGGAGGGCCGGGGAGCCCGGAGGAAGAGAGAACGCCCAGGATTGAGGGTCCCCCTGTAAGAGCGAGATGACAATTCCCACCCTCTGCTCCTCACTCCCCGATGACCGAGGCCGCAGCCGAAAGTACAATTTACATGCCTCCCGGAATGTAAAAAATTTGTCCCGCCCACCAGTGAACCTGTCCGGGAGAGCAACCTTAGGTTCAGATCTGGTTTGCTCCGGGGGGGACAAAACCTTGGACTTAATATCCGTAAACTCCATGGACAACCTCTGCAACTGCAGGGCAAGCTGGGCTACTGGATCCATGGTAGCTGAGGAAAATCTTTAGTTTGGCCGGTGAAAATGTCACGCTGTATCACAGATATATATATATAAATAATGTCAGTAATCTATCAAGTGGGACAACATTCTATATAACATATAAATAGGTAACATAAACATGTATATATAGCATAGTATTACCTGACATAATATCTTGTGGGTCAATACTGAATCCTTTTCACACTGTCTCTGGCTAGAGGTGGACCGGGGTCTATGCTGACCCTAAACTGGGGTCCTGACTAATCCCTCTACCTGGAGGTACTGTTAATGGTACAGAGGTCCAGGCCGCCAGCGTAAACCCTGTCTCCTATAAATCCCTGACCACTGTAATCTAGTCCTTAGAAGGACCCTGATTACCACCATAGGGAATGGACAGGTAAAGGTTAACAAACAGTAATGACAAACGAGACAGACAGGGAATAAAGAAAATACTGTCTTGCATACAACATATAAACACAGAGGGAACACCAAAGGTCTAGGAGATAAACTATAAGCAAGGAGAGGAGAAACAACAAAGGAACTCTTAGCTTAAGTCTTCTCAGAACCGATCCTATCTGCAGTCTGTATGAATGCTTTCACCGGCATCTAACCAGCAGACTGGCAACTATATAAAGGAAGCTAATTAGAACATAATCAAAAGCAGCCGGGCGAGGCTGGACCTAGTCTTAGCAAAGAGCTAGGTAAAATTAACTCCCTCATTACCAAACACAAAGAAACAGCAACTCAGCTGCGAGAAGTCAGAATGTGCAATCGCGACAATCTTCGTGGCGATGCACCCATGACAGCCGCGCAGGCACCAGAGGTCTACAAGTCTGTACCGGAGCCCCGACTGTCATCTGTTCCAGAGCCGGCTGCTTCCTCCGCAGGTGAGCGCCGCCAGGACTGGGGGGCGCCAGGAGAGCTGCCGCAAACCGGACATCCTAAGCTGCAGTTTGATTTTGGAGACATGGAGATGCTGGTGGAGGAGAATTATAACCGGCGTCAGGAGGAAGAGTGGAGACGTTGGGAGCGGGAAGCAGAGCGACAAAGGGAGCAGCGAGAATCCCAAAAGCTTCGGCAACGTAACCTGGAGAAGGACCGGGCAGATAAGGACCGGATGAGAAAAGATAAAGGAACCCTGAGGGAGCCGCGGCGTAAGGGTGCAGTACGGAGCTTTAAATTGAAAGGTGGTTGGGGCTTCATCCAGGAGCCTGGACTTTATTTAGAAGTTTTTGTGACCCGGCGGGACGTGGAGACTCACCTCCCAGGACACCCGGGGAGGGACCTGTTGCCAGGAGACTTGGTGACTTACACCGGACACTGGGGTTACAATGGATGGTACGCCCTAAATGTTACCAGGTGCGACCCCTACTCCCCAGAGTGTCAGGAACCTGTGAGACCCTCGGAGCCTTCAGCCTCCCACATCCAGGCCTCTGCACAAGTGCCCACCCCACGCCGTAAATCTCCCCAGCCTCCCTCAGTGGTCTCCTCAGCAGCCCCAGCTATGGACATGATAAGTATAGCTGGCCCGTACCCGGAGCCTGTTAGGCCCCCTGGGGTTCGTTCAGTCCGGGACATAGGGCTCCAGACCTGGAGGGAGATGAAAGAGGTGGCCACACAGACACAGATAGCGGGTCACGACTTGACTGTACAGGCCACACGACGTCATCAGGTCCTGGTGGTCCTTGGTGTCTCGGATGTTTGGCAAGCATCAGAAGAGTACCAGCTAGTACCTGGAACACCCCTGCCAAAGAATTATAAATAACCCGGACAGGGTCCCTGTATGTAAATAGTTAGATTGTTGATGTACCCGGACGGGTGAATGTTCATAAAAAAGTTTTTTAATTTAATAAAAAAAAAAAAACACAGTTTTCATTACTTTTATTACAGTCTCATCCTGCGACGCCATCGATCTCCTGTAAAAAAATGAAAAAAAAAACAGCAGTATACCACCTGTCCGACGCAGTCCATAGTAACGAGTGTCCCACGACGATCCAGCTCTGCTACATCAGAATGACAGGCAGAGCCTGTCATCCCGGCGCAGCACAGCTGATTACCTGCTTCCCCGGCGGTGACGTCATCGGACTGGTTTACGGCCGGGATTACCCTGCAGTCACTGCAGTTATCGCGAAAAAACTGCATGTGACCGCCAGGGAGAAGATAATGGCGGCCATCAAGCAGTCCAGGACGTGACCACCGGAGATCTTCTGCCAGGTAAGTGCCGCTGACTCCTGACAGACCCGACCGACGGACACTCACAGTGACAGTGACAAATCCGATTCCGGTATCCGATATGACGAAAATATTGGTACTCGGAATCGAAAGCCCGATACAGCTAATATCGGCCGATACCCGATATTTGCAGTATCGTATCGCTCAACACTAGTCAGGATGGCTAGTTGGATGTGACTTCAGTCTCCACCCTGTAGATACAGTAAATATAAGCACTTAGTGACCCCATTATGCTGAATGACCGCACTCCATAGTATAGAGCTGTCCATGGAGTTTGTCATCCTTCAAGTGGACTCTGAATCAAAATACACAATGCACATGCCTAGATTTCCTTTTATTTAAAGAGTAACCGGCATTTTAATTAATTTACTTTTTCAGAAATCAATAGGACACATAGAAATAAGAAAATTTGTAATATCTTATAGATTGTTAGCCCTCGCGGCAGTGTCCGCTCTCCTCCTGTACCAGTCGTGACTTGTATTAAGATTACTATACTTGTTTTTATTATGTATTCCCCTCCTCACATGTAAAGCGCCATGGAATAAATGGCACTATAATAATAAGTAATAATCATAATGTCTATTATCAGAGAAATCAGCTTCTCCCTCCTCCTGAACTGATCATTCAGTCTAAAAATTCTCAGTTCACAGTTAAAAATCTGTCTTCAGTGAATTCAGACGTCAAAATTAGTGAGATAGGGGAAGACAGTTGGTGCAGATAAAGTTATATGGAAAACTGTAACTGTCGGTTCAGGAGAACTTGCAGCAGAATGTCTGAATCATAGAATGGCAGAGTTGGAAGGGACCTCCAGGGTCATCGTGTCCAACCCCCTGCTCAGTGCAAGATTCACAAAACCATTTCACACAGATGTTTGTCCAGCCTCTGTGTCAAGACTTCCATTGAAGTAGAACTCGCCACCTCTCGTGGCAGCCTGTTCCACTCATTGATCACCCTCACTGTCAAAAAGTTTCTTTTAATATCTAATCTGTATCTTCTCCATTTCAGTTTCATCCCATTGCTTCTCGTGTTTCCATGTGCATAAGAAAATAATGATGATCCCTCTATACAGTCATGGCCAAAAGTTTTGAGAATGACACAAATATTATATTTTCACATGATCTGCTGCCCTCTGGTTTTTATGTGTGTTTGACAGATGTTTTTATCACAGACAGAAATATAATAATTGCAAACATATGAGTAACAAAAGCTTACATTGACAGTTAGAATGAGTTAATGCAGCAAGTCAATATTTGCAGTGTTGACCAAACTTCTTCAGAACCTCTGCAATTCTCCCTGGCATGCTCTCAATCAACTTCTGGACCAAATCCTGACTGATAGCAGTCCATTCTTGCACAATCAATGCTTTTATTTTGTCAGAATTTTTAGTTTTTTGTTTGTCCACCCGTCTCTTGATGATTGACCACAAGTTCTCAATGGGATTAAGATCTGGGGAGTTTCCAGGCCATGGACCCAAAATCTCTATGTTTTGTTCCCTGAGCCATTTAGTTATCACCTTTGCTTTATGGCAAGGTGCTCCATCATGCTGGAAAATGCATTGTTGATCGCCATACTGCTCTTGGAGGGTTGGGAGAAGTTGCTCTTGGAGGACATTCTGGTACCATTCTTTATTCATGGCTGTGATTTTAGGCAAGACTGTGAGAGCCGATTCCTTGCCTGAGAAGCACCCCACACATGAATGGTTTCAGGATGCTTAACAGTTAGCATGAGACAAGACTGGTTGTAGCGCTCACCTTGTCTTCTCCGAATGAGGCGTTTTCCTGATGTCCCAAACAATCGAAAAGGGGATTCATCAGAGAAAATAACTTTACCCCAGTCCTCAGCAGTCCACTGCCTGTACCTTTTGCAGAATATCAGTCTGTCCATGATGTTTTTTCTGGAAAGAAGTGGCTTCTTTGCTGCCCTCCTTGAGACCAGGCCTTGCTCCAAGAGTCTCCGCCTCACAGTGCATGCAGATGCACTCACACCTGCCTGCTGCCATTCCTGAGCAAGCTCTGCACTGCTGGTAGCCCGATCCCGCAGCTGAAACACTTTTAAGAGACGGTCCTGGCGCTTGCTGGTCTTTCTTGGGCGTCCTGGAGCCTTTTTGGCAACAATGGAACCTCTCTCCTTGAAGTTCTTGATGATGCGATAGATTGTTGACTGAGGTGCAATCTTTCTAGCTGCGATACTCTTCCCTGTTAGGCCATTTTTGTGCATTGCAATGATGACTGCACGTGTTTCTTTAGAGATAACCATGGTTAACAGAAGAGAAACAATGATGCCAAGCACCAGCCTCCTTTTAAAGTGTCCAGTGGTGTCATTCTTACTTAATCATGACAGATTGATCTCCAGCCATGTCCTCATCAACACTCACACCTGTGTTAATGGAGCAATCACTGAATAGAGGTTAGCTGGTCCTTTTAAGGCAGGGCTGCAATGATGTTGAAATGTGTTTTGGGGGATAAAGTTCATTTTCTAGCCAAATATTGACTTTGCAAGTAATTGCTGTAAAGCTGATCACTCTTTATAACATTCTGGAGTATATGCAAATTGCCATTAGAAAAAGTGAAGCAGTAAACTTTGTAAAAATTAATATTTGTGTCATTCTCAAAACTTTTGGCCATGACTGTACTGTGACATCCCTTCAGATATTTGTAGACAGCTGTTAAGTCTCCTCTTAGCCTTCTTTTTTGCAAGCTAAACATTCCCAGATCCTTTAATCATTCCTCATCTGTGCCTGCCTCTAGCTCCTCCCTCCTACTCCTGCATAGAATTTTAGAAGTACCAACTGTCGACTCCTATCTCAGTAATGGAAAAGTCTGTCTTCACTGAATACAGATCTTACTTACAACATGAGAGTGAAATATGAATCCAGGAGGACAAACAAGCAGATTTCTCTGATAAGATATATTACAAAGTTGCTTATTTTCATGTGTTCCCCCTGCTGACGTTAAATTCCGCAGTGAGAGATTGACAGCAGGATTTAACAGGTTAACAGAGGCAGGAAGAGATATCATGTACAGGGAAAGACGCTGGCTTGGCATGCGAGCCTGCATTAAAGGCAGGAGCAAAACATATGATAAAAATGTATGCCATATGTTGTGAAGGGGTTAAGAGTATAGCATTACTAGACACTCCTAAGGATTATGCTTAAATCCAATTCTTGGAAACATAATTTATTATGCTCACTTATATAGCGCCGTCATATTCCTCAGCACTTTACTGATATTGCCATCACTGCGCCCACACCTAAATTCCCTATCAGTATGTCTTTGGAGTGTGGGAGGAAACCCATGCAAACAGAGAATACAGAAATTCCTTGCAGATGTCATCCTTCATGGGATTTGTACCCAGGACTCCAGCGCAACAAAGCAACAGTACTAACCACTGATCCACCGTGCTGCACAAGATGATACCATGGTAGTCAAAGGATTAAATCGTAGAATATGTTTTTGGTTAAAATGTAATACTTAAATTTGTTGTAGAAGCCAATTTTTCTTCAGGAGCTTCTAGCTGTGCCCAAACCAGCCTGCCAGATTCTACTGATATTGCATTCCTATATACTTTGCAATTAGGTAATGTCCTGGAATAGGAAGTATGTGCCTGATGATTGAATCTAGGTAGTTTTACAGCCTGAGATACATTTTCCTAATGAATAAATAATTAGCACTTTGGCTATGCTATTATCTTGCAAGCACTACCTTCCTAGTAGTCTATAAATATGCATTATACAATGCAAAGACTGTAAGAAAAAAAATGTATTTTAAATCATTTTTTATCAAATACACTCTGTTCTGTCATATTCATGAATGGTTCTTTTTATATCTGTGTCAACTGTGGTTTGCGTATGTAATGGGGGAAGGGCTTAACTGAGAAATATTGTTCTAATCCACCAACTATGTAACTGTATAGAATTACGTAACAAGGGGCTTCTAACAACGTTCAAAAATGTAGCTTGCAATTATTTGTGAAGGTCCATAGTCCTAGAGATCTATATAATAAGTGCTAAGAGATAGGTGATTATTTCGGATTTCATTTTAGTCATTTTGCTAACCATTGGTTAAAGGGAGCATTTAGTGACTCCTGGATACCCGAGAGACCTGCAGTAGCTTCTGCTTTATAAGTGGGAAACTACTGTATATGTCTTCATCAGACGATTACTAGAATTTCCATAATGAGGGATATACTTTAGAAGTATTCCTTTGTGCAATACTTCTAGTTATCACATCAATATTCATGATAATTGGGCACCCACCCCCATATCAGAGCTGAATGTGACAAATGAAACCCTTGATGAAAGAAGTGTTGCTTAAAATATACTAATAAATAAAAATATATTCTAAAGACTTTGTGTCCTCCCAATGCTAATACTGTAACCATATATTTATGTTTCTAAATAATAAAGACATTGTTTAAAATGTTTTAAAGGTCACCTTCAGAACCACTAGATACTTGCAGATATAGTGGTAAATAGTGTTTAAATCATGTCTGCCTAGATTACTGGAACAGTGGCTACAGGAAGAGAATAAAGTCATATTCTTCAGCAGCCGCTTTCATCAAGTCAGTGCAAGGGATGGTTACAGTCACCAATCACTATACAGTGTACTGTTATTACTCCCCAGCACTTTAATTGACAGTCAGTGCTGGACGTCCATATGCTGCAAAGCAGGCTGTCAATCAACGTGCCAGCGATTGATAACAGCTACTAAAGGTCCAGTCGTGACTGCAATAGCCCAATGATTAGAAAGGAGTGGAAAGGAGTGGTTTTAAGGAGAATACATCTTCATTTTTTCCCTTTAGCTGGTGCTCCAGTAAACCAGCCAGACATAATATAAATGCTATTTACCGTCAGATTACCATTATAGCTGGAGGTAAATAGCAATTTTGGAGTTGACAGATTCCTTTAAATATTGCTTCTAAAGCTTTTTATTAAAAAATTGTCATGAGAAATAAATAAAATTTTGTGTGCAGAGAAATTTCCCAGGAAAAATATAAGCACCATGTTAAAGGGAATCTATCGGCAAGTTTTTGCTACCTCATCTGAAAGCAGCCTGATGTGGGGAAAGAGAAGCTGAATCTAACGATGTCTCACTTAGATTACTGGGTGCATCAGTTCTGACACAATCAGAGCCTTTAGATTCAGAATGAAGCAGAGCTGAGAAAGCTGCTCCCGCCCACACCAGGCTCTGCATATACAATGTCCATAAACAGTGAGCTGCTTATCACAGGAGGCGGTGCAGCCGGACTTGTCAATGTTAATGTCTTAGTGATAAATCCTTCACAGTTAGTAAACAGCAGCACATACCGTACTTTGAAAAGTGACACATCCCTGAATTCTGTGTTTCAGCCTCTATGTACTGATGTCTTCAGTTTACATAGCAAAAACCTGCTGACAGATTCCCTTTAACCCCTTCACCTCCAAGGGTGGTTTGCACGTTAATGACCGGGCCAATTTTTACAATTCTGACCACTGTCTCTTTATGAGGTTATAACTCTGGAACGCTTCAACGGATCTTCGCGATTCTGAGATTGTTTTCTCGTGACATATTGTACTTCACGTTAGAAGTAAAATTTCTTTGATATAACTTGCGTTTATTTTTGAAAAAAACGCAAATATGGCGAAAATTTTTTAAATTTTGCAATTTTCAAACTTTGAATTTTTATTCCCTTAAAACAGAGAAATATATCACACAAAATAGTTAAGAAATAACATTTCCCACATGTCTACTTTACATCAGCACAATTTTGGAACAAAATTTTTTTTTGTTAGGAAGTTATAAGGTTAAAAGTTGACCAGCGATTTCTCATTTTTACAACAAAATTTACAAAGCCATTTTTTTTAGGGACCACCTCACATTTGAAGTCACTTTGAGGGGTCTATATAGCAGAAAATACCCAAAAGTGACACCATTCTAAAAACTGCACCCCTCAAGGTACTCAAAACCACATTCAAGAAGATTATTAACCCTTCAGGTGCTTCACAGGAACTAAAGCAACGTGGAAGGAAAAATGAATATTTAACTTTTTAGCCACAAAAATGATCTTTTACAAACTTTTTTTTATTTTCACAAGGGTAAAAGGAGAAAATGGACAGATAAGGTTGTTATGCAATTTCTCCTGAGTACGCCAATACCCAATATGTGGGGGAAAACCACTGTTTGGGCACACGGTAGAGCTCGTAAGGGAAGGAGCGCCGTTTGACTTTTTCAAACTAAAATTGGCGGGAATTGAGATTGGACGCCATGTCGTGTTTGGAGAGCCCCTGATGCGCCCTAAACAGTGGAAACCCCCACAAGTGACACCATTTTGGAAACTAGACCCCCTAAGGTACTTATCTAGATCTGTTGTGAGCACTTTGAACCCCCAAGTGTTTCACAAAAGCTTATAATGCCTGGGTGTGAAAAAAAAAAAAAACAATTTTCCACAAAAATGATTTTTTAGTCCCAAATTTTTGAATTTTCCCAAGGAAATTGGACCCCAAAAGTTGTTGTCCAATTTGTCCTGAGTACGCTGATACCCCATATGTGGGGGGGGGAACTGTTTGGGTGCACGGCAGGGCTTGGAAAGGAAGTAGTAACGTTTTGGAATGCAGACGTTGATGGGGGTCATGTTCCGTTTGCAGTGCCCCAGATGAGCCTAAACAGTGGAAACCCCCAACAAGTGACCCCATTTTGGAAACTAGACCCCCTAAGGAACTTATCTAGATCTTTGGTGAGCACTTTGAACCCCCAAGTGCTTCACACAAGTTTATAATGCCCGGGCATGAAAATAAAAAATCCTATTTTTTTCCCACAAAAATTATCTTTTAGTCACTAATTTTTTATTTTCCCAAGGGTAACAGGAGAATTGGACCACATAAGTTGTTGTCCAATTTGTCCTGAGTACGCTGATACCCCATATGTGGGGGGGAACCACTGTTTGGGCGCACGGCAGAGCTCGGAATCGAAGGAGCACCATTTGACTTTTTCCAACCAAAATTGGCTGGAATTGAGATTGGATGCCATGTTGCATTTGGAGAGCCCTGATGTGCCTAAACAGTGGAAACCCCCCACAAATGACCCCATTTGGGAAACTAGACCCCCTAAGGAACTTTTCTAGATCTTTGGTGAGCAATTTGAACCCCCAAGTGCTTCACAAAGTTTATAACGTAGAGCCGTAAAATTTAAAAATAATATTTTTTCCACAAAAATGACTTTTCACCCCAATTTTTATTTTTCCAAGGGTAACAAGACTCCAAAAGTTATTGTGCAATTTGTCCTGAGTGCGCTGATACCCCATATGTGGGGGTAAACCACTGTTTGGGTGCATGGCAGAGTTTGGAAGGGAAGGAGCGCCGTCTGACTTTTTCAACGCAGAATTGGCTGGACGCCATGTCGTGTTTGGAGAGCTCCTGATCTGCCTAAACAGTGGAAACCCCCATAAATGACACCATTTTGGAAACTAGACCCCTCAAGGAACTTATCTAGATGTGTGGTGAGAACTTTTAACCCCCAGGTGTTTCACTAAAGTTTATAACGTACAGCCGTAAAATAAAAAAATCGTTTTTTTTTTTACAAAAATGATTTTTTCGCCCCCAATATTTTATTTTTACAAGGGTAACAGAAGAAATTGGAACCCAAAAGTTGTTGTCCAATTTGTCCTGAGTACGCTGATACCCAATATGTGGGAGAAAACTACTGTATGGGCGCACGTCAGGGCTCGGAAGGGAAGTAGTGACGTTTTGGTTTGCAACTTTGATGGAATGGTCTGGGGGCGTCATGTCACATTTGGAGAGCCCCTGATGCAACTATACAGTGGAAACCCCCCACAAGTGACCCCATTTTGGCAAATAGACCCCACAAGGAACTTATCTAGATGTGTGGTGAGCACTTTGAACCCCGAAGTGCTTCACAGAAGTTTATAACGTACAGCCGTAAAAATAAAAAATCTTTTTTTTTTTTGCAAAAATGATTTTTTTGCCCCAATATTTTATTTTTACAAGGGTAACAGGAGAAATTGGACCCCAAAAGTTGTTGTCCAATTTGTCCTGAGTACGCTGATATCCAATATGTGGGAGAAAACTACTGTATGGGTACACGTTGGGGCTCGGAAGGGAAGTAGTGACGTTTTGGATTGCAGACTTTGATGGAATGGTCTGGGGCGTCATGTCGCATTTGGAGAGCCCCTGATGCGCCTAAACAGTGGAAATCCCCAACAAGTGACCCCATTTTGGAAAATAGACCCCACAAGGAACTTATCTAGATGTGTGGTGAGCGCAATGAAGCCCCAAGTGCTTCACAGAAGTTTATATGTACAGCCGTAAAAACAAAAAAAATCATTTTTTTTTAAAAAAATGATATTTTTACCCCCAGTTTTTTATTTTCCCAAGGGTAACAGAAGAAATAGGACAAATTGCACAATAACTCTTGGGTCCAGAGTACGCTGATACCCCATATGTGGGGATAAACTACTGTTTGGCCGCATGGCAGAGCTGAGAAGTGAAGGAGCACCGTTTGACTTTTTCAACGCAGAATTGGCTGGAATTGAGATCGACGCCATGTCACATTTGGAGAGCCCCTGATGTGCCTAAACAGCGGAAACCCCCCAATTCTAACTCCAATCCTAACCCCAACACACCCCTAACCCTAGTCCCAACCCTAACCACAAACCTAACCCTAACACACCCCTAATCCCAACCCTAACCCTAATCCTAACTTTAGCGCCAACCCTAACCCTAACTTTAGCCGCAACCCTAACCCTAACCCTAATGGGAAAATGGAAATAAATACTTTTTTTTAATTTTATTATTTTTCCCTTACTAAGGGGGTGATAAAGGGGGGTTTGATTTACTATTTATAGCGGGTTTTTATGATTGGCAGCTGTCACGCTAAAAGACGCTTTTTATTGCAAAAATAGTTTTTGCATCATCACATTTTGAGAGCTATAATTTTTGCATATTTTGGCCCACAGAGTCATGTGAGGTCTTATTTTTTGCGGGACGAGTTGACGTTTTTATTGGTACCATTTTTGAGCACGTGACATTTTTTGATCGCTTTTTATTTCGATTTTTGTGAGGTTAGAATGAACAAAAATCAGCAATTCATGAATTTCTTTTGGGGGAGGCGTTTATACCGTTCTGCGTGTGGTAAAATTGATAAAGCAGTTTTATTCTTCGGGTCAGTACGATTATGGCGATACCTCATTTATATCATTTTTTCATGTTTTGGCGCTTTTATAGAATAAAAACAATTTTATATAAAAAATAATTATTTTTGCATCGCTTTATTCTGCGAGCTATAACTTTTTTATTTTTTCGCTGATGATGCTGTATGATGGCTCGTTTTTTGCGGGACAAGATGACGTTTTCAGCAGTGCCATGTTTTTTTATATCGGTCTTTTTGATCGCGTGTTATTCCACTTTTTGTTCGGCGGTATGATGATAAAGCATTGATTTTTTGCTTTGTTTTTTTTTTTTTTTTTTAAGGGGTTCACTAAAGGGGTTAACTAGTGGGACAATTTTATAGGGGGGGTCGTTATGGACGCGGCGATACCAAATATGTGTACTTTTATTGCTTTGTTTTTTTTATTTACAGGAAGAATGAATTTATTGAGGAATATATATATATTTTTTTTATTTATTTTGGATTTTTTTTAAAACATGTTTATTTTTATTTTTTTAACTTTTTTACTTTGTCCCAGGGTGGGACATCACTGTATTTTATCAGATCGCTGGTGTGACAGTGTGCACAGCACTCTGTCACACCAGCGATCGCTCAGGCAGTGCAGCAGGCTTCTCAGTGCCTGCTCTCGGCAGGCACTGAGGTAGCCGCCTCCCTCCAGGACCCCAGCGCCATCTTGGATCCGGGTCCTGGGAAGGAGGAAGCCCTCAGAACAGCGCGATCACATCACGCTGCTCTGAGGGTCTCAGTGGGGCGCGCAGGGAGCCCCCACCCTGGGCGATCCTCCCCTGTGCCCCCAGTACAACCGCGATCATGTTTGATCGCGGTGTGCAAGGGGTTAATGTGCCGGGAGCGGTCCGTGACCGCTCCTGACACACAGTCATGGGTGTCAGCTGTGATAATCAGCTGACACCCGGCCGCGATCGGCTGCGCTCCCCCGGGAGCGCGTCCGATCGCACGAGACGTACTATCCCATTCCCGGTCATACGGGCCCAGGTACCATGGACGGGATAGTACGTCCGATGGCAGTAAGGGAGGTAGGGTGGCATCAGGTGGAACAAAAAATAATCATGAAAAAACTGCAATATGTGTTTGCTATGCTATACATTTCATATAATTGGTTCACTTTCCCAATATCGTATCACACTGCACACATTTTAAAAACTACATGCATTATTTCAATATAATTGTATATATAGCTTTTTCTGACATTTTGTATGGCAGTAGCCTTTAGAAAAGAGTCCTATCACTGAGTACCCAATGCGTTAGTTCCCTACTTTCATATTACTGTCTTATTACTTTCCACGGCACCACCGTGCTATTTAATATGTAGATTGCCTATCTTGTGGCCTATTGTCTGGCTTATGAGACTTATGAAGCTTTAAGCATGGTTTGTTTTGTGCACCTTTCATGACCAGGTCAATTAAGATATGCATATTTTTTTTCCAATTGGCTTGTGTTCATGTAGTTAACATTTGAACTCATCCTGTGTCCTTACCATTCATTTGGGATGTATCATTAGCCATGGTTAATTATCTCCAGCTTTGGAAACATGATTATTATTTTCCCCTGTATCTTAAGGACAATAACATGATGATTAGAGAAATTAATTATGGCTTTGATCAATTATCATGATCTGCCAAGGCTTGGAAATAATCCACGTTTGATATTTTTTAATGAAAACATTCTCTTTAGGGTTTTTCTATCCAAATTATTGTCATTAGATGCGGAAGGATTTGGTTTATGCTCAATGCGTTCCAAAACTCTGTGAATCGCTGTTTCCATTTGTTAGTTCCATTAGTCATGTATTTATTTTAAAATCCCTCATCCCTTGTCAGGAATCACTCCAAACAAATTGATCTCACCATTGATTAAACTGATTGGTTTTACTTTAGTTTTATTACTGGCAAACACCAGCACCACTCAGTCTCCACCTCTGTTCTGGCGTTCTGAACAACTAAGACAAACAATAGATTTTTATTCTTTATTTCCCCAGGGGATGTCAAACGGTATATGAACTCATTAATTGAAAATTTAGCAGAAAATTATCACATATAAACATGTAATAAGGGTATGTACATTTTACAAGATATATATGCACACATATACACATGCATGTATTTCACAATATATAAACATAAGCTAATAAATAAAGAAATTCTAATATATAGACACCAATTTTATGTTTTTCAAAAGCTACTGTCCTCAGCTGTACTTTAAAAAAAAAGCCAAAATGTAATTTTCTCACCCTCCCCGGGTCCAGCACTTAGTTTTTAGTCTCTGACGCTGCTCTGAGTGTCTGTTATTAATTTCAGTACTGCCTTCACTTTAGTATCACTGCAGAAAATAACTAAGCTCTATCAGCAGCTCAGAGCGGCTGCAGCGTTGTCGACAAGATGTCAACACTGCAGCCAGGGAACAGGAGTTTTCTAGAACACATTAAAAAAAATCAAATATGCTCTATTAAATACTAAATTATGCCAAAATATTTACTTTATCCTTGAAATTAGTACTACAATTAATAAAAATAAATAAAAATATTACTTAGAATTTATGTGGCTAAACTATTTTTTTTTTTATTTCCATTCCCTTTATTTAAGCTAGACACAATTTTCTCCTTGTATGTAAAATACACTTATTTTCCCTGAAACAACCATCATTTTTATTTATCACACTTATACAGTATATATCTCTATCATATTCCATAGTGCTTTACAGACATCATCATCACTGTCCCCATTGCAGCTCACAATCTAAATTCCCTATCAGTATGTCTTTGGAGTGTGGGAGAAAACTGGAGGAAACCCATGGAGAGAACATACAATCTCCTTGCAGATGTTGTCCTTGATGGGATTTGAACCCCGGACCCTGGTGCTGAAAGGCTACAGTGCTAATCTCTGACCCATTGTGCTGCCCATCAGAACCCTATACCAATCACCATTCTGCCAAATATAATCCTTTACCAGCCACTATGCTCTCCGTGCCAGTCCTGCTGACATGTTTGTTAACTACAATCCATACTGCATTACCTGCATCAGGCAGGCTTTTCTTTGTCTCACATGCACATTTGTCTAGATGTCAGACATAGAAATCAAAGTCAGTTTCTTAGAAGTAGTGAGGTGACCCTATTGTCTTAAAGGCTTGGTAGCTATTAGACACGGTGCACAGTCACTGGGCAAAATACCAAGGGCTTAGGCCTAGTGACGATCCTTGTTTGCTATATTCTTTAGAATAAACTGCGGCTTGAACTTAATGAGCATTTGTATTTTTAAAATGGGTAAATTGATTGTCTATGTGAATGTGGTTTTTGTTTCTTTTGTTCTCCATGTTAATGCTGAGTATATGCTTGTAGTTTCTGTATGTGCAGCCTCCATTCTTAATATTTCATGTCAGTTGTCAGTCAGTATGTCCCGTGTCTCCACTTTCTCTGTGGTCTCCATGTCTTCCTATTTCCTGCCATTTGTCAGTCAGTATGTCCTGTATCTATGGCTGCAGTTTCTCTATCTGTGGTCTCCATGTCTTCCTATTTTCCGCCAGTTGTCTGTCAGTATGTCCCGTGTCTGCAGTTTCTCTATCTGTGGTCTCCATGTCTTCCTATTTCCTGTCAGTTGTCAGTCAGTATGTCCTGTATATATGGCTGCAGTTTCTGTATCTGTGGTCCCAATGTCTTCCTATTTCCTGCCATTTGTCAGTCAGTATGTCCTGTATCTATGGCTGCAGTTTCTGTATCTGTGGTCTCCATGTCTTCCTATTTCCTCTCATTTGTCAGTCAGTATGTCCCATGTCTGCAGTTTCTCTAGCTGTGGTCTCCATGTCTTCCTATTTTCCGCCAGTTGTCAGTCAGTATGTCTCGTGTCTGCAGTTTCTCTATCTGTGGTCTCCATGTCTTCCTATTTCCTGTCAGTTGTCAGTCAGTATGTCCTGTATATATGGCTGCAGTTTCTGTATCTGTGGTCCCAATGTCTTCCTATATCCTGCCATTTGTCAGTCAGTATGTCCTGTATATATGGCTGCAGTTTCCTATCTGTGGTCTCCATGTCTTCCTATTTCCTCTCATTTGTCAGTCAGTATGTCCCATGTCTGCAGTTTCTCTAGCTGTGGTCTCCATGTCTTCCTATTTCCTGTCAGCTGCCAGTCAGTATGTCCTGTATATATGGCTGCAGTTTCCTATCTGTGGTCTCCATGTCTTCCTACTATCCTGCCAGTTGTCATTCAAAATGTCCTGTATCTATGGCTGCAGTTTCTCTATCTGTGGTCTCCATGTCTTCCTATTATCCAGCCAGTTGTCAGTCAGTATGTCCTGTATCCATCGCTGCAGTTTCCTATCTGTGGTCTCCATGTCTTCCTATTATCCAGCCAGTTGTCAGTCAGTATGTCCTGTATCCATCGCTGCAGTTTCCTATCTGTGGTCTCCATGTCTTCCTATTTCCTGTCAGTTGTCAGTCAGTATGTCCTGTATCTATGGCTACAGTTTCTCTATCTGTGGTCTCCATGTCTTCCTATTATCCTGCCAGTTGTCAGTCAGTATGTCCTGTATATATGGCTGCAGTTTCTCTATCTGTGGTCTCCATGTCTTCCTATTATCCTGCCAGTTGTCAGTCAGTATGTCCTGTATATATGGCTGCAGTTTCTCTATCTGTGGTCTCCATGTCTTCCTATTATCCTGCCAGTTGTCAGTCAGTATGTCCTGTATATATGGCTGCAGTTTCTCTATCTGTGGTCTCCATGTCTTCCTATTATCCTGCCAGTTGTCAGTCAGTATGTCCTGTATCTATGGCTACAGTTTCTCTATCTGTTGTCTTCATGTCTTCCTATTTCCTGTCAGTTGTCAGTATGTCCTGTGTCTGTGGCTGGAGTTTCTGTATATGCTGTTGGAAGGGAGGGACATGACTGTATTCATGACCTGAATTACTGCAACATCTATGTCCAGTCCTTCCCCCACATGAAACTGTATTCTTCTGTTCAGCATACCTGCATCTCCAAGTTCAGCTTCCCCTGGGCACTTCCTAGGCGACGACTATCCCTCTTTCAGGCAACCCCCAGTAATGGAGACATAGTCCAGGATAACTTGAA
>JARQOD010000001.1:570135629-570190573 GCA_033576555.1 Oophaga sylvatica
CGAAGACAACTGCTGGAAAAGAAGGCACAGGGATGCAAGACATTCTTCTCATCTGTTCTCTGAGAGAGTATAGCTCCAACGGCACAGTCTGAAGCATACACCTCTATTATGAAGGCAAGCTCGGGGTTGGGATGTACTAAGATAGGTGCGGTGGTAAATTTATCTTTTAGACGGGACAATGCTTCCTGGGCTTGGGGAGTCCAGGAGAACCTAGACTCTTTCCGGGTAAGTTGGGTGATAGGTGACACTACCTCAGAGAAATTTCTAATGAAACGTCTATAGAAGTTGGCAAACCCGATGAAGCGCTGTACCTCCTTCACATTTCTAGGACTTGGCCAATCCTTGATGGCTTGGGTTTTGCTTCCATCCATACTAATTCCTTGTGTAGACAGTACATACCCCAGAAATTGAATTTCGGTCCTATGGAATTCACACTTTTCAAGTTTGATGTAAAGATGATTTTGTCTTAGACGTTCCAAGACCATTCTCACATGTCCATGATGTTCCTCTGTGGAGTTAGAAAAAATTAGAATATCATCCAAATAAATTACCACGAATGTATCTAGGAGATCCCTGAAGATGTCATTCACCAAGTGTTGGAAAGTGGCTGGGGCGGTACTCAGACCAAAAGGCATAACTAGATATTCAAAGTGTCCATAGCGTGACCTGAATGCAGTCTTCCATTCATCCCCAGGTCTAATACGGACTAAGTTATAGGCCCACGAAGATCTAGTTTAGAGAAAATTTTGGCATGTCGCACTCTCTCCAATAACTCAGGGATTAAAGGCAATAGATAACGGTTTCTAATAGTAACCTTATTGAGTTCCCTATAGTCTACGCATGGTCTCAGAGATCCATCTTTCTTCTTTACAAAGAAGATGGGTGCACCTGCAGGAGATGAAGAGGGGCGTATGAAGCCCTTGGCTAGATTTTCGTCTATGTAATCCTTTAAAGCCTTTAGCTCGGGCCCCGCCAGGGGGTAGATCTTACCAAAAGGTATCTCTGCTCCAGGCAATAGTTCAATTGGACAATCATATGGACGGTGAGGAGGAAGCTGGTCAGCGTTCTTCTTGTCACATAAATCCACATAGTCCTGGTATACAGCTGGTAGTTCAGGGACTGACATGGTTCCTTTAGGAACAGAGCAAGCTGAAACTTTTGGACTCATCTGTTTCTCTGGAAAGTGTAATTCCTTGGTCTCCCAGTTAATGGTAGGATTCTGAGCCTGCAGCCATGGTAGCCCTAGAATAATGGGAAAGTGGGGAGAAGAGATAAGCATAAAGGACAGTTTCTCTTGATGATCTTTACCCATAAGAACCCTCAAAGGCTCTGTTTCCTGATCCACTGGTCCAGAGGTCAGCAGGGAGCCATCCACAGTTTCCATCTGTACTGGAGTAGCCTTCTTCACTGAACGTATCCCCTGTTTCAGAGCAAAGGAGACATCCATAAAATTTCCACTTGCCCCTGAGTCGATCATAGCAGAGCTAGACACCCAAGCTGAGTCAACCCAGAGTTTGATGGAAAGAAAGCAATGAGAATTGTTTTTCTTACAACTCAGCTGGGACACCGCTGAGGAAACTTGAAAAATGGCAGCGTTTACACAGTCAACGTCCTCAGAGGTAACGGAGTTTAAGTCCGAGAAATCAAGATCTGTTGCTGCAGATCTCTCTGGAGCCTGAGGCTCGGACCTGACAGATCCCCTCTCGCAACACTCACAATGAATGAGTGCTGCAGTAGTCTTACGAGAACGGCTGGGGCAGTTTATAATGAAGTGCCCTGACTTACCACAATAGAAACATAGATTCTCCTTAAAACGATGTTCCTTGCGTGCATCACTAACCCGTCGTTGTAAAGAGTCTACCTGCATGGGTTCAGGTTCAGGTTCCCGTGTAATCCTACTCAAAGGTTCCTTAGCTGGAGAGGAAGGTAGGAAAAGGTTAGTGCGATTGCTTTCGAACCATCTCTCTTGCCTGCGTTCAGTCAGACGAGTATCAATACGGATGCAGTAGTTAATAAAGTCACCTAACGCAGTGGGAGGGTCGGCACGAGCAAGTTCATCCTTAATCAGTGGAGATAACCCCTTTCGAAAAATAGATTTTTTGGCGGAACTGTCCCAGGTGGTATCAAGGGCCCATCTCCTGAAATCCAAGGCATATTCAGCTACCGAGTGCTTACCTTGGCGCAAAGCTAACATGGCTGCTTCAGCTGTTGCACCTCGATTGGGGTCATCAAACACCTGCCCCATGGCTGAAATAAAAGCATCAAGGTGATTCAAACAATCATCCTCAGTCTCAATCAGAGGGTTTGCCCACATCAAAGCCTTGTTGGTAAGCAACATAATTATAGTAAGCACCTTAGATCGTTCAGTGGGAAATTGTGAAGCATGTGCAGAAAAAAAAAGATTGCATTGATTAATAAATCCCCTGAATTTCTCACGTTCACCGCCAAAACGAAAAGGGGGCAACTTGGGAATCCCAGAACTCGGGGCTACGGCAGGAGCCTGGACTCGCTCTTCTAGAACCTCAATCCTGGCTCGCAAATCCTGGGCAGTCTGTCCAAACACTTGCAAATTGTGATTAGTGAGGTCCTGTAGGCTTGAAAAACGGGTCTTTATATTCTGCAAATCTGCAAGGATATTATCAGTCACTCCGCAAAGTTCCTTTATGCGGGCCTCCATTTTCCAGATCTTTTAAGACAGGAGTACTGGAAGAAGAGGAGAGGAGAAAAAAAAAACAATAGTGTTTACCTGTGGTAACACTGCAGAGAGAAAAAAAAAATTAAGGGAACTGCTCACCTGGAATGGTTGTGAGAAGTCACAACCACTATCATCACAGAAAGTTCACCCGGACATCTGATATCCACAGTTACAGCAGACAAAAAAGAGAAAAGAAAAAAAAAAAAAAAAAACAATAGTGTTTACCTGTGGTAACACTGCAGAAAAAAAACACTTAAGGGAATTGCTCACCTGGAATGGTTGTGAGAAGTCACAACCACTGTCATCACAGAAAGTACAACCGGACATCCGATATCCACAGTTACAGCAGACACAGCCTTTCCAGACCCAGCAGACACTAACGTTTTGGCTTCAGAATCTTGTAATGTATGTAGTACAGTTCATATAGCGTCTTGTGCTTGGGTGCGATGAAAATACATGAGACACAGGTTTGATATAGAAAGTCTTGTATTACTTCATACAAGTTGGCAAAAATAGTCACACAGTTTGCAGACACAGAAGCAGGAGACACAGCAGGCCAGAGTAATCTAAGCTCAGCAATCACTCTCCACAACAGGTTCAGGATCTTCTTCTCTGTTACCGTAAGTCCATGCAAACGTGGGTCTTTCAAAGAGCAGGGTTCAGAGTCCACAAGTGCTTCAGAGTTCCTCAGTAGGAATAGCTGGAGTACAAGGTCCAAGGCTTTAGGAGTCAGGTCACAGGTTCACTGCAGGCTAGATTCTGAAGCACTGATTGCTCAGCTGTGGCTGCTTAAGAAGCAAAAGGAGAGAATCAGGGCGGGAACATGCAAGCTGGAAACTCCATTTTGACTGAGGGCAAGATAGCTGCAGCAAGACAGAAAGTAAAATGGCTGACGAACAAACTGAGTTTCAGGAACATGTACACAGAACCTTACATCTCTTCTGCTTGTTGCCTGTCCTTAGCAGTTGTTTCCTAGCAGCTATTTTACCATGAAGGCCTGCTGCACAAAGTCTCCTCAACAGTTGTTGTAGAGATGTGTCTGCTGCTAGAATTCTGTGTGGCATTGACCTGGTCTCTAATCTGAGCTGCTGTAAACCTGCGATTTCTGAGGCTGGTAACTCGTATAAACTTATCCTCAGTAGGAGAAGTGACTCTTGGTCTTCCTTTCCTGGGGCGGTCCTCATGTGAGCCAGGTTCTTTGTAGCGCTTGATGGTTTTTGCAACTGCACTTGGGGACACTTTCAAAGTTTTCCCAATTTTTCAGACTGAGGGACCTTCATTTCTTAAAGTAATGATGGCCACTCGTTTTTCTTTACTTAGCTGCTTTTTTCTTGCCATAAAACAAATTCTACCAGTCTATTCAGTAGGACTATCAGCTGTGTATCAACCAGACTTCTGCACAACACAACTGATGGTCCCAACCCCATTTATAAGGCCAGAAATCCCACTTATTAAACCTGACAGGGCACACCTGTGAAGTGAAAACCATTTCTGGTGACTACCTCTTGAAGCTCATCAAGAGAATGCCAAGAGTGTGCAAAGCAGTCATCAAAGCAAAAGGTGGCTACTTTGAAGTACCTAGAAAATAAGACATCATTTAAGTTATTACACACTTTTTGTTAAGTATATAACTCCACATGTGTTAATTCATAGTTTTGATGCTTTCAGTGTGAATGTACAATTTTCATTTTCATAGACATGAAAATGCAGAAAAGTCTTTAAATGAGAAGGTGTGTCCAAACTTTTGGTCTGTATTGTAGATGTAGCCTTAAAGATGCTTTATATTTAAACATTCATAATAGGTTAATACAAAATAGAAGGAGTAATGCCCACCTCACCAACTCCTGCTGATCCTATTCTCAAGCTGAGTAGTCCCCTTACATAGTAACATAGTTATTAAGGTTGAAGGAAGACTTTAAGTCCATCTAGTTCAACCCATATCCTATCCTAACCTGCCCTAACATGTTGATCCAGAGGAAGGCAAAAAAAACCCAAGTGGCAAACAGTAAGCTTCACATTGGGGAAAAAAATTCCTTCCCGACTCCACATACGGCAATCAGACTAGCTCCCTGGATCAACGCTGTATCTAGGAAACTAGTGAATATAGCCTGTAATATTATACTTTTCAAGAAAGACATCCAGTCCCTTCTTAAATTTTAGTAAGGAATCACTCATTACAACATTAGACGGCAGAGAGTTCCATAGTCTCACTGCTCTTACAGTAAAGAATCTGCGTCTGTGATTATGGCTAAACCTTCTTTCCTCCAGACGTAGAGGATGCCCCCTTGTCCCCGTCACAGGTCTAAGAGTAAAAAGATCATTAGAAAGGTCTTTGTACTGTCCCCTCATATATTTATACATTGTAATAAGATCACCCCTAAGCCTTCGTTTTTCCAAACTAAATAACCCCAAGTGTAATAACCTGTCCTGGTATTGCAGACCCCCCAGTTCTCTAATAACCTTGGTCGCTCTTCTCTGCACCCGCTCCAGTTCAGCTATGTCTTTCTTATACACCGGAGACAGAACTTCACACAGTATTCCAAGTGTGGTCGCACCAGTGACTTGTATAGAGGTAAAATTATGTTCTCCTCATGAGCATCTATGCCTCTTTTAATGCATCCCATTATTTTATTTGCCTTGGCAGCAACTGCCTGACATTGGCCTCTAAATGTGAGTTTGTCGTCCACCCATACACCCAGGTCTTTTTCAGTGACAGTTTTGCCCAGTGTTTTACAATTAAGCACATAATTATACATCTTATTTGTTCTACCCAAGTGCATGACCTTACATTTATCCCCATTAAAGCTCATTTGCCATTTATCAGCCAAGCTTCTAGTTTACATAAATCCTCCTGTAATATAAAATTATCCTCCTCTGTATTTATTACCCTGCAGAGTTTAGTGTCATCTGCAAATATTGAAATACTACTCTGTATGCCCCCTACAAGGTCATTAATAAATATGTTAAAGAGAAGCGGCCCCAATACTGACCCCTGTGGTACCCCACTGCTAACCGTGACCCAGTCCGAGTGTGCTCCATTAATAACCACCCTTTGTTTTCTATCCATGAGCCAGTTCTTAACCCACTTACACATATTTTCCCCTATCCCCATTGTTCTCATTTTATGTATCAACCTTTTGTGTGGCACTGTATCAAAAGCTTTTGAGAAGTCCATGAACACTACGTCCACTGCATTCCCTTGGTCCAGTCCTGAACTTACCCCTTCATAAAAGCTTATCAGATTAGTCTGACAAGAACGGTCCCTCGTAAACCCATGCTGATACTGTGTCATGAGGTTATTCAGCTTCAGATACTCCAATATAGTATCCCTTAAAAAACCCTCCATGATTTTACCCACAGTAGATGTTAAGCTCACTGGCCTATAATTTCCAGGTTCAGTTTTTGCCCCCTTTTTGAATATTGGCACCACATTTGCTATACGCCAGTCCTGTGGTACAGACCCAGTTATTATGGAATCTTTAAAGATTAAAAATAATGGTCTATCTATAACTGTACTTAATTCCTGCAGTACTCGGGGGTGTATCCATCCGGGCCCGGGGATTTGTCAACTTTAGTGATTTTTAGACGCCGCCGTACTTCCTGCTGGGTTAAGCAGGTGACATTTAATGGAGAAATTTTTTATCTCTGATCATGTTATCTGTCATGGGATTTTCTTGTGTAAATACAGTTGAAAAAAAGTCATTTAGCATATTGGCTTTTTCCTCATCCTCATCCACCATTTCACCCAGACTATTTTTAAGGGGACCAACACTATCATTTTTTAGTTTCTTGCTATTTATGTAGTTAAAGAATATTTTGGGATTATTTTTACTTTCTTTGGCAATGAGTCTCTCTGCCTCAATCTTTGCTGTCTTGATTTGCTTTTTACAGAATTTATTCAGTCTTCTGTATTTATTTAATGCCTCTTCACTACCTACTTGCTTTAATTCCCTAAACGCTTTCTTTTTGTCCCTTATTGCGCCCCTTACAGCTCTATTTAGCCATAGTGGTTTCCTCCTAATTCTAGCATGTTTATTCCCATAGGGTATATACTTGCACAGGTCCTATTCAGGATGCTAATAAACGTCTCCCATTTTCTTTGTGTATTTTTATGTCTCAGGATATCGTCCCAGTTTATTGCACCAAGATCATCTCTCATCCGTTGGAAATTTGCCTTCCTGAAGTTTAGTGTCCTTGTAACCCCTCGACTACACAGCTTATTAAAGGATACATGAAAGCTTATTATTTTGTGATCACTATTACCCAAGTGACCCCAACCCTTATATTTGATATGCGGTCTGGCCTGTTGGATAATATTAGGTCTAGCAGTGCCCCCCCTCTTGTTGGGTCCTGAACTAGTTGTGAAAGGTAATTGTCTCTCATAGTTGCCAAAAACTTATTACCTTTGCTGGAACTGCAGGTTTCTGTTCCCCAATGTATTTCAGGGTAGTTGAAGTCCCCATAATAATGACTTCTCCTTGAGTTGCTGCTTCATCTATTTGCTTTACGAGGATATTCTCTGTTGCTTCCATTATTTTAGGAGACTTATAACAAACCCCTATCAGTAATTTATTATTTTTCCCCCCTCCCCTAATCTCCACCCACAGAGACTCTACATCTTCATTAGATTCACAGATATCACGCAGGATGGGTTTTAAGGATGATTTTACATATAAACACACACCCCCACCTCGCTTATTTTTACGGTCATTTCTAAACAGACTATAGCCCTGTAAATTAACCGCCCAGTCGTGGCTCTCATCCAGCCAAGTCTCAGATATCCCCACCATGTCATAATTATGTTCCAACAAAATTAATTCTAATTCCTCCTTGACAATTTCTACTTCCTCACAATCTCAGTCCCTAAACAATCTCTACTTTCTGCTGCAGCTATGATCTGTGAGTCTATAATTTTATATCCTCAAAAAAGCTGCAGTATTTTTGGGGACAAGTAGTTGTGAAAAGAATATACAACTCCTTAGATCAGATTGATACATTGAATGAAATTCATTAAATAGATTGTCCAATACTTGGACCAGCCTTTCTCAATTGCTATATTCACTTCTATACTTTACTATCTTCTGCTGTGGGCATTACATGAGCCCTGCAGCAAAAAACTGGCAATTTCACTCTCACTTCCTTTGGACAAAACTAACATCCGGAAGAAGTGAGAGCTGCAGCTGTTCACTTCCTCTGAATGTCAGATAATTAAACTTATGACTTACAGAGTGCAGTACTGTTGGTTGGCAGCACTGGGTTTCTTGGGTCTGTATCTGACTTAGGTTGAAGGTAAATCGTTGGCACAACCGCTGGTGAGTGATGGTGGTGCCCGAGAAGGATCCCAATCCGTAAGACAGTAAATATAATCTCGGCACACACCAGTGGTAATATAGTAATGATAGTTTAATGAAAAACATGCACCGTACACAAACGTTTCGGTCAGGCACGACCTTCTTCAGTGTACTGTAACGTGAGAAACAAAATGTATATATAGAAATAATCAAAGTATATAAAATAATCAAAATATAGCATAGGGCATAAAAGAAAGTATGTACAAGTATACTACTGAAAACACATGGTATAAACATAGTGTAATCACCATATAATGCTCAGAATCATCCAATATGGTATCTATGAGGGTATAGATATGAGTAGCCAGAGGTATGTGTCACCCCTCAAAAATAAGGATCACATCTAATAGGTCATGCAATTATACATACCAGAAAAATTGGTGCAAGAGACCAGGTGCTGAGAGGTTAAACCTGAAGTAAAATAGTTAGAAGGCTTGTATAACTGAGAATCTATGTATACACCGAAGGGTCAGTGACTAGGATTAGTATTACCTACCATAGAATATCATAAACTCATATGCTGTGAGTGAGTGGTCTGGGGAGAGGAATAGTAACTAAATAAGTTACCGTTTATATTGAGAACATTGCTGCATGCCATGAGGCAGAGCGTTCAAGGACAGTGGTGTTGGGGAGTGCTGTGCTTACCCGTGGTATGTAGGCAGGATGGAGCGGCTGCGACGCGGTATTCCCCCGCTTGTCTGAGAGCGCTCGTGAGGAGACGAATGTCGGCATATGAAGCCAGGTAAGCGTGTGGTCCGGACCGGAAGTTCGGTACCGAAAGTGAGGTGGCGTGCGTTCCAGCAGACCGCAGGTGCGTTTCACACACAGGAAACAGTATGGAGGGTGGCGAAAAAAGTGCCTAGATGGGGTGTAAGCGCCATACAGTGTTGTAAGACAAACATTATAGTGCTAATGGCGATCCATATTAGGCGAAACAGGTGAACTAATGATGGTTCATTCTAATGGTGAAGGAAATAGAAATGGTGATCCCCAAAATCCGGTGCCCAGAGAAAGGTTTTTCATAATGGCAGATTCTGTAAGCAGAAAATACATAGTCAGTACATGATATACTTCAGAACATATATAGCAATGAGAAAAACGACTAGACAAAAGATATGATGTTGAATTCTCTATTTAACCCCTTAGGGTGCAAAGTGTCTAATTCATGGATCCAATATGCTTCTCGCTTTTTGAGGAGGCCAATGCGGTCGCCCCCTCGGCGAGGTGCATGTATGTGTTCGATAACCTGATATTGAAGTTGCGCAATATTATGACCGGATGTCACAAAATGATTCGGAATAGGGAGGAGGAGATTTTTACATCTAATCGTCGATTTGTGATTAGATATACGATTTTTGATAGCTTGTGTCGTCTCACCCACGTATAACAAGCCGCATGGGCATTTTATAAGATAAATGACGAAGCTAGAGTTACATGTAAAATACTCTTTAATCTCGTACCTTTTACCTGTGTGTTGGTGATGAAATGTATTACCTCTGATGACGTTATTGCATTGCATGCATTGTAGGCATGGAAATGTCCCATATTTGGGATTGGAGAGAAAACGTTGTTGTTTTGGAGGGTGAGATGAACCAATATCAGCTCTGATTAGATGATCTCTCAGGTTGCGCGGTCGGCGGAAACAAGGGAGGAAAGGTTTACTGAACTCTTTGACATTTGGGTGTGCGGTACTCAAAAGATGCCAATGGCGGCGAATACTGGAATGTAGGCGATAGGCTATAGGATGATAGTCATGAACAAACGGTATCCTGTCTCGTGTGTCTGCTAATGAGCATATGAGTTTATGATATTCTATGGTAGGTAATACTAATCCTAGTCACTGACCCTTCGGTGTATACATAGATTCTCAGTTATACAAGCCTTCTAACTATTTTACTTCAGGTTTAACCTCTCAGCACCTGGTCTCTTGCACCAATTTTTCTGGTATGTATAATTGCATGACCTATTAGATGTGATCCTTATTTTTGAGGGGTGACACATACCTCTGGCTACTCATATCTATACCCTCATAGATACCATATTGGATGATTCTGAGCATTATATGGTGATTACACTATGTTTATACCATGTGTTTTCAGTAGTATACTTGTACATACTTTCTTTTATGCCCTATGCTATATTTTGATTATTTTATATACTTTGATTATTTCTATATATACATTTTGTTTCTCACGTTACAGTACACTGAAGAAGGTCGTGCCTGACCGAAACGTTTGTGTACGGTGCATGTTTTTCATTAAACTATCATTACTATATTACCACTGGTGTGTGCCGAGATTATATTTACTGTATCTGACTTAGGTCAGCAGATGCTTGGAGTTTGTATGTTTTCCCCATGTTTGCATGAGTGTTCTCTGGGTACTTGAGTACTGGGTAAATGTTATCCATCAAGAGTTATACTACAGCTCGCCATGGCCATTTTCTGTGTTTCCTTTTTGTTTTTCTGCCCCTTCTTCCAAGAGCTATAACTTTTTATTTTTCCATCAATGTAGCCTTTGAGGGCGTGTTTTTTTTGACAAGTTGTACTTTTGAAAAAGACCATTGATTTTATCATGTGGTGCACTGGAAAGCAGGAACAAATGCCTAGTGCGCTGAAATAGTAAAACAAGTGCAATTTCACAATTTTTTTTGGTCTTTTATTTACCATGTTTCCTGTATGGTAAAACTGACCTGACAATATGATTCCCCAGGTCAGTACAAGTATGCAGATGCCAAACATGCATTGTTTTCTTTTATTTGAGTGGTGAAAAAAAATTCTGAAATTTGTATAAAAAATACCTTTTCTTCTGTCGCCAATTTGTGAGACACGTAACACTTTCAGTTTTCGGATTATGGGGCTGTGTGAGGGCTTTTTTTGCGCCTTGACAAAATATTTTTACTGATACCATTTTGGGTTAGATATGATGTTTAGATATCCTCTTATTGCTTTTTATTGCAATGTTGCAGCGACCCAAAAACATATTTCTGGCGTTTTGATTCTTTTTCTCCAATCTGCTTATTTTATTTTATGTTTTGATAGATCATTCTTTTACGAATGCCTGGACAGCAAATATGTATATTTTTATTGATTGTTTTTTTTAATAGAGCAATTGTGGGTTTTTTATTACTTTTTACTGTATTTAATAGTTAAGTTGCAATCGTATCATGACAATACATTGGCTTCCCTTAATCACTTCAAGGGCTCACCCGATGGGCATGTGGAATGACACACTCCTCCTGCTGGAGCGTGTTAAATGCTGCTATAAGAAGAATGACAATGGGATTTAACAGCTCTACCCTCAGCTGATAGAGGCACATGATGGCTGATTAAATCATGTGCTAGGAAAGATGCAGGCTCAGCATTAAAGCTCGCATCAAATTTAAGAGGCTGGCATATGATATATCAGTATGTCATAAGTCAATAAGGGGTTCAATAAATCTGTTATTTATTGAATCTAGGTTAAAAACAATTGGGCAGAGACAATCATTTATGCCTCTTAGTAAATCATTGCACAAGATACTGTTTCTACTTGATGTTGTCAACACATTTTACTACAAAAAAATCTCTGTTAGGGTTTGCAGAACGCACCTAATAAATAATGTAGAGAGGTGTGTTCGCAGCCCGGGCTCCACCGTGCAGGCAGAGCCTGCTGCTAGTAAGATGGCGTAAGTATCGAACTTTGTTATCCCGCAGAGTCGCTAAAATAAACACCGTAGCGCGTGTGGCAGTAAGTGTGAACTCTGTTAATCCCCAGCGCTATATGGCGATATAAGCGAACTCTGTTACACCACAGAGTCACTGAGGTAAAGATGCAGAGATAGGTACTGTGTCCTGTTAACCCCACAGGGATACACAGATAACTGCTGTGCGGATAGCAGTCCGTGATCATGCAGACAGCAACGCAATCAAGCAATCTCCTCAACGGAGAAGCCGGTATTCTAGGGGCTTATTTCAGCCAAGCCCTAACCACATGCGCTCAAATCTCCTCACCGGAGGTGCCGCATGATCACGCTGGAGCATAGCACATAATGCAATTGATCCTAGCGCACGGCCGTGCGGTAAGGACAGCCTTTTATAGCAGCCATGAGAAAAAGACCTTCCAGGAAGGACCAATGGGAAGCTGCTTCAGAACATCAACAGCCGGAGGACCTTCCTGAAGGACCAATAGGAGTGGCAGCTGTATCTGAGCATGCGACCCCTGATCTCCAATGGGAGATCTTGCCCTGGGTATGCTCAGATGAAGCAACAAAGGACTTAGACCTAAAGACGTCTGCTCGCCGCTGACCAGTAGTGGCAACAATAGCAGAACCTGAAGAGGCAGCAGCAAGTCTCTGCACAGTATTAGACTGGGCAAGACGCTGGGACCGACGTCTTTGCTGAGCAGGCTCCACTGCTTCCGGAGATGGATGGGGGACCGCAGCGGGACTGGTTCGAGACTCTCCTTGTGCAGCAGCGGGAACTCAAACCCTAACAATCTCTGCCATTCGATTAATTAATATTTCAGCAGCAAAATTACCTTGAGGGTTCCTTAATATGTGTTATTTGTTGTCATCAGTACTGTATTGCTTCACAAGATCATGGAGCACGCTAACAAGAGTCTAAGTGACATGCAATATCCTGTATTTCCAATGAAACTCATTGACTCATACATACTGCCATTGGTCTGTATTGCCGAATACATGGCGCCTGCTACACCTTTATAAACCACTAAACATATCTAATCAGTACGATGACTTCCATACACAGCCAAAGCTTCATATCACAGAATGACAGAGTGTGTCAGAAACAGCAGTTAGGAAACTACTGTTCTGTAAAGTCAGCAGAAATGTAACTTGAGCTTCATTTCAATGGCGAAAATCTGTCTTTATTGTACTGGCATATGAAGGTTGATGTATTCATTGCAATTCTATGACAAATTTGATAATCCTGCATTGATACATAGGGTTATACACTAAGTTGCTACCAAGAGTATGAACTAGTATTACAGAAGATTTGAAAGGTCTTTATTTTGATCTTGAGTAACAGTTACTGGTAGAGTATGTACAGTGGGGAAAAAAGTATTTAGTCAGCCAATTGTGCAAGTTCTCCCACTTAAAAAGATGAGAGGCCTGTAATTGACATCATAGGTAGGTACAACTATGAGAGACAAAATGAGAAAACAAATTCAGAAAATCACCTTGTCTGATTTTGCAAGATTTATTTTGCAAATTTTGGTGGAGAAATAAGTATTTGGTCACCTAAAAACACAGATCTGTAACTTCTTTAAGAGGCTTCTTTGTCCTCCACTCATTACCAGAAGTAATGGCACCTGTTTGAACTTGTTATCAGTGTAAAAGACACCTGTCCACAACCTGAAACAGTCACACTCCAAACTCCACTATGATGAAGACCAAAGAGCTGTTGAAGGACACCAAAAATAAAATTGTAGCCCTGCACCAGGCTGGGAAGACTAAATCTGCATTAGGAAACCAGCTTGGTGTACTTAAATCAACTGTGGGAGGAATAATAAAAAAATGGAAGACATGCAAGAACACTGATAATCTCACTTGATCTGGGGTCCCGTGCAAGATCTCACCCCTTGGGATCAAAATGATCACAAGAACAGTAAGCAAAAATCCCAGAACCACACGGGGGACCAAGTGAATGACTTGCATAGAGCTGGGACCACGTAACAAAGGTTACCATCAGTAACACACTACGCCACCAGGGACTCAGATCCTGCAGTGCCAGACGTGTCCCCCTGCTTAGGCCAGTAAAAGTCCGGGCCTGTCTGAAGTTTGCTAGAGAGCATTTGGATTATCCAGAAGAGTATTGGGAGAATGTCATATGGTCTGATGAAACCAAACTAGAACTGTTTAGTAGAAACAAAACTCGTCATTTTTGGAGGAGACAGAATGAACTGGACCATGTATTTTGAAATTTTGAGTGCAAACCTCCTTCCATCAGCAAGGGCATTGAAGATGAAACGTGGATGGGTCTTTCAGCATGATAATGATCCCAAGCACACCACCAGGGCAATGAAGGATTGGCTTCGTAAGAAGCATATGAAGATCCTGGCGTGGCCTAGCCAGTCTCCAGATCTCAACCACATAGAAAACTTTTGGAGGGAGTTGAAAGTCTGTGTTGTCCAGCAACAGGCCCAAAACATCACTGCTCTAGAGGAGATCTGCATAGAGGAATGGGCCAACATACCACCAACAGTGTGTGCCAAACTTGTGAAGACTCGCAGAAATGTTTGACATTTGTCATTGCCAACAAAGGATATACTGTATAACAATATATTGAGATGAACTTTTGTTAATGACCAAATACTTATTTTCAACCATAATTTGCAAAATAAATCTTGCCAAATCAGACAATGTGATTTTTTGTATTTGTTTTCTCATTTCGACTCTCATAGTTGTAATCTACCTATGATATCAATTACAGGCCTCTCTCATCTTTTTAAGTGGGAGAACTTGCACAATTGTTGGCTGACTAAATACTTTTTTCCCCACTGGATATCATAAAATGGTATCTGAACTAAGCATTAATTATTATGATGACCTTCGAGTTTTCAGAATGGGTTCTTTACTGTAATCAAGTGTGTGATTAAGGTGAGTACTACGAAAAAAAGGATAAATTGTACCACACTGCCATTCTTCTGCATAAATATTAGGATCCTGTACAAGCATCCCTCTTCATGGGAAACTCCACCTTGGCAATAAACAATTGGTCCAAGTTACTCTTTCTATGATTCCTAGTCTCTCCTATGTTCAGCCCTCATTGTAAGTCACAAAATTTTTTCAATTTAGTTTTGTCGTTTGCACATGTGAAATATGAATTTCAGAATGGATGATACGCCATTTCTGATACAAATATCCTATTTTTATGTCATAAGATACAGTTGTGCTCAAAAGTTTACATACCCGGCAGACTTTTTGCTTTCTTGGCCTTTTTCAGAGAATATGAATGATAACACCAAAACGTTTTCCCCGCTCATGGTTAGTGGTTAGGTGAAGCCATTTATGTGTATTGCCCTCTCTAACATCAATGACAGTTTGAAGTCTTTTGTGGAAGTTTTGGATGAGGTTCTTTGTTTATTCAGATGGTAAAGCTGCCCATTCTTCTTGGCAAAAAGCCTCCAGTTCCTGTAAATTCCTGGGCTGTCTAGAATGAACTGCGTGCTTCAGATCTCCCAGAGTGGCTAAATGATATTGAGGTCAGGAGACTGAGATGGTCACTCCAGAACCTTCATTTTGTTCTGTGGCAGCCAATGACTGCTCGACTTGGCTTTGTGTTTTGGATCGTTGTCATGTTGAAATGTCCAAGTGCGTCCTATGCGCAACTTCTGATGATTGAGAATTTGCCTCCAGTATTTGCTGATAATGTGCTGCATTCATCTTAACTTCAACTTTGACCAAGTTTCTTGTGCCTTTGTAGCTCACACATCCCCAAAACATCAACGATCCACTTCCGTGTTTTATAGTAGGAATGGTGTTCCTTTCATCATAGGCCTTGTTGAACTCTCTCCAAATGTAACGTTTATGGTTGTGGCCAAAAAGTTCAATTTTGGTCTGATTACTCCAAACTACCTTGTTCCAGAAGTTTTGAAGCTTGTCTCTGTGCTGTTTTAGGTATTGTAAATAAGATACTTTGTGGCATTTGCACAGTAATGGCTTTCTTCTGGTGACTCGACCATGCAGCCCATTTTTCTTCAAGCGCTTCCTTATTATGCATCTTGAAACAGCCACACCGCTGGTTTTCAGAGCGTCCACGGTTTCAGCTGATGTTGTTTGTGGGCTTTTCTTTGCATCCTGAACAATTTTCCTGTCAGTTGTGGACAAAATTTTTGTTGGTCTACCTGACCGTGGTTTTATTTTTACAGAACCCTTGATTTTTCCATGTTTTAATCACTTTCATGGCTCCCAGGTGTAACTGCTGCGGGGAGGGCTGCATGCCACAGCAAGGGAGCTGAGAGCAGAGCAGCGGAGAACTCACCTGGTAACAAGTAGGACCTGAACCATGTGACTGGGTGGGAAGTGGCCGAGGGCGGCGCCAGGCACCCGGGTGCAGAGGAGACGATAGACATCGGACAGTATTCAGACGTGCCAAGGTCAAAACCAGGAGATAACGCGATACCGGGGGGGGGGAGGAAAGGCAGAGGGAATGTCAAAAGGAAGCTGGAGGTCAGGAAGCCAAGAGAGTTAACGAACCAAGTCAAGCACAGAGAACAAAACAAACAGACGTAAACCGAGCACACACACCGGGGGGGGGGGTCAGGCACACAGACTAAACAAAAGTAGAGCTGACAGGGAATCCTAGTCCAGAGTGTGTATAAATACCCCTCCCAGATCCAAAGGGAGGCCACCACAATTAACCCTGAGAGGGCAGGGAATTAAGCCTGTCCAAACTATGACAGTACCCCCTCTTAACGGGGGTCCACTGGACCCCAGACTTCTCAGGCTATCTGGCATGAAAAGCCCGCACCAGCCAATCAGCGTGCACAGAACTGGCCGGAACCCATGATTAATCCTCAAGGGAATATCCCTTTTAATGTATTAGGTACTGAAGCCTCCGGCGCACCCACCATGAGTCAATGATGCGCCCAACCTCGTACTCCAGCTGACCCTCTACCAACACTTGCCGAACATCGGATGAGAAATCTTCCCTAACTGTCCTCACAAGCTTTAATAAGGATCTGTGGAAGACATTAGATATTTTTAAGGAAGTGGGCAACTGTAATCTGTAGGCCACTGGGTTGATCACCTTTACAATATTGTATGGACCAATAAACCTGGGGCCCAGTTTCATGGAGGGTATCTTAAGCTTGATGCTTCAGGTGGACAACCACACCTTCTCCCCCAGTGCCAACGCCGGAGCTGGCCTCCTCCTCCTGTCTCCAAATCGTTTGTACCTTTTCTGGACTTTAGAGATTATCCCCTGAACCTCCCTCCAAAGGGTTCTCAAATGTTGTACCATGCCTTTGGCACCAGGACAACCTGAATTTCATGATTCTGTGTTAATTGTTCACCCTGGGATTGCAGCTATTCAGGAGGCAGTGGCTAGGAGTTTCTGATGGCCCTCTATGGTTACTGATATCAAAAGACACACAGTCCTGGCGTGCAGAGCAGTGAGTATTCCGGCAGCTGCCCTGCGGCTTGAAAGCAGCGCATGATGTCCCTGCCATGCGCTGCTTACAAGCATAAAGCAGCTGCTTGCAATGGAGTAGGACACTGCAAGGCAGTGCCGGAAAGGTAAGTGTAATGGTTTGTTTTTTTAATGTTTTATGATGGGGTGGGGTCCATGCATACCAGGATAGGGGTGGGGGCCATGCATACCAGGATGGGGGTGGGGGCCATGCATACCAGGTTTGGGTGGAGGCCAATAATTCCAGGATGGGGATGGGGGCCAATCATACCAGGATGCTAAAGAGAAATGAATATTCATTGCCCTCCACGCCTATGAATGCAGTGAATATTCATTTCTCTTTAGCAGCGGGCACAGTAGTTAGCCACAGCAGTCAGCTCCTGCCTCTGTGACCCACAGCTCTGCCGATGCCGCTCCCCCACCACCCCCCACAACAGCAAGAGCCGGTATATCCAGACTATAAGACGCACCCCCAATTTTCCTCCACAATTTTGAAGGTAAAAAGTGCATCTTATAGTCCGAAAAATATGGTATTTCTATTTTGGGCGTTTACTTTTACAGGATTAAAACAAGCATATGATAAGGATGCTGCTGAGAGATCAATTGTACCTAATCAGCAAGGTTGTTTTTTCAGAGGGAACAATGCTAAGGAAGCAAAGTTGACATTGCGTTAGATGATATTCTAGAATAATAAGCCGGAAGTTTGCCTTTAAAAATAAATATTATAGATAATTATAATATTTTATTAGTCCTACTTAAGTGAACTAAGCTAATCTTCATGACATAGGCCATTTTGTCTATAGTCATCACATTATAATAATATGCATCCTCTGCTGGACACATCTATTTAACGTTACATTAATTTTATTCCACTGCAGATTGCTAGTGAAACTTACTTGAAGGTCATTTATAAACAAATTAAAAAGGAGATTGCCCGGTATTGAACCCTGAGGAATTCTACTGGCAATGTCTGGCCAGCTTGAGCTACTAGTCTTTTCTGCTGATTAAATTGATGTCATGGTACTGAATCTTTAAAAGCATTTAAGAATAGAATAGAAAAAATTGTAATTACAAGTCATATACTGTAATTTGCATCTCATTGTCAATTACGCCAGTCACTTTTCCTTCACAGTGTGACTCCCGCGCAGAGATATTTGAAAACTACTTTGAAGAATAGCAGTTTATTAAATATATGAAGAGAATGTTTGACACATGGTGGCCTTAAAGGCAATTCCTTCTAATGCTCTCATTAGATTAGAGGACAACTTAAAAAAAAATAGATTAAAACATTTCATGATTTCAATTTTTTTCTAAAAAACTTATAGCAATGAAAACATGCTTTCAGTCTCTGATAATTTGCAGAATTTACTTTTGGGACAAGATAGTTCTCAGAGTTGCAAGTTGATGAATATTACAAAGACTGCCTCTAGGTACTTCATTCTGTTAAGCGTTCAATGTTCCATGAAACATTTTGCAGGTTTTGATAAAGTATCATGAAAAGATTACTGGACATAATGAAATAGATGTGTCTGGGGCTTCAAATTTTATTCAATTGCTACTAACAGCAGTTCCAAAGGAAACATTAGGTTTTCGATTAAAGTCTGTTTTTACAATACAGCTTCGTAAGAAATGGGAAATAATGCTGTACTGTGCAAAAGTGTTAGGCAGAAGTGGAAAAATGTTGCAAAGTAAGAATTCTTTAAAAAATAAAATGGTTCACAGTATATTTTTATCACCTAACAACATTCAAAGTGAATGAACAAAACAGAAATCTAAATCAAATCAGTATTTTATGTACCAACCTTTGACTTCAAAAACAAATCAATAATTCTTGTAAATATACTTCCACACAGTTTTTGAAGGGGGTCATATTATCACTTCCAGGACTCCTTACTCTTATGCTGAAAATAGTTCTTAAAGACATTGGCTGTTTCTATAGGATGTTGTCCTGCTGCCAAATACATTAGGCACAAATGAGACATGCCTGATGGTTATAAACAAAAGTATCCAAACAAAAAGCATATTTAGGAAATAAAGCAAGCAATTAGAGCAATTACTAAGGATAGCCAAATAGGCAACAAGTAATAGAGGACACTCCACTATATATGTACCCTATAAGCGACTTGGAGTAAAAAATAAAAAACCAAAAACCATTCATATAAAAATATAACAAAATTTATTACACAAAAAAAATTATTACAAAAGCATGATAATACAAATGTAAGGAGTAAAAAGTACAACATAAAAAAGGTGATGGCACAGGATGCCACAAAAATGCAATCTCACATAGAAGAGTGTAGGGCATGGGTAAGTAGGAATTACCTTTATATCCCTATGGACAGGGTATGCCAGGAGTCTAATATCCATAATATAAGCAAATTGACCAGGGATAAACGATGGCGTCATGCAGTAGTGACCTATTGAGAGGTCTCGTTATAGTATTAGGTGCACTCTGCACACATCAAGTGGTATCCAAAAAAGTATATAGTGTATCTCATATTAACCCAGTACAAAAAAATATATAAGAAAGCAAAAGTAAACCACTTGAATAAGAATGGTAGATAAGGGATTAGGTCATGACGCAGTCATCTTACCCATAGTGATCTTTGTGAGAGAGCACAGGAAAAGAGCAGCCCCAACACGTGTTTCACATGGGCTTCCTCAGGGGGCTGTAGTAACCTGTGTGTAAAATCCACCTTATATAGAAGCTAAATGCTACATTGATCAAGAACAGCTGTGTGTGGAGCCGGGTGCAATAGCAGCGCATGCACGGCAATAACCCAGACCGAGAACAACTTTGATTCCGGCGCTTGCCATGACGCCGTGAGTGTGAGTGAAAATCCCCCGTGATGTCAGTGACCCGCAATCATCATCACCGAGCGCCGTCAGCAACATGAACGAGTATGGGACTCACCACTGTGCATGCGTCCACACCGTACTCCATATTTATTAAGGGCACAGCAAGCAGACAAGAGTATCTTTGGAATAGATATATGGCAGAAGTTACTTAGTAATGTCATAAAAGTGAAAAAGTGCATACAATATGAATAAACATATACAAAAGAATAGAAGACTGCTGCAATGTGAGTAGATATCAGGAAAGTGCATAATATAAATCGCAGCAGTATCTAATAAAGTGAAGAGTGCATCATACATTATAGGTAACAGAGAAGCCCTTAAACGAACATACATACAAAAACAGTGATAATAATCACCTAAATAACTGTGAAATCAGCACACATATCAAATACTGAGTCACACCATGATGAAAAAATTTTAAACAGAAACTTGCCCAGCTTGAATGCTGTTGGATCACAACACTCAGTACTATAACACCAGCAGGTTGAAACGAGTAAGTCAGTTTTGCCTCTTTTTTGTAATTTTCTGATCTAATACTTATTGAGTTTCCATGAATCTGGACTGGATTTTAGTATGTGTTTTTTATTCATTTTTTTCACCCTTTTTTACATTATTTTGCTAGTGATATTTTTCTTCTGGTGAAAATCAAAAACCTTTATGAAGTCGCTTATTATTGTGCACTTTCCTGATATCTACCCACAGTCTTCTATTCTTTTTAGATATGTTTATTCATATTGTATGCACTTTTTCACATTTATCAGAACTCAGGACATTATTAAGTAACTTCTGGCATATTTCTATTCCTGTGATACTCATGACAGCTCGCTGTGCCCTTAATAAATATGGATGTTGATGTTGCCGTGTGTGTCACTGATGTCTCAGGGGATTTTCCCTCACACCCACAGCGTTATGGTGAGCGCCGGAATCAATGTCGTTCACGGTCTGGGTTATTGCCACACATGAGTCGCTATTACACCCAGCTCCACACACAGTTGTTCTTGATTAACGCAGCATTTAGCTTCTATATAAGGTGGATGTTACACACAGGTTTCTACAGCCCCTTGAGGGAGCCCATGCGAGACGTGTTGGGGCTGCTCTTTTGCTGTGCTCTCTTACAAGGGTCACTGGGTAAGATGAACGCATCATGGCCTAATCCCTTATCTACCATTCTTATACATGTGTTTTACTTTTGCTTTCTTATATATTTTTTTGTACTGGGTGTTAGGGTTCAAGTTCCCGCTGCTGCACAAGGGGAGTCTCGAACCAGTCCCGCTGCGGTCTCCCATTCATCTCCGGCCACAGTGGAGCCTGCTCAGCAGAGACGTCGTTCCAAGCATCTTGCCCACTCCAGTACTGTGCAGTGACTTGCTGCTGCCTTTCCTGGATCTGCTATTATAGCCAGTGCTGGAGCAGACGTCTTTGGGACAAAGTCCTGTGTTTCCCCTTCTGAGCATGCCCAGGGTAAGATCTCTCATTGGAGATCAGGGGTCACATGTTCAGGTACTGCAGCAGTTCCTATTGGTCTGCCAGGAAGGTCCTGTGATTACTGGTGTTCTGGAACAAGTTTCATTGGTCCTTGTTTCTGGCAGGTCCTGTAGCTGTTGCTATAAAAGGGTAGCATGGCTGAGCCGCCATGCGCTAATATCAACCATTGTATGCTATGCGCCAGTGTGGTGTTATGTTTCGGTAGCTGAGGAGTGCAGGTAAAAAAGGCAATACACCAGAGCAGTTGGAATCTATGAGATTGCAGTACCCTGACTAACCACCACAACTAGAGGCAGCCGTGGAGCGTTCCTACGTTGGTCCTAGACGCCTCGTCACAGCCTGAGAAACTAACTACACCTAAAGATAGATATAGGAAAGCTATCTGCCCCGGAGCAGAACCCCAAAGATAACAGAAAGCCCCCAAACATGCAATGGCGGTTAGACAAGATGAAATGCTGACACAGAAAGAAAATAGTATGAGCAAACGCTGGGGCCCAAACTAACTAAATAGAAAAGGATAGGAAGGGTACTTACTGCAATCCCAGAAAACCCTGAAAAGCACCAACTCTACTAATTTCAAAAACACCTGAGATCACACGACCTCTTCCACCTAAATTAGTTCTCTGGTGTAACAAAATCAAAACAGCAGCCACTGAAAAAACTGGAAAAAGCAAAAGTACAAACATCAGTGGCTGAACAAAACTGAGAGGGCAGAAGCCCCCGGAGGGGACCCTGAAGGCCCCCACAGAAGTGCAGGACAAAATGCAAAAATAAAGCACAAACAAAAAAGAAGAAAATGTCTTATCTGTTAACAGGAGATGCAGACACGACACAGCAGGCTACAAGGGAAACTGGAATAAAGGATTCAGACCAGAACAATTGATTACCGGCAACCCTGATGGGAAGGTGACTCCCTTATATAAGACCAGTCAGTAACACCTGATTCCCAGTCCTCACAATCTTCACTGGACAGACTAGCACCGCTTGTAACCACCAGAGGGAGCCTCTGCTCAGAACTCATCTCAAACCCATTCACAACAGTACCCCCCCTTGAGGAGGGGTCACCGAACCCTCATTTGAGCAACCAGGTCGGTCAGGATGAGTTCTATGATACGCACGGATAAGTCTCCTAGCATGGATGTCCGAAGCAAACACCCAAGTATTGTCTTCCTGACCATAACCTCTCCATTTAACCAAATACTGGAGTTTCCGTCTAGAAAAACGAGAATCTAATATTTTCTCAACCACATACTCCAGATTGCCCTCAACCAAAACAGGGTCAGGAGGCACAGCAGCAGACACAAAGCATCTTAGATAAGTCTCCAATGTCTGGTTTGTTCTCTCAGTTTGACCATTGGTCTGAGGATGAAATGCCGAGGAGAAAGACAATTGAACACCCAGTTTAGAACAAAAAGTCCTCCAAAATCTGGAAACAAACTGGACTCATCTGTCAGACACAATGTTCTCAGGAATGCCGTGTAAACGAACCACGTGCTGAAGGAACAACGGCACCAATTCAGAGGAGGAAGGCAACTTAGGTAATGGCACAAGATGTATCATCTTGGAAAACCTATCACAAATTACCCAGATGGTGGTCATTCTCTGAGAAACAGGAAGGTCGGAAATGAAATCCATAGAGATATGGGTCCATGGTCTCTTGGGCACAGGCAATGGCATCAACAAACCACTAAAGCGAGAGCAAGGCTTGGAGCGAGAGCAAGTCCCACAGGACTGCACAAATTCCCTGACATCACGAGACAAGGTAGGCCACCAAAAGGACCGACTAACCAAGTCTCTGGTACTAAAAATTCCGGGATGCCCAGCCAACGCGGAACAATGAATCTCAGACATCACACTCTTTTTCCACTGGTCCGGGACAAACAACTTTCCAACAGGGCAGCACTCGGGCCTATCCTCCTGACACCCCTCCAGAGCAAGTCTCAAATTGGGCGAGATGGCGGAAAGAACTACACCCTCTTTCAAATAACAGAAGGATCAGATAACTCAGGAGAGTCCGCAAGGAAACTCCTCGAGAGGGCATCCGCCTTAACATTCTTAGTGCCAGGAAGAAAGGAAACCACAAAATTAAAACGTGTGAAAAACAAGGCCCACCTGGCCTGTCTAGGATTGAGTCGCTTGGCAGATTCCAGATAGACCAGATTCTTATGGTCCGTAAGGACCACCACCTGATGTTTGGCTCCCTCCAGCCAATGTCTCCACTCTTCAAAAGCCCACTTTATGGCCAACAACTCCCGATTACCCACGTCATAATTACGTTCAGTAGGAGAAAATTTTTGAAGAAAAAGGCACAAGGGTTACTTTTAGAGGTCTCTGGATCTTTTTGGGACAAAACGACACCTGCCCCAATTTCAGAGGCATCAACCTCCACCTGAAATGGCAGAGAAACATCAGGCTGCCGTAGAACAGGAGCAGAAGTGAATCTCTGCTTAAGTTCCTGAAATGCAGAGACTGCCTCAGGAGGCCAATTCACCACATCAGAACCCTTTCTGGTCAAATCAGTTAATGGTTTAACAATAACCGAGAAATTACCAATAAATTTACGATAAAAATTGGCAAAACCCAAAAATCTCTGAAGAGCCTTTAATGAAGTAGGTTGGACCCAATCACAGATGGCCTGAACCTTGACCGGGTCCATTTCAATAACAGATGGGGACAAAATGAATCCCAGAAATGAGATCCTCTGTACGCCAAAAAGACACTTTGATCCCTTCACATACAGAGCATTCTCTCTCAAAATCTGGAATACAGTTCGAACATGTTTCACATGAGAGTCCCAGTCATTAGAAAAAATCAAGATATCATCCAAATAAACAATCAGAAATTTGTCCACAAAATCCCTGAAAATGTCATTCATGAAGGACTGGAAGACGGAAGGAGCATTAGTGAGCCCAAAGGGCATCACCAGGTACTCAAAATGCCCTTCAGGGGTATTGAATGCCGTCTTCCATTCATCCCCGTGCTTAATGCGAATAAGGTTATACGCCCCCCTGAGGTCAAGCTTGGTAAACCAAGTAGCGTTTTCACCCTGGAAAACAGGTCAGAAATCAAGGGTAACGGGTATTGATATTTCACAGTAATATTGTTCAAGAGACGATAATCAATACACGGCCTTAATGAACCATCCTTTTTGGCCACAAAGAAAAAACCGGCACCTAAGGGTGAAGAGGATGGTCTGATATGACCCTTCTCCAATGATTCCTTGATATAAGACCGCATAGCGTCATGTTCAGGTACAGACAAGTTAAAAAGGCGACCTTTAGGGAATTTACTACCCGGCACTAATTCAATAGCGCAGTCATAGCTCCTATGGGGAGGCAAGGATGCAGATTTACTTTCGCTAAACACATCAGAAAAATCAATCAAAAAGTCAGGAACATCCTGAGCCTGGGGGGAGGCAGAAAAAACAGGAGTGTTGGTATTAACACATTGGCAGCCCCAACTGGTTACAGACACAGATTTCCAATCCAAAACAGGATTATGAGACTGTAACCAAGGAAAACACAGCACGATAATGTCATGCAGATTATACAGAGCCAAAAATTTGCAGCACTCCTGGTGATCAGGTTCAACCCTCATTATCAGCTGAGTAGAAAACTGGGGTTTATTCTCAGCCAAAGGGGTAGAATCGATCCCCAGTAGGGGAATAGACTTCTGTAGGGGTATCAAGGGAAATCCACAACGTTTAGCAAAATCATAATCCATCAAGTTAATAGCTGCTCCAGAATCAACGAAAGCCTGAGCAGAAAATGAGGACAGAGAGCATATCAGAGTGACAGTTAATAAAAACTTAGTCTGAACACTACCCAAGACAACTGAGCGTGCAAAACGTCTTCCCCGCTTAGGGCAGACTGAAATAGCATGAGAGGCATCACCACAGTAGAAACATAACCCATTGCGCTTTCGAAACTCATGACGCTGTGCCCCAGACACCACTCTATCACACTGCATGGGTTCAGAAGCTGGTTCACAAGGCAACACCATACACGCATACTTCTCCGCTCACGCAAACGTCTGTCAATTTGAATCGCTAATGACATAGAATCATTGAGACCAGAGGGGACAGGGAATCCCACCATAACATCCTTTACATTATCTGACAGACCCTTCCGGAAAAGGGCTGCCAAAGCGTCGTCATTCCATTTGGTCAGGACTGCCCACTTACGGAATCTCTGACAGTATAACTCAGCGTCATCAAGCCCCTGATTTAATGCCAACAAGGCTTTCTCAGCTTGATCAGTGACATTAGGCTCATCGTACAATAACCCCAAGGCCTGAAAAAATGCATCAACATCACTCAAAACAGGATCCCCAGGTATCAGGGAAAAAGCCCAATCCTGAGGATCGCAGCGCAGGAGAGAGATGATAATTTGAACCTGCTGCGCTGCATTCCCTGAGGACTTAGATTTTAAGGCAAAAAACAATTTACAATTATTTTTGAAATTCAGAAACTTAGCTCGATCCCCTAAAAACAAATCTGGCATGGGAATCCTAGGTTCCACAACAGGCAACCCAGCAAGATAGATAGCAATACTCCGAACCTCAGTGGCAAGCTGATCCACACGGCCAGACAACTGTGCAAACTCCATTGAGAGAAAAGATCCTCCCCAGCACCCAGAGATACAGAGGGAAAAAAAAAAAATGCAACAAACAGAAAAATATCTCTGACAACTCTGACAATATTTTTTCCCTTCTGTGAGTACCATACAATTTTCAATTTTTAGTCCGGTGATACTGTTATGTTTCGGTAGCTGAGGAGTGCAGGTAAAAAAGGCAATACACCAGAGCAGTTGGAATCTATGAGATTGCAGTACCCTGACTAACCACCACAACTAGAGGCAGCCGTGGAGCGTTCCTACGTTGGTCCTAGACGCCTCGTCACAGCCTGAGAGACTAACTACACCTAAAGATAGATATAGGAAAGCTATCTGCCCCGGAACAGAACCCCAAAGATAACAGAAAGCCCCAAACATGTAATGGCGGTTAGACAAGATGAAATACTGACACAGAAAGAAAATAGTATGAGCAAACGCTGGGGCCCAAACTAACTAAATAGAAAAGGATAGGAAGGGTACTTACTGCAATCCCAGAAAACCCTGAAAAGCACCAACTCTACTAATTTCAAAAACACCTGAGATCACACGACCTCTTCCACCTAAATTAGTTCTCTGGTGTAACAAAATCAAACAGCAGCCACTGAAAAAACTGGAAAAAGCAAAAGTACAAACATCAGTGGCTGAACAAAACTGAGAGGGCAGAAGCCCCCGGAGGGGACCCTGAAGGCCCCCACAGAAGTGCAGGACAAAATGCAAAAATAAAGCACAAACAAAAAAGAAGAAAATGTCTTATCTGTTAACAGGAGATGCAGACACGACACAGCAGGCTACAAGGGAAACTGGAATAAAGGATTCAGACCAGAACAATTGATTACCGGCAACCCTGATGGGAAGGTGACTCCCTTATATAAGACCAGTCAGTAACACCTGATTCCCAGTCCTCACAATCTTCACTGGACAGACTAGCACCGCTTGTAACCACCAGAGGGAGCCTCTGCTCAGAACTCATCTCAAACCCATTCACAACAGTTTGGTCATGCGTGTGTGTGGTTAGGGACCCGGCTGAAATAAGCCACTAGAATGCCGACTTAATCGGTGAGGAGTTTGGTATGGTAGCTGGTCAGGGTCGGTGTCCTAGATGCCCTAGATTACCGGCATAACCGGTGAGGAGTTTTGATTGCCGTAATCAGGGTCTGGCGTTTAGACGCCATAGATTGCGGGTGACTCCCGCGAGGACATTAGCACACGATCACGCTTTATGTACGCTTAGCACTTAACTGTGTACCTGAAAGCCTGTCAGGACACAGTACTTTTTCTCAGCGGCCCTGTCACGTAACAGGGTTCGCTTTCTACGCTAGACAGCGCCCTAGCGTGTTTTCTTTGCGACTCAGTTGTGTCTAGTGAGTTCGCACACATCGCCATATAGCGCTGCAGTTCTCCTTCTAGCGGCTCTGTGGAATAACAGAGTTCGCACTTATTGCCGCAGCGCATTACGGCGTTTATGTTGGCGACTCTGCGGATAACAGAGTTTGCTTCTGTGACATTTTGGTGCGTTCCGCAGACCCTTAACATAATATTAGCGCCAGGGTCTGGCTAGTAAAATGGCGGATGACCAGCGTCTATCGCAGTACATCCAGCAGCTGGAGGGTAGGTTGGCGGCTCTTGAGCGCACAACCTCAGCTGTGGATGTTACCGCAGTCGCTGTTCAGGCTGCTAGCGTGGCTGCAGCCAGTTTGTCTTCTGCCATCTCTGCCCCTACATTATCCCACCTCCCGCTTCCTGACAAGTTTGCCGGTGACAGCAAGCAATGTCGGGGATTTGTGAGTCAGTGCTCTATACAGCTCGAGCTTCTGGCTGCACGTTTCCCCACGGATCGGGCACAAGTGGGTTTTGTACTCTCTCTACTCTCGGGCAGAGCGTTGGAGTGGGCAACACCGCTGTGGGAGCGCGACGATCGTGTGGTGCGGAGTGCCCCTCGTTTCTTGGAGGCTCTTAAAAAGTTATTTTTAGGACCTCAGGTCACCCACGATACGGCACTTCAACTGCTGGCATTGGCACAGGGTTCGTCTTTGGTCAGTCAGTTTTCCGTCCAGTTTCGGACTCTGGCCTCAGAGTTAGACTGGTCAGATAAAGTTCTTATTCCAGTCTACTGGCGAGGTCTGGCTGACCATGTTAAAGACGCTTTGGCTACCAGGGAGATTCCCGCCACACTGGAGAAGATTATCTCCATATCTACCCGCATTGACCTCCGTTTTCACGAGCGGAGGTTGGAGCGGGCCCAGTGTAGGCAGAGAATTCGGTTGGCTCCCACCTTTGCCAAACCTCTCGAATCCCCCAATCTGGTGTCCGAACCCCAAAAGGCCACAGAGGTTCCTCATGCAGGATCTAAGTCTCGGACCGTCCGAGTATCCGTGGTCTGTAACCTTTGTCAGAAGACAGGACACTATGCCAACAAATGTCCACAGCGATCGGGGAAGCAATCGCGTCTAGTGGCCCTGGGAGGAGGTTCACTAGAGACAGCGGCATTTTCCTCCAAGATGACATTTAAAGGGACAATCACTGTAGGCACTTCCACTTTCACCGCCGACCTTTGCGTGGACTCAGGAGCAGAGGGGAACTTCATGTCCTCTAACTTTGCTCGCCGTCATGCAATACCTCTGGTGGCGCTTGACAAATCAGTGACTGTTCGAGTAGTGAATGGGTCGACATTGCCCTCACAAATTACACACCAGACTGTTCCACTTGCATTGTTTGTATCTCCTTCCCATCAGGAACTTATTTCCCTACTCGTCCTTTCCGAGGGAATAGACGAGATCCTACTAGGTATACCTTGGCTCCGTTTCCACTCCCCACATATAGAGTGGACTTCGGGTAGGATACTGGGTTGGAGTGATGCATGTAGAGGCAGATGTGTCAGGAGTTGCGTTCAGATTACCACTACTGAGTTACCCACAGATCTTACCCCACTTCCCAAGTGCTACTGGTCATATGCAGACGTGTTCTCCAAGAAGGCTGCGGAGACTCTTCCGCCTCATCGCCCCTATGACTGTCCGATCGACCTCTTGCCTGGCGCAGAACCTCCTCGGGAAAGGGTCTATCCCCTCTCTCTTCCTGAGACAGAGGCCATGTCGCAATATATTCAGGAGAACCTGGCAAGAGGGTTTATTAGGAAGTCGGTGTCACCGGCAGGGGCGGGATTCTTCTTCGTGCAGAAGAAAAACGGAGAATTACGTCCGTGTATTGATTACAGGGGTCTTAATGCCATCACTGTTAAAAACAAGTACCCGTTGCCCCTGATTTCTGAGCTCTTCGATAGGCTTCGGGGAGCAAAGGTATTCACTAAACTAGATCTGCGCGGTGCTTATAACCTGATTCGCATCCGTGAGGGGGACGAATGGAAGACGGCTTTTAATACCAGGGATGGGCATTACGAATATCTGGTGATGCCCTTTGGGCTCTGTAATGCCCCAGCCGTTTTGCAAGACTTTGTCAATGACATCTTCCGGGATATGCTCTCCACCTCGGTCGTAGTCTATCTGGATGATATACTCATCTTCTCTCCAGATATTGACTCCCACCGGAGAGATGTCTGCAGAGTCTTCGACCTCTTACGGGCTAATTCCCTTTATGCTAAGTTATAGAAATGTATGTTTGAGCTGGAGTCTTTACCTTTCCTTGGCTATATCATCTCAACCCAGGGATTGGCTATGGATCCGGCCAAACTACAGGCTGTGATGGACTGGCAGGAACCCCACTCTCTTAAAGCGGTGCAGCGCTTTATGGGGTTCATTAATTACTATCGCCAGTTCATTCCGCATTTCTCTACCTTGGTAGCTCCCTTGGTAGCCCTCACCAAGATGGGAGCAAATCCCAAATTGTGGTCAGAAGAGGTCTCCGAGGCTTTCACTTCTATTAAGTCTCATTTTGCTAGCGCTCCCATCCTACATCGCCCCGATGTTGATAAGCCATTTTTATTGGAGGTGGATGCCTCATCCGTTGGTGCTGGAGCAGTCCTCTTCCAAAAGGATGCTCAAGGTCGGAAGCATCCTTGCTTCTTCTTCTCTAAGACCTTCACATCAGCGGAGAGGAATTATTCCATCGGGGATAGAGAGTTGCTAGCCATGAAGTTGGCCTTCTCTGAATGGAGACATCTGTTGGAGGGGGCCCGCTTTCCCTTCCAAGTCTTCACCGACCACAAAAATTTGGTGTATCCCGGTTTAATTTCACACTCCATTTCCTCTCGGGAGAGAAGAACATTCGTGCCGACGCTCTCTCTCGCTCTGTGGTGTCCTCTGAGGAGGAGGTGGAGGAGCCTCGGCTTATTGTTACCACAGAGAGCCTGAGAACAGTGGCCTCGGTTTCACTAGAGTCTGTGCCCCCGGGCAAGACTTTTGTACCTACCAACTTGCGACTGGAGGTACTCTCTTGGGCACATTCGTCCAGGGTGGGTGGACACTTTGGGGCAAAGAGGACATCTGAATTGCTGGCGAGGACATACTGGTGGCCGCATATGGTCCGTGACGTTGGGGACTATGTTCGGGCGTGTGTCTCCTGCGCCAAGAATAAGTCTCCACGACAACGGCCAGCTGGGTTACTTTACCCTTTGCCGGTGGCAGACAGGCCCTGGGAGATGGTTGTAATGGACTTTGTGGTAGGCTTGCCCAAGTCTCGGGGTTGCACCATCATTTGGGTAATCACTGACCATTTTTCCAAAATGGTGCATTTGGTGCCGCTACCACGGTTACCTTCTGCACGGGCTCTGGCAGCGTTGTTCGTTAGGCACATCTTCCGTCTACACGGCATGCCGGACAAAATTGTCAGTGACCGAGGTCCCCAGTTTGCGTCTCGGTTCTGGAGAAAGCTTTGTCGTCTACTCAGTATTGAGTTAAATCTCTCTTCAGCGTACCATCCTGAGACGAATGGGTTGGTAGAGAGGGCCAACCAGACCTTGGTCACCTATCTACGACATTTTGTCTCGGCCAGGCAGGATGACTGGGCATCCTTGCTACCATGGGCTGAGTTTGCACTGCACAATGCTGTGGCTGATTCCACCGGGCAGACTCCATTCCTCCTAAACTAAGGTCAGCATCCGCGGGTTCCGGTGCCCATGCCTGTGTCTTCCGCCGACTCCAGGGTGACAGACTGGGCTGTGGAGGCACGGACATTTGGGACCGTACCCAGGATGCCATTCAGGCATCCAAGGAGAGGATGAGGTCCTCCGCCGACGCACATCGGCGCCCCGCTCCAACATTTGCTCCTGGGGACATGGTGTGGCTCTCCGCCCGTAACATCAGGCTGCGAGTTGAGTCCACTAAGTTGGCACCCCACTACCTGGGTCCTTTCAAGGTCCTCGAGCAGGTTAACCCTGTGGTATACCGTTTGGCTCTTCCACCACGCCTGGGTATCTCCGACACCTTTCACGTATCCCTCCTGAAACCCGTGCTCATGTCCGGTTTTCTGAGTCATCTGCCGGGACATTGGGTTCATCTACGGATGACCATGAGGTGAACGCCATCGTAGGTTGTAAGGTGGTACGGGGCAAAAAGTTTTATTTGGTGGACTGGAGGGGCTATGGGCCTGAGGATAGGTCTTGGGAGCCTGCCGAGCATGTCCACGCTCTGCAGCTCATCGCTGCCTTTGAACGCAGCGAGGCCCAGAGAAGGGGGGGCCCTAGGAAGGGGGGTAATGTTAGGGTTCGAGTTCCCGCTGCTGCACAAGGGGAGTCTTGAACCAGTCCCGCTGCGGTCTCCCATTCATCTCCAGCCGCAGTGGAGCCTGCTCAGCAGAGACGTCGGTCCAAGGGTCTTGCCCACTCCAGTACTGTGCAGTGACTTGCTGCTGCCTTTCCTGGATCTGCTATTATAGCCAGTGCTGGAGCAGACGTCTTTGGGACAAAGTCCTGTTTTTTCCCTTCTGAGCATGCCCAGAGTGAGATCTCTCATTGGAGATCAGGGGTCACATGCTCAGGTACTGCAGCAGCTCCTATTGGTCCGCCAGGAAGGCCCTGCGATTACTGGTGTTCTTGAACAAGTTTCATTGGTCCTTGTTTCTGGCAGGTTCCTGTAGCTGTTGCTATAAAAGGGTAGCATGGCTGGGCCGCCATGCGCTAATATCAACCATTGTATGCTATGCGCCAGTGTGGTCATGCGTGTGTGTGGTTAGGGACCCGGCTGAAATAAGCCACTAGAATGCCGACTTAATCGGTGAGGAGTTTGGTATGGTAGCTGGTCAGGGTCGGTGTCCTAGATGCCCTAGATTACCGGCATAACCGGTGAGGAGTTTTGATTGCCGTATTCAGGGTCTGGCAGTTCAGACGCCATAGATTGCGGGTGACTCCCGCGAGGACATTAGCACACGATCACGCTTTATGTACGCTTAGCACTTAAGTGTGTTCCTGAAAGCCTGTCAGGACACAGTACTTTTTCTCAGCGGCCCTGTGACGTAACAGGGTTCGCTTTCTACGCTAGACAGCGCCCTAGCGTGTTTTCTTTGCGACTCAGTTGTGTCTAGTGAGTTCGCACACATCGCCATATAGCGCTGCAGCTCTCCTTCTAGCGGCTCTGTGGAATAACAGAGTTCGCACTTATTGCCGCAGCGCATTACGGCGTTTATGTTGGCGACTCTGCGGGATAACAGAGTTTGCTTCTCGCGCCATTTTTACTAGCAGCAGGCTCCGCTTGCACGGTGGACCCCGGGCTGCGAACGCACCGCTCTACTTTATATATTTGGTGCGTTCCGCAGACCCTTAACACTGGGTTAATATAAGTTACACTATTTACAGTTGTGCTGAAAAGTTTACATACCCAGGAGAATTTTTGCTTTCTTGGCATTTTTTCAGAGAATATGAATGATAACATCAAAACTTTTTCTCCATTCATGGTTAGTGGTTGGGTGAAGCCATTTATTGTCAAACTACTGTGTTTTCTCTTTTTAAATCATAATGACAACCCAAAACATCCAAATGACCCTGTTCAAAAGTTTACATATCCCATTTCTTAATACCGTGTATTGCCACCTCTAACATCAATGACAGCTTGAAGTCTTTTGTGGTAGTTGTGGATGAGGTTCTTTATTTTCTCAGATGGTAAAGCTTCACACTCTTCTTGACAAAAAGCCTCCAGTTCCTGTAAATTCTGCCAATGTATGTAAACTTTTGAGCACAACTGTATCCCCAGTGCAATTTGCTTATATTATGGTTATTAGACTCCTGGCATACCCTGTCTAAAGGTATATAAGTTCATTCATACTTACCCATGCCCTACACTCTTCTGTGTGAGATTGCATTTTTGTGACATCCTGTGCCATCACCTTTTTTCTGTTGTACTTTTTACTCCTTAAATTTGTATTATCATCCTTTTTGTGATTTTTTTTCTATGTAATAAATTTAGTTATATTTTTATATGAATGGTTTTTGGACTTTTTTTTACTCCAAGTCGCTTATAGGGTTCACATCCTTGATGATATTGTATAATGGATAAATTATCTCCTTCATTATTATACCGCTCTCCAGACCTTCAATAAACTAACTGCCATCTATTACAGCCAAATAATTGCAATTTGGAATTGTCAGTCCAGAGAACATATTGCCATTTTTCTGCACCCCAGTACTTTTTTCCTTTCATAGTTCAGTGACTTAGCTTTGTTTCCATGTAGAAGTTATGGCTATTTTGTCTAAAATTCTTCCATGAAGACCACTTCTGGACAACCTTCCCTGAATAGTAAATGGGTGTAGCTATTTCCCACTGACTTCTGCCAGTTTTAAGCTCATGGTACTGCTTAGACATCTTCTGATTTCAAAGGTAAATAAACAAGATACATGCATCTGTTCCATTAAGTTTACTTGATTGACCACTGTTTCTACAGTCCTCAACGTTGCCCATTTCTTGGTTCTTCTTCAAAAGAGCTTAAGCAGCAAACCCCAGTCTGCTTTGAAATCTTTACCTGGGAGAGACCTTGCTGATACAGTATAACTACTTTGTTTGTGTGCCCATTCTTGCCATAGTGTGTGCCTTGTGACCTTAAACTGTCTTCCCAATCCCATCTTTGTAGCAGAGTGGCTGTTCCTCACTCAGTTTTGATCCTCCTACATGGCTGTTTCTGTTTCAGTTAATTACCATGCTTCAACCTACATATGACAATGATGATCATTATTGCCTATTTGGTTACTCCTTCACCTGACTATAATCCTACAAAATGCCTGACTTTGTGCTAGTGTACCTAAATAAATTGATGCTGTTTTGAAGGCAGAACGTGGTCACATCAAATATTGATTTGATTTAGATTTCTCTTTTGATCATTCACTTTGCATTTTGTGAATTAATAAAAATTAACTATTAACATTTCTACTTTTGAAATAATTATTACTTTGCAGCATATACAGTACTGTATATAATTGTCGGAAAGTATGTCATGGGCTAGTATTCTCATTTATCCAAAGATAAAGTTTGATGCTGATGTACCATTGCAGACAATATGATACCTGTGAATTAGGTCTCCCCAGTAGAAGATATAATAAAATAGTTTTAAACTTTTTACTTCTTTGAGTCTGTTACAGACTCACAGTGAGGCAGGTATGGCTTTTCTCACTTGACAATGAGGAATAGATTCCCCCATTACTGTTACATGAATACCTTTGGTTAAAAAATTTTATTAGAAAAATATTTAAAACCATCAATCATTCAGTAGTGTCTTTGAAAATTGTGTCATAGACAATTCTACCTTTACAAACTCATTAGTAGAAGACTTGATAGTCAAGTTCTTTATCACAGAAATAAAAGGAATGGCCAAAACATCACGCTGGTCCAACATCTTGCTTACTTTCTTACCAAACACCTTGCTGGTGCCATTTCTTCCCCAGAAGAGCTCATGCAGAGATGCTGTGACCAAGTCATCTAGCTCTCTCAATTTTACCCTTGATATAAATCTGAAGTTATATATTAAAAATATATAAAGCTGCTATATTACTTTATTTTATATAATAAGGTATTATATACTTTTACAGTTGGTGTTTAGGTCAGGAAAAGGAATTTCGGTGCCCTAGACCGAAGAGGCACAAATGGCACCCACCCCTTCACTTATAATAACCAATATGTACATTAAAAGTTTATTTAGACAATTCAATATCTGTAGAACAAGTGTTCGTAACAATGCTTGTTCAAAATTATTGTCACATATCAATATGCAGATGATCACACTGTGAGTGGGCAAAATGCTCATTCGTTTGTGTAGACATAAAATCATTCCTGACAATATGATGCTATATGAGGGCAGAACAATTGTATTAATGATCATTATGTACTCAGGAGTTTTCATAGACATGTGTAAGTGCTACTCTGTGGACGTAACCCAGAAACAGCATTGTAAGTCTGTATTCCTGTATAGAGGGTAAAGGGTGAAGGCCATGGTTGCTCTGATACCTGTAAACTGAGTGTGTGTTTTGTGCAAGGTCTGTCTACGAAAACCCTAATGGGAGCTGCCAGATTCCAATATGCAGTTCCCCTTACATTTATGATGCTGATAATAAAGTTTATTTCTCTTGTATTTAACAGTTGTACACTTGTACTGGAATTTTAGCCATTCATATATAGCTTTTTGTTCTTGCCTAATGTAGCACCCTACCTTTATCTTTATGGTAAAAAAAACATTGTTTATGCTTACCTTATGCTTGTGGCATAAAGTCCTTGCAAAAAATGTATTTGAAGTTGCCAATGGGGTTCAAATGGTCAGATACGCGTGACACATGTGCTGCATGTTGGCACAGTATCGAGCTGCAACATGAGACAATACTGCAGTCTGTTTTCTCAGAGTTTACCCATCAATTCTTAGTTTTTCCTCTTATGATAAAAAAGTGAAAAAACAAGCATTTAACTCTGAATGCCTGCTTTGCAAATTGTACGTTTCAATAACACTACTACTGTTTTTTGCATACCTCTTTAATAGTGTAATTGACATATACAGATGTGACACCAACATTGTGGCCTGTTGCCTCTGATATTTTGTCGTTTACCAAAATGTCTTACTTTTTAGAAGGGAAAAATTGGGTTAAAAATATAAAAGGAGTAAAACAAAAAAATGCAGGTATTTGATTCTGACTGAATTGCAAAGTCTGCGTATCACAAATAGTAATACTGGTATTTGGCACTCCTTATTTTAGTCAAATTTGACATACAGACATCCCAAATATTGCAGCCTATTGCCAATATTGTTTTGGCATTGATATAGCATTTAATGGCCGCTCCGTTTGGGAAGGGGAATTTGTGGTTAAGAAACAAAAGTTGATTCTAGTGTAGTAAAATATGTATGGTAAAAGAAAAAGTGTCAATGGCAATTAACAGGCTACTATAAAAGAAAACAATGGAAACATGATTTTATCTGCAAAGAAGAATTTGACAGCAAAGTTGACACTTACACTGGCACCAGTCATCTGGGCAGTAGTTCTACCAAATACGGTAACAATTGATATTTTCTTCTGGACATCATATTAGTGGGGACAATGTGGAAGCTCTTATGGAATAAACGGCACAACACTTGTTAGTCACAGAAGGATGATGTATCATCTAACAGTGACACTGTAAGTTTGAGACAGTGTTGGATGAAAACAGTCAACATTTGAACTTTCATGAAATGGACACTGGCAGTGGCAACCTACTTGTTAATGACACTCTGAATCTGGACATATCTAAATTTTAGAATGTTGGTGGAAGAGGCTCAATAGTATCTGAAAGCTCTTGTCATGGTTGTGGGGTAGTGAATCCTATGTGCAGTCATCTCAGATATGGGAATTCTTTAGCAAATTGCTGGTTGATTAGTTTGTAGTGTGAAGAATCTTCAGGAAAAAATTAAGCTGTGGATGCCACCACGCCAATCTACAAAGAACAACAGCACTCCATCTGCACATGAATCAGAATCATCTGCTCATATGAGAGAAGCAAACTGTCCAGCATTATAAGCATTACCCAAGCAGTACATGGTCAGTGTTATAATCCTCATCTACTGATTGTTATACTTCAGCTACTCTCTCCTCTACTTCTCCATTGCACGCCTTCTCTATTTTAAATTATCAATATATGATTGTGTGGCAACGAAACAATAATATGTACCCACTCAGTTCACTCCTTGCTAAGTGGCTGATTGTATAGTTACTGCCATACTATTTTGGATTCCATAACCTTCTGGAAAATGATGGCATGTCCATTGTCTTGCTTAAAGATACCTAGATGCCATAATTTCAGGCAGGAAATGGTGCTCACTCTGCTATCACCTGCAGGAGTAAATGTGGGCCACTCCCTGGACTTGTCAATGAACGCCAACGTTCACTTTACCATTGTCATGTTAAGCAGCAATTATGCCATGACAAGTGGTAACAACTTCACAGCTGGGCACTAGGGAATTTTTTCCAAACACTGAAAGAGAGTAAAAATTGCTGTATTACTAGGATAATAGTGACCACATGCCTGACCAGAGGACCACAATCCAATTCCCACATAGTTGCCAATCTCCTGCTTGTGCTAGTGTTACCGCAACAACATTTAGCCAAGGACACAGCAGTGATTACTGTATATTTAACACGATGGTCCAGATTTTTATCAGCCACTGACCAATCTTGCCGCATTTCAGCAAACATAATTGCTGACTCTTAAAAAACAGGTTCAGTTATATCTGAACTGTTTCCTTTCTCTGGCAGATGCTAAGAGCCCAACCTTCATGACCTTCTGTGTCATCAGGTTGTGTCAGTGACAAGACTTTGCCCAGATTGTCATCAGCAAAAAGGTCTTGTCCAGACTCCAGTGTACTGTCAAAAGGGTATTCAACTGATTTTGTCACACCTAAACAAATCAGATTCTTCACAAGTGTGTAAACACTTAAATTTGACAAAATGTGCCAGACATTGATCAGTAGGGATTTTTTCTTCACCTCTGGCTGTTGAAAACGATTAGATCAAATATAGCATCTGCCTACCTGTTTATTATGTTCTATACTGTCCTGATGCAGCTGCTAGTGCTGATGCCCTAGTAAGGCTGGACATCTCCTGCCTAACTATTATGTTCTATTTCTATCTCTAATGTGCTACTGTTGCTGGGTCTACCAGTGCTGGCCTTACACAGCTGGACATAGCCTTCCTTTCCATTATGTTCTGTACTTTGCATTTGCTGACAATATCACTTCTAATAGACAGCGACACATCTCCTACCTGTTCATCGTGTTCCATATTTCTACTGTACTTTCTTTGTACCTCTACTGAAACCGGAAACTCTTTCAAAAAGGATAATTTTTAAAATGCCATTGATTCTTCAACTTCTAAACAACACACCTGTTGCTGATTCCCCAAAAAGTTTTTTTTAAGCCATTGCTCGTTAATAGGCCATACTGCAGTGGGCAGTTGTGAAAAATTTAAATTGTCACTGATGGGCTAGAGTAAGCTTTTTCTCTTTTGTAGTCCACACTGTCCCCAAGAAATTTTAATTTTTTTTTTTCAAAACCTGTTTCTACTACCCTGCTATCCAAAATTGTTCAATATTGTTAGAAAAATATTTAGACTTGAGAGTCCTCAGTGGTTGATACCTTTTAATGGCTAACTGAAAAGATGGTAACAAATTGCAAGCTTTCGAGACTACTCAGGTCTCTTCATCAGGCATAGACTAATACAACATCTGAAGAATCACATATTTATACACAAAATAGCACAGAAAAAATGCAATAGGTAGGACAAGTGACATGAAGCAGAACTGTCATTATGGCAGAGGGATTAACATAAATATGACTAGTTCATAGATAAGGAGTGAAGGTTTATTTACCCTCTGATTGGGGTCTGGTATTGTGTTGTGATGACCCTAAAAGGTCAGGGAGGCAGATTCCTTAATTGTTGTAGAACGACATAAAACTCTACAACAATTAAGGAATCTGCCTCCCTGACCTTTTAGGGTCATCACAACACAATACCAGACCCCAATCAGAGGGTAATAAAACCTTCACTCCTTATCTATGAACTAGTCATATTTATGTTAATCCCTCTGCCATAATGACAGTTCTGCTTCATGTCACTTGTCCTACCTATTGCATGTTTTCTGTGCTATTTTGTGTATAAATATGTGATTCTTCAGATGTTGTATTAGTCTATGCCTGATGAAGAGACCTGAGTAGTCTCGAAAGCTTGCAATTTGTTACCATCTTTTCAGTTAGCCATTAAAAGGTATCAACCACTGAGGACTCTCAAGTCTAAATATTTTTCTATCTACTGGCTAACACGGTACGAAGATACACATCTTTCCTATATCAATATTGTTAGGTATTCATGGAATAAGCTATTGCTTCAGTATCATTTTTTGGTATGGGCAAGGAACAATTATCACAAACTACTGCTGCCCAAAATACATTATTTTGTCAATAAGCCACAGCGAAAATAATAATAATAAGCTGTTGCTTTTTCATAGTCCATGCTGACTGTGCCCTGGACATGTGCTTTCCAATACTTCTTCATTTCAGATATTGTTTGGGCCCTGGTACTTTTCCATTGTTTTTTCAATTTATGAACACACACCAAATTTGTTGCTACTCCATTAAAAGAGATAGTAAGATTTTAATGGCTACAAGAAGCCAAGCCATTGTTTCTTCAGTTTCCAAACACTAAACTTATTGCTACTCCTCAACAAAGGATCATTTTTGATCATGAATGAATGGTGACTTGTGTATACACCGTATGTGTGAAAACACCAGAAATAGGAAAAAAGCATTTCAATGCAGTATGTTTTTCAGCAGGCTGTTGGTTTCCATCAGTTACCATCTGTTACTCATATCTTTATATGTTGAGGTGACTTTGATATTAATAAGGCGGTGTTTGCATTATAAATATAATATATGAAGAGAGAAAGGGACAAAGTTGCACTTCCTCAACAGAATTTCATATATATTAGCTGCCATTAGTGTTGAGCGATACTGATCGATATCTAAAATATTGGATCGGAATGGTATCGCCGATATCACTAAATATCGGCGATATCCGATTCCGATACCGGAAGTCCCATGTAAGTCTATGGGAACAAAATATCGCAACTAAAAAAAACCTTTATTTCCTTGTAAACACTAAATATACACACATAGAATACATATATATATATATATAATATTATATATATATATATATATATATACATGTCATTGTGACATATATATATACATATATGTATAGTTTTACACTTCTACATAGTAAAATATCCTCTGATTCAATTGCCGGGTAAAGCCGGCTTCTGTGAAAAGACAGAAGCACCCGACATGAAATGACACTTGGTGTACATAAGGTTAACCATGTCTTTTCATGTTGTTTGCAATCTGATTTGCACAAACAATTACATCAGTCTATGTGTGCAAAATTTCACACCTGTAGGGGTTAATTAAAGGTGTAAATTCGTTGTAAAAAAAACGGACTTTTTTGCTACGAATTTACACCTTTAATTAACCCCTACAGGTGTGAAATTTTGCACACATAGACTGATGTAATTGTTTGTGCAAATCAGATAGCAAAGGACATGAAAAGACATGGTTAACCCTATGTACACCAAGTGTCATTTCATGTCGGGTTCTGCATTTTCACAAAAGCCGTCAATTGAATTAGCGGCTATTATACTATGTAGAAGTGTATGAACTATAAATATAAATATATATATATGTGTCACAAATTCAATGACATGTATATATATAATGTATATATATATATATATATATGAGGTGTAAAATTGTTAAAAAAAAATGCGTGGGCTCCCGCCCTATTTTCGCAACCAGAAAGACAAAGCCAGCGAATGGGGGCAGATAATAATAGCCCAGAGAGGGACCATTATTTTTGGCTCCCCCCCCTGGCTACTAACATCTGCCCCCAGACACCCCAGAAAAGACAAATCTATAATTAGATTCGCCCTTTCTGGCACTTTGCCCGTCTATTCCCATTGCCCTGTAGCGGTGGCGAATGGGTTAATATGGGGTTAAAGCCACATTGCAATTGAAAGGTGACCTTAAGCCAGGTTAATAATTGAGAGCTGTCAATTAGACAACTATCAATTATTAATCCTATTGCATGAAATAAAAATAAAACACACACACTTTAATTAAAAATCATTTTAATGAAATAAAGACACATGTTTTTGACCATCTTTTATTTGACTGCAAAAACCATTTCCTGTAATAAAAATAAAATAAAAAAGCAAAATTATTCTTACCTATCCCATGCACAGTCAGGTCCCACGGTGTAATCCTTCAGAAAGGGTTAATGTTTACTGCAGGGACCGCAGCTAATGCTGCAGCCTCACAGTAAACCCCCAAATGAATGAGTTCCTCTCCTGGCTGACAGGAGAGGAAGTGGAAAGCTTAATTGATTGCTTTCCACTTTCACTTCAGGTCAGCCAGGGACACAATCAGTGACGTCAGAGGGAACTGATTAACAAAAATAGGGGTTCCCTTCGAATAAAAAATGGCGTCGGGTCCCCCCTATTTTTGTTAACCAGTCAGATGAAGCAGACCGCTGAGGCCTGGATTTTCAGGCTGTTAAGGAGCCAAGATCCATGGACCTTGCCAGCCTGATAATACCAGGCCACAGCAGTCTGCATATCTTGGCTGATTAACAAAAATAGGGGATCCCCTCGAAAAAAATTGGCGTGGGGTCCCCCCTATTTTTGTTAACCAGCCAGATGAAGCAGACCGCTGAGGCCTGGATTTTCAGGCTGTTAAGGAGCCAAGATCCATGGACCTTGCCAGCCTGATAATACCAGGCCACAGCAGTCTGCATATCTTGGCTGATTAACAAAAATAGGGGATCCCCTCGAAAAAAATTGGCGTGGGGTCCCCCCTATTTTTGTTAACCAGCCAGATGAAGCAGACCGCTGAGGCCTGGTTTTTCAGGCTGGTAAGGATCCAATATCCATGGACCTTGCAAGCCTGATAATACCAGGCCACAGCAGTCTGCTTAGCTTGGCTGGTTAACAAAAATAGGGGATCCCCTCGAAAAAAAAAACGGCGTAGGGGTCCCCCTATTTTTGTTAACCAGCCAAGTAAAATGCAGACTGCTGCGGCCTGGTATTAAAAGACTGTCAAGGCCCATGGATTTTGGCCCTCAACAGCCTGATAATACCAGGCTACAGCAGCCCCACATTTGGCGCATCAAAAGATGTGCCAATTGTGGCACTTTACCCGGCTCTTCCCACTGCCCTGTAGCGGTGGCAAGTGGGGTAATAAGGGGTTAATGTCACCGTTGATTGCACAGTGACAATAAGCCCGGTTAATAATGGATAGGCGTCAATAAGACACCGATCCATTATTAATCCCAAAGTTATTAAATGTATAAAAAAAAGACAAAGCAAGAAAAAAGTCTTTTAATGAAATAAAAGAGACAACACAGTTTTCATTAATTTTATTATACACTCATTCCTGTGACGCCATCGATCTCCTGTAAAAAAAGAAAAAAAACAAACCAACAGTATACCACCTGTCCGACGCAGTCCATAGTAACGACTGTCCCACGACGATCCAGCTCTGCTACATCGCAATGACAGGCAGAGCCTGTCATCGCAACGCAGCACAGCTGATTACCTGCTTCCCCGGCGGTGACGTCATCGGACTGACTGCTTTACGGCCGGGATTACCCAGCAGTCACTGCAGTTATCGCGAGAAACTGCATGTGACCGCTGGGGAAAGATGATGGCGGCCATGAAGCAGTCCAGCCCGTGACCGCCGGAGATCTTCTGCCAGGTAAGTGCCGCTGACTCCTGACAGACCCGACCGATGGACACTGACAGTGACAGTGACAATCCCGATTCCGGTATCCGATAAGACGAAAATATCGGAACTAAGTATCGAAAGGCTGATAGAGCTAATATCGGCCGATAACCGATACTTGCGGTATCGTATCGCTCAACACTAGCTGCCATATAATGTTTGAAAAATAACTGCAGTCATTTTGCAAGAAAAGATTTTATTAAGGTCATTTATCTGCCAGGACTCCGGTGATCTTCTGTATGTTTCACTGCATCTTAAAACAAATGCATCTTTTACTCACCAAATTTACTCAAGTCTCTGCTGTATTAGTGACACATTTTAAATGGCAAATATCACACTCTGCCCATTACCTAATCATTTCACTCTATTCATGAGCATTAAAAGCTGTAACAAATATTAATTTATAATCAAGTTGTAGTAGATGTGACTTTCCGATACAACCCTTTACCCATTAAAGCAGTGTAGTATTTATTTGCTTGATTTTATTTTTAATATTTTTTATTTCTAGTATCAGAAAATTGAAAACCGTATCCAAAACAGTAGAAATTGACTCAAGCAAATGCATTAAGAAAATATCTTAAAGATATCACTAATCAAAGTGTCATAACAATAGAAAATAACTAGAGATAATTGAATTGATTCAATGCAAATACAATTCGGAGCAAATTTTATACAATTTGCTGGTTCAGGCAAATTTTAACAGTTTGCAATTTGATTTGCACAAATCGCAAAAAAAAAACATAGCCAACATTTTATACATTAATAATGCATCGGTCAGAGTAAACCCTCATGACCTAAGGAGCAAACCAATTGAGCGTTCACATAATGCTTTGCAACTATCACATAGTCTAGAGCAACCAATCAGGAGGGATTATCATAGCAAATATAAAAGCCTAAGCAGGGGATGCAGCAGCCATTTTAGAGTTTATCAGAGCTCACAGCTCAGCTATAAAGATTGAAAGTCCTAAAACATTGGACAAATACTTCACATAGTAATGTGCAGCTCTGAAAAAGATGAGAGTAGGAGTCTGGGAATATAACACATATTCAGCAGTAGTGCCAGTCTCAGTTTGATTGATCTGTGTAATATGTTGTAGCTGCGACTAATCTGCATTTGAATTACAATTATATATATTTTTTCATTATTTCTAATGCACTAGAATGCAACATCAAGGCACATCTGTTTTACTAGTCAAAATTTACATTAGTACTTGCGCAAAATAATACAGTCCCCTGTTGCAGGTCATGTATTTTTGGTAGTGTACCTACCTAACATTATTTGTTATGTCATTTTTCAAAAGGTTGCATTTTTTTATTTTTTAGAAAAATACTTAGACATTTAAATGAGCATGTCTAGTTTATCACTCCTGTTTTGATTGTCCATTTTGACAACTAAACAAGCCATACATATACTGCGGCATGCTGCCATATTTTGCACTCTGTTCATATAGCTACCTATGTAGTATTTCTTATTTTATCCCTATTGGCAAGGGTTGAATAATTAGGATTGATTGAAAATATTCTTAAAAGTTAGTTATAGTGTTGTGCAAAATGTATGCTGAAAGAAAAAGTGGCAATAATTGTGAACCAAAAAATAAAGAAGAAAAAACAAGCCATTCCATGGGTAAGAATGTGTGAGTCGCTAACAGCAGAAGAAGCATCATCAGCTTCATTGGCACCCATCGTTTGGTCATTAGTACTACTCAACACAAGCTACAAAACTGTAATCGGTTTAGAGGGGAAAAAGCAGAAGGGATATAAAATAAAAGGCAAATGATGTCTCAGTCTCAGTCCACAGCGCTTTATGTTACCTCTAAGGGCATGTTCACATGACATTTTTTAGGTGGGTTTTGAGCAGGTCTGATCCAAAACCTTCTTGAAAAGTGCTACTAAAACACTCAAATGAAAGAACGTATGTAAAAAATCTTTTCCAAATTGTATCTTACTGCATTTCTTTCCCCAGAGAAAACTAAACACGGCATGGTTAATACAGTCAGGCATTTGAGCATCTTTTAACCACTTCAGGTTTCCAAATATGCTAAGCGGTTTAAGGAAATTATCACATGGCATTGTACAGTATCCTATAAGGACATGCAGCATAATTCTGGCATTCCACCCTCCCTTTGTTAATTAGATATTGTCATGATCAAGATAACAATTTTCATAAATGAATGCATTTTTGAATGGAGTTAAAAATAAAACCTGAAAATGGCCCAAAAATGCTATAAAAAGTCTATGAAAAATCCTGTGGTTAAAAAAAATTATAAGATGTTCATAAAATAGAAAAAAAGCTAAAAATGGTGCTTCAGGTTTACAAAATGCATCTTCCGTATGAAAAATTTACATTTTTGGCCACACGAAAAAAAGGCATGTGAACATACTCTGACAGATACATCCTTAGTTTGAGTCAGTGCTCTGTAAAGGTCACAAACGACTAGGAGGGATACTTTTTCAGCTATCTTTACATTTTAAAAAATATAAAGAAAGTCATTGCTCGGTGTTATTAAATGGACTGTTGGTTATTACTGGGTTACCATCTGTTTTTATGGTGAAGTCAATTTAATATTACAAAGGCTTTGATTGAATTGAAGAACTAGAAAGGGGTTGAATATAGTCCTTAGAGACCTCAGTGTTACTCACTTGCACAAGTCTTTCCAAGGCAATTGGAGCACCTGCAATATGTGACAAATTTATTTGCCACAAATCAAATTTTTGTGGAAAATTTGCAAAACCTAAAAAAATCCACATTTTTAAATATTCAAACATCTCTAGAAGTAACCGATAGTACACAGACAGGTGATCAGATGTTAACTAAAACCACAATCACAACACATCCATACCCCTTAAACTAATCAGTTAGTTATGCATTTACCATTTGCGCATTAAACCACAGCTCCAAAAGTTGGAGAAAACTGTCTGGGGTTCTCCTAAGTTAACTTATAGATGGTCAGGGCAGGACTGTATCCTACAAATCATCTAAATGAGAAACAGACTTTTTTTGGGCTTAGAGTTTTGATCGAGAAACTGTTATAGAAATAATCTATTGAGAATTCTCACAAGTATATCTGGCATTGATCTAGCTTTTAGCAATAATCACTGAGAGTTTAGAGGTAGCAACAAACAATTAAAATTCTGCACTAGCTTGCAGAATTCGATAGGAGTAGGGCGGGGCAAAGACATATAAAGTAAGTCTGCTTCCATAAGGTTGCATTTAAAGACAAATAGAATGGTTAGTTGGTATTATCCATCTCTTCAATTTGTCATCAATTTTCTGCTTACTGCCACATCCTGGGAGGCTGGCTACAGTCCCATAGACCTTTACCCTTTACAACCGGGTCACCTGGTACTTACGGACCTTGGGCGTTTGGATACATCAAAGCAATTTCGTGTGCACACGGGCTGTGCATGCACCATAGCCACCCGGTGTCAGCTGATTCTCATAGTTGACACCTGGCACTCAGTGCAAGAGCGGTGCAGGCACTTTAACCCACTTAATACTGCTTAAAAAGTAAAAAAAAGCGAAAAATGTAAAAATATAACAAATATAGATCACAAAATGATAAAAAGTAAAAATATATTGTACCCCTAAATAAATACTTTTATAACAAAAATAAGTAAACAACAAAAGTACACAATTTTCTATCACCATGTCCGGAACAACCCAACCTATAAATCTGTTCCATTAGGTAATCCCTTTAGTGAACACCACATAAAAAATAAACAAGACAAAAACAATGCTTTATCATCATACCACCAAACAAAAAGTGGAATGAAACCCGATAAAAAGACAAATCTAAATAAAATTTATGTTTACATTTTAAGTTTTTATTGTGTAAAAGTGCCAAATAAAAACTATTTAAATGTGGTATTGCTGTAATTGTACTGACTAGAAGAATACAGTAAGGCCCCGTTCACACATTGCGGTTTTAGATGCGTTTCCGCTGCGGTTTTTAACGCTGCGGAAACGCATCCAACCCGCAGCACAGTGCACAGCCAATGAATCCCTATGGAAACCGCAGGTCTGCTGTGCACATGCTGCGGAAAAAAACGCGCGGTTTAGCCGCGTTTTATTTTCCGCAGCATGTCAATTCTTTGTGCGGAACTGCAGCGGTTCGGCGCCCATTGACTTGCATTGAGTCGGGCACTTCCGCAGCAAAACCGCAGATCTAAAAAAGATCTGTGGGTTTGCTGCGGCTGAAACCGCTGCAGTTCGGGAGGAGGGAAGTGTGTGGGCGGTGCGTGGGCGTGTATAGTGTGCGGCGCATATGTGTGCGTGGGGCGGTGCGTGGGCGTGTATAGTGTGCGGCGCTGTGTGTGTGGGGCGGTGCGTGGGCGTGTATAGTGTGCGGCGCTGTGTGTGTGGGCGGTGATTGTGTGCCGGTGTCTGCGTGATCGGTGTGCGGGTCTGTGTATGTGCGGGGCTGTGTGCGTGTCTCCGTGTATGCAGGCATCGTCGGATGGGACTACAAGTCCCATCCGGCTATGCCTGCTACAGTGACAGTGACTGACACATTAGCCAATGATGGGACAGTAGTAGTCCCATCATCCGGCTAATGTGCACTGCTGAATGTAAAAAAAAAAAAAAATTACATGACATACACAACATATAACATACATGACATACAACATATAACATACACATGTCCATATACATACATATAGAACATAACATACATGACAGAACATATAACATACATGACATACAGAACAATAACATACATGACATACAAACATATAACATACATGACATACAACATATAACATACATGACATACACAACATATAACATACATGACATACAGAACATATAACATACACATGACATACAACATATAACATACATGACATACAGAACATATAACATACACATGACATACAGAACATATAACATACACATGACATACAGAACATATAACATACACATGACATACAGAACATATAACATACATGACATACAACAAATAACATTGAGCACATACTCACCTCTTCCCCGACGCCATCCATCTGTGTATGCTCTGCCGCCGGGAAGAGAATGACGTCACTACAGTTCATTCTCTCACGGCAATGCTGGGTGAGAAAATTCCCACGCAGCATTGCCATAAAGTGAGAGAATGAACTCAGTGATGCACTGCAGGAGCCATTGTCTCCTGTCAGTGCATCACTGGGAGGCCCTACAGAACAGTGGCATCACCTGATGTCACCGTTCTATAGGGGAGACCGTCGTGGGACCCTCGTTATTTTAATTGGACTGCGTCGGACAGGGAGTATACGGTTGTTTTATTTTTTACGTTTTTTTACAGGAGATCGAGGGCATCGCTTGGATCTGAGTGTGTAATAAAGATATGAAAACCGTGTTGTGTTTTATTTCATTAAAATAATTTATTCTTATGCGTGTGTTTTTTTTTTTAACCCTTTATTAATATAAGATTAATAATAGAGAGGCGTCTTATTGACGCCTCTCTATTATTAACTGGGCTTAATATCACCTTACAATAGCAAGGTGATATTAACCCCTTATTACCCCATATCCCACCTCTACAGGGGAGTGGGAAGAGAGGGGCTAAGTGCCGGAATTGGCGCATCGTACAGATGCGCCAACTCTGGGGCGGCTGGGTGCTGGTATTTTTAGCCAGGGGGGGCGCCAATATCCATGGCCCCTTCCTAGGCTATGAATATCAGCCCGCAGCTGTCTGCCTAGCCTGTCTGGCTATAAATTATAGGGGGACCCCACGTCATTTTTTTTTGGGGGGGTCCCCTATTTTAATAGCCAGTGAAGGCTAGCTGCGGGCTGATATTCATAGCCTGGGAAGATCCATGGGTATTAACCCCTTCCAGGCTAGAAATATTGGCCCCGGCTGTCTGCTTTCCCCCTCTGGCGCAGAAAATTGGCGGGAGCCCACGCCATTTTTTTTCCTATATATTTTTTTATTTTTATTAACTATTGCGTTATTTTGTGTATGTGTACGCGTGTGTGTCTTTAACTATTTATGTACCATTTTATCTATCTATATCTATCTATCTATCTATCTCTATCTACTGGTATCTATTATCTATCTATGGCCGGCGACACACTTGCGAGTGTGATGCGAGTAAGTCGCACGACTTTCTCGCATCAACACCCGGCACGGCCGCCCACTCTCGGACCCGAATGTGCGGCTGCATAGAAATACATGCAGCCGCACACTCGGGTCCGAGAGCGGACGGACGTGCCGGGTGTTGATGCGAGAAAGTCGTGCGACTTACTCGCATCACACTCGCAAGTGCGACGCCGGCCTATCTCTATCTGTGTGTGTGTAATGGAGTGTGGGTTGGACAAATGTAAAAGAGGAGGTTGGGCAAGAAATGACATCACAAATCTTTTTTTTTTTTTGTTAAACAACATATCTTTATTTAGCTGTAAAAACTGCATACAAAACCGCATGAGAAAAAACGCGTCAAAACCGCGCCAAAAAAACGCATCAAAACCGCGTCAAAACCGCGCATGCGGTTTTCTGCCAAGAGGTGCGGTTTCGGCGCGGAAAAATCCGCAGGCAAATCCGCAATGTGTGCACAGGCCCTAAAGCTGTCTTATCGATTTTACCACATGTACAACGTCATTAAAAACCTCTATGAAACAAACAAATCCTGAATTACTGGTTTTTGTTAATTCTGCCTCACAAAATCAGAATAGTAAGCTATCAAAAAATTTCATGTGTCCAAAAATGGTACCATTAAAATTGTTAAATCGTCCCGCAAAACACAAGCCCTCAAATGACTGTGTGGGCCAAAATATGAAAAAATTATAGTTTCAAATTTTTGTAAGCGAAAAGCATCTTTTAGTGTGTGACAGCAGCCAAATATAGAAAAACCCAATATAAATCAGATATCGCTGTAATCATACTGGCTTGAAGAATAAAATCATGTAAAAACTTTTACGGCACAAAAACAGAGTAAAAAATAAATAAAACCAATTCTTCACCTGCTGTTGATTCGTTCACTCTCCCTTTCCAAAGAATGCAGTAATGCTCGGCTCACATTTATCCTGCGCTCTGTGCTGAGGCTTTACATCGGAATTTCCGTGTAAATCTCTAAAATATGTGATTCAGATGGAACCTCTGGTCGGAAGACTCCCTATTGATAGGCAGATGGAGAAACTGTGAACGCTGTAAAATGTTCCCAATAAAAGCTTCAACTCAATCCCCATTTAGGTCGTTCATCTGTCAATAGAAATATAGGGGGCTTCCATGTTGTTGGTAGTGCCTAAACCACATTTAGTGCCCATATGTTTGGCATTTCCATAGTGATGAGAGCCCCCTAATTTATAGGTGCATGTCTCCAGAAACAGGAGCTGGACATAATGTGCTCATCACTACAACGTACTAGTCACTACAACGTACTGGTCATCACAATGGTATGAACTGTTGCTTGTTTCTCGAAAACATTCATGGAGTAAAAATCATTGCTACACCTGTAGATAAATTCCCAAAGGTTTAATTTCTAAAATGGGGTCACTTTTGGAGAGGATTCTGCTCTTCTAGTACTAATGGGCTTTGTACAGTCATGGCCAAAAGTTTTGAGATGACACAAATATTAATTTTTACAAAGTCTACTGCTTCACTTTTTCTAATGGCAATTTGCATATACTCCAGAATGTTATAAAGAGTGATCAGCTTAACAGCAATTACTTGCAAAGTCAATATTTGGCTAGAAATTGAACTTTATCCCCCAAAACACATTTCAACATCATTGCAGCCCTGCCTTAAAAGGACCAGCTAACCTCTTTTCAGTGATTGCTCCATTAACACAGGTGTAGGTGTTGATGAGGACATGGCTGGAGATCAATCTGTCATGATTAAGTAAGAATGACACCACTGGACACTTTAAAAGGAGGCTGGTGCTTGGCATCATTGTTTCTCTTCTGTTAACCATGGTTATCTCTAAAGAAACACGTGCAGTCATCATTTTAATGCACAAAAATGGCCTAACAGGGAAGAGTATCGCAGCTAGAAAGATTGCACCTCAGTCAACAATCTATTGCATCATCAAGAACTTCAAGGAGAGAGGTTCCATTGTTGCCAAAAAGGCTCCAGGGCGCCCAAGAAAGACCAGCAAGCGCCAGGACCGTCTCTTAAAAGTGTTTCTGCTGCGGGATCGGGCTACCAGCAGTGCAGAGCTTGCTCAGGAATGGCAGCAGGCAGGTGTGAGTGCATCTGCACGCACTGTGAGGCGGAGACTCTTGGAGCAAGGCCTGTTCTCAAGGAGGGCAGCAAAGCCACTTCTCTCCAGAAAAAACATCATGGACAGACTGATATTCTGCAAAAGGTACAGGCAGTGGACTGCTGAGGACTTGGGTAAAGTTATTTTCTCTGATGAATCCCCTTTTCGATTGTTTGGGACATCAGGAAAACGCCTCATTCGGAGAAGACAAGGTGAGCGCTACCACCAGTCTTGTCTCATGCCAACTGTTAAGCATCCTGAAACCATTCATGTGTGGGGTTGCTTCTCAGCCAAGGGAATCGGCTCTCTCACAATCTTGCCTAAAAACACAGCCATGAATAAAGAATGGTACCAGAATGTCCTCCAAGAGCAACTTCTCCCAACCCTCCAAGAGCAGTTTGGCGATCAACAATGCCTTTTCCAGCATGATGGAGCACCTTGCCATAAAGCAAAGGTGATAACTAAATGGCTCAGGGAACAAAACATAGAGATTTTGGGTCCATGGCCTGGAAACTCCCCAGATCTTAATCCCATTGAGAACTTGTGGTCAATCATCAAGAGACGGGTGGACAAACAAAAACCTAAAAATTCTGACAAAATGAAAGCATTGATTGTGCAAGAATGGACTGCTATCAGTCAGGATTTGGCCCAGAAGTTGTTTGAGAGCATGCCAGGGAGAATTGCAGAGGTCCTGAAGAAGAAGGGTCAACACTGCAAATATTGACTTGCTGCATTAACTCATTCTAACTGTCAATATAAGCTTTTATTACTCATATGTTTGCAATTATTATATTTCTGTCTGTGATAAAAACATCTGTCAAACACACACATAAAAACCAGAGGGCAGCAGATCATGTGAAAATATAATATTTGTGTCATTCTCAAAACTTTTGGCCATGACTGTACATGGAGACCAGAAACTATACTAGGAAAATCTGTGTTCCACGAGGCAAATATCGCTTTGTTCCTCCCGAGTCTCGCCGTGTGGCTAAGCTGTACAGTACAGCCAAATATGAGGTATTTCTACATGCAGCAGAAATTGTGGGACAAATTTTGGTGAAATTTTTACCCATTTCCCAGTGTGAAAATAAAAAATCTGAGGCTAAAACAATCTTTTGGTGGCAAAAAATGTATGTATTTTTTTCTTCACTTCACATTGGCATAAAATTCTGTGACCCACCTGTGGTGTCAATATGATCACTGCACCACTAGATGAATTAACTGAGAAGTGTAGTTTGAAAAATGGTGGATTCTGCAGTTCTGGCACCTGAGTGGCTCTGCCAATGTGACATTGCACCCTCAAACCAGTCCAGCAAAATCTGAACTACAGTATGGCGATTCTTCCCTTCTGGCTTTGCACTGTGCCTCAAAAATAATTTTCAATCACATATGAGATATCAGCATACTCAGGAGAAATTGCACAACAAATTTTGGATTACATTTTCTCCTGTTACCCTTGTGTAAATAAAAAAAATTGGGGCTAAAATATCATTTTTGTGGAAAAAATCTGATTTTTTTATTTACAACCGTTCCATGATATAAACATCTTTAAATCATATGGTGTTTAAGGTACTCACCACACATATTGATACATTCCTTGAGGGGTCTAGTTTCCAAAATTAGCTCACTTGTTTGGGGTTTCCACTGTTTAGGCACATCAGGGGCTCTCCAAACATGACACCTGAAGACAATTCCATCAAAATCTGTGTTCCAAAACGTCATTCCTTCTTTCTGAGCCTTACTGTGGGCCAAAAGAGTAGATTTTCACCACATTTGAGGTATTTGCCACTCAGGAGAAATTGCACAGCAAATTTTGGGGTATATTTTCTCCTGTTACCTTGTGAAAAAAAAATTTGGATTAAAAAAAATTTTGTGGGAAAAATGTGATTTTTTTTAACATTTTCATGGCTCTAATTTATAAACTGTGAAGCACACACCTTGATAAGTTCCCTGAGGGGCCTTGTTTCCAAAATGGTTTCACGTTTGGGAGGTTTCCATTGTTTAGACACATCAGGGGCTCTTCAAATGCGACATGGTGTCTGCTAATTATTACAGCAAATTTTGTATTCAAAAAGTCAAATGGCACTCCTTCCCTTCCAAGCCTTGTCATGCACCAAAATTTGGGTTTTCCCCCACATATGGGGTATCAGAATACTCAGGAGAAACTGCAAATTACATGGTGCAAATTCTTTTGTTACCCTCGTGAAAATGCAAAATTTGGCGCTAAAACACATTTTTTGTGTGAAAAATTTGATTTTTTTATTTTTCTCCGGCTCTACTTTATAAACTTCTGTGAATCACTTGGGTGTTAAAGGTGCTTGCACACATCTAGGTAGGGTCCCTGAGGGGTCTAGTTTCCAAAATATCATCACTTTTTGGGGGCTTCCATTCCAACAGGTACTCTCCAGACATGACATGTCATTTGCTAATTATTTCAGCAAATTTTGCATTTTGCATTTAAAAAGTCTAATGTCATTCTCTTCTAAGGCCTACTATGCAACCAAACTTTTTTCCCCACATATGGGGTATTGGCATGCTCAGGAGTAATTGCACAATAAATATTGTGGTCCATTTTTTCCTGTTACCCTTGTGAAAATAAAAAAACATTGGGGTCTAAAGAAAAACTTGTGAAAAGAAGTTAAATGTTCATTTTTTGCTTCCACATTCAAAAAATTCCTGGGAAGCACCTGAAGGGTTAATAAACTTCTTGTCTTCCTGTATGTGTGGTTTTGAGCACCTTGAGGGGTGCAGTTTTTAGAATAGTGTAATTTTTGGGTATTTTCTGTCATATTGACCCCTGAAAGTCACTTCAAATGTAATGTGGTCCCTAAAAAATTATTTTGTAAATATCGTTAAAAAAATGAGAAATTGCTGGTCAAATTTTAAATTTTTTAACTTCCTAACAAAAAAATGTTTAAAAAATTGTACTGATGTAAAGTAGACATGTGGGAAATGTTATTTATTAACAATTTTGTGTGACCTAACTCTTTGATTTAAGGGCATAAATATTAGAACTCTTTTTAAGTTTTTGCAAAATTTAAATTTTTTCAGAAATAAACGCAAGTCATATTGAAGAAATTTTACCACTATCATGAAGTACAGTGTGTCACGAAAAAATATCTTAGTATCCGTGGGATCTGTTGAAGTGATACAGAGTTATTATCAAATAAAGTGACACTGGTCAGAATTGTAAAATGTTGCCTGGTGATTTAGATGCAAACAGCCTTGAGGGGTAAAGTGGTTAACCTTTTGAGTGATATGTTCAGCTGTAGTAACAGGAACATTTAGCTGTTTGCAGATGTCTTACAGCCTTTACCTTTAACATGTTTAACTAAAATGTTTTCTCTAATCTAATGAGACAATGCTCTCCTTAGCTTTCTTTGGTCTATGTTCAGTGTGGTACATACCATGATACTAAACAGAACAGTGACTACTTTTCACCATTTAAATAGGTAGACTAACAGATTACAAGTTTGTAGACTCCTATGATGCTAATTACAGCACAGACCTTAGTTTAGTATGTCCCTATGATCAAATTATTTTCAGTCTTTTCTAGAAGTGCCATCATTTCAGTCCAGACCATTTTTATTTCTATCATAGGTTGTTGTTTTTTTTACATTTTCTGTTGAACCGCAATTCAAAAGTAATGTCTGATTTCAAATAAACTAATAATAATTGTCAAAATTACTTGTGTCAGTTTCAAGTTAATTTTGTGACCATTCTGGGTCTTGCTTATTTTGCATAAGAGTACCAACAAATGAATTAGGATTTATAAATGCTTATTATGTTGGGTGTACTTGCAATATTCACTAATTTCCAGCTGAAGATACGTAGGACATTTACAGTTTAATGCAAATCTGTAATTTAACAGTTTTGGGTCATTTAAGATTACTCAT
>JARQOD010000001.1:570190673-570218860 GCA_033576555.1 Oophaga sylvatica
GTTCCTGATTCCGTGTTCCTGACTCCGTGTTCCTGATTCCGTGTTCCTGTGTCCATGTTCCTGAGATCCGGTCCATGTTCCTGAGATCCAGTTCGTGTTCCTGAGTTCGTGATTCTGATGTCCTCATGTGTCCTGTCTATGTTCTGATGACCTCTTGTACCCTGATGTCTGTGTCCTGATGTCCCACCTATGTGTGCCGCGGTGATCCGTTGGTACCTTGGAGTCCTCTGGGTGATACCCTTCTGGAAGGTGTGAAATCGGGAGCCTTGCATAGTCATGTTTGATTTATGTACTGTGTGTCTTCACTTATTTACTTTAGTAAACTTTACTTCCCTATACCTGAAGTTGTGTGGTGTAATCAAGTTCTACGTGTCTCTTCCTTGTCCACATGCTCAGCTGCCACAGAACCCCGGTCTCTGCCCTTCCCTAGTTTGGGTAGGCCCGGGTCCCCCTCTGCGGTATGGAGGGTCCATATTGCGTCCCCGGGTGACGCCCGCCCCACGCCATGGTGGTCGGTCTGCGTGGAGGCGATTATGGGCTGGGCCGCTTCTCGGCGCCTGCAGCCAATCGTGACAGAAGCTAAGGCCTTGGACTCAGCTGAGCATGTATGGACGGTAGGACTTTTTCCGAGCCCCGCCTGGCCGGCAGATGAGATGGCTCGGATCCCAGCTGGTAGTGGACTAGATTGCTCAACCCTGTGCTTCGTTAGCGGTTTGGATTTCTGGAGCAATGAACTCTGCTGCATGTGAACTGGGACTTACCGCCTATCTCAAGAAAAGTTTCTGTGTATTTTTTTTTTTGGGACTTCAGAAGAGGGGGTTTTAGGAGGTGAAAATGTCACGTTGTGACAATGCATGTCTGTGCTTTAACCCTTTGCTCCTTTTCCCCCTAATTGAGCTGGGATACTGTTATCCATTACCTGTATGGATGATGCTCAGTTCCCAGCTCCGCTGCGCAGCCGTGCATGCGTGGGTGTCTCCGCTGCGCTGCATGACCACCCGCATGTGCGGTCCCTGGCTATTGCTGTGAAAGCTAACCGTAGGTCAAGGTCCTCTGCAGTGGTGCATGACTTACTATGTGTGTTTAGGCTGCAGCCATTTCCAGGTGCCCTTGCTGTGCTGAATTGTGTTTGGCTGCATAGGGTGCGCGGGCCACACCTGCCCTGCTTTTATCAGGGTTAGTGTGTGTACTTGAAATGCTGTCCCCAGCCAATTGCTGAGGGGCAGCTCATATATAAAGGCTCCCTGCCCTATGGGCGAGGCCTTAGCTACTCACATAGCTTCTGAATCTTGCCATGTTTGTTGTGTGTTCCTTTACCCGCTCCTGCGCCCATCCTAGAGGCGGTAATTCTAGGCTTTTTTGGCCTTTTTTCAGAGAATATAAATGATAACACCGAAACTTTTTCTCCACTCATGTTTAGGGGTTGGGTGAAGTAATTTATTGTCAAACTACTTTGCTTTCCCTTTTTAAATCATAATGATAATTCAAACATCCAATTGATCCTGATCAAAAGTTTACATACCCTGGTGATTTTGGCCTCATAATATGCACAGAAGTTGAAACAAATGGGTTTGAATGGCTACTAAAGGTAACATCCTCACATGTGCCCTGTTTTCTTGTAATCAGTGTGTGCGCATAAAAGCTGAGCGAGTATCTGAGATCCAGACAGACTTTTGCATCTTTCATCCAGCTACTGATGTTTCTGGATTGTGAGTCATGGGGAAAGCAAAAGAATTGTCAATGGATCTACAGAAAAAGGTAGTTGAACTGTATAAAGCAGGAAAGGGATACAAAAAGACTTCCAAGGAATTGATAATGCCAGCCAGCAGTGTTCAATCTGTGATTAACATATGAAAAATCAGGGGCTCTGTACAAACAAAACCACAGTCAGATAGACCAGCAAACATTTTGTCCACAAGTGCCAGGAAAATTGTTCGGGATACAAAGAAAAACCCACAAATAAAATCAGATGAAATACTGGACTCTCTGAAAACTAGCGGTGTGGCTGTTTCAAGATGCACAATAAGGAGGCACGTGAAGAAAAATGGGCTGTATGGTTGTATCTCGTCTACAATATGCAAAACAGCACAGACAAGCCACAAAACTTCTGGAGCAAGGTAGTTTGGAGTCATGAAACCAAAACTGAACTTTTTGGTCACAACCATAAACATTACATTTGGAGAGAGGTCAACAAGGCCTATGATGAAAGGAATACTATTCCTACTGTACAGCACGGAGGTGGATTGCTGATATTGTGGGATGTGTGAGCTACAAAGGCAGAGAAATCTTGGTCGAAGTTTAAGGAAAGATGAATGCAGCACTTTATCAGCAAATAATCAAGGCAAATTTGCAATCATCAGTTTGGAAGATGCATATGGAATGTACTTGGACGTTCCAACATAACAACGATCCAAAACACAAGGCCAAAGTCAACCTGTCATTGGCTACAGCAGAACAAAGTGAAGGTTCTGGAATGACCATCTCAGTCTCCTGACCTCAATATCATTGAGCCACTCTGGGGAGATCTGGGCAGCTTTACTCTCTGAGAAAATAAAGAACCTCATCCACAACTACCACAAAAGACTTTAAGCTGTTATTGATGTTAGAGGGGGCAAAACACAATATTTAGAAATGGGGTATGTGAACTTTTGATCAGGGTCATTTGAATGTTTTGGGCTGTCATTATGATTTAAAAAGAGAAAACATAATAGTTTGACAATAAATGGCTTCACCTAACCAATTACCATGAGTGTAGAAACATTTTGGTGTTATCATTCATATTCTCTGAAAAAAAGCCAAGAAAGAAAAAAATTCTGTTGGTGTATGTAAATTTTTGAGCACAACTGCACATATACTCTTATGCTCTGCCATGTATGTTTTTCTTTTGGAGATTATGCCTTTTTCCATTGCATTTGGTTGATTTGTTCACTATCTTTGGGCATATGAAATCAAGAGTTATATCTGATTCCCCAATGACCTTGATGTTTTATGAATTGGCATTTATACTTTACCTGCTACTGACTCATTTACCCTGAGGGGTGCATTATCTCATGCATCCAGGTGAATGTTACCTGCTTGTGTTGCAGTATTTATGGCAATGTAAGTTTCCTGTCTTTTAAGCTGCAATCTCTAAAGCATTTGTTTTTGTACCTTGTGACATCTTTGGACAAATTTTAATTTTAGTTAGGGGGAGTTGTCGATGAGTGGGGGCACCACTTTGCACAAAAGTTAAGGTGCCAAGTCCGCAGCAAGGCAGGGACACCGATTAGGGATCCAGTAGTGTTAAGGTACTGCCACACTTAGCGATCTCGTTAGCGATCACGATAACAACGCAAGTTAACGAGATCGTTGGTGTGATATCTTTTAGGTCGCTAGTAGCTGCCAAACAGGAGATCTCATAAACGACTCATCAGCGGTCAGCGATCTCTTTAACGACTTTCGCGGTCGTTAGTATCTGTCATTAGCATTCACTGAGCGCTTCTGATTCATAGGAATTTCCAGCATCGCTCCTGCTCTCTGCGTCCTGCTAGCCTGCTTTGCAACTTCTGCGATCCTCTCTGTGACGCAAAAGAGAACTTACAGATATTGCGATCCACTCCGTGACGCTAAAAACCCTAGTCCCGCCTGCGCCGCTGTCATATGCGTCACAAACGAGGTCGCTCGTCGTTCGCAAAAGGTGCCAAACACAGCGATATAGGCGCATCAGCGGGACGCCAACGATCAAAAAACGGTCCAGAACGCTAGTGAACGGTCAGCGACATCACAGCAGGGGCCACATCGCTGCTACATGCCACACACAACGAGGTCGCTAACTAGATCGCTAAATAGTGACGGTTTAGCGATCTCGTTAGCGATCTCGTTTAGTGTGGCATACCCTTAAGTTTGATTGTTATACCAACCTGCTGATTTGGGCAATAAACTCCTTTTCTACCAATATTTAATAATTGTTGTGGCACTACATGTAGAGGCTGTTTACTTAATTGAGGTTGACACGAATATACTTATCTTATTTGACCTGGTTTGAACTTTTGTGAGATTTAATGCCTAGTATGTGGAATTTGAATAAGTTTTGGCCCTTACCCGTGGTGTAAACTACTGATAAAAACAGCCACCCCAGCACCTACCAGATTATGGAGGGGTTGGCTGCCTAGTAGAAAAAAATGCACATTGATATGGCTTGCATAATACTCCAGTCACACAGGTAAGTGTGAGGCAAAGTGTCTGACTTGCAACTATTAATGACGCCCTTGTATTAAGAGACGGGCTGCTCAGCACAATAATATGCAACACACAGGGACAGACACCCTAATAAACTAAGCCAACTAAAAGAGGCCTAGCCTCATCCTACAAAAAATGATATGATAAAAAGTGCAAAAAATTAATGCACATGATAAATACATTAAATGAGGTATTGGTTACTGTTACTGAGTAACTACTCTAACATCAAAAACAGCTAACATAAAAATTTTTTAAAAAAATCACATACTATAAGATAAGGCTTTCCCAAAACCCTGTCTGATGACAAATGCACATCTAGCAGTATGCAGCAGGTGCTGGTGTGGCTGTTTTTATCAGTAGTTTGCACCTGAGCTGCCCTTTGCCTTTATTAGTGGAGGCCTGCTGCATCCTGCTAGATGTGCATTTGTCATTCAGACAGGGTTTTGGGAAGGCCGTATCTTATGGTATGTGATTTTTTCTTTATGTTAGCATTACCCATGGTGTGCTTCGTTGAATGTATTATGGTTGACCTAATCATTTCTAAAACAAAATATTAGAAAGTTAGAGTTGGAAGGGACCTCAAAGGTAATCGTGTCCAACCCCACCCCATTGTCAAAAAGTTTTTTCTAATAGCTAATCTGTATCATCTCCCTTTCAATTTCATTCCAAAGTATGCAACGTATGTCCTAAGAGGAACAGTTTAAGGATCTGGGAATGTTTAGCTTGCAAAAAAGAAGGCTAAGACAAGATTTAATGGCTTTCTACAAATATCTATAGGGATGTTGCGGTGTAGAGGGATCATCCTTATTCTCATTTGCACATGTAAACACAATAAGCAATGGAATGAAATTGAAAGAGAGAAGATACAGATTAGTTATTAGAAAAACTTTTTGACAGGTTGATCAATCAGTGTAACATGCTGCCACAAGAGGTGGTGAGTTCTCCTTTAATGGAAGTCTTCAAACAGAGGCTAGACAGACATCTGTCTGGGACGGTTTAGTGAATCCTGCATCGAGCAGGCGGTTTGACACAATGACCCTTAAGGTTTCTTTCAACTCTAACATTCTATAATTCTATGACTGATATGCTCATGCTAAACCTACTTCTCACTGAATAATCTTTAATATTACAATTCCACTTATAAGAGATTACTGGTATAGAGGCAGCTAACTCTTGAAGGTCAGGGTCATTTGCTAATAAATGCCAATTTCTCAGTATTGCAGATTTTATCACTAAATCCATAAGACTATGTTTAAAGGAAAATAATAAAACATTGTTCTCCTTTTTTTGTGGGCATTAGGAGTTTATTTATAGTTGTCTGGGTAACCACGATGCAGAAAATACAACCAAAAAACAATTGACTTATGACTTTAGAGGGCCAAAGAAAACAAACTAAAGAGGAAAATGATATATTAGATAATATTAAAATAACACCCATGATTTAACACAATGATATTGGCTATATAAATGACCAAGAAAAAATCAACAATTATACCACAGATAATAATTATAATTAGGGACACGGAACGTAGAGTGAAAAATTTTCACAATGGTAGGAGACAGGATAAATATATGTATATTAGTGATGAGCAAGTATACTCGTTGTTCGGGTTTCCCCGAGCACGCTCAGGTGGTCTCCGAGTATTTGGAAGTACTCGGAGATTTAGTTTCTGTTGCCGCAGCTGCAGGATTTGCTGCTATTTGACAGCCTGAATACATGTGGGAATTCCCTAACAAACAGGCAATCCCCACATGTATTCAGGCTGTCTAGTAGCTGAAAATCATGCAGCTGCGGCAACAGAAGCTAAATCTCCAAGCACTTCCAAATACTCGGAGACCACCCAAGCGTGCTCTGGAAAACCCGAACAACAAGTGTACTTGCTCATCACTAATGTATATTCTTTGATCCTATATTTCTCTAATGTAAGCCCTTAACTAACCACAGAGATTAACCCCTTACTGCCATCAGACGTACTATCCCATCCATGGTACCTGGGCCCGTATGACCATGGACGGGATAGTACGTCCCAGCGATCGGGGGGAGCGCAGCCGATCGCGGCCGGGTGTCAGCTGATTATCACAGCTGACACCCGGCACTATGTGTCAGGAGCGGTCAAGACCGCTCCCGGCACATTAACCCCTAGCACACCGCGATCAAACATGATCGCGGTGTACTGGGGGCACAGGGGAGGATCGCGCAGGGTGGGGGCTCCCTGCGTGCCCCTCTGAGACCCTCAGAGCAGCGCGATGTGTCGCGCTGTTCCGAGGGTCCGTCCTCCCTCCAGGTCCCCGGATCTAAGATGGCGCCGGGGTCCTGCAGGGAGGCGGCTTCCTCAGTGCCTGCAGAGAGCAGGCACTGAGAAGCCTGCAGCGATGCCAGAGTGATCGCTGGTGTGACAGAGTGCTGTGCACACTGTCACACCAGCGATCTGCTAAAATACACTGATGTCCCACCCTGGGACAAAGTAAAAAAGTTAAAAAAATAAAATAAAAATTGTTTAAAAAAATCATAAAAAAAAAAAAAATATTCCCCAATAAATTCATTTTTTCCTGTAAATAAAAAAACAAAAACAATAAAAGTACATATATTTGGTATTGTCGCGTCCGTAACGACCCCCCCTATAAAACTGTCCCACCAGTTAACCCCTTTAGTGAACCTCTTAAAAAAAATAAAAAAAAAACAAAGCAAAAAATCAATGCTTTATCATCATACCGCCAAACAAAAAGTGGAATAACACGCGATCAAAAAGACGGATATAAATAAACATGGTACCGCTGAAAAAACAACTTGTCCCGCAAAAAACAAGCCGCCACACAGCATCATCAACGAAAAAATAAAAAAGTTATAGCTCGCAGAATAAAGCGATGCAAAAATAATAATTTTTTATATAAAATTGGTTTTATTCTATAAAAGCGCCAAAACATAAAAAAATGATATATATGAGGTTTCGCCGTAATCGTACTGACCCAAACAATAAAACTACTCTATCAATTTTACCACACGCGGAACGGTATAAACGCCTCCCCCAAAAGAAATTCATGAATTGCTGATTTTTGTTCATTCTAACCTCCCAAAAATCGAAATAAAAAGCGACCAAAAACGTCACGCGCTCAAATATGGTACCAATAAAAACGTCACCTCGTCCCACAAAAAATAAGACCTCACATGACTCTGTGGGCCAAAATATGCAAAAATTATAGCTCTCAAAATGTGATGACGCAAAAACTATTTTTTGCAATAAAAAGCGTCTTTTAGCGTGACAGCTGCCAATCATAAAAACCCGCTATAAATAGTAAATCAAACCCCCCTTTATCACCCCGTTAGTTAGGGAAAAATAATAAAATTAAAAAAATGTATTTATTTCCATTTTCCCATTAGGGTTAGGGTTGCGGCTAAAGTTAGGGTTAGGGTTGGCGCTAAAGTTAGGATTAGGGTTAGGGTTGGGATTAGGGTTATGGGTGTGTTAGGGTTAGGTTTGTGGTTAGGGTTGGGACTAGGGTTAGGGGTGTGTTGGGGTTAGGGTTGGAGTTAGAATTGGGGTGTTTCCGCTGTTTAGGCACATCAGGGGCTCTCCAAATGTGACATGGCGTCTGATCTCAATTCCAGCCAATTCTGCATTGAAAAAGTCAAACGGTGCTCCTTCACTTCTGAGCTCTGCCATGTGCCCAAACAGTAGTTTACCCCCACATATGGGGTATCAGTGTACTCTGGACCCCAAGAGTTATTGTGTATTTTGTCCTATTTCTTCTGTTACCCTTGGGAAAATAAAAACCTGGGGGTAAAAATAGCATTTTAAAAAAAAAAAAATGATTTTTTGTTTTTACGACTATACATTATAAACTTCTGTGAAGCACTTGGGGCTTCATAGCGCTCACCACACATCTAGATAAGTTCCTTGTGGGGTCTATTTTCCAAAATGGGGTCACTTGTGGGGGGTTTCCACTGTTTAGGCGCATCAGGGGCTCTACAAATGCGACATGACGCCCCCAGACCATTCCATCAAGGTCTGCAATCCAAAACGTCACTACTTCCCTTCCGAGCCCCAACGTGTACCCATACAGTAGTTTTCTCCCACATATTGGGTATCAGCGTACTCATGACAAATTGGACAACAACTTTTGGTGTCCAATTTCTCCTGTTACCCTTGTGAAAATAAAATATTGGGGGCGAAAAAATCATTTTTTTTAAAAAAATGGATTTTTTATTTTTACGGCTGTACGTTATAAACTTCTGTGAAGCACTTCGGGGTTCAAAGTGCTCACCACACATCTAGATAAGTTCCTTGTGGGGTCTATTTTCCAAAACGGGGTCACTTGTGGGGGGTTTCCACTGTTTAGGCGCATCAGGGGCTCTCCAAATGCGACATGACGCCCCCAGACCATTCTATCAAAGTCTGCAATCCAAAACGTCACTACTTCCCTTCCGAGCCCCAACGTGTACCCATACAGTAGTTTTCTCCCACATATTGGGTATCAGCGTACTCATGACAAATTGGACAACAACTTTTGGGGTCCAATTTCTCCTGTTACCCTTGTGAAAATAAAATATTGGGGGCGAAAATATCATTTTTGTAAAAAAAAAAGGATTTTTTATTTTTACGGCTGTACGTTATAAACTTCTGTGAAGCACTTCGGGGTTCAAAGTGCTCACCACACATCTAGATAAGTTCCTTGTGGGGTCTATTTTCCAAAACGGGGTCACTTGTGGGGGGTTTCCACTGTTTAGGCGCATCAGGGGCTCTCCAAATGCGACATGACGCCCCCTGACCATTCCATCAAAGTCTGCAATCCAAAACGTCACTACTTCCCTTCCGATCCCCGACGTGCACCCATACAGTAGTTTACTCCCACATATTGGGTATCAGCGTACTCAGGACAAATTGGACAACAACTTTTGGGGTCCAATTTCTCCTGTTACCCTTGTGAAAATAAAATATCGGGGACGAAAAAATCATTTTTGTAAAAAAAAAGATTTTTATTTTACAGCTGTACGTTATAAACTTCTGTGAAGCACTTCGGGGTTCAAAATGCTCACCACACATCTAGATAAGTTCCTTGAGGGGTCTAGTTTCCAAAATGGTGTCATTTGTTGGGGGTTTCCACTGTTTAGGCAGATCAGGAGCTCTCCAAACAAGACATGGCATCCAGCCAATTCTGTGTTGAAAAAGTCGAACGGCGCTCCTTCCCTTCCAAACTCTGCCATGCACCTAAACAGTGGTTTACCCCCACATATGGGGTATCAGCATACTCATGACAAATTGCACAATAACTTTTGGAGTCTTGTTACCCTTGGGAAAATAAAAATTGGGTTGAAAAGATCATTTTTGTGGAAAAAATATGATTTTTTAATTTTACGGCTCTACATTATAAACTTGTGTGAAGCACATTGGGGTTCAAATTGCTCACCAAAGATCTAGATAAGTTCCTTAGGGGGTCTAGTTTCCCAAATGGGGTCACTTGTGGGGGGTTTCCACTGTTTAGGCACATCAGGGGCTCTCCAAATGCAACATGGCGTCCAATCTCAATTCCAGCCAATTATGTTTGGAAAAAGTCAAATGATGCTCCTTCCATTCCGAGCTCTGCTGTGCGCCCAAACAGTGGTTCCCCCCCACATATGGGGTATCAGCGTACTCAGGACAAATTGGACATCAACTTTTGTGGTCCAATTTCTCCTGTTACTCTTGGAAAAATAAAAAATTAGTGACTAAAATATAATTTTTGTGGGAAAAAAATAGGATTTTTTATTTTCATGCTCGGGCATTTTAAACTTGTGTGAAGCACTTGGGGTTCAAAGTGCTCACCAAAGATCTAGATAAGCTCCTTAGGGGGTCTAGTTTCCAAAATAGGGTCACTTGTGGGGGGTTTCCACTGTTTAGGCACATCTGGGGCACTGCAAACAGAACATGACCCCCATCAACGTCTGCATTCCAAAACGTTACTACTTCCTTTCCAAGCCCTGTCGTGCGCCCAAACAGTTTTCCTCCCCCCACATATGGGGTATCAGCGTACTCAGGACAAATTGGACAACAACTTTTGGGGTCCAATTTCCTTGGGAAAAATCTAAAATTTGGGACTAAAAAATCATTTTTGTGGAAAATTGTTTTTTTTATTTTTCAGACCCAGGCATTATAAACTTTTGTGAAACACTTGGGGGTTCAATGTGCTCACAACAGAACTAGATAAGTTCCTTAGGGGGTCTAGTTTCCAAAATGGTGTCACTTGTGGGGGGTTTCCACTGTTTAAGCACATCAGGGGCTCTCCAAACACGACATGGCATCCAATCACAATTCCAGCCAATTTTAGTTTGAAAAAGTCAAACGGCGCTCCTTCCCTTATGAGCTCTGCCGTGTGCCCAAACAGTGGTTTTCCTCCACATATTGGCTATTGGCGTACTCAGGAGAAATTGCACAACAACTTTATCTGCCCATTTGCTTCTTTTACCCTTGTGAAAATAAAAAAAAAAGTTTGTAATAGATCATTTTTGTGGCTAAAAAGTTAAATATTCATTTTTTCCTTTCACGTTGCTTCAGCTCCTGTGAAGCACCTGAAGGGTTAATTAACTTCTTGAATGTGGTTCTGAGTACCTTGAGGGGTGCAGTTTTTAGAATGGTGTCACTTTTGGGTATTTTCTGCTATATAGACCCCTCAAATTGACTTCAAATATGAGGTGGTCCCTAAAAAAAATGGCTTTGTAAATTTTGTTGTAAAAATGAGAAATCGCTGGTCAATTTTAACCCTTATAATTTCCTAAGAAAAAAAAAATTTGGTTCCAAAATTGTGCTGATGTAAAGTAGACATGTTGTAAAATTTTATTTCTTAACTATTTTGTGTGACATATTTCTCTGTTTTAAGGGAATAAAAATTCAAAGTTTGAAAATTGCAAAATTTTCAAAATTTTCGCCATATTTGCGTTTTTTTCAATAATAAACGCAAGTTATATGGAAGAAATTTTACCACTAACGTGAAGTACAATATGTCACGAGAAAACAATCTCAGAATCGCGCAGATCCGTTGAAGCGTTCCAGAGTTATAACCTCATAAAGAGACAGTGGTCAGAATTGTAAAAATTGGCCCGGTCATTAACGTGCAAACCACCCTTGGGGGTGAAGGGGTTAACACCCTAGCGAGTATGACAAAGATGACCCTGCTCAATGAAGACTGAGCCCTAAACAGCATCTACGATTGTTCCTTTTATTACCAAAGACCCATAGGTAGGACACTGCATAGACAACAAAAAAAATAGAAAAGCCTCATATTTAGGGAACAAATATCAATTGATAATATAACAAAGAAAAAACTAATACTGCACTATCTACAAAGTACTCATTGGGGATTTCTGATGATCCATCCCAAGTTTTTAAACTTCTTGAATCATTTCCCCTCCCATGTATTGAGGTTCATCACGGGAATAAATCTGAGGACCACTTGATAGAACAAGTTTAGATGGATATTAAATTCCTTTGTATATACCATAATGAGTTAACAGTTCATGTAAAGTTTGCATGACCACTCCTGCCTCTGAAGGTTAGCAGGGAGGGCAATCAGCACTTTTACATACCTTATGTACAAAATACCAGCATTGATATTCCGGACAAACAAGAAACAATTTTTCAATAGTTTTTCGCTCTTTTTTTATGTTTTGCCTATTGCCTTCAAATACATTTTTCATTTTTATATATCAAACACCACTTGATTAAGGCTTTTCCTCATAATGTTGTCCTACATATTTCATATGGACTTGATAGGTGCAGGTTACAGAAGAAACATAAAATATTTATTACGATACGATACAATACACTTTATTGATCCCGAGGGAAATTATGGTATCACAGCAGCGTTACAACAGCATTACAACAAAACATTACAAACAGCATTACATAGAGTATTTACTAGACACATATCTTGCACATGACTAACCACAATACGTAACAAACAAAGGTACACAAATCTCTAATCATTTCCATTAGTGCGCCAGTCCTAGGTCGTAGCCATCTTTCACCCTTAGTGAATTGTTATAGATCCCCATAGCGGTAGGCACAAACGATTTCCTGAATTTCTCCTTCTTGCACCTTGGAAGGATTAGACGGCTGCTGAATGTGCTCGTCTGCTTCAAGAACAGCTCGTATAGAGGGTGTGTATTATTGTTCAATATAACCCTGCACTTCTTTTGAATTCTATCCTCCGCTACCTCCTCAAAAGAGTCAAGATGGAGGCCAACAGCTGCACTTGCCTTCTTGATAAGTTTGTTGAGCTTATTAGCGTCAGCTACTCGCAACACTACTGCCCCAGCAAATGATAGCAAAAAAGATGGCGCTTGATACAACGGACTGGTAGAACATTTCCAGCATTTTGTTGCACACATTGAACGACCTGAGCTTCCGCAGAAAGTACAGTCTGCTCATACCCTTCTTGTAAACCTTTTCTGTATGACACCTCCAATCAAGTTTGCTGTCAAGGTGAACCCCCAAATATTTGTAGCTCTCAACCATCTCCACCTCCTGGCCAGCAATAATGATCGATTGCTGGTACGCAAAGTGCAGGGGTCAGTGTAGGCCCTCACCCTTGGGCACAAGTAGGCAAGTACTATTCTCTCCAACGACTTCATAGCATTAGTAGTATCAGTATTACTCAGTACTAGTGATGAATGAACGTACTCAGATAAGAGCTTTTCCAAACATACTCGGTGGTAACCGAGTTTCTTTGACGTGCTCGAATAGTATGTTCGAGACCCCATGGTTAGACAGCCACAACACATGCAGGATTAATAGACAAAAACCCAGTCTTATAGTTAGTTGTGGAAAAAGCACCAATCAGATGTATTTAAACACAAAAATTGAAAACCACTCCTCAATAGCACAGCAAAAAAAAAAGAAGACGGAGTGTATATGTTTCAAAAAGGTACAAAAAATCTTTATTGGATTAAATTTAACAGACAGTTATAAAATACATTAAAAAAAGGTGCCAAAAGGACAGACAATGGTGACACCCATCCATTTATATACGTTAAATCCTATAGAAAACTTTTTAAACACCTAAATAGTGGGGCATGGAGTAATACACTACAAAAGCAATAGGCTATCAGACAGTGCCTATGTTTCCTGAAGAACAACGTCTTACTTTAGTATCAGAGTGATAGGATAAACATCCAACATTACATGTGTGGAGGGAATACTCTAGTAACACATTGGAAGAAAAGGGGAAAGCCTAGATTTAAGTTTGTATTATTGTATAGTACATGAAATTAAAGGAAGCATCTTACTCACGTATATGAGGAGAGGACGGGATGATCGCACAGCAAATAATAACCCAAGCTTGCATTTCGCCTATATAGTGCATCATACTTTCTCAAAGGAAGGTAGTGTGGTGTTCTCAACAGGACCTTTTGTGTCCCTGGTAACCGGTCGCATTGTGTCCACAGGTTTAGGAGAAGATACCACTTACAGTATAGAAACTAAAATAAAGAAAAAAGTAAACAATAACACATCAGATTAAATACAAGTTAAAAACTGCTAAAAACCAAATAGGAGGGAAAAGGTGTATCGCATAAGGATATATAAAGGAAGGTTCTTTATAGGTAAGGAGCAAAGTTTAGTGACTTGTTTAAACCATCTGGTGTCATCATCTCCAGTGTGACAACCCATTTTAATTCACACTGGGCTGAGTTGTTTGGAATTGCCACCTCTAATCCCAGTGTGAATAACCTCAATGCCCCTAACCATAAATCCCCTAGGGTCAAAATTGTGATAGGCCCTAACGTGCCTGGGAATTGTTTTTAACTTGGAGGGTCAGCCACTGTCCTGGCTACACCAATATCCCGCACATGCTCCGCAATCTCACCCTTAGCTCTCTTGAGGTAAGTCCCACATAAATAAGTGGGCAACTGCACGTAGCATAATAAATGACCTTTGTGCTACTGCATGATATATGTCCTTTAATTTGGAAATGTTTAGCACTATTTACAGAGTCAAAAGAAGTTCATCGAAGGATATTGGTGCAAGCAAGACATTGGCCGCAAGTGTAACACCCCTTAGTTTGTCCCCTTGAGCCAAACAGGTTTATAGTTGATGCAACGTAATGGCTTTTGACCAGTAGGTCTTTAAGATTTTTTCATCTTCATGGGGTCATTAATGGATAGTCTGCCAGAAAAGGTCCCAAGGAGGGATTGTTGCTTAGTATGGACCAATGCTTCATGAGAATCGCTATCATTTTGTCCTATTCATGATTAAACACAGAAATAAAGCACATTTTTTCATCTTTCCTCTCTTTCCTTTGCTTTGATACTCAAGGTGATTTTGAGGGGTTATTGTACCCATGAAGTATATACCTCAGACTATAGACCAAATGGTTGGGTGTCACCATTGTCTGTCCTTTTGGCACCTTTTTTAATGTATTTTATACCTTTCTGATAATTAAATTTAATAAAGATTTTGTGTAGCTTTTAGAAACATATATACTCTGTCTTCTCTTTTTTTGCGACACATGCAGGGATTGCCTGTTTGTTAGCTATCACATCACTACTATTCCAAATTCACAGACTACTTCTAGCATATCTATCCAAATCTGGAACAATTCTTCAAGCTATCTTTTTATATCAGAGCTTGCCATATTTCTAAATATATTTGGTTAAATAAAAAAGGTTAAAATTGACCACTCTCAGATTGTAAAGGACACAAATCTCCACAAGAAGTCACCTATAAGTATCTGGATTGTGAGATCCCAGCACACTTAGTGGCATTCCACAACCCTCCAAGGTACAATTTGTTCTCAGAGTTTGAGTACACGCAGGTCATCACAAGATTTTGTGGTTTTGACTACAGAAACATTTTTCTGCATCATTAAAATAGCAGGCACTGAGTAGTAAATGTAATAATGTTACGGATCAGTATCTGTTGGTTTAAATAACTATACTTTCTTCCTGACTGTTCAAAATCAGCAGTCACTTGAATTGCCTGCAGATCGTTCTTTGGACTGCCACGAACTACACAATAGACTCCTGAAAGCGCACAGCTCAGCAGACAAAAACACACATCTCCTGTTTGTGCACATACAGACTAGAATACAGATTCAGTAGGCAGCATAGTCTTTCTAGGGTAAAATCTGTGTTCTGGACAGTGTGCAAGCTCAGACAGGAGCTGTAAGTTCCTGTCTGCTGAGCTGTGCACCTCTCAGGGGTCTATTGCATGATCAATGGGAATCTCAGGACCCAGACCCCTACCGAACTGCAGGTAATTTAAGAGCCTGCTAAATATGACAAGTCAGGAAAAATATAGCTACTCCTAAAAATCTAGGCGGTGGTTCTTTTGTCAAAATTGAGATTCCATGATAAGCTATGTGATGCTGACACCAAACGCTGCTGCGCAGGATTGTGAGATGCATATAGTAGTCCCACATCCTAGACGTTCCAACCCCAATTCCTGCTGCATATTAAAAAAAAATTACCCAGATTCAAACTGAACATAGTTCTAACAGGGTGTCACTTGTATAAGAGTATAGGTACTTTTATAAGATACCCACTGTGTAATTGTCTAATTGATCACTTGGTACATGCTATCTTGGATAAGTTAAGATCAAGATGACATGATGTTGATAAAAAAAATCACTTATGATTATATCACATATAATAAAGTTAATAAAGTCACTGGAAAACTTACACTTAAATACCACCTTAAAACTGAAAATAAATTGTTTGCTTCTCGGTAAACTCTCTGGCCTACACCACCCGCCAGCCTTCAAAGTATAATGAATGCCCCATGCATATCTGTAGATTATTTTTTGGAGATCAGCAGATGGTAATGTGTGGGTTGACAGTCAGCTACTAAATGAGGCACAATTTATGCATTAAAAAAACAACAGGAATTTATAATTAATTGAAATGTTTAGTTAGATAATTATGTCTGTTATTGTATTATGTGTAAGAAGTCTTCCCTGATTTAGAATACCGTGCGGTATCCAACATGTAAAAACATATTAATGCAAACAATGTTGCTTTGTGCTTCCTCTTCCCACTACAAGAATCGGCAGGAACTCAATGGTTACCCTGTCGTGTTTTGCCAATTAAGGAGCCCCTCGTCACTGCTACTGAAAAGTGACTTTACATTTGTCATACATAATAGGCCTACCTGGGGCCCTCTGTTTGCCCCCTGCTGTTTCCTCCACCTAGACTGATATTCTGATCCTCTTGCATCTAGGATGGCCACTGGAGTACCATATGGAGGAGGTATGTCGAAACCATACTTACATAGAACAGGAAAGGAAGAAAAGGCATGGTTTAGACTTACTACAGTGCTCCCCATTCCACTGTGGTAGCTATCTTGAATGCAGAAGGACAGGGCTGGACTGGGACAAAAAAGCAGCCCGGCCACACAAATTTCACCAGCCCACTTACTATTGCACGTTCCACCTCCGATCAGTGAAATTTTATTTCTTTGCTTCAGCGGTTTGCTTTTTTTCTGTGCTGGAGTGGTGCTTCAAGTGTAAGCCCCTAACCCCAGTGATATACTCACCCTCTAGTGTCTTCCCCACTTTTCAGCACAGCTCTGGTCCCAGGGCATCATTTTGTAAGCACAGCTTCTGACAGCCGGAAGTCAGAAGTTACATCACAAGATCTCAATACAAGTCTATGAGAGCCAGAAGGAGGCCAGGAGGATGGTATCATAGATTTGTACAGAAAAGTGACCTTCGCGTCACTCCATGAAACACTAGAGCTGCGAGCAGGTCAATTTTCACAGGAGACGAACCGGAGCAATGCTGGAGACCAATGAAGGCAATTGAAGGTGAGTATTAGAACCGGGGCAGGGGACTTGCATTTAAAGTACCACTCCAACTGTACAATAAAAACTAAAAAAAAAGCTGGAGTGGTGCTTTAAAGGAGCCACATGTGAATGGTGCCGCGGTGCACAGGATCGACTACAGCTCTATTTACATGATGCTCCTCAGATATCCGGTTCTCGGGATTATGTGTGTTAGAGCAATTGGCAAGTTATCCCATATCCCGAGGAGAGAGGATTACTTGGGGTAACCCATTTAAACACATTTTTCAAGATTTATTTTGTTTGGCCTTAGGTTTATTTTATAAAAAAACAATAATGACAATCCAGAAGTGCAATGCAGCCTCTCCGACAACAAGACAGAAGTGTATATATACAACGTATATATACAGAATAAGGCCCTGTTCACACTTTCAGTATTTTACACCAGTATGTGTGAACCACAAACAGGAATGGGTGAAAAAGTTGTGACTTGTTTCTATTATACTTTTCCTCTGATTGTTCCTCTCCTGGTTTTGGCTACAAATACTGATGTAAAATACTGACCAAATACTGAACGTGTGAATGTGGCTTTAATACAAATACTAAGAATTACACTCAGTGTACAGGAGAGAAGAAATGGTACTGTGCAGGGTGGGTGGGTGTGTGTAGTGGCTCCACACTATTTACTATATGTGTGTGCTGTACCAATACATGGACTATATTGTAGTATATACAGTGGAGCTGTGTTATAGTTATTTAGTGGGCGCTGTGCCTGTGTATATAATTTGTAGTGGGGATTCCACACAATCTACAGAGCTCCACACTATATACAGAGTTCCACACTATATACAGAGGTCCACACTATATACCGTGTTATAAAGCATGATATGGAGCTGTGTGTATATTATATAGTGTAGAGATATTTCTGTGTATATAGTATAGCATCCACTCCATCTAATATACACACAGCACCATATTATATACACATATATACACTATAAATATACGCAGTACCTCACTATATGCTATTGACACAAGTCCTCACTATATACTTAAAGGGAACCTGTCAGCAGGATTGTGCACAATAACCTACAGTGTCAGGTCAGCACCGTTATACTGATTACAATGATACCTGGTGATGAAATCCATCTTGTGGTTGTTGTGTAATCTTTATTTTCAGTTTTGAGTTAATGATATGCTTTTGCCCCATGGCGGCCTGTGGAGGGGGTCTTCATGTGATCTGCAGCATGATCGCATATGTAATGTGTATATAATTCATTTGTTTAAGGTTATCCTGAAATTTAAAAAAAAAATCAATTTGAAAATGGCGACCGCTGTGCCTGCGCAATAGCAGCTATCGGTACTCTGTTTGTTATGACTCTATATAATAAATGAGCTTCACTTTTTGTATTGAAGAACTGAAATAAATTAACTTTTTGATGATATTCTAATTTAGGGAGAAGCACCTGTATGTGTATTGCAATTTTATCTCACATATGAAATTATCACACATTTCAAGGAAACCTGCTAAAATTTTCATGTTACCATAACAACAAGCTTTTTAAAATATTTAATTGCAGTAAATTAGGGAGGAGGGAGTAATGAAGCATTTTTCCAACCTCCTCTAGAGATGAACAGTTCATTTGGAATTTGAATTAGCCAAATTTTCCCAAATTTTTTTGGTTGCGAATAACTTTGTCATGAATTGCTCTACTGCAAAGCCTCTAATAGCACAGAAAACGTATGTATTACACTCTAATGTCTTCTAAGTGTATTTTGAACCCCTTTTGAGATCGTTAACACAATCACAGCCATATTAATGTTTAAGCGACCTACATTTGTCTGGTTAGGGAAAAATGGATGGTGATCAACGTATTAATTCAGGTGGCATATATGGGTCCAATATTGGACTATTACATTGAAGTGTACTCCATAATTATAGATGAGAGGATTTCTATAAATCTTATCCACTTTGCTTGTACTGTAAAACGCTGCTATTTTGACCCAGCGAAAATTTGCTTCTTCAAAAACGTGTGTAAAACTCATTGTGGGCACACAGACCCTATCATTTTCAGCTGCCTGCATCTCTGTATCTAAATATCATTTTGAATACAATATTTAACTGTGGAAAATGTATTATGCACTGCTCAAAAAATAAAGGGAACACTTAAACCACAGAATATAACTCCAAGTAAATCAAACTTCTGTGAAATCAAACTGTCCACTTAGGAAGCAACACTGATTGACAATCAATTTCACATGCTGTTGTGCAAATGGAATAGACAACAGATGGAAATTATTGGCAATTATCAAGACACACTCAATAAAGGAGAGGTTCTGCAGATGGGGACCTCAGACCACATCTCAGTACCAATACTTTCTGGCTGATGTTTTGGTCACTTTTGAAAGTTGTTTGTACTTTTCCACTCATGTTAGCATGAGACGGACTCTACAACCCACAAAAGTGGCTCAGGTAGTGCAGCTCATCCAGGATGGCACATCAATGTGAGCTGTGGCAAGAAGGTTTGCTGTGTCTGTCAGCGTAGTGTCCAGAGGCTGGAGGCACTACCAGGAGACAGGCCAGTACTCCAGGAGATGTGGAGGGGGCCAAAGGAGGGCAACAATGCAGCAGCATTACCGCTACCACCGCCTTTGTGCAAGGAGAAACAGGAGGAGCACTGCCAGAGCCCTGCAAAATGATCTCCAGCAGGCCACAAATGTGCATGTGTCTGCACAAACGGGTAGAAACCGACTCCATGAGGATGGTCTGAGTGCCCGACGTCCACAGATGGGGGTTGTGCTCATAGCCTAACACCGTGCAGGACGCTTGGCATTTGCCACAAAACACCAGGATTGGCAAATTCGCCACTGGCGCCCTGTGGTCTTCACAGATGAAAGCAGGTTCACACTAAGCACACGTGACATGTGACAGAGTCTGGAGATGCTGTGGAGAGCCATATGCTGCCTGCAACATCCTTCAGTATGACCGGTTTAGCAGTGGATCAGTAATGGTGTGGGGTGGCATTTCTTTGGAGGGCCGCACAGCCCTCCATGTACTCGCCAGAGGTAGCCTGACTGCCATTAGGTACCGAGTTGAGATCCTCAGACCCCTTGTGAGACCATATGCTTGTGCGGTTGGCCCTGGGCTCCTAATGCAGGACAATGCCAGACCTCATGTGGCTGGAGTGTGTCAGCAGTTCCTGCAAGATGAAGGCATTGAAGCTATGGACTGGCCCACCCATTCCCCAGACCTGAATCAGATTGAGCACATCTGGGACATCATGTCTCGCTCTATCCACCAACGTCACGTCGCACCACAGACTGTCCAGGAGTTGGCGGATGCTTTAGTCCAGATCTGGGAGGAGATCCCTCAGGAGACCATCCGCCGCCTCATCAGGAGCATGCCCAGGCGTTGTAGGGAGGTCATACAGGCCACACACACTACTGAGCATCATTTTTACTTGTTTTAAGGACTTTACATTCCACTTTAATTTTGTGGGAGACTCCAAATCCAGGCCTCCATTGATTAATAAATTTGATTTCCATTGATGATTTTTCTGTGATTTTGTTGTCAGCGAATTCAACTTTGTACAGAACAAAGTATTCAATGAGAATATTTCATTCATTTAGATCTAGGATGTGTTATTTGAGCGTTCCCTTTATTTTTTTGAGCAGTGTAGTTTTATATATAAGAAACTTTTTTTTTAAATAATTCCCAGGATTTTATATTGTCAAATATGAATATAATTCTATTTACATTTTTTAACATAGTTTGATGTGCCAAATCAGTTCCAGTATTAGAGATGAGCGAATTTGTTCGGTTTTTGTGCCCGAAGCTGATTTTGACATATTCGAGCCATATTCTAACACTATTTGTGCTGAATGTATGTTTAATGATTGGTTCTGAATATATTCGGTAATTTCTACTCCCATTGACTCTAATGACGTTCGACAGTGTTCGACAAATATTGCAAAAACAATATTTGATTCCGATCATATTCCGAACAAATTTGTTCATCTCTATCCAGTATATCCCCTAATATCAGTGATTATGATAAGTAATGCACTGAATTATGTTTTTTACAGAGGCAAATGGGGGTTCACTATGAACCTTATAATACTGCAGTGCTACATCATGGATTTGTACTACACATACTTTAAAGCCTTAAATAATATCTATTCATTATGGAATTGTATTTTCCATTATGAAGCAAAATTAGACCTGTTGTTGTTTGGTAAGCAAATACGTCTACACATGTCAGCATTTAATTTCAAGAGATGGCATACAAGTTTGGAGGCAGCACATTGCTAAATGAGCTAATTGTAATATTGATTAAAATAAAATAATGGGATGCATTAAAAGAGGCATAGATGCTCATGAGGAGAACATAATTTTACCTCTATACAAGTCACTGGTGCGACCACACTTAGAATACTGTGTACAGTTCTGGTCTCCGGTGTATGAGAAAGACATAGCTGAACTGGAGCGGGTGCAGAGAAGAGCGACCAAGGTTATTAGAGAACTAGGGGGTCTGCAATACCAGGACAGGTTATTACACTTGGGGTTATTTAGTTTGGAAAAACGAAGGCTTAGGGGTGATCTTATTACAATGTATAAATATATGAGGGGACAGTACAAAGACCTTTCTAATGATCTTTTTACTCTTAGACCTGTGACGGGGACAAGGGGGCATCCTCTACGTCTGGAGGAAAGAAGGTTTAGCCATAATCACAGACGCAGATTCTTTACTGTAAGAGCAGTGAGACTATGGAACTCTCTGCCGTCTAATGTTGTAATGAGTGATTCCTTACTAAAAATTAAGAAGGGACTGGATGCCTTTCTTGAAAAGTATAATATTACAGGCTATATTCACTAGTTTCCTAGATACTGCGTTGATCCAGGGAGCTAGTCTGATTGCCGTATGTGGAGTCGGAAAGGAAATTTTTCCCCAATGTGAAGCTTACTGTTTGCCACTTGGGTTTTTTTTTGCCTTCCTCTGGATCAACATGTTAGGACAGGTTAGGATAGGATATGGGTTGAACTAGATGGACTTAAAGTCTTCCTTCAACCTTAATAACTATGTTACTATGTTACTATGTTACTATATCTTCTTACTGTAGCAAATAACTAGCTGTGCAGCTCCAGAGACTTTTTCCACCATATGGCAAAAAATAATGATTATCTAAAATTTTCTTTGGAATATTTTTTTTCTTTTTTGTTTCTCAATTATTATGTTATACCCAATCTAAAAAATGGAAAGATAGCAGCATTTCAAATTAACCAACAATATTTCTGCCCAGCCTCAGCTGAAAATAAGTGCTTTTAGTTTAACTATTCAATCAATACTATAAGAAATGGCTGTGACTGTGGAGGAAGACTGCTGTGGCTATGCTAATGTCTAATTTGCACAATGTAGTCAGCGTATGGTAGATGTTATTGATCTGATCATGGCGATGTAATGGAACATTGACTAATGTATTCTTCGGATGTTCTTGTTTTTAATCAAAAAATGTCTTCAGGGAATAGCATGGAGGCTACGTAACGACTATATCACATGGGAAATATCCAGACAGTATTGTTACAAGCTTATTCCTGTTAATGTAGCCATGTTGCTAGCCGTTCCTGTATACTATCATTTTTGGTTTGTTCTGAAATATTATAAAATGATTTGCAAGAACAGTGATGCCACCTTTCTCACATTAGATGTTCTGTGTAATATAAAATCTTTTATTAGTGCAATTCTCCTCAAAAACTGAGCAGCACTTCTATCGATAAAATGGCTACTGGTAGAGGAGCATGTGACCAGACCAGTCCATCAGTCTTCTCCAATAGAAAAGAAGCTTTGCCACGTGAGGTGTTTTAAAATTATATGCTGATGGACTGGTCTTGTCACATGCTCCTCCATCTGCAGGCAATTTATGGACATACGTGCTGGTCAGTTTGTGTGTTTAACCCCTTTCCGATGTTGGGCGTAATAGTACGCCCACGTCGGAATCCCTCCCTTTGATGTGGGCTCCGGCGCTGAGCCCACATGATCCACTCGCGGCTGTTAACCTGTTAAATGCCGCTGTCAGTCTGTGACATCCGCATTTAACTCGTGGTTCCTGTAAGCGGGCTGGAAATCCCGCTCATTGTTGCCCCCGTCACTTTATTACGGGTCACTGATGGGTTGACATGACAACCAGAGGTCTCCAGCAGACCTCTATGGTTGTCATAGCCGGATTGCTATGAGCGGTGGTTGGCGCTCATAGCAAGTGAGCAATTCTGATACATACAGGTGATCTGATCATCGCCTGTATGTAGCAGAGCCGATCAGACAACTGCAGCTTCTAGTTTCCCATGGAAACTATTGAAGAATGCAAAAAGTTAAAAAAAAAATTTAAAAATTAAAAGAGTGGTCCATGCAGTCTTTCTAAAGGCAGCCAGGCCAGCGGACAAGAGCACCCACTGACCCCATTTCTCTACAGTCAATTTTAGTTTTTAGTTTTTTCTCTTGACTCAGCACCTGTTTCGGCCATGTGTGCGATTGGCACCGGTCAGGTACAGAGCGAGCTCAACGCTTTTGCTCTATATCTCTGTGAAGCCAACAGAGCTGAGTACTGTGAGTTCGGTTCATACTGTGTGGAGTTAATGCAGCAGTATTAAGGTGAACGCTCGCTGTTTAGTTCCGTCATTGTTCACATTAGCAGCAGGTTACATCTCTGCATGGTGGACCCCGGGTTGTGATCGCACTGTATTATTTATTTTATTTAGTGCGATCCGGCAAGCCTAACAGTGAGTACTACAATACTAAAAATAAGTAGTAAGTGAAAGCTCTTTATACCAGAGTTGAATACCTTAAAGGGAATATGTAAAGCAAGTAATGTATAATATAGATATTTATACAGTGAGTATGGAAAGTATTCAGACCTCTAAATTTTTTACTCTGTTTCATTGCAGCCATATGGTAAAAAAGTTCATTTTTTTCTCATTAATGTACACTTTGAACATTTTTTGACTGACAAAAAACAGGAATGTAGAAAAATGGCACCAAGACGAGATACTGAGGGAAATCCTAAGGCAGCAACAACAACAGATCAATTAGGAGGAACAGGAACATGAAGTGCCATGGCAAGACAAGCTCTTGCACTGGATGTTCCATTCACAGATAATGGAGGTGGCCCACATGGAGCAATCCTACCAATGGTTGGAGAAAGCTGGACTCCGAGACAGCACAGAGGTAATAATCATAGCAGCACAAGAGCAAGCGCTAAGTACCAGATCCATAGAAGCCGGAATCTACCACTCAAGACAAGACCCAAGGTGCAGACTATGCAAAGAAACCTCAGAAACCGTCCAACACATAGTGGCAGGATGCAAAATGCAAGAAGGAACAGCGTATACCGAACGCCACAACCAAGTAGCGGGAATTGTATACAGGAACATCTGTGGGACTTCAAGATCCAGACAGATAAGCAGGTGTTGGCTAACCAACCAGATATTGTGATGGTAGACAAGGATCAGAAGACAACAATAATAATAGATGTGGCAGTGTCAAGTGACAGCATCCAGAAAAGCGCAATGCTTGGAACAACTAAGATCCTGTGCAGAACCACTCAAACTCCCAGGGCTCTGGTAGAGGACCCGAGAATGAGGAAGGACAAGGTGAGAAGGAAGTTTATATATGTAGATGATAGTCACTGCTCATCTTACTCCTCTCATGGCCCTGGTGATGTCAAAAGCAGCTCTGACAAGATGGCCACCTCACAAAATAAGAAAATAAATTGCTACAAAAGATAGAAAAAAAAATAAATAAAAACGTAAAAATAAAGTATCAAAGAAAACATTTATATGTACCTTGTTTTAGTTAGTGAAAAATATATGCACAATGTTCCCTTTAATTCACAGTACAGTTAACATTCATTCAGACATCAGTTAAACATTTACTGTAACTCTCTTTGTTACATTTCCTGCTATTAGACATGTTGTAAATTAACTTAAGGTACTGCCACACTAAGCTATCCCGCTAGCGATCTCGTTAGCGTTGCATACTAATGCGATCGCTAGCGGGATTGTTTTATGTGCTGCCGCATTTAGCGATATAGTTAACGACGCTATCGCCGTTAGCGATCTTCTTAACGACTTTAGCGGTACAAAAGTACCGCTAAATCGCTAAGAAAAGGTGCCACACTAGCGATATAATACTTACCCAGCGGGAGCGCCGACAAGAAAATAGGGTCCGGAACGATTCCAGCGACGAGCGAGATCACAGCAGGAAGCTCGTCGCTGGAAGCTGCCGCACTGAACAACATCGCTAACGGGATCGCTAAATAGTGACGTTTTTTAGCGATCCCGTTAGCGATATTGTTTAGTGTGGCATACCCTTTACTGTCCAGATTGCTTTTTGCCATGGAGATCTAAAATAATTCATCTTGTCTTTTATATGCAATCAATATTCTGGCTTGTAGCAAGTTCCAAGATATAACACCGAGCTTCAAATCTTAGTAAAATGTTTGTGTGCATGTACCCCAAAGAATGGATAAATTAATAATTTAATTTAAAACAATTAACAAATATTCACAATATTTTTACGCACATTAGGTTTAGCAAATAACTGTGTCTCCTCCTGATACATCTATGGATATAAAATGCTGTGTACAGTATTGGCCTTCATTGACACATCATTTTTACTATTTTTTGAATTATTGCTTGCAGCAACACATCTATATATGATTTGATAATAATTGCATCAAATCACTTTGCTTACTAGTGTTCTTACATATTTTCAAAATATCCCTACATTCATTACTTACTACAAAGTGATTAAGCTCAACACTCGCTGAATGCATGATTTAACAATCATACGTTAAATAAAATAATTTAATTTACAGAATTCACATAAATCCATATGTCAATATTCTGCCAGAGTCTGTTAGTATTGGTGATGAATTATGAACCAGAACAAAAGCGGTAACGTACTCCATTCCTACCATGTGCCATTTATAATACTGACAGCTTCATATTTGAAAGAGGGACTGTATGCTGCTTTTACGTCCTTGGAGACCATAGATCAGTGGGATCAGTCATTGTACCAGCTGACTATATAGTCTACTTGATACGGTGTACAAAGTCATTAAAGGAGTTGACTCGTAAACCCAAACTAAGTCCATAGATGGGGAGTACACTGCTTAGGGCCACCAACTATTAGCCAGAATAGACAGCTACCTTGTAAGATCTTGTCTTCTTCTGTATCATGTTTATGAAAGTCCAAGAGTTCTTCTCATGGACCACTGGAGGCTCCGTGCTGACTCGGTTAGACCCACCACAATGTTCAAAGCCATAGAATATCCAAGATTCCGAGTCACCAGAGAAAATGGGGATAAAACATAACCTTTATTCCATTATTCCATCCTTAAAAATCACATGGGGAAATACAATTGAGGTAGACAAGTGAAGCAACGTTTCAGCCCAAAAGGGACTTTTTCAAGCCAGAAATACAGTTAAAATTACAGCCTCTAATTTTTAAAGATTATGTTTTATCCCCATTTTCTCTCTTGCCTCGAAATCTTGGATTTTCATGTTCATGAAAGGTCAAAATGTAATGTTTTCAGTGTGAGGATGAGTGCAGGTTGAGCTTGGCCTCGTAGTATCACATCCGCACAACATTTTAGGTGACTTGTAAAGTCCATGCTGTAATACATATGAATAAACACCAGCACTCTGCACACTAAATTCAAAATGAATTGTGTATTACTATCAAAATAATCATTATCATTCTGCAGTCTACAAATATTGGTTTATTCACAGAATGTGTACTCTCTCTAATACATGCCATATGATATATCAGTGTGCTGGTGCACCAAATAAAATACCTACGCCACCTAATAATATATGATGCCACATATGCAGAATGAAAAGCCATTCACATCATGTTTCTGCTAAAATGGAGTTACTACTCTTTGAGGATGACCTATTGATTAAGCATCAATGTGGATTGGTTTTCTTTTTTATGTGCACCATTATTTTAATTAAAAGCCCTATTTATAGAGGTGCACAGCTCCTGCCTGAGGGCGCATACAAAATGGAGCTTTATAGCGTATTCTTTCTATTGAATTTGTACCCCACTTCGTAGCCTTTGCTTTCTGTTAAATCTGTTCCCTGCTCCGTGTGCTTGCTCAGACAGAAGCTGTGCACTCCTGTTGCCTGTGTCGCTCACATAGGAGGTTTTTTTTTTGAGCAATCGGTGGGGTCTCAGGATCTGGACAATCCCTGACCCGCTTGCAATAAAAAAGACACTCAAATATAGAAAACTTTAAAGGTTTAGTTCATTTTTAAATCTCATGTATGGAGGTTGGGTGGAGGTGGGGATTCTGCCCAATGTATATGCTCTCCCCCTTACATAGGAGAGAATGCGCTACAGCTGCAGTCAGTGCCCTAAAGCTCTGAGGAATTTGCGCTACCACTTTGTGTGTTTTCCTCTATAAAGGGGAGCGCATGCAAGCTGGACATACTTTTCCTTCCCCTCATATTCAAAGATGAGCGATCCATACATTTCTTACTTACTAATGATGTCTTGGATTTTTACCAGGAATGCAGAAAGTGGACAGTACTTCCACATCAACGTTCTTCACAAATGAGGCAAATTTATATAAATAACCCCATTACAGTATTTTTTTTTAGAGATGACATTTTCTGCATAAAAATAAAGAAAAAAAATATAATTTAGGATATTCTGTAGAGGATTTATTTGGAGTACTAAACAACCACAAATCCACTTGGCCATTAAGATTGTCATGAACTACTGGTGAGCCACCCATTTTTGTTTATTCATATAGGTCCAAAATGTTTCTATATAGTTGTACCTAATAAGTATAATCCTCATAAATAAAAAGAAAATAACTGCATCCCAGCTGTCTAATCCTGGAAAGCAAGTGCTCATGAAAAAATGAATATCGCCTCATCCTTTGGACCAATTAGCAGGAACCCCAAACTTCAATCAATATTTCGCATTGATTTAGGATTTTATGTACTGAATGGAAAAATCCTATAAAGCTTCACTGAAATATAGTTTACAATAGCTTTAATTAGGAAACAAAGAAAAATATATATATTTTCTTTTCAGTTATTTTTTTGAATAAAACTTGTAATTCTATCAGAGCATCAATATTCTTGAATAAAATAGCGAAGGTGAAACAGTATAACATGATTATCAAATTGTATCTGTAGGCCATGCTTGAAAT
>JARQOD010000001.1:570218960-570280164 GCA_033576555.1 Oophaga sylvatica
CTGATCGAGCCCATTCTTTTGTTTAAGAACAAATAGTTAATACATACTTGCATTGTTATGTCTTGTGTACTGTCTATTGCTTCACATGAATGCAGATGAGCTGAATTACCATCACAAATTGTACATTTCCTAAAAAGGTTTAGAGATTCAGTTTTCAGTAATTGTTGGCAATGGGGCTATTACATTAGTTTGCTGTTACTGTAAGACTGCTAAATGCAGCAAAGGCTAATGTTATTACTCTGTTCTGTGTATTGTCTTCTGTATGGTGATTCTCATTTACGACTAGGGCCATCAAGGATGTTAATTACATAAAGCTATGAGGATTCACCCTTTCAGTTGTTTAGCTCTGAAATATAATAATAGCACACTTGCCCTGCCATTAGCCCACATGTTTTTTTGCAATTTATTTAACAGAGACTCACTTCAATTTTATTTTTTCAAGTCTCAAACATATACACAAGTGGACATTGGACAATGATTTGGTTTAAAGCCATACATTAGATATAGTATAGCCGAAATTGATGGCTAGAACCCATCTCAAAATAGTTGGGACAGGGCCATCTCTACCATTCTGCAGCATTCCCGCTTCTTCCTACAACAGTCTGTAAACATCTGGGAAATGAGTAGAGCAATTGCTGGCGTTTTGAGAGAGGAATGTTGTCCTATTCTTGTCTGATGTAGGATTCTAGCTGCTCACTGGGTTTTTGTTGTCGGATTTTTCAATTTATAATGTACTAAATGTTGTCTGTTAGTGAAAGCCGTGCTGTTATGATGGATGCAGTACATGGTTTAGTATTGTCTTGCTGAAATATGCAAGGCCAACCCTGAAATAAACTTCTGGATGAAGCATATGCTGTTATCAAACCTCCATATAATGCTCAGCATTAATTTTACAATACAAGATGTGTAAGCTACCCATGCCATAGGCACTAATGAAGCACCATACCATCAAATATGCCCGATTTTTGTCTGTGTATTGATAACAAGCTGGATAGTCCCTCTAATCTTGAGTTCGCAAGACACCATATCCGTTGTTTCCATAAAGAATTTTAATCTTTGATTCATCTGACCACAGAACAGTTTTTCACTTTTCCGCAGTCCATTTTAAATGAGGTGGCAGAATTTCTGTATTGTTTTAATAAAGTGGTTATAAAATGTCTACACTGATAAAATTCCAGGTTTTTGTCATATAACAATATCATACCGAAAAGAATCATTTCAGAACTATTTTCACCTCCCATGTCACCAATATTCTATACAATTCAATTGAAAAACAAACTGACATCTTTTCAGGTAGGAAAAAAATAAAGCACTAAAATAATGTGGTTGCATAAAACTTTGTTTTAGTGTCCTTTGAATTTATAACAGCATTTAGTTTTTTGAGTAAGAGCCTATCAGCATAGCACATCTTGAACTAGCAATCTTTGCCCACTCTTCCTTGCAGCAGTGCTCCAAATCTGTCAGACTGCCAGGCCAGCGCCTATATCCAGTCTTCTTTAGGTTAACCAGAAGATTATTGTGACATCAGTATATGTGCCTGTCTGCCCTTTCTGTCTCTGCTTCTCTCGTTATGGGCGATGGGGGCAGGGGGTGGTGACAATTCCAGTTTTGTGTTCTCTTGAACTTATAGTTCCATCCAAACTGTGAGATCAAGAGTTAATTGCTGTCAGTGCTTCCTCCCTGATGTGTGGCTGCAAGCTATTTAAGCTCCTGAAATCCTGCTGGCCAATTCCAGGAGATATTGGTAGATTTGACCATCACTAGTAATTTCAAAATCCAAAGCATGTTACATACATCAATGAATCCAGCATCTCCAGCAGAGCTGAGTGAGCCGGAACTTAAAAGTTCTTTGTTTATACCGGATATTTAGTGTTTGGTGCTAAACTCCGAACATGCACTTCTCCCGGAATGTCCGGGGACAAGAGAGAGAGACATTTTTCTGCCCCAAAGTTCGGGTCTCAGTTATTTTCAATAGGTTTTGGGTTCTGATTCAACCTCGGGTAGAGTTCTGGTCTTTGGAATACAGTTTGGGTCGGGCAACAGAACCCGAACTTTCACGGGTCTGCTCAATCCCAATTTATTAAAAAAATCATCTTTATTAAAATCTCATTAAAAATCTATCTATATATGTGCGAATAAAGAAAGCAAAACAAGGGAATTAATAAAGGAGATAAAAAGGAAGACTGACAACTGAAGGAATAAAATAAAAATTACACTTTTTTTTAATAAAACATACTGCAGCATCATCTATGCACATAAACTGCGGATTTTTTAATGATAGGTGCACTTTAACAATGCAAGCAGAAATGTGGAATGACATGCAGTGACTGCTTTCCTTCATATTTGCTGTCATCATCAATCCAGCAACCATTCTGAATGACATTACACAGGTTAAGGCAGAATCAGCACTCAAAAGATCATAAATAACATTATTTCTATTCTACTGCTGTATTAACCATAGATAGGCATTAAGAGAGCTCTGTTACCTGGTTTTCATCACCTAATCTGAGAGCAACATAATGTAAGGGTAGAGGCAGAGACACTGATTCCAATGTCACTTTCTGGACTGATTACGATAATTTCAACAAAATCACTGTATTATCACCAGGAGATTATCACTAGAGGACGTGTTAGCCTACTGCCATGTAGAAAAATATTTAGAGTTGTGAGTCCTCAGTGGTTGATACCTTCTAATGGCTAACTGAAAAGATGGTAACAAATTGCAAGCTTTCCAGACTACTCAGGTCTCTTACTGGCTAACACGGTACTAAGATATACATCTTTCCTGTACGGCCATGTAGTCCTTCATATTCATGAGCTTTATATAACTACTCTCGAAACTGATAGGAAGCTTTCTGCCTATGCACAGTATACACAGGGGTCATACAAAGCTCAGCATTCAGAGAACTGCTAGATCTGCAGCAGATAAAACAGTGTATTTATCAAAAATGACAGCAAGCAGCTCAGTAATTAATACCTTGCTGGAGTCAAGAATTCTGACCCTACATTATGCTTCTCTTATATAATATAGCAAACATCTGGTGACAGATTCCCTTTAGGGAGAGTTAGACGACCATATAAATCAGAGCGAGGTCAGATTGCAGTGCATGGATGGGTCGGCCACTATCCCAACCTGAGCGTGACAGCTGCTTGTATTTCTGTGCAGTTGTCACACTCGGATCGGGAGGGAAAGTCACTGTACTGTCAGTGCCCTGTGTTCTTATCTCGCTACAATTTACAAGTGCTTCTCACTAAATTAGAATATCATCAAAAAATTTATTTATTTCAGTTCTTCAATACAAAAAGTGAAAGTCAAATATTATATAAAGTCATTACACACAGAGTGATCTATTTCAAGTGTTTATTTCTGTTAATGTTGATGATGTGTGGCTTACAGCCAATGAAAACTCAAACTTCTTTATATCAGTAAATTAGAATAATTAACAAAAAACACTGACAAAGGCTTCCTAAGCGTTCAGTAGGCTCCACAATCATGAGGAAAACCACTGACTTGACAGATGTCCATAAGGCAGTTATTAACACACTCCACAAGGAAGGTAAGCCACAAAAGTTCATTGCTAAAGAAGCTGGCTGTTCAGAGTGCTGTGTCCAAGCATATTACTGGAAAGTTCAGTGAAAGGAAAAAGTGTGGTAGAAAAAGGTGCACAAGCAACCAGGATAACCGCAGCCTTGAAAGGATTGTTAAGAAAAAGCCATTCAAAAATTTGGGGTAGATTCACAAGCAGTGGACTGCTGCTGGAGTCATTGCTTCAAGAACCACCACACACAGGCGTATCCAGGACAAGGTTACAAGTGTCGCATTTCTTGTGTCAAGCCACTCATGACCAATAGACAATGTCAGAAGCCTCTTACCTGGGCCAAGGAGAAAAAGAACTGGACTGTTGCTCAGTGGTCCAAGGTGTTGTTTTCAGATGAAAGTAAATTTTGCATTTCATTTGGGGTCTAAGGGGTAAGTCTCTCCTTGTGCAGAATGACATACCAGCTCTGGCTTGCCAAAGCAAGGAAGCTTATTCGCAGTGCAATGCTCCTCTGGGAAATGTAATATGCAAATTGCCTTTTCAGAGAGAAAGAGGACTTGTACTCTATAGCGCCACCTGTTGGAAGTAGCGGTCCTACAAGTCACAATTAACCCTTTAACAAGTCTTGCATTATGACTTAGGATAAAAGTCAAATCAGAATCTCAATTTGCAGACACGGTGTTTCAGCTTATTGGCCCTTGTCACTGCAAAGTATGAGAACTAATTTGACTAAGTGAGAGGCTCTGGTCTGTGGTATAAGGGTTAAGGTTTCTCCTTGTGGAAAGTGACATACCAGCTCTGGCATGTCAAGGTAAGATGGCATATGTTAATCTCCACAAGGAGAAACTTTATCCCTTTTACCCAGTCCAGAGCCTTTCACCTATTCAAATCAGTTCTCATACTTTGCACTGACGAGGGTCGATAGCCAGCAACACTGTGTCTGCCTATTGAAATTCTGATTTGGCTTTTATCCTAAGTCATATTGCAAGACTCGTTAAAGGGTTGATTGTGACTTGTAGGATTGCTACTTCCAACAGATGGCGCTATAGAGTTTAAGTCCTCTTTCTCTCTAAGGAGGCAATTTGCATATTAAATTTCCCACAGTAGCATTGCACGGTGAATAAGCCTCCTTACCTTGACACGCCAGAGCTGGTATGTCACTCTCCACAAGGAGAAACATTACCACTTAGACACAGTCCAGAGCCTCTCACCTAGCCATATCAGTTCTAATACTTTGCACTGATGAGGGCCAATAGACCAAAACATCGTGTCTGCAAATTGAGATTCTGATTTGGCTTTTATTCTCAGTCATATTGCAAGACTCATTAAGGTTGATTGCGACTTGTAGAATCGCTACTTCCAACAGGTGGCGCTATAGCGTTCAAGTCCTCTTTCTATCTGAAGAGGCAATTTGCATTTCATTCGAAAATTAAGGACCCAGAGTCTGGAGTAAGAGTGGAGAGACAGACAATCTATGCTGCTTGAGGTCTAGTGTGACGTTTCCACAATCAGTGATGGTTTGGGGAGTCATGTCATCTGATGGTGAAGGTCCACTGTGTTTTATCAGGACCAAAGTCAGAGCAGTCGTCTACCAGGAAATTTTAGAGCACTTCATGCTTCTCTCTCTCTACCAACAAGCTTTTTGGAGATGAAAATTTCTTTCTTCTACAGGACTTGGCACCTGTTCACATAGCCAAAAGTAACAATAACTGGTTTAAAAACAACAGGATCCCTGTGCTTGATTGGCCAGCAAACTCGCCTGACCTTAACCCCATAGAGAATCTATGCAGTATTGTCAAGAGGAAGATGAGAGACACCAGACCCAACAATGCAGACGAGCTGAAGGCTGCTATCAAAGCAACCTGGGCTTCCATAACACCTCAGCAGTGCCACAGGCTGATTGTCTCCATGCTACGCCACATTGATGCAGTAATTGATGCCAAAAGGAGCCCCGACCAAGTATTGAGTGCATTTACTGAACATACATTTCAGTAGACCAACATTTCAAATTGAAAAATTATTTTTCAAGCTGGTGTTATAAAGTATTCTATTTACTGAGATAATGACTTTTGGGTTTTCATTGGCAGTAAGCCATAATCATAAACTTTAACAGAAATAAACACTAGAAATAGATCACTCTGTTTGTAATGACTCTATATAATATGAGTTTCACTTTTTGTATTGAAGAATTTAAATAAATTAACTTTTTGATGATATTCATTTTTGTGAGAAGCACTTTTATATGGCTGTCCTACTCTACCCTCAAGCATACTCATGTAATTTGGTAGTTAACTGTTTTGAATAAGATACAAGTAAGAAACATGTCTCCTTTCCTAATTAACTCTGTTTTGCTTTCTTATACTTTATTTCCTGTGCATGGATTTTAATGACTTTTAAATAAAGGCGATTTTTTTTTTACAAATTCTGGAGATGTTGGATTTGTATAACATACTTTGTACCTAGCATTACTTACCTGGAAACCAGCTGGGTTCTCTATCTGTGCATCCCTTTGAAGATTCCTCTGGATTTAAATACTAAAGTAGATCTGGGCGAGATGATAAGGTGATTACATGTTTTTAACTGTTTCATTTGAAATTCAGAAATTTCAAATCTATGCAGATTTTTAGATTTAGCATAATAAAAATACTTTGGTAAATGATTTGTTTTTCAGTTGTTGCATTCAAATATTTACATTTTTTTTATTTTTCCTTCAATAAAATTGCATGAGGATATTAGAATTGGATTTTTTTTTATTTTTCTAAAGTGTTTGTTGAACATTTTTGCTACTTTTAGACCCAATAAGAGATTTTAACATGTGATCCTCTGATCACAGCTATGATATATTGTAATACTTTTAATGTAATACTTTTGATTTGTGATTCCTCACATTGTGCCCACTGCATGCAGTGGATTCTCCAAAGTCAGCACTGGGATTTGAATACATGCAGTCACGTGCCGACTAGATTGGTGCCGCCTTGCTCAATAAAAGTGTATTGAGTGAGGCCTGATGTAGTTTAGTTGGTATGTGGCCTGAAGAATGCAAACAGTCCACTCACAGGATCGGCATTAGAGAATCCTAACAGCGAGCAGTGTGCATAACATGAGGATTCCAAAGTTTGCAGTCCCTTACAGTGACTGCAATTGTTCCTTCCCCCAAGCCTGTTTTTACCTTCATAAGCAGGCTAAATTTTACAATTCTGACCTTTGTAATTTTATGTGATATTAATAACTCCGGAATGCTTCAACAGATCCCACTGATTCTGGGAACTTTTTTCGTGACATATTGTACTTCATTATAGTGATAAAATTTGTTCGATATGACTTTCGTTTATTTGTAAAAAAAAAAAAACAACACAGTGTCAGGCACTGGGATTCTTCCTCTGTACAGGAAGGATCCCAAGTCTTGTCTTCTCCTGCAGTCTCACAATCAGTGTCAACCACAGTAGATGCTGCTTGGCAAAGACATTGGTCTCAGCATCTTGATCAGACTCAGGCTGTGCACGTTGTTACTGCTGCTTCTCCAGGTCCAGCTATGGTAACTTACAATAGACAGTGGCAAGCAGACATTCCTGAGGCTAAGTCCAGGATTTGCCTACTGAGCATGCTCGTGAGGTGGCGACCTCTCATTGGTGGTCGGTCGTCAGCTGCTCAGGTCCTGTGCTGGCTCTGGATTGGCCCGTGAGCAAGGTCCTGTCTGACTGGACTTAGGCGCAGTCTATAAAAGGAATGTTTGGGGCGCCCGTCGGCGCGCTAAGATAACTGATGTTTGGTGTGTTGGTGGAAGCATTACCACCCTGTATGCACGTGTCTTGCTACTAGCCTTGAGAGCATGTTTACACAGGCAGGGTAGGGTGGGAATTCCCGCTTGAGCCTAGCACCTGCATCGGGGCAACTTCATTGCATGTGCTAGTTACACAAACCGTGTGACAGGGCAGGCTCAATCACCAGCATAGTGGGGGGTGAGTCATAGTCACCCCAACTAGTGTCATTCCTACTATGCCCCTGTGATGTTTAACAGGGCATAACTTAGAGTGCTCTCAGTTTGGTACTTCTCTGTGAAATAACAGAGTCCGGTAGAATCATAGAATCATAGAATAGTAGAGTTGGAAGGGACCTCCTGGGCCATCTGGTCCAACCCCCTGCTCAAAGCAGGATTCTCTAAATCATCCCAGACAGATGTCTGTCCAGCCTCTGTTTGAAGACTTCCATTGAAGGAGAACTCACCACCTCTCGTGGCAGCCTGTTCCACTCATTGATCACCCTAACTGTCAAAAAGTTTTTTCTAATATCTAATCTGTGTCTCCTCCCATTCAGTTTCATCCCATTGCTTCTAGTCTTTCCTTGTGCAAATGAGAATAAAGATGATCCTTCTACAATGTGACAGCCCTTGAGATATTTGTAGACAGCTATTAAGTCTCCTCTCAGTCTTCTTTTTTTGCAAGCTAAACACTCCCAAATCCTGCAACCGTTCCTCATAGGACATTGTTTGCAGACCGGTCACCATTCTGGTGGCTCTTCTCTGAACTTGCTCCAGTTTATTGATGTCTTTTTTAAAATGTGGTGCCCAAAACTGGACACAGTATTCTAGATGAGGTCTGACCAAAGAGGAGTAGAGGGCAATAATGACCTCACGTGATCTAGACTGTATGCTTCTGTTGATACATCCTAGAATTGCATTTGCCTTTTTTGCTGCTGCATCACACTGTTGACTCATGTTCAGTCTGTGATCAATTAGTATACCCAAGTCTTTTTCACATGTGCTGTTACTTAGCCCTATTCCTCCCATTTTGTATATGCTTTTTTCATTTTTATTGCCCAGATGTAGTACTTTGCATTTTCCCTGTTAAAATCCATTCTGTTAGTTGCTGCCCACTGCTCCAGTTTATTTATATCTTTTTGAATCCTCTCTCTCTCTCTCTTCTCTAGTATTAGCTACCCCCCTAGCTTTGTGTCATCAGCAAATTTGATCAGTTTACCCTCAATTCCTTCATCTAAATCATTGATAAAGATGTTGAACAATACAGGGCCCAAAACCGAGCCTTGTGGTACCCCACTTGATACATTCTTCCAACTGGATGTGCAGTCATTTACGACGACTCTTTGGGTCCGATCACTAAGCCAGTTATGAATCCACCTAACAGTTGCCTTGTACATTCCATACTTAGTCATTTTTTCAATAAGGATTGTGTGAGATACTTTGTCAAATGCTTTGCTGAAGTCAAGATATACTATATCTACAGCATTTCCCTGATCCACCCAGTCAGTGATTCTGTCATAGAAGGAAATTAAGTTAGTCTGACATGACTTATTAGTTACAAACCCATGCTGACTCTGTTTAATCACTTCACTCTTATCCAGGTACTTGCATACATGTTCTTTAATAATTTGTTCAAAGATCTTTCCTGGTATAGAAGTCAGACTCACCGGCCTGTAGTTCCCTGGGTCCACCTTCTTCCCCTTTTTGAAGATAGGAACAACATTTGCTCTTCTCCAGTCTTCTGGGACTTCTCCTGTTCTCCAAGAATTTTCAAGATTATGGACAGTGGTTCAAGAATTTCTTCTGCTATCTCCTTCAGTACTCTGGGGTGTAATTCATCTAGACCTGGAGACTTGAATTCATTTAGGTTAGCTAAGTGTTTCCTCACTGTCTTTCTGTTTATAGATATCCTGAATTCTTCTATTCCTTTAATAGGATAGTGAAGATCAGTTGATGTTACATTTCCTTTCTGAGAGAAAACAGATGCAAAATAGGAATTTAACAGTTCAGCCTTCTCAACATCCTGTCTTACCATTTCATCATTTTCATCCTGTAAAAATCCTATAGCATCTTTGACTTTTCTTTTACTTTTGACGTATCCCCAAAATCCTTTTCTGTTGCTTTTGATGTCATTTGCAAGCCTTAATTCATTGTCAGCTTTAGATAATCTGATTTGTGCCCTGCAGGTTCTGCAGACGGCATTATATTCTTCTTTAGATATGCCTCCCTCTTTCCATTTGATAAACATTTCTTTCTTCCTTTTTAGCATGTGTTTAAGTTCTGTGTTCATCCATCCTGGTTTCCATAAATGCTTCCCATTCTTCACTCTTTTCGGAATTGTTAACAATTGTGCTTTGAGAATCTCATTTTTCAAGATTTTCCATCCTTCCTGGACATTTTTGTCCTTAAGGATATCCAGCCATTGGATCCCTCCAATTCTCTTTCTGAGTCCCTTAAAATCTGCCTTTCTGAAATCTAACCTTGACGTCTGAGTCTTCACAGGTCTTCCTCCTCTTGTTATCCAAAATTCTAAAATAGCAGGTTACTACCTACTAGGGTCCCAGCCACTCTTACCTCCTCAACCATTTCTTCCCTGTTTATAAGGATTAGATCCAAGGTAGCAGATCCCCTTGTTTTCTCCTCTACCTTTGGAAGATAAAGTTGTCAGCAAGAGAGGATAAGAATTTCCTTGACCTGTTAGTTTTGCCTGAGAGAGATTCCCAACAAATGTCTGTATAGCTGAAATCTCCCATGACCACTATGTCATATTTTTTGGAGAACTTGGCCATTTGATGCATAAAGTATTTTGCACTCTGTTCACACCGAGTGACATTTAACTCCGTGTGATTACGGTGCTTGCTCGCACCTATGCTCTGACCATTGTTTCCTAGCTGCGGTTCCTCCATCACCGCACGGTGGCCCCCGGGTTGCGATCGCATCTTATCATAATTTATATTAGGTGCAATCCACAAACCCTAACACACAGAAATTTGGAGAAAAATTTAGCAATTTTCAAACTTTTAATATTTATGTCCTTAAACCAGAGAGTTATGTCACACAAAATAGTTAACATTTCCACATGTCTACTTTAGATTAGCACAATTTTTGAAGCCAACATTTTTTGGTATGAAGGGTTAAAAGTTGACCAGCAAGTTCTCATTTTCTCAATAAAATATACAAATCCATTTTTTTAGGGATCACATTTGAAGTGGCTTTGAGGGGTCTATATGACAGAAAATACCCAAAAGTGACACCATTCTAAAAACTGAACCCCTCAAGGCGCTAAAAACTACATTTAAGATGTTTATTAACCCTTCAGGCGCTTCACAGGAACTGAAGCAATGTAGAAAGAAAAAATTAACATTTACCTTTTTTTCACAGAAATTTTATTTTAGACTCACATTTTTTTATTTCACAAGAGTAACAGGAGAAAATGGATCTCAAAATTTGTTGTGCAATTTCCCCTAAGCCTGTGAATTCCCCTTATGTGGGGAGAAAACTGCTGTCTGAGCACACATAAGGGCTCAGAAGGGAAGCAGCACTATTTGACTTTTGGAATGCAAAATTGGCTGACATTGAGAGCAGACGCCATGTTGCCTTTTGTGGAGCCCCTGATGTGCCTAAACAGTGGAAACCCTCCTTCACACAAGTGACCCAATTTTGGAAAGTAGACCCGTCAAGGAACTTATCTGGATGTGTGGTGAGCACATTGAACCCCCAAGTGCTTCACAGAAATTTATAATGTTATGCCATTAAAATAAAAATTCCCACAAAAATTTTATGTTAGCCCCAAATTTTGCATTTTCACAATCGTAACAGGAGAAAATGCACCATACAAATTGTTGTGAAATTTCACCTAAGTACAATAATACCCAATATGTAGAGGAAAACTACTGTTTAGTTGCACTGCAGGGCTCGGAAGGGATGACTTTTGAACACAAAATTTGCTGGAATCAGCTGATTTCATGTTGCATTTAGAGAGAGCTTGATGTGACTATACAATGGAATCTCCCCATAAGTGACCCCATTTTGGAAACTAGACCCCCCCAAGGAATGTATCTAGATGTGCTTCACAGAAGTTTAGAATGTTGATCTGCGAAAATAAAAAAATCTCATTCCCTCAAAAATATTCTTTTAACCCCATTTTGTTTTCACAAGGCTAACATGAGAAATTGCACCGTACAATTTGTTGAGAAACTTCTCCTGAGTATGCTGATACCCCATATGGAAGAAGAATATTATACTTTGAAAAGCGTCAAATAAAACCATATGTCTAATTTATTTTCTGACATCTTCAATAATAAGTAGCGCGAACAAGTCCACAAATCCTTCCTTGTGTCTATGAAATAAAAAACGGCAGACTCATATTGGTTATAGATACTCTTGAAGCTGATGCTTTCAAATTCTTGAATGATGTATTCAGATACTGAGCATAGGCATATGGGATTTCTGCTGCCCCTTTCTACAGAGCTGTAGAGTCTGATATTTTATATTATATTATCAAAGTCAGTAACATACACTACTAAAAGCAAAACTTTTTTTTTTTTTTTTAAAAAAAAAGCTCAATATTGTGGTATTTCTTGGAGAATGGTATTGATGTTTTTTCTGTTGGACACACACAATATAAACACCTCTTGTTCTGGAAGTTTTACTCTGACCAAATAAAAGCTTGTGAGCATTATATATCTGGTGGATAATGACCTGGTATAATTTGTGCCAGTTTTATTTTCAGTAAAATCTAGTCAATTTTGACTGATTCTGGAATTATGGAACAAAACTCAGAATGTCCCAAACCCTCCTTCCTCAACAATATCTTATAGTCTAATATCTAACTTTCTGATGTTTGATCAACATTCTTTACTGATTCATTTTATCTGCATAGTCAAGCAATGTTTTTCTGCCTTAATAAATTATGTAATTTTGTCTGCTACTAATAAGATGCCTCAAAAGGAGGTGTGTGAACCAATATGGAGTTAGCTTGTCTTGGTGACAGCTGCAAATAATTGCTATGATATTAGCATGGCAAAAGTGAGGAAGGATTTAGCAGCGGGCCACCACCCACTACAGACCTAATATTAGCCATGTGCTTTACCTTTATGACTCGTATCCCGCTGACATCAGAATTGCAGATGCAGATTGATTATGCTATTAAACAGTGTCTGACACATTAATCTGTCTTGGAACATCTCTAAGGGTATGTGCACACGTTGCGGATTCTGTTGCAGTTCCGCAGCGGATTCTGCCCTGCGGATCTACAGCAGAACTGCAAGTGGTGTACAGTACCATTCTAGTCAATAGAAATCAAACAAACGCAGTGCACATATAGAGAAAAATCTACAGACTATAACAGGGATCACCACAAAATACACAAATTTTTATTAGATACATGCAGACAAAAACCAATTAAAAACGATTGCAAGTCAAAAACATGACAAATACACAACCCTATTGGCTCATAATAAAGCCATAAGCTACCCCACAAAAAATAAGAACAGCTAAAGTGGCTATTTAGTAGATGCACAGCATGATAGAAGATGCATATATATATAACAGTGTCTAATAGAATACCCTGTATTGAGCAGTAAAAAAAAGCCCAAGAATAAACATGCAATACCATGTAATAATAAAGAACTGGGCTGAGTCTGCTCGAATATTACCAGCACCTGTGCCTTAACATGAGTCACAAAAATTACCACACAAACATGCAAATAGGCATATCATAGAAAGACAGCTCAAGTAGGGGTAAAATACCCTTAAAGACACTAGATATTAATACATAAAACACAGACCCGATATCATACCAATGATAAGACCAATAAATTGGGGGAGCTTGTGGAGATGCCCGACGAGTGTCGCCACCGCAAGGTGGCTTCGTCAAGGGCTAGAGGTTTAGGGTGAGTTTCCACGATCAGTAAACGCTGCGTGTTGGCGCTGTGCGCTGGCGCAGCGCCAAACACGCAGCGTCCAGATGTTACAGCATAGTGGAGGGGATTTAAAGAATCCCGTCTCCACTATGCGAACAATACGCAGGTGGCAAACCTGCGTAAACGGACATGCGCGCGTCTTTTCAGACCGCAGCATGTCCTACGCGTATTGCGGCGACGGTGCGTCGCCGCAACAAAGATTACACAGGCTATGTAGCCTGCGCATTTTCGGAGGTGTTCGAGGTGTCCTGAACACCTCCGGAAAGATCGCGCGTCAGAAAGGGGGCGGGGCTTAGACGGAGCGGAATTTCCGCTCCGTCCAAAGCGCTATGGTTCCGGACCGTGGAACCATAGCCTAAGTTTGGTGCGAATTTAAAACTGCAGCATGTCACTTCTTTTGTGCAGATCTGCAGCGTTTTGAGACTGCTCCATTATAGGAATCTGCAGGTCTCAAAAGCAGGGAAATCCGCACAAAACTGCAGTAAATCTGCAGACAGAAAGGACAAAAAAAAAGGATAAAAACTGCGCGATTTTGAACTGCGGTTTCTGCCAGGAAAATGCAGATTCTGTGCAGAAAATTCTGTCCCCTCTAATTCACTTAGTCGTGACTGCTTGAAAAACTCTCATGGCCACTATACGATTGACGGATCTGTGCTATTTCCATATGTCAAGCCTTTTTATTCAATGATCAGTTTGTGTACTGGAATCAGAACTCTGCCATTTTGATATTGATGACATACCCGAAGTATAGTCATCAATATTAAATTCCCAGAAAATCTCTTTAGCCACAATTCATTTGGAGCATATATAGATATCTACAGTTGGTAAATTTCATAATTTGCAAGATTCGCGGATTTTTAATTGAATATTCGCTGAACACCATTATCAATGGAGGCAAAAACAAGTGCATACACAACAATTTAAACAGGCCCTAAAGCTGCCAAAACACATCAATGAGGGGCAGACACCAGAAAAGTGGCCTCAATTCATCCACATTACAAATTGTAGCATGGTACTTTAGCAATCAGCCAGGCATGAAGTATAGGGGTCTGGAACAGCATTTACAACTTTCACTTGAAGGTCAAAGTAAGACGAGATGGGTGAGGAATGTTTATTAATGTGCATTAGGTCTGCAGACAGCTTCATATCACCACCATAAATTTACAGTTTTGGATACGGCGGGCTGCATCACGTTTTGCAGCAGAAAAAATTATAACTTTTTTTAATGTGCGTTATAGTTGCATAGTAACATAGTTATTAAGGTTGAAGGAAGACTTTAAGTCCATCTAGTTCAACCCATATCCTATCCTAACCTGCCCTAACATGTTGATCCAGAGGAAGGCAAAAAAAAACCCATGTGGCAAACAGTAAGCTTCACATAGGGGAAAAAAAATTCCTTCCCGACTCCACATACGTCAATCAGACTTACTCCCTGGATCAACACAGTATCTAGGAAACTAGTGAATATAGCCTGTAATATTATACTTTTCAAGAAAGGCATCCAGTCCCTTCTTAAATTTTAGTAAGAATCACTCATTACAACATTAGACGGCAGAGAGTTCCATAGTCTCACTGCTCTTACAGTAAAGAATCTGCGTCTGTGATTATGACTAAACCTTCTTTCCTCCAGACGTAGAGGATGCCCCCTTGTCCCCGTCACAGGTCTAAGAGTAAAAAGATCATTAGAAAGGTCTTTGTACTGTCCCCTCATATATTTATACATTGTAATAAGATCACCCCTAAGCCTTCGTTTTTCAAAACTAAATAACCCCAAGTGTAATAACCTGTCTTGGTATTGCAGACCCCCCAGTTCTCTAATAACCTTGGTCGCTCTTCTCTGCACCGCTCCAGTTCAGCTATGTCTTTCTTATACACCGGAGACCAGAACTGCTACACAGTATTCTAAGTGTGGTCGCACCAGTGACTTGTATAGAGGTAAAATTATGTTCTCCTCATGAGCATCTATGCCTCTTTTAATGCATCCCATTATTTTATTTGCCTTGGCAGCAGCTGCCTGACATTGGCCACTAAATGTGAGTTTGTCGTCCACCCATACACCCAGGTCTTTTTCAGTGACAGTTTTGCACAGTGTTTTACAATTAAACACATAATTATACATCTTGTTTGTTCTACCCAAGTGCATGACCTTACATTTATCTCCATTAAAGCTCATTTGCCATTTATCAGCCCAAGCTTCTAGTTTACATAAATCCTCCTGCAATATAAAATTGTCCTCCTCTGTATTTATTACCCTGCAGAGTTTAGTGTCATCTGCAAATATTGAAATACCACTCTGTATGCCCCCTACAAGGTCATTAATAAATATGTTAAAGAGAAGCGGCCCCAATACTGACCCCTGTGGTACCCCACTGCTAACCGTGACCCAGTCCGAGTGTGCTCCATTAATAACCACCCTTTGTTTCCTATCCATGAGCCAGTTTTAACCCACTTACACATATTTTCCCCTATCCCCATTGTTCTCATTTTATGTATCAACCTTTTGTGTGGCACCGTATCAAAAGCTTTTGAGAAGTCCATGTACACCACGTCCACTGCGTTCCCTTAGTCCAGTCTGGAAAATACCCCTTCATAAAAGCTTATCAGATTAGTCTGACAAGAACGGTCCTTCGTAAACCCATGCTGGCACTGTGTCATGAGGTTATTCAGCCTCAGATACTCCAATATGGTATCCATTAAAAAACCCTCCAGGATTTTACCCACAGTAGATGTTAAGCTCACTGGCCTATAATTTCCAGGTTCAGTTTTTGTCCCCTTTTTGAATATTGGCACCACATTTGCTATACACCAGTCCTGTGGTACAGACCCCGCTATTATGGAATCTTTAAAGATTAAAAATAATGGTCTATCTATGACTGTACTTAATTCCTGCAGTACTCGGTGGTGTATCCCATCCGGGCCCGGGGATATGTCAATTTTAGTGATTTTTAGATGCCGCCATACTTCCTGCTGGGTTAAGCAGTTGACATTTAATGGAGAATTTTTTTTTATTACTGATCATGCTACCTGTCATGGGATTTTCTTGTGTAAATACTGTTGAAAAAAAGTCATTTAGCATATTGGCTTTTTCCTCATCCTCATCCACCATTTCACCCAGACTATTTTTAAGGGGACCAACACTATCATTTTTTAGTTTCTTGCTATTTATGTAGTTAAAGAATATTTTGGGATTATTTTTACTTTCTCTGGCAATGATTCTCTCTGTCTCAATCTTTGCTGTCTTGATTTGCTTTTTACAGAATTTATTCAGTCTTCTGTATTTATTTAATGCCTCATCACTACCTACTTGCTTTAATTCCCTAAACGCTTTCTTTTTGTCACTTATTGCGCCCCTTACAGCTCTATTTAGCCATAGTGGTTTCCTCTTATTTCTAGCATGTTTATTCCCATAGGGTATATACTGTGCACAGGTCCTATTCAGGATGCTAATAAACGTCTCCCATTTTCTTTGTGTATTTTTATGTCTCAGGATATCGTCCCAGTTAATTGTACCAAGATCATCTCTCATTCGTTGGAAATTTGCCTTCCTGAAGTTTAGTGTCCTTGTAACCCCTCGACTACACATCTTATTAAAGGATACATGAAAGCTTATTATTTTGTGATAACTATTACCCAAGTGACCCCCAACCCTTATATTTGATATGCGGTCTGGCCTGTTGGATAATATTAGGTCTAGCAGTGCCCCCCCTCTTGTTGGGTCCTGAACTAGTTGTGAAAGGTAATTGTCTCTCATAGTTGTCAAAAATCTTTTACCTTTGCTGGAACTGCAGGTTTCTGTTTCCCAATGTATTTCAGGGTAGTTGAAGTCCCCCATAATAATGACTTCTCCTTGAGTCGCTGCTTCATCTATTTGCTTTACGAGGATATTCTCCGTTGCTTCCATTATTTTTGGAGACTTATAACAAACCCCTATCATTAAATTATTTTTCCCCCTCCCCTTATCTCCACCCACAGGGACTCTGCATCGTCATTAGATTCACATATATTATCACGCAGGATGGGTTTTAAGGATGATTTTACATATAAACACACACCCCCACCTCTCTTATTTTTACGGTCATTTGTAAACAGACTGTAGCCCTGTAAATTAACAGCCCAGTCGTGGCTCTCATCCAGCAAAGTCTCAGATATCCCCACCATGTCATAATTATGTTCCAACAAAATTAATTCTAACTCCTCCTTTTTGTTGGTGAGGCTTCGAGCATTAGTATACATGCACTTTATGTATTTCTCTGAACCTCTATTCTTTAATAAATTATTAACTGTTCTAACCCCACCTCCCATGCCACCACCACCCCCAATTTCATTATTTGTGCCCAGGTCTCTATCTGCACCCTCCCCCCCAATCCCTAGTTTAAAGACTCCTCCAACCTTCTAGCCATTTTCTCCCCCAGCACAGCTGCACCCTCCCCATTGAGGTGCAGCCCATCCCTAGCATAGAACCTGTAGCCAACTGAGAAGTCGGCCCAGTTCTCCAGGAACCCAAACCCCTCCTTCCTACACCAATTCTTGAGCCACTTATTAACCTCGCTAATCTCCCGTTGCCTCTCTTGTGTGGCACGTGGTACAGGCAGTATTTCAGAAAATACCACGTTGGAGGTCCTTGCTTTAAGCTTGCAGTCTAATTCCCTGAAATCATCTTTAAGGACTTTCCACCTACCTCTAACTTTGTTATTTGTACCAATGTGCACCATGACTGCTGGGTCCTCACCAGCCCCTCCCAGTAATCTGTCAACCCGATCAGCGATGTGTCTGACTAGAGCACCAGGTAGGCAGCACACTGTTTGATGATCCGTGTCTTTGTGACAGATTGCCCTATCTGTTCCCCTAATAATTGAGTCCCCCACTACCAGCACCTGTCTGGTCTGCCCTGCTCTCCTAATTCCCCCCTTACTGGAGCAGACACTCCTCTGGCTTTCAGAGGACATGCCTTGCTGCAGCAGTGCTACCCCTGTACTGACACGCCCCTCATCTGCCAACTTTGCAAACTTATTGGGGTGTGCCAGATCAGGACTAGCCTCCCTGGTAGGGTTGAGCATTCCGATACTTCCGATACCTGAAATCCAATGTAAGTCTATGGGAACAAAATATCATAGACTTACATTGGATTTCAGGTATCGGAAGTATCGGAAGTATCGGAATGCTCAACCCTACTCCCTGGCTCTCTTCCTCTACCCAGCCTTCTGTCACCCAGCTTGCTGCTTCAGTATCCTGCAGCTCCATCCTAGCATCCCCCCTCATCTATCCCATTGAGCGTCTGCTCAGTGAGCAGCAGACTCCTTTCCATATTGTCTATGGATCTCAGTGTTGCCAGCTGCACATTAAGATCCAGTATTTGGGCTTCCAAATGCACAACGTGCTCACATCTCGCACAGCAGTATGCACCCTCGACCGGCTGTTCAAGGACTGTATACATGTGGCAAGATGTACACTGGATGGCATTGGCAATAGTGGAGCACATTCCTAATGGGGATTTCACAAGACAGAAAAGATAAGTAAAAAGAAATAAAAAGTATTAATAAAAAATAACAGCAATTCAGTAATTCCTCCCTTTGAAACTCCCTGAATCCAAAGTCACTGAATCACAAGTCACACTTACCATCATTCGCACTTGCGCACCGGTCACACTCAGCTCGCTCACACTCGCTGAAGCAGAAGATTTAAAGAGAGATTTTTTTTCTCCTTCAACAGCAAACCACCAAGCTGCTCAATGCACTTCCAAAAACAGGTTCATATCACTGTCACAAAAATGACAACATGGGATACGACGGGCTGTATAATGTTTTGCAACACAAAAAATTATAATTTTGTTTTTTTATGTGAGTAAGGTCTGCAGACAGCTTCAAATCACAGCCACAAAATGACAACGTGGAATAAGGCAGGCTGTATCACATTTAGCAACAGAAAAAATTTATATATTAATTTAACCCCTTTCAGTCATCCCGTCCATGTGCCCTGGGACCTAATTCCCAAGGATGGGATAGTACGTCATAGTAGATCTGCCGTACTCACAGGGGGAGCGCTGCCGATCGCAGCCAGGTGTAGCTGATTCTCACAGCTGACACCAGGCACTAAGTGCCAGGAGTGATCACAGACCACTCCCAGTACTTTTACCCCCGGCACACTGTGATCAAACATGATCGCAGTGTTCCGGCAGCTGTAGAGGGGCTGACAGCCCCTCTGCTTTTGGATCGGAGAACCCAAGGCTTTCCACGATCACCGCCATGGATGACATCTGGGTCTCCAGGCCTGAGGTACTTCCTGTCATTCGCAGTGATGACCAGGAAGTCTCTCAAGTCAGTGGTCAGTGCTATAGGAGCTGCAGCACTGACAGCTTCAATAGCATGCAGAGCTGCATGCTATAGAAGCGATCACCCTGCACAAAATGAGTGTCCCATAGTGGGACAAAGTGTAAAACTAAGAATTAAATAAAGACTTTTTTTAAAATAATTGTAAAAATATTTAAAAAAATAATAAAAAATAATAATAAAAAAATCAATATTTATTCGAGCAATAAATAAATATTTTAATTAAAAAAATAATAAAAGTACACATATTTGGTATCGCCACGTCCGTAATGACCCGCCCTATAAAACTGCCCCATCAGTTAACCCCTTTAGTGAACACCATAAAAAACAAGGCAAAAAGAAATGCTTTATCAACATACTACCGAGCAAAAAGTGGAATTACACGCGATCAAAAAAACGGATATAAATAAACATGGTACCGCTGAAAATGTCATCTTGTCCCGCAAAAATAAGCCACCACACAGCGCCATCAGTGAAAAAATAAAAAAGTTATAGCTGTCAGAATGAAATGATGCAAAAATAATTATTTATTCTATAAAATAGTTTTTATTGTTTAACCCCTTCAAGACCCAGCCTATTTTGACCTTAAAGACCTTGCCATTTTTTGCAATTCTGACCAGTGTCCCTTTATGAGGTAATAAATCAGGAACGCTTCAAGGGATCCTAGCAATTCTGAGATTGTTTTTTCGTGACATATTGGGCTTCATGTTAGTGGTAAATTTAGGTCGATAATTTTTGCGTTTATTTGTGAAAAAAATGGAAATTTGGCGAAAATTCTGAAAATTTTGTAATTTTCAAATTTTTAATTTTTATTCTGTTAAACCAGAGCGTTATGTGGCACAAAATAGTTAATAAATAACATTTCCCACATGTCTACTTTACATCAGCACAATTTTGGGAACAACATTTTTTTTTGTTAGGAAGTTATAAGGGTTAAAAGTTGACCAGCGATTTCTCATTTTTACAGCAAAATTTACAAAACCATTTTTTTTAGGGACCACCTCACATTTGAAGTCACTTTGAGGGGTCTATATGGCAGAAAATACCCAAAAGTGACACCTTTATAAAAACTGCACCCCCCAAGCTACTCAAAACTACATTCAAGAAGATTATTAACCCTTCAGGTGCTTCACAGGAACTAAAGCAACGTGGAAGGAAAAAATGGACATTTTAATTTTTCCAACAAAAATTTTCTTTTAGCATCAATTTTTTCATTTTTACATGGCATCAGGATAAAATGGATCCTAAAATTTGTTGGGCAATTTCTCCTGAGTACACAGATACCTCATATGTGGTCATAAACCACTGTATGGGCGCACGGCAGGGCTCAGAAGGGAAGGAGCGCCATTTGACTTTTTGAATGGAAAATATGCTAGAATATTTAGCGGTTGCCATGTCGCATTTGGAGAGTCCCTGTGTGCCTAAACATTGGAGCTCCCCACAAGTGACCCCATTTTGGAAACTAGACCCCCTAAGGAACTTATCTAGATGCATAGTGATCACTTTGAACCCACAGGTGCTTCACAAATTGATCCGTAAAAAAAAGAAAGTACTTTTTTTTCACAAAAAATTTCTTTTAGCCTCAGTTTTTTCATTTTCACATGGGCAACAGTATAAATTGGATCTTAAAATTTGTTGGGCAATTTCTCCTGAGTACACAGATACCTCATATGTGGTCATAAACCACTGTTTGGGCGCACAGCAGGGCTCAGAAGGGAAGGAGCGCCATTTGACTTTTTGAATGGAAAATATGCTGGAATATTTAGCGGTTGCCATGTCGCATTTGGAGAGTCCCTGTGTGCCTAAACATTGGAGATCCCCCACAAATGACCCCATTTTGGAAACTAGACCCCCTAAGGAACTTATCTAGATGCATAGTGAGCACTTTGAACCCCCAGGTGCTTCACAAATTGATCCGTAAAAAAAAGAAAGTACTTTTTTTTCACAAAAATTTTCTTTTAGCCTCAGTTTTTTTCATTTTCACATGGGCAACAGTATAAATTGGATCCTAAAATTTGTTGGGCAATTTCTCCTGAGTACACAGATACCTCATATGTGGTCATAAACCACTGTTTGGGCGCACGGCAGGGCTCAGAAGGGAAGGAGCGCCATTTGACTTTTTGAATGGAAAATATGCTGGAATATTTAGCGGTTGCCATGTCGCATTTGGAGAGTCCCTGTGTGCCTAAACATTGGAGCTCCCCCACAAGTGACCCCATTTTGGAAACTAGACCCCCTAAGGAACTTATCTAGATGCATAGTGGGCACTTTAAACCCCCCGGTGCTTCACAGAAGTTTATAACGCAGAGCCGTGAAAATAAAAAATCATTTTTTTTTTCTCAAAAAATGAATTTTTTAGCCCACTATTTTTTATTTTCACAATGGTTACAGGAGAAATTGGACCCCAAAAGTTGTTGTCCCGTTTGTCCTGAGTACGCTAGTACCCCATATGTGGGGGGAAACCACTGTTTGGGCACACGTCAGGGCTCGGAAGGGATGTAGTGACGCTTTGAAATGCCGACTTGATGGAATGGTCTGCGGGCATCTTGTTACGTTTGCAGAGCCCCTGATGTGCCTAAACAGTAGAAACTCCCCAAAAGTGACCCCATTTTGGAAACTAGACCCGCAAAGAACTTATCTAGATGTGTGGTGAGCACTTTGAACCCCCAAGGGCTACACAGAAGTTTATAACGCCCGGGCATGAAAATAAAAAAATCATATTTTTTCCACAATCAGGATCTTTTAGTCCCCAATTTTTTTATTTTCCCAAGGGTAACATGAGAAATTAGACCCCAAAAGTTGTTGTCCAATTTGTCCTGAGTATGCTGATATCCCATATGTGGGAGAAAACTACTGTATGGGCACACGTCGGGGCTCGGATGGGAAGTAGTGACGTTTTGAAATGCCCACTTGATGGAATGGTCTTCGGGCATCATGTTACGTTTGCAGAGTCCCTAATGTGCCTAAACAGTAGAAACTCCCCACAAGTGACCCCATTTTGGAAACTAGATCCCCCAAGGAACTCCTATAGATGTGTGATAAGCACTTTGAATCTCCAAGTCCTTCACAGAAGTTTATAACGCAGAGCCGTGAAAATATAAAATCATTTTTTTTCCACAAAAATAATTTTTAGTCCCCAATTTTTTTTCCCAATGTTAACAGGAGAAATTAGAACCCCCAAAGTTGTTGTGCAATTTTTCCCGAGTACGCTGATACCTCATATGTGGGGATAAACCACTGTTTGGCCATACGTCGGGGCTTGGAATAAAGGGAGCACTGTTTGACTTTTTGAACGCAAAATTTGCAGGAATCAATGGTGGCGCCATGTCACGTATGGAGACCCCCTGATGTGCCTAAATAGTGGAAACCCCTCAATTCTAACTCCAACCCTAACCCCACACACCCCTAACCCCAACCCTAACCCCTACACACACCTAACCTTAATACAAACCCTAATCATAACCCTAACCCCAACACACCCCTAACCCTAATCCAACTCTAAACATAAACCTAACCACAAGCCTAACCCTAATTCCAACCCTAACCCTAATTCCAACCCTAACCCAAATTCCAACCCTAACCGTAATTCTAACCTTAACCCTAATGCTAACCCTAACCCTAGTTCTAACCCTAAGGCTGGGTTCATATTGCGTTTTACCAGCCCGTTCAACACGTAGCGTTGACCGGCTGGTAACGGTATAGCATAACGCGATCGCGTTATGCTATACCCGCTAGCGCAGATGAATCAGCAGATAATCAGTCGCGGATCAGCAGTAAAATCCGCCGCGGATCAGCAGCAAAATGCGCCGCAGATCAGCAGCAAAATCAGCCGTGGATCCGCAGCAAAATCAGCCGCGGATCCGCAGCAAAATCCGCTACGGATCAGCAGCGAATCAGCAGCAAAATCAGCGCGGATCAGCAGCAAAATCAGCCGTGGATCAGCAGCGAAATCCGCCGTGGATCCGCAGCGAAATCCGCCGCGGGTCAGCAGCGAAATCCGCCGCGGATCAGCAGCGAAATCCGCCGCGGATCCGCAGCGAAATCAGCCGCGGATCAGCAGCGAAATCAGCCGCGGATCAGCAGCGAAATCAGCCGCGGATCAGCAGCGAAATCCGCCGCGGGTCAGCAGCGAAATCCGCCGCGGATCCGCAGCGAAATCAGCCGCGGATCAGCAGCGAAATCAGCCGCGGATCAGCAGCGAAATCCGCCGCGGATCCGCAGCGAATCAGCAGCAAAATCAGTTGCGGATCAGCAGCGAAATCCGCCGCGGATCCGCAACGAAATCCGCCGCGGATCAGCAGCGAAATCCGCCGCGGATCAGCAGCGAAATCCGCCGCGGATCAGCAGCGAAATCCGCCGCGTATCCGCAGCGAAATCAGCCGCGGATCAGCAGCGAAATCAGCCGCGGATCAGCAGCGAAATCAGCCGCGGATCAGCAGCGAAATCCACCGCGGATCCGCAGCGAATCAGCAGCAAAATCAGTTGCGGATCAGCAGCGAAATCCGCCGCGGATCAGCAGCGAAATCCGCCAGCGGATCAGCAGCGAAATCCGCCGCGGATCCGCAGCGAATCAGCAGCAAAATCAGTTGCGGATCAGCAGCGAAATCCACCGCGGATCCGCAGCGAAATCCGCAGCGGATCAGCAGCGAAATCCGCCGCGGATCAGCAGCGAAATCCGCCGCGGATCAGCAGCGAAATCCGCCGCGGATCCGCAGCGAAATCCGCCACCGATCCGCAGCGACATCCGCCGCGGATCCGCAGGGAAATCCGCCGCGGATCAGCAGCGAAATCCGCCGCGGATCAGCAGCTATATCCGCCGCGGATCCGCAGCAATATCCGCCGCGGATCAGCAGCAAAATCCGCTAGGAAAAAAAAAAAAAATTCTTTATTTTTTTATTTGTCCCTACCTATGATAAAGGGGGGTTCATTTACTTTTTTTATTTTGATCACTGTGACAGTTTATCACAGTGATCAAAATAAATGTTTGAACACTGGGGGGCGCACTGCGCATGCGCCGGCCGGCGGGCGCACTGCGCATGCGCCCGCCATTTTCCAAGATGGTGGCGCCCATGAAGAGGCCCAGGCGGACGCCGTGACCGATCCAGGGACATCGGTGGATCGGGAGAGGTGAGTAGGGGGGTCGGATGGTTAGGGGGGGATCGGAAGTGGGGGCAGCGGAGCAAAGGAGGAGGGGAGCAGATAGTGACGGCGGTGACCGATCACCGCCATCTTTTGGTGGCGGCGGCCGATCGCCGCCGTGACTACGTGTGGGGGGGTCAGGGCTCGGTGTTCAGCCATGGCAGATGCTATTGCAGCATCGGCCATGGCTGGATTGTAATATTTCACCAATTAAATTGGTGAAATATTACACATTGCTCTGATTGGCTGTTTCACTTTTAACAGCCAATCAGAGTGATCGTGGCCACAGGGGGGGTAATCCAACCCCCCTGTGGTGAAGCACAAAGGGTCCTGTAACTGCGGGTCGGGTGACCTTTGAGTGACCCCGGTCTCCCGGCCCGCAGGAACGCGATCCTTTCATGACGCAGGGTATGCGACATAGGTCGGATTGGCACCGACTTTCATGACGCATACGCTGTGTCAAAGGTCGGGAAGGGGTTAAAGGCGCCAAAACATTAAAAAAATTACATATATGAGGTATTGCTGTAATCGTATTGACCCGAAGAATAAAACTGCCTTTATCAGTTTTACCAACATACGCGGAATGGCGTAAACCCCCCAAAAGAAATTCATAAATTGCTGGCTTTTGTTCATTCTGCCTCCCAAAAATCGGAATAAAAAGTAATTAAAAAATGTTATGTGCCCAAAAATGGTACCAATAAAAACGTCAACTCGTTCTGCAAAAAAACAATACCTCACATGACTCTGTTGGCCAAAATATGGAAAAATTATAGCTCTCAAAATATGGTGATGCAAAAACTATTTTTTGCAATAAAAAGCATATTTTAGTATGTGACAGCTGCCAAACATTAAAACCCGCTATAGAAACTAGCTATGAATAGTAAATCAAATCCCCTTTTATCACCCCCTTAGTTAGGGAAAAATAATAAAATTAAAAAAATTTATTTATTTCCATTTTCCCATTAGGGTTAGGGTTAGGGTTGGGGCTAAAGTTAGGGTTAGAGTTGGGGCTAAAGATAGGATTAGGGTTAGGGTTGGGATTAGGGTTAGAGTGTGTTAGGGTTAGGTTTCTGGTTAGGGTTAGAGTTAGGGTTGGGATTAGGGTTAGTGGTGTGTTGGGGTTAGGGTTGGAGTTAGAATTGGGGGATTTCCACTGTTTAGGCACATCAGGGGCTCTCCAAACATTACATTGCATCTTATCTCAATTCCAGCCAATTCGGTATTGAAAAAGTCAAGCGGTGCTACTTCCCTTCTGAGCTCTGCCATGCGCCCAAACAGTAGTTTACCCCCATATATTGGGTATCAGCGTACTTAGGACAAATTGCGCAATAACTCTCGGTGTCCAATTTCTTCTGTTACACTTGGAAAAATGAAAACTTGGGGCAAAAATATCATTTTTGTGTAAAAAAAATATGATTTTTTATTTTTATGGCTCTACGTTATAAACTTCTGTGAGCACTTGGGGATTCAAAGTTCTCACCACACAACTAGATTAGTTCCTTTTGGGGTCTCGTTTCCAAAATGGGGTCACTTGTGGGAGTTTTCACTGTTTAGGCACATCAGGGGCTCTCCAAATGCGACATGACACCCGTAGACTATTCCATCAAAGTCTGCAATGCAAAACGTCACTACTTCCCTTCCGAGCCCCGATGTGTGCCCATACACTAGTTTTCTCCCACATATAGGGTATCAGCATACTCAGGAGAAATTGAACAACAACTTTTGCTTTCCAATTTCACCTGTTACCCTTGGGAAAATAAAAAACTGGGGACTAAAAGATCATGTTTATGGAAAAAATATGATTTTTTATTTTCACGCCTGGGCGTTATAAACTTCTGTGAAGCACTTGGGGGTTCAAAGTGCTCACCATAGATCTAGATAAGCTCCTTAGGGGGTCTAGTTTCCAAAATGGGGTCACTTTTGGGGGTTTCCGCTGTTTAGTCACATCAGGGGCTCTGCAAACTGAACATGACACTCATCAAAGTCTGCATTCCAAAATGTCATTACTTCCTTTTCCTAGCCCGGCCGTGCGCCCAAGCAGGATTTTCCTCCCCAAATATGGGGTATCAGCATACTCAGGACAAATTGGACAACTTTTGGTGTCCAATTTCCATGGGAAAAATCAAAAATTGGGGACTAAAAAATCATTTTTGTGGAAAATTGTTTTCTTTTTCTTTCACACCCTGGCATTATAAACTTTAGTGAAACACTTGGGGTTGAATGTGCTCACAATAGATCTAGATAAGTTCCTTAGGGGGATTAGTTTCCAAAATGGTGTCACTTGTTGGGGGTTTCCACTGTTTAGGCACATCAGGTGCTCTGCAAACGAGCCAATTCTGCATTGAAAAAAATCAAACTGCGGTATTGAAAAAGTCAAGCGGTGCTACTTCCCTTCTGAGCTCTGCCATGCACCCAAACAGTGGTTTACCCCCATATATTGGGTATCAGTGTACTCAGGACAAATTGCACAATAACTTTTGGGGTCTTGTTACCCTTGGGAAAATAAAAATTGAGTTGAAAAGATAATTTTTGTGGAAAAAATATGATTTTTTTAATTTTACGGCTCTACGTTATAAACTTGTGTGAAACACTTTGGGGTTCAAAGTGCTCACCACAGATCTAGATAAGTTCCTTAGGGGGTCTAGTTTCAAAATGGTGTCACTTGTGGGGGTTTCCATTGTTCAGGCACATCAGGGGCTCTCCAAACACGACATGGCGTCCGATCTCAATTCCAGCCAATTTTGGTTTGAAAAAGTCCTTCCCTTCCGAGCTCTGCCGTGCACCAAAACAGGAGAAACTGCAAAACTTTTTTCTGTCAATTTTCTCCTTTTACCCTTGTGAAAATAAATAAATTGTTTGTAAATATCATTTTTGTGACTAAAAAGTTAAATGTTCATTTTTTTCTTTCACATTCCAAAAATTCCTGTGAAGCACCTGAAGGGTTAATAAACTTCTTGAATGTGGTTTTGAGTACCTTGAGGGGTGCAGTCTTTAGAATTGTGTCACGCTTGGGTATTTTCTGCCATATAGACCCCTCAAAATGACTTCAAATGTGAGGTGGTCCCTAAAAAATGGTTTTGTAAATTTTTGTTGTAAGAATGAGAAATCGCTGGTCAACTTTTAACACTTATAACTTCCTAACAAAAAAATTTTGTTTCCAAAATTGTGATGATGTAAAATATACATGTGGGAAATGTTCTTTAGTAGCTATTTTGTGTGACAGTTCTCTGTTTTAAGGGCATAAAAATTAAAAGTTTGAAAATTGCGAAATTTTCGAAATTTTCGCCATATTTCCATTTTTTCATAAATAAACGCAAGTTATATCGAAGAAATTTTACCACTTACATGAAGTACAATATGTCTCGAGAAAAAATTCTCTGAATCGTCAAGATCTTTTAAAGAGTTCCAGAGTTATAACCTCATAAAGGGACAGTGGTCAGAATTGTAAAAATTGACCTGGTCATTAAAATGCAAACCACACTTGGGGGCTTTATGGTTAATGTGCATGAGCTATGCACACTGTGGAATTTCACCACCAGTAAATAACAAGGTGAGATATGGCATTGTGAATCATGGTAGCAACTGCACACCAAAAATTTTTCTTCTTGTACAACAGCTCAAATCACAGAACAATGCCACCACACAACTAATTGACAAGGTGGGATATGGCATGCTTATTCACATTTAGCTAGTGAAAAAAATAAGCTTTAGAATTCTATTCTCATGCATGGAGCACAATAGAAGCAGTGCACAATACACTTGTATGACATGTGCCCTGCTGTCGTTGTCTATGGACCTCAGTAATGGCAAAAAAAAACAATTGCTGGAAGGTCGTTTTAAAAGCCACACAGTACACCACCTAGCTATGTGCATACATAAAGTTATAAAAAAAAAATTACTGTTTGCAAGCTCCTCTGGGCTCTGCAAATACCCTCCCCTCATCAAAGACTTGCCCCACGCTCATGATAGAGTACCATTATCATTGCAAAAGTGCTGAAAATACTTTTGTGGCAATGCAAATATTTTCCTGCACTTTTTACCGAATGTGTTAGGGATCGAGTTCCCACTGCTGCACAAGGGGAATCTCGAGCCATTCCCGCAGCGGTCCCCCATCCATCTCCAGCCGCAGTGGAGCCTGCTCAGTAGAGACGTCGGTCCCAGCGTCTCGCCCAGTCTAACACTGTGCAGAGGATGACTGCTGCCTCTCCAGGTTCTGCTATTGTAACTAGTGCAGGTCAACGGCGAGCAGACGTATTTGGGACTAAGTCCTGTGTGTTCCCTTCTGAGCATGCCCAGGGTAAGATCTCTCATAGGAGATCAGGGATCACGTGCTCGGATACTGCAGCAACTCCCATTGGTCCTCCAGGAAGGTTCTGAAGCTGCTCTATTTCTGGGACAGCTTTCCATTGGTCTTTCAGGGAAGGTCCTGTACTTGCTGCAGCTATAAAAGGGTTGCATGGCCGCACGGCCATGCGCTAGTATCAATCCTGTTGTGTGCTTTGTGCCAGTGTGGTCATGTACGCATGCGGTTAGGACTCGGCTGAAATAAGCCCCTAGAATACCGGCACCTCCGGTGAGGAGTTTTGTATGCACGTGTTCAGGGATGGCTGAAATAGCCTCTAGAATACCGGCTACTCCGGTGAGGAGTGGGTTGTTTGCGCTACTGTCTGCATGACCACGGACTGCTATCCACTCTGCAGCGATCTGTGTCCTCCTGTGGGGTTAACAGGACACTGTCTCTACCACAGCGACTCTGTGGAGTAACAGAGTTTGCTTATTACGCCATACCGCCATATAGTGCCACAGCATCTATGTTAGCGACTCTGCGGTGTAACAGAGTTCGCTTATACCGCCATATTGTGCCATCTTACTAGCAGCAGGCTTTGCCTGCACAGTGGACCCCGGGCTGCGAACGCAGCTATTATTTATATTTATTTGGTGCGTTCCGCAGACCCTAACAGAATGTTACGATTTTTCCTGATTTAATACATTTTTTTAGTGTTTCTGACCACGAATCCAAATGTGCCATATTCATGTTGAATTTATGTTTGACGATAGTTTTCCAAACAAATTTGCTCATCATTACTTGTAACACACAGTATGTTTTACAAATTTATTAATAACTGTACCAAAACAAGTTTCACTTCCAATACAGTGATTCTGTCAAAGAAATCAAAGAAAATTGCAGTTTCCAACAACATTCTTGACTATCATGTGCTAAAAATTTCTGGTTTGATACAGTTACCACTATATTATTCATGTTTGTGGTACAAGAAACTGTAAGCTTCTCATTGACTTCTTTGTCATGGCTGGAACAATCCCGATCCAAATGTTTTGATGACAACAATATACTTTTTATAGCTATATACTTGTTTGACCTCAGGTGAAAAGAAGACGACATTAATACATGTTTCTCTCCTTCATTTTGTCCATCCATAACAGATCTTTGCTGCCCAAAGAGGTTAAAAATCTTGTTAAGGACTCAATCCCTAGGAGGGCTCTTTTCCAACATTTCCTCAACTAAAATGTTTTCCAAATTGTATCTTACTGCATTTCTTTCCCCAGTGAAAACTAAACATGTCATGGTGAACCTCTATGTGGGTCACTTATCTAAAATGTGTGGCACCATACCATACGCCTACCACTGTTGAAGCGACAATGCATCAGCAAGTGGGGGCAACCTGATGAATGAATGCTGCAGGGTGAAACCTCAATGGCTTCAAACCACAACACTCCTTAGGCACAGCATCACAGCAGCAACAGTCAACACACAACACCAACACCAAAACTCACTAAAAAAACTCACCTTCCATTTGTTCTCAGACTTTGAGCTGAGAGCAACAATAGGCAGAATCCATCTAGCTGCCTCCTGCCAATTAAAAAAGCATCTCAAATGGGAGGAGTTCAAGCAAAGCAAAAAAATAAGAGGGAACTATTTTTCTTTCTTCTAAACCACGTGTATTTCTCAGGAAATTACAAGTTTTCCAGTATTAAGATTCGCTCAAATTTATTGCAAATCAAATTTTTTGGGGAAGAAATTGGTGAATTCAAATTTCCACTCCTCTCTAGACGCATGAAAAAAACAGAATTGAGTCAAAAGATGTCCAAACTTTCTTATAAGGAGATAAAAAAGAGGTATGGAATTTACATGGGGTCTTCTAGATATGTTACTCAACATAAAAATTAACATATAGTACAATCAACATCATTCATAATCTATCCAGATACAGTAGTTCTACCTTTGCCTTAAATCTCCTCGCATATACTGTAGTGGGACTGTGAAAAGATTAGGCTATTTTGATTACAAATACACTTGCTTATCTCTCATATTTGACAAAATTTTAATAAACCTCCTCTAGCCAGCATTCCGAAATGTTAAATCTGTTCCCAGGAACTTACATAAAACTTGATGGCTCCACTTCCTCTCCTTCAGTCAACTTAGCTAGAATGAAATACGTGTTGTGTGGAGTTCTCCGGTTTCTCTAAAAAGAGACATACAGTTAAGGAATTTATCTTACGACCCCAATGGGGACATGTTTAAATCAGTTGAAAAGGCTGCAAAATATGATGGTCCCTGTACAAGTGAGAAAAAATAATAAATAATTAATATACTGTTCTATGAAATTAAAATTATTTCATTCTAGCTAAGTTGATGAAGGGAGGAAGTGACCCATCAAGTTTATGTAAGTTCCTGGGAACAGATTTACATTTCGGAATGCTGGCTAGAGGATTTTATTAAAATTTTGTCAAATATGAGAGATAAGCAAGTGTTTTTGGGGTAATCAAAATAGCTAATCTTTTCACAGTCCCACTACAGTATTGCGAGAATTAAGGCAAAGGTAGAACTACTGATCTGATAGTTTTATGAATGTGTTGATTGTACTTTATGTTATTTTTATGTTGAGTAACATATCTAGAAGACCCCATGTAAATTCCATACCTCTTGTTTTCCCCTTAAAAAAAAAGTTTGACATTTGACTCAATTCTGTTTTTTCATGCGTCTAGAGAGGGGAAATTGAATTCCCCAAATTTCTTCCCAAAAAATTTGATTTGCAAAAAATTTTGGGAGCGAATCTTAATACGGGAAAAACCCTTGTTTTCCTGGAAATACAGTGGTTTAGAAGAAAGAAAAATAGTTCCCTTATTTTTTGCTTTGCTTGAACTCCTCCCATTTGAGAATGCTTTTTTAATTTCAGGAGCAGCTAGATGGATTCGCCCTTTTTTGCTCTCAGCTCAAGTCTGAGAACAAATGGAAGGTGAGTTTTTTTAGTGAGTTTTTGGGGGTTTTGGGGTTGTGTGTTGACTGTGCGCTGTGAAGCTGTGCTAAGGAGTTTTTTGGTTTGAAGCCATTGAGGTTTACCCTGCAGCTTCAATCATCAGGTTGGCCCCCCTTTCGATGCATTGTCGCTTCAACCCGTGGTAGGCGTGTATGGTGCCCCCACATTTTAGATAAGTGACCCACATAGAGGTTACCATGACCTGTTTAGTTTTTTATGGGGAAGAAATGCAGTAAGATACAATTTGAAAACATTTTAGTTGAGGAAAGGGTTTGGAAAAGGGGCCCTCCTGGGATTGAGCCCTTACAAGATTTTTAACCCCTTTGGGCAGCCAAAGATTGTTATGGTTTGGGCAAAGAAGGAGAGAAAACAAGTAAAATTTAAAAACGTTCTTTTCACCCGAGGTCAAACAAGTAAAGCTAAAAAAGTATATGTTGTCATCAAACTTTGGTCGGATTGTTTCCAGCCCTGACAAAGAAGCAATGAGAAGCTTACAGTTCTTGACCACAAACATGAATAATTAGTGGTAACTGTATCAAACCAGAATTTTTTTGGGACATTTATGTCCCAAAAATGTTGTTGGAAACTTTTCAATTTTCTTTGATTTCTTTGACAGAAAAACTGTTTGGGAAATGAAACTTGTTTTGGTACAGTTATAATAAATTTGTAAAACATACTGGTGTTTCAAGTAATGATGAGCAAATTTTTTGGAAAACTATCGTCAAACATAATTTAACATGAATATGCACATTTGATTCGTGGTCAGAAACACTTTAAAAAAAGTATAAATCAGGAAAAATCGTAACATTCTGTTAGGGTCTGCGGAACGCACCAAATAAATTAAATAATAGCTGCGTTCGCGCCCGGGGTCACTGGGCAGGCAAAGCCCGCTGCTAGTAAGATGGCACAAAAAGGCGGTATAAGCGAACTCTGTTACACCGCAGAGTTTGCTAAATGATGCGTGGAAATTATGGGGTATGGCGTAATAAGCAAACCCTTTTTACTCCCCAGAGTCGCTGTGTAGAGACAGTGTCCGTTAAACCCCCCAGGAGGACACGATCGCTGCAGAGTGATGCAGTCCGTGGGGCAAGCAGACTGCGCAAAAAACCCCTTCCCTCCGGAGTAGCCGAAATTTTAGAGGAAAATTCAGCCATCCTGAACACGTGCAAACAAAACTCCCCCACCGGAGTGCCGGTATTCTAGGGGGTTATTTCAGCCCAGTCCTAACCGCATGCGTACATGACCACACTGGCAACAAAGCACACAACAGGATTGGATACAGCGCATGGCCGAGCGGCAATGCAACACTTTTATAGCTGCAGCAAGTACAGGACCTTCCCTGATAGACCAATGGAAAGCTGTCCCAGAAATAGAGCAGCTCAGACCGTCCTTGAGGACCAATGGGATTGCTGCAGTATCCAGCACGTGATCCCTGATCTCCTATGAAGATCTTACCCTGGCATGCTCAAAGGAACACCAGGACTTAGTCCCAAATACGTCTGCTCGCCGATGACCTCACTATGACAATAGCAACCTGAAGAGTGCACAGTCACCTCTGCACCAGTGTTAACTGGGCGAAGCGCAGGGACCGACGTCTCTACTGAGCAGGCTCCACTGCGGCGGAGATGGATGGGGTAACCGCTGCGGGAATGGCTCGAGATTCCCCCTTGTGCAGCAGTGGGAACTCCGATCCCTAACACATTCGTAAAAAGTGTAGGAAAAGATTTTGCATTGCCACAAAGTATTTTCAGCACTTTGCAAATGATAATGGTACTCTATCATGAGCGTGGGCAAGTCTGTGAGAGGGGAGGGGTATTTGCAGAGCCAGAGAGCTTGCAAACAGTAATTATTTTTTTTTATAACTTTATGTTATGCCACATAGCTAGTGTGTACTGTGTGGCTTTTAAACGACCTTCCGCCATATGATTTTTTTGCCATTACTGAGTCCATAGACAACGACAGCAAGCACATGTCATACAAGTGTATTGTGCACTGCTTCTATTTGCTCCATGCAATAGAATAGAATCTAAAGCTTATTTTTTTCACTAGCTACATTTGTGAATAAGCATGCCATATCCCCCCCTTGTCAATTAGTTTGGTGTGGCATGTTCTGTGATTTGAGCTGTTGTAACAAGAAGAAAAATTTTTCGTGCAGTTTGCTACCATGATTCACAATGCATATCTCACCTTGTTATTACTGTGGTGAAATTCCACAGTGAGCATAGCTCATGCACATTAACCATAAAGCCCCCAATGTGGTTTGCATTTTAATGACCGTCCAATTTTTACAATTCTGACCACTGTCCCTTTATGAGGTCTTTAACTCTGGAACTCTTTAAAAGATCTTACCGATTCAGAGAATTTTTGTCTCGAACAATATTGTACTTCATTTAAGGGTAAAATATCTTCGATATAACTTGCGTTTTATTTATGAAAAAATGGAAATATGGCGAAAATATCGAAATTTCGCATTTTCAAACTTTAATTATTATGCCCTTAAAACATAGAACTGTCCCCACACAAAAATAGCTACTAAAGAACATTTCCCACATTATATTTTACATCAACACAATTGGAACAAAATTATTTTGTTAGAAGTTATAATGTTAAAAGTTGACCACGATTTCTCATGTCTACAACAAAAATTTACAAAACCATTTTTAGGACACTCACATTTGAAAGTCTTTTGAGGGGTCTATATGGCAGAAAATACCCAAGCGGACAAAATTTTTCCCAAAGACTGCCCCCCCAAGGTACTCAAAACCACATTAAAGGGGAAATTTTTTAAACCCCCTTTGGGGGCTTCACGGGGTTTTTGGAATGTGAAAGAAAAAAATGAACTTTTTAAATTTTTAGTCAAAAAAAAAAATATTTCCCCAAAAAAATTTTTTTATTTTCAAAAGGGGAAAAAGGGGGAAAATTGACAAAAAAAAATTTTGCAGTTTCTCCTTTTTTGGGGGAAAAACAGACCGGGGGAAAGGGGGAACCCCCTTTTTAAAAAAACCAAAAATTTGGGGGGGAATTGAAAACGGACCCCGGGGGGGGGGTTTGGAGAGCCCTGATGGCTGAACAAGGGAAACCCCCACAAGGGGACACCTTTTTAAAAATAGACCCCCAAAGGGAAATTTAAAAAAGATCTGGGGGGGAGCACTTTAAACCCCCAAAAATTTTCACACAAGTTTAAAAACGTAGACCCCAAAAATTTAAAAAAAACATATTTTTTCCCAAAAAAAAAAAAATTACCCCTTTTTAATTTAAAAATTTTTTTTTTTCCCCCAAAGGGGAAAAAGGGGCCCCCAAAAAATTTTTGGGGGGCAATTTGCCCCCGAGTACACAAAAACCCAATTTTGGGGGGGGAAACCACTTTTTTGGGGGCAGGGGAGAGCTCAGAGGGAAGTAACCGCTTGGCTTTTTCAATCCCCCTTTTTTTGGTTTTTTTTTTAATGCAAAATTTGGGGGTCTTTGCAGAGCACCTGATGTGCTTTAAAAAGTGGAAACCCCCAACAATGACCCTTTTTTGGGAAAAAAACCCCCCCTTTAAAGGGAATTTTTCTAGTTTTTTTTGTGGGGCCTTTTTCCCCCCAAAATTTTTTCACTAAAGTTTATAATGCCAGGGTGGGGGAAAAAAAAAAGAAAAAAAAATTTTTCCCACAAAAATGATTTTTTAGCCCCCAATTTTTTTTTTTTTTCCCCAGGGAAAATTTGGGGCCCCAAAAAATTGCCCAAAATTTTTTTTGAGTTTGCGGGAAAAACCCCCTTTTTGGGGGGGGAAAATCCTGTTTGGGGGGCCGGCCCGGGGTAGGAAAGGAAGTAATGTTTTTGGGGAAAGCAGATTTTATGAGTTCTTTTTCATTTTGGGGAGAGCCCCTGATGTGACAAAACAGGGGAAACCCCCCCCAAAAGGGGGCCCCTTTGGGGGGAAAATAACCCCCTAAGGAGCTTTCTAGATTTTGGGGAGCCCCTTTCCCCCCCCAAAAATTTTCTTAAAAAAAGTTTTTAACGCCCGGCGTGAAAAAAAAAAAACATTTTTTTTTCCCTAAAATGATTTTTTAAAACCCCCCCGTTTTTTATTTTCCCAAGGGTAACAGGTGAAATTTGGGAAAAAAAAAAGTTGTTGTTCAATTTCCCCCCTGAGTATGCGTTTCCCTTTTGTGGGAAAAAAATGTGTAGGGCACACACGGGGGTGGGAAAGGGGAAAATAGTGACGTTTTGCATTGCAAAATTTGGGGAATATCTACGGGTGTATGTGCATTTGGGACCCCCAAAGGGGGCCAAAACCCCTGAAAATCCCACAAGGGGGCCCCTTTTTGGGGAAAAGAGCCCCCCAAAAGGGAAAAATAATTTTTGTTTTTGTGGGTGAAAAATTTAAACCCCCCAAATGTTTTACAGAATTTTTTTAACGTAGACCCCTAAAAAAAAAAAATTTATATTTTTTTTACAAAAAAATTTTATATTTTTTCCCCCTGCGTCATAAAGGATGCGTTCCTGCGGGCCGGGGACCGGGGGTCACTCAAAGGTAACCCGACCCGCAGTTACAGGGACCCTTTGTGCTTCACACAGGGGGGTTGGTTACCCCCCCCTTGGCCACGATCCTCTGATTGGCTGTTAAAAGTGAAACAGCCAATCAGAGCAATGTGTAATATTTCACCAATTTAATTGGTGAAATATTACAAATCCAGCCATGGCCGATGCTGCAATAGCATCTGCCATGGCTGACACCGAGCCCTGACCCCCCCACACGTAGTCACGGCGGCGATCGGCCGCCGCCACCAAAAGATGGCGGTGATCGGTCACCGCCGTCACTATCTGCTCCCCTCCTCCTTTGCTCCGCTGCCCCCACCTTCCGATCCCCCCCTAACCATCCGACCCCCCTACTCACCTCTCCCGATCCACCGATGTCCCTGGATCGGTCACGGCGTCCGCCGGGCCTCTTCATGGGCGCCCCATCTTGGAAAATGGCGGGGCGCATGCGCAGTGCGCCGCCGGCCGGCGCATGCGCAGTGCCCCCCAGTGTTCAAAATTTATTTTGATCACTGTGATAAACTGTCACAGTGATCAAATAAAAAAAAGTAAATGAACCCCCCTTTATCATAGGTAGGGACAAATAAAAAATAAAGAATTTTTTTTTTTTTTCCTACGGATTTTGCTGCTGATCCGCGGCGGATATTGCTGCGGATCCGCGGCGGATATAGCTGCTGATCCGCGGCGGATTTCGCTGCTGATCCGCGGCGGATTTCGCTGCGGATCCGCGGCGGATTTCGCTGCGGATCGTGGCGGATTTCGCTGCGGATCCGCGGCGGATTTCGCTGCTGATCCGCGGCGGATTTCGCTGCTGATCCGCGGCGGATTTCGCTGCTGATCCGCTGCGGATTTCGCTGCGGATCCGCGGCGGATTTCGCTGCTGATCCGCAACTGATTTTGTGCTGATCGTGCGATCCGCGGCTGATTTCGCTGCTGATCCGCGGCGGATTTCGCTGCTGATCCGCGGCGGATTTCGCTGCTGATCCGCGACTGATTTCGCTGCTGATTCCGCTGCGGATTCCGCGCGGATTTCGCTGCTGATCCGCGGCTGATTTCGCTGCTGATCCGCGGCGATTTCGCTGCGGATCCGCGGCTGATTTCGCTGCTGATCCGCGGCGATTTCGCTGCTGATCCGCGGCGGATTTCGCTGCTGATCCCGGCGATTTCGCTGCTGATCCGCGGCTGATTTCGCTGCTGATCCGCGCTGATTTCGCTGCTGATCCGCGGCTGATTTCGCTGCTGACATTTCGCTGCTGATCCGCGGCGATTTCGCTGCTGATCCGCGATCCTGATCGCGCGATTTCGCTGCTGATCCAGCGGCGGATTTCGCTGCGATCCGCGGCTGATTTCGCTGCTGTCGGCGATTTCGCTGCTGATCCGCTGCGATTTTGCTGCGGATCCGCGGCTGATTTTGCTGCGGATCGCGGCTGATTTTGCTGCTGATCTGCGCGCATTTTGCTGCTGATCCGCGGCGGATTTTGCTGCTGATCCGCGACTGATTATCTGCTGATTCATCTGCGCTAGCGGGTATAGCATAACGCGATCGCGTTATGCTATACCGTTACCAGCCGGTCAACGCTACGTGTTGAACGGGCTGGTAAAACGCAATATGAACCCAGCCTTAGGGTTAGAACTAGGGTTAGGGTTAGCATTAGGGTTAAGGTTAGAATTACGGTTAGGGTTGGAATTTGGGTTAGGGTTGGAATTAGGGTTAGGGTTGGAATTAGGGTTAGGCTTGTGGTTAGGTTTATGTTAGAGTTGGGATTAGGGTTAGGGGTGTGTTGGGGTTAGGGTTATGATTAGGGTTTGTATTAAGGTTAGGTGTGTGTAGGGTTAGGTTGGGTTAGGGGTGTGTTGGGGTTAGGGTTGGAGTTAGAATTGAGGGGTTTCCACTATTTAGGCACATCAGGGGGTCTCCATACGTGACATGGCGCCACCATTGATTCCTGCAAATTTTGCGTTCAAAAAGTCAAACAGTGCTCCCTTTATTCCAAGCCCCGACGTATGCCAAACAGTGGTTTATCCCCACATATGAGGTATCAGCGTACTCGGGAAAAATTGCACAACAACTTTGGGGGTTCTAATTTCTCCTGTTAACATTGGGAAAAAAAATTGGGACTAAAAATTATTTTTGTGGAAAAAAAATGATTTTATATTTTCACGGCTCTGCGTTATAAACTTCTGTGAAGGACTTGGAGATTCAAAGTGCTTATCACACATCTATAGGAGTTCCTTGGGGGATCTAGTTTCCAAAATGGGGTCACTTGTGGGAGTTTCTACTGTTTAGGCACATTAGGGACTCTGCAAACGTAACATGAGCCCGAAGACCATTCCATCAAGTGGGCATTTCAAAACGTCACTACTTCCCATCCGAGCCCCGACGTGTGCCCATACAGTAGTTTTCTCCCACATATGGGATATCAGCATACTCAGGACAAATTGGACAACAACTTTTGGGTCTAATTTCTCATGTTACCCTTGGGAAAATAAAAAAATTGGGGACTAAAAGATCCTGATTGTGGAAAAAATATGATTTTTTTATTTTCATGCCCGGGCGTTATAAACTTCTGTGTAGCCCTTGGGGTTCAAAGTGCTCACCACACATCTAGATAAGTTCTTTGCGGGTCTAGTTTCCAAAATGGGGTCACTTTGGGGAGTTTCTACTGTTTAGGCACATCAGGGGCTCTGCAAACGTAACAAGATGCCCGCAGACCATTCCATCAAGTCGGCATTTCAAAGCGTCACTACATCCCTTCCGAGCCCTGACGTGTGCCCAAACAGTGGTTTCCCCCCACATATGGGTACTAGCGTACTCAGGACAAACGGACAACAACTTTTGGGGTCCAATTTCTCCTGTAACCATTGTGAAAATAAAAAATAGTGGGCTAAAAAATCATTTTTTGAGAAAAAAAAATGATTTTTTATTTTCACGGCTCTGCGTTATAAACTTCTGTGAAGCACCTGGGTTAAGTGCCCACTATGCATCTAGATAAGTTCCTTAGGGGTCTAGTTTCCAAAATGGGGTCACTTGTGGGGAGCTCCAATGTTTAGGCACACAGGAACTCTCCAAATGCGACATGGCAACCGCTAAATATTCCAGCATATTTTCCATTCAAAAAGTCAAATGGCGCTCCTTCCCTTCTGAGCCCTGCCGTGCGCCCAAACAGTGGTTTATGACCACATATGAGGTATCTGTGTACTCAGGAGAAATTGCCCAACAAATTTTAGGATCCAATTTATACTGTTGCCCATGTGAAAATGAAAAAAACTGAGGCTAAAAGAAAATTTTTGTGAAAAAAAAGTACTTTCTTTTATTTACGGATCAATTTGTGAAGCACCTGGGGGTTCAAAGTGCTCACTATGCATCTAGATAAGTTCCTTAGGGGTCTGTTTCCAAAATGGGGTCATTTGTGGGGGAGCTCCAATGTTTAGGCACACAGGGACTCTCCAAATGCGACATGGCAACCGCTAAATATTCCAGCATATTTTCATTCAAAAAGTCAAATGGCGCTCCTTCCCTTCTGAGCCCTGCTGTGGCCCAAACAGTGGTTTATGACCACATATGAGGTATCTGTGTACTCAGGAGAAATTGCCCAACAAATTTTAGATCCAATTTATACTGTTGCCCATGTGAAAATGAAAAAAACTGAGGCTAAAAGAAATTTTTGTGAAAAAAAAGTACTTTCTTTTTTTTACGATCAATTTGTGAAGCACCTGGGGGTTCAAAGTGATCACTATGCATCTAGATAAGTTCCTTAGGGGGTCTAGTTTCCAAAATGGGGTCACTTGTGGGGAGCTCCAATGTTTAGGCACACAGGGACTCTCCAAATGCGACATGGCAACCGCTAAATATTCTAGCATATTTTCCATTCAAAAAGTCAAATGGCGCTCCTTCCCTTCTGAGCCCTGCCGTGCGCCCATACAGTGGTTTATGACCACATATGAGGTATCTGTGTACTCAGGAGAAATTGCCCAACAAATTTTAGGATCCATTTTATCCTGATGCCCATGTAAAAATGAAAAAATTGATGCTAAAAGAAAATTTTTGTTGGAAAAATTAAAATGTCCATTTTTTCCTTCCACGTTGCTTTAGTTCCTGTGAAGCACCTGAAGGGTTAATAATCTTCTTGAATGTAGTTTTGAGTAGCTTGGGGGTGCAGTTTTTATAAAGGTGTCACTTTTGGGTATTTTCTGCCATATAGACCCCTCAAAGTGACTTCAAATGTGAGGTGGTCCCTAAAAAAAATGGTTTTGTAAATTTTGCTGTAAAAATGAGAAATCGCTGTCAACTTTTAACCCTTATAACTTCCTAACAAAAAAAAATGTTGTTCCCAAAATTGTGCTGATGTAAAGTAGACATGTGGGAAATGTTATTTATTAACTATTTTGTGCCACATAACGCTCTGGTTTAACAGAATAAAAATTAAAAATTTGAAAATTACAAAATTTTCAGAATTTTCGCCAAATTTCCATTTTTTTCACAAATAAACGCAAAAATTATCGACCTAAATTTACCACTAACATGAAGCCCAATATGTCACGAAAAAACAATCTCAGAATTGCTAGGATCCCTTGAAGCGTTCCTGATTTATTACCTCATAAAGGGACACTGGTCAGAATTGCAAAAAATGGCAAGGTCTTTAAGGTCAAAATAGGCTGGGTCTTGAAGGGGTTAAACAATAAAAACTATTTTATAGAATAAATAATTATTTTTGCATCATTTCATTCTGACAGCTATAACTTTTTTATTTTTTCACTGATGGCGCTGTGTGGTGGCTTATTTTTGCGGGACAAGATGACATTTTCAGCGGTACCATGTTTATTTATATCCGTTTTTTTGATCGCGTGTAATTCCACTTTTTGCTCGGTAGTATGTTGATAAAGCATTTCTTTTTGCCTTGTTTTTTATGGTGTTCACTAAAGGGGTTAACTGATGGGGCAGTTTTATAGGGCGGGTCATTACGGACGTGGCGATACCAAATATGTGTACTTTTATTATTTTTTTAATTAAAATATTTATTTATTGCTCGAATAAATATTGATTTTTTTATTATTATTTTTTATTATTTTTTTAAATATTTTTACAATTATTTTAAAAAAAGTCTTTATTTAATTCTTAGTTTTACACTTTGTCCCACTATGGGACACTCATTTTGTGCAGGGTGATCGCTTCTATAGCATGCAGCTCTGCATGCTATTGAAGCTGTCAGTGCTGCAGCTCCTATAGCACTGACCACTGACTTGAGAGACTTCCTGGTCATCACTGCGAATGACAGGAAGTACCTCAGGCCTGGAGACCCAGATGTCATCCATGGCGGTGATCGTGGAAAGCCTTGGGTTCTCCGATCCAAAGCAGAGGGGCTGTCAGCCCCTCTACAGCTGCCGGAACACTGCGATCATGTTTGATCACAGTGTGCCGGGGGTAAAAGTACTGGGAGTGGTCTGTGATCACTCCTGGCACTTAGTGCCTGGTGTCAGCTGTGAGAATCAGCTGACACCTGGCTGCGATCGGCAGCGCTCCCCCTGTGAGTACGGCAGATCTACTATGACGTACTATCCCATCCTTGGGAATTAGGTCCCAGGGCACATGGACGGGATGACTGAAAGGGGTTAAATTAATATATAAATTTTTTCTGTTGCTAAATGTGATACAGCCTGCCTTATTCCACGTTGTCATTTTGTGCTGTGATTTGAAGCTGTCTGCAGACCTTACTCACATAAAAAAACAAAATTATAATTTTTGTGGTTGCAAAACATTATACAGCCCGTCGTATCCCATGTTGTCATTTTTGTGACAGTGATATGAACCTGTTTTTGGAAGTGCATTGAGCAGCTTGGTGGTTTGCTGTTGAAGGAGAAAAAAAATCTCTCTTTAAATCTTCTGCTTCAGCGAGTGTGAGCGAGCTGAGTGTGACCGGTGCGCAAGTGCGAATGATGGTAAGTGTGACTTGTGATTCAGTGACTTTGGATTCAGGGAGTTTCAAAGGGAGGAATTACTGAATTGCTGTTATTTTTTATTAATACTTTTTATTTCTTTTTACTTATCTTTTCTGTCTTGTGAAATCCCCATTAGGAATGTGCTCCACTATTGCCAATGCCATCCAGTGTACATCTTGCCACATGTATACAGTCCTTGAACAGCCGGTCGAGGGTGCATACTGCTGTGCGAGATGTGAGCACGTTGTGCATTTGGAAGCCCAAATACTGGATCTTAATGTGCAGCTGGCAACACTGAGATCCATAGACAATATGGAAAGGAGTCTGCTGCTCACTGAGCAGACGCTCAATGGATAGATGAGGGGGATGCTAGGATGGAGCTGCAGGATACTGAAGCAGCAAGCTGGGTGACAGAAGGCTGGGTAGAGGGAAGAGAGCCAGGGAGTAGGGTTGAGCATTCCGATACTTCCGATACTTCCGATACCTGAAATCCAATGTAAGTCTATGATATTTTGTTCCCATAGACTTACATTGGATTTCAGGTATCGGAAGTATCGGAATGCTCAACCCTACCAGGGAGGCTAGTCCTGATCTGGCACACCCCAATAAGTTTGCAAAGTTGGCAGATGAGGGCGTGTCAGTACAGGGGTAGCACTGCTGCAGCAAGGCATGTCCTCTGAAAGCCAGAGGAGTGTCTGCTCCAGTAAGGGGGAATTAGGAGAGCAGGGCAGACCAGACAGGTGCTGGTAGTGGGGGACTCAATTATTAGGGGAACAGATAGGGCAATCTGTCACAAAGACACGGATCATCAAACAGTGTGCTGCCTACCTGGTGCTCTAGTCAGACACATCGCTGATCGGGTTGACAGATTACTGGGAGGGGCTGGTGAGGACCCAGCAGTCATGGTGCACATTGGTACAAATAACAAAGTTAGAGGTAGGTGGAAAGTCCTTAAAGATGATTTCAGGGAATTAGACTGCAAGCTTAAAGCAAGGACCTCCAACGTGGTATTTTCTGAAATACTGCCTGTACCACGTGCCACACAAGAGAGGCAACGGGAGATTAGCGAGGTTAATAAGTGGCTCAAGAATTGGTGTAGGAAGGAGGGGTTTGGGTTCCTGGAGAACTGGGCCGACTTCTCAGTTGGCTACAGGTTCTATGCTAGGGATGGGCTGCACCTCAATGGGGAGGGTGCAGCTGTGCTGGGGAGAAAATGGCTAGAAGGTTGGAGGAGTCTTTAAACTAGGGATTGGGGGGGAGGGTGCAGATAGAGACCTGGGCACAAATAATGAAATTGGGGGTGGTGGTGGCATGGGAGGTGGGGTTAGAACAGTTAATAATTTATTAAAGAATAGAGGTTCAGAGAAATACATAAAGTGCATGTATACTAATGCTCGAAGCCTCACCAACAAAAAGGAGGAGTTAGAATTAATTTTGTTGGAACATAATTATGACATGGTGGGGATATCTGAGACTTTGCTGGATGAGAGCCACGACTGGGCTGTTAATTTACAGGGCTACAGTCTGTTTACAAATGACCGTAAAAATAAGAGAGGTGGGGGTGTGTGTTTATATGTAAAATCATCCTTAAAACCCATCCTGCGTGATAATATATGTGAATCTAATGACGATGCAGAGTCCCTGTGGGTGGAGATAAGGGGAGGGGGAAAAATAATTTAATGATAGGGGTTTGTTATAAGTCTCCAAAAATAATGGAAGCAACGGAGAATATCCTCGTAAAGCAAATAGATGAAGCAGCGACTCAAGGAGAAGTCATTATTATGGGGGACTTCAACTACCCTGAAATACATTGGGAAACAGAAACCTGCAGTTCCAGCAAAGGTAAAAGATTTTTGACAACTATGAGAGACAATTACCTTTCACAACTAGTTCAGGACCCAACAAGAGGGGGGCACTGCTAGACCTAATATTAACCAACAGGCCAGACCGCATATCAAATATAAGGGTTGGGGGTCACTTGGGTAATAGTTATCACAAAATAATAAGCTTTCATGTATCCTTTAATAAGATGTGTAGTCGAGGGTTACAAGGACACTAAACTTCAGGAAGGCAAATTTCCAACGAATGAGAGATGATCTTGGTACAATTAACTGGGACGATATCCTGAGACATAAAAATACACAAAGAAAATGGGAGACGTTTATTAGCATCCTGAATAGGACCTGTGCACAGTATATACCCTATGGGAATAAACATGCTAGAAATAAGAGGAAACCACTATGGCTAAATAGAGCTGTAAGGGGCGCAATAAGTGACAAAAAGAAAGCGTTTAGGGAATTAAAGCAAGTAGGTAGTGATGAGGCATTAAATAAATACAGAAGACTGAATAAATTCTGTAAAAAGCAAATCAAGACAGCAAAGATTGAGACAGAGAGAATCATTGCCAGAGAAAGTAAAAATAATCCCAAAATATTCTTTAACTACATAAATAGCAAGAAACTAAAAAATGATAGTGTTGGTCCCCTTAAAAATAGTCTGGGTGAAATGGTGGATGAGGATGAGGAAAAAGCCAATATGCTAAATGACTTTTTTTCAACAGTATTTACACAAGAAAATCCCATGACAGGTAGCATGATCAGTAATAAAAAAAAATTCTCCATTAAATGTCAACTGCTTAACCCAGCAGGAAGTATGGCGGCATCTAAAAATCACTAAAATTGACATATCCCCGGGCCCGGATGGGATACACCACCGAGTACTGCAGAATTAAGTACAGTCATAGATAGACCATTATTTTTAATCTTTAAAGATTCCATAATAGCGGGGTCTGTACCACAGGACTGGTGTATAGCAAATGTGGTGCCAATATTCAAAAAGGGGACAAAAACTGAACCTGGAAATTATAGGCCAGTGAGCTTAACATCTACTGTGGGTAAAATCCTGGAGGGTTTTTTAATGGATACCATATTGGAGTATCTGAGGCTGAATAACCTCATGACACAGTGCCAGCATGGGTTTACGAAGGACCGTTCTTGTCAGACTAATCTGATAAGCTTTTATGAAGGGGTATTTTCCAGACTGGACTAAGGGAACGCAGTGGACGTGGTGTACATGGACTTCTCAAAAGCTTTTGATACGGTGCCACACAAAAGGTTGATACATAAAATGAGAACAATGGGGATAGGGGAAAATATGTGTAAGTGGGTTAAAACTGCTCATGGATAGGAAACAAAGGGTGGTTATTAATGGAGCACACTCGGACTGGGTCACGGTTAGCAGTGGGGTACCACAGGGTCAGTATTGGGGCCGCTTCTCTTTAACATATTTATTAATGACCTTGTAGGGGGCATACAGAGTGGTATTTCAATATTTGCAGATGACACTAAACTCTGCAGGGTAATAAATACAGAGGAGGACAATTTTATATTGCAGGAGGATTTATGTAAACTAGAAGCTTGGGCTGATAAATGGCAAATGAGCTTTAATGGAGATAAATGTAAGGTCATGCACTTGGGTAGAACAAACAAGATGTATAATTATGTGTTTAATTGTAAAACACTGTGCAAAACTGTCACTGAAAAAGACCTGGGTGTATGGGTGGACGACAAACTCACATTTAGTGGCCAATGTCAGGCAGCTGCTGCCAAGGCAAATAAAATAATGGGATGCATTAAAAGAGGCATAGATGCTCATGAGGAGAACATAATTTTACCTCTATACAAGTCACTGGTGCGACCACACTTAGAATACTGTGTGCAGTTCTGGTCTCCGGTGTATAAGAAAGACATAGCTGAACTGGAGCCGGTGCAGAGAAGAGCGACCAAGGTTATTAGAGAACTGGGGGGTCTGCAATACCAAGACAGGTTATTACACTTGGGGTTATTTAGTTTTGAAAAACGAAGGCTTAGGGGTGATCTTATTACAATGTATAAATATATGAGGGGACAGTACAAAGACCTTTCTAATGATCTTTTTACTCTTAGACCTGTGACGGGGACAAGGGGCATCCTCTACGTCTGGAGGAAAGAAGGTTTAGTCATAATCACAGACGCAGATTCTTTACTGTAAGAGCAGTGAGACTATGGAACTCTCTGCCGTCTAATGTTGTAATGAGTGATATCTTACTAAAATTTAAGAAGGGACTGGATGCCTTTCTTGAAAAGTATAATATTACAGGCTATATTCACTAGTTTCCTAGATACTGTGTTGATCCAGGGAGTAAGTCTGATTGACGTATGTGGAGTCGGGAAGGAATTTTTTTTCCCCTATGTGAAGCTTACTGTTTGCCACATGGGTTTTTTTTTGCCTTCCTCTGGATCAACATGTTAGGGCAGGTTAGGATAGGATATGGGTTGAACTAGATGGACTTAAAGTCTTCCTTCAACCTTAATAACTATGTTACTATGCAACTATAACGCACATTAAAAAAAGTTATAATTTTTTCTGCTGCAAAACGTGATGCAGCCCGCCGTATCCAAAACTGTAAATTTATGGTGGTGATATGAAGCTGTCTGCAGACCTAATGCACATTAATAAACATTCCTCACCCATCTCGTCTTACTTTGACCTTCAAGTGAAAGTTGTAAATGCTGTTCCAGACCCCTATACTTCATGCCTGGCTGATTGCTAAAGTACCATGCTACAATTTGTAATGTGGATGAATTGAGGCCACTTTTCTGGTGTCTGCCCCTCATTTGATGTGTTTTGGCAGCTTTATGGCCCGTTTTAAATTGTTGTGTATGCACTGTTTTGGCCTCCCATGATAGTAATGGTGTCAGCGAATATTCAATTAAAATCGCGAATCTTGCAAATTATGAAATATTACCACTGTAGATTTATAATTGCTCCAATGAATTGTGGCTAAAGAGATTTTCTGGAATTTAATATTGATGATTATACTTCGGGTATGTCATCAATATCAAAATGGCAGAGTTCTGATTCCCAGTACACAAACTGATCAATTGAATAAAAGGCTTTGACATACTGGAAATAGCACAGATCCTCAATCGTATAGTGGCCATGAGAGGTTTTTCAAGCAGTCACGACTAAGTGAATTAGAGGGGACAGAATTTTCTGCACAGAATCTGCATTCCTGGCAGAAACCGCAGTTCAAAATCCGCGCAGTTTTTATCCTTTTTTTTGTCCTTTCTGTCTGCAGATTTACTGCAGTTTTTGTGCGGATTTCCCCTGCCTTTTGAGACCTGCAGATTCCTATAATGGACAGGTCTCAAAACGCTGCAGACTGCACAAAAGAGTGACATGCTGCAGTTTAAATTCGCACCAAACTTAACCTCTAGCCCTTGACGAAGCCACCTTGCGGTGGCGACACTCGTCGGCATCTCCACAAGCTCCCCCAATTTATTGGTCTTATCATTGGTATGATATCGGGTCTGTGTTTTATGTATTAATATCTAGTGTCTTTAAGGGTATTTTACCCCTACTTGAGCTGTCTTTCTATGATATGCCTATTTGCATGTTTGTGTGGTAATTTTTGTGACTCATGTTAAGGCACAGTGCTGGTAATATTCGAGCAGACTCAGCCCAGTTCTTTATATTACATGGTATTGCATGTTTATTCTTGGGCTTTTTTTTACTGCTCAATACAGGGTATTCTATTAGACACTGTTATATATATATGCATCTTCTATCATGCTGTGCATCTACTAAATAGCCACTTTAGCTGTTCTTATTTTTGTGGGTAGCTTATGGCTTTATTATGAGCCAATAGGGTTGTGTATTTGTCATGTTTTTGACTTGCAATCGTTTTTAATTGGTTTTGTCTGCATGTATCTAATAAAAATTTGTGTATTTTGTGGTGATCCCTGTTATAGTCTGTAGATTTTTCTCTATATGTGCACTGCGTTTGTTTGATTTCTATTGACTAGAATGGTACTGTACACCACTTGCAGTTCTGCTGTAGATCCGCAGGGCAGAATCCGCTGCGGAACTGCAACAGAATCCGCAACGTGTGCACATACCCTTAGAGATGTTCCAAGACAGATTAATGTGTCAGACACTGTTTAATAGCATAATCAATCTGCATCTGCAATTCTGATGTCAGCGGGATACGAGTCATAAAGGTAAAGCACATGGCTAATATTAGGTCTGTAGTGGGTGGTGGCCCGCTGCTAAATCCTTCCTCACTTTTGCCATGCTAATATCATAGCAATTATTTGCAGCTGTCACCAAGACAAGCTAACTCCATATTGGTTCACACACCTCCTTTTGAGGCATCTTATTAGTAGCAGACAAAATTACATAATTTATTAAGGCAGAAAAACATTGCTTGACTATGCAGATAAAATGAATCAGTAAAGAATGTTGATCAAACATCAGAAAGTTAGATATTAGACTATAAGATATTGTTGAGGAAGGAGGGTTTGGGACATTCTGAGTTTTGTTCCATAATTCCAGAATCAGTCAAAATTGACTAGATTTTACTGAAAATAAAACTGGCACAAATTATACCAGGTCATTATCCACCAGATATATAATGCTCACAAGCTTTTATTTGGTCAGAGTAAAACTTCCAGAACAAGAGGTGTTTATATTGTGTGTGTCCAACAGAAAAAACATCAATACCATTCTCCAAGAAATACCACAATATTGAGCTTTTTTTAAAAAAAAAAAAAAAAGTTTTGCTTTTAGTAGTGTATGTTACTGACTTTGATAATATAATATAAAATATCAGACTCTACAGCTCTGTAGAAAGGGGCAGCAGAAATCCCATATGCCTATGCTCAGTATCTGAATACATCATTCAAGAATTTGAAAGCATCAGCTTCAAGAGTATCTATAACCAATATGAGTCTGCCGTTTTTTATTTCATAGACACAAGGAAGGATTTGTGGACTTGTTCGCGCTACTTATTATTGAAGATGTCAGAAAATAAATTAGACATATGGTTTTATTTGACGCTTTTCAAAGTATAATATTCTTCTTCCATATGGGGTATCAGCATACTCAGGAGAAGTTTCTCAACAAATTGTACGGTGCAATTTCTCATGTTAGCCTTGTGAAAACAAAATGGGGTTAAAAGAATATTTTTGAGGGAATGAGATTTTTTTATTTTCGCAGATCAACATTCTAAACTTCTGTGAAGCACATCTAGATACATTCCTTGGGGGGTCTAGTTTCCAAAATGGGGTCACTTATGGGGAGATTCCATTGTATAGTCACATCAAGCTCTCTCTAAATGCAACATGAAATCAGCTGATTCCAGCAAATTTTGTGTTCAAAAGTCATCCCTTCCGAGCCCTGCAGTGCAACTAAACAGTAGTTTTCCTCTACATATTGGGTATTATTGTACTTAGGTGAAATTTCACAACAATTTGTATGGTGCATTTTCTCCTGTTACGATTGTGAAAATGCAAAATTTGGGGCTAACATAAAATTTTTGTGGGAATTTTTATTTTAATGGCATAACATTATAAATTTCTGTGAAGCACTTGGGGGTTCAATGTGCTCACCACACATCCAGATAAGTTCCTTGACGGGTCTACTTTCCAAAATTGGGTCACTTGTGTGAAGGAGGGTTTCCACTGTTTAGGCACATCAGGGGCTCCACAAAAGGCAACATGGCGTCTGCTCTCAATGTCAGCCAATTTTGCATTCCAAAAGTCAAATAGTGCTGCTTCCCTTCTGAGCCCTTATGTGTGCTCAGACAGCAGTTTTCTCCCCACATAAGGGGAATTCACAGGCTTAGGGGAAATTGCACAACAAATTTTGAGATCCATTTTCTCCTGTTACTCTTGTGAAATAAAAAAATGTGAGTCTAAAATAAAATTTCTGTGAAAAAAAGGTAAATGTTAATTTTTTCTTTCTACATTGCTTCAGTTCCTGTGAAGCGCCTGAAGGGTTAATAAACATCTTAAATGTAGTTTTTAGCGCCTTGAGGGGTTCAGTTTTTAGAATGGTGTCACTTTTGGGTATTTTCTGTCATATAGACCCCTCAAAGCCACTTCAAATGTGATCCCTAAAAAAATGGATTTGTATATTTTATTGAGAAAATGAGAACTTGCTGGTCAACTTTTAACCCTTCATACCAAAAAATGTTGGCTTCAAAAATTGTGCTAATCTAAAGTAGACATGTGGAAATGTTAACTATTTTGTGTGACATAACTCTCTGGTTTAAGGACATAAATATTAAAAGTTTGAAAATTGCTAAATTTTTCTCCAAATTTCTGTGTGTTAGGGTTTGTGGATTGCACCTAATATAAATTATGATAAGATGCGATCGCAACCCGGGGGCCACCGTGCGGTGATGGAGGAACCGCAGCTAGGAAACAATGGTCAGAGCATAGGTGCGAGCAAGCACCGTAATCACACGGAGTTAAATGTCACTCGGTGTGAACAGAGTGCAAAATACTTTATGCATCAAATGGCCAAGTTCTCCAAAAAATATGACATAGTGGTCATGGGAGATTTCAGCTATACAGACATTTGTTGGGAATCTCTCTCAGGCAAAACTAACAGGTCAAGGAAATTCTTATCCTCTCTTGCTGACAACTTTATCTTCCAAAGGTAGAGGAGAAAACAAGGGATCTGCTACCTTGGATCTAATCCTTATAAACAGGGAAGAAATGGTTGAGGAGGTAAGAGTGGCTGGGACCCTAGTAGGTAGTAACCTGCTATTTTAGAATTTTGGATAACAAGAGAGGAAGACCTGTGAAGACTCAGACGTCAAGGTTAGATTTCAGAAAGGCAGATTTTAAGGGACTCAGAAAGAGAATTGGAGGGATCCAATGGCTGGATATCCTTAAGGACAAAAATGTCCAGGAAGGATGGAAAATCTTGAAAAATGAGATTCTCAAAGCACAATTGTTAACAATTCCGAAAAGAGTGAAGAATGGGAAGCATTTATGGAAACCAGGATGGATGAACACAGAACTTAAACACATGCTAAAAAGGAAGAAAGAAATGTTTATCAAATGGAAAGAGGGAGGCATATCTAAAGAAGAATATAATGCCGTCTGCAGAACCTGCAGGGCACAAATCAGATTATCTAAAGCTGACAATGAATTAAGGCTTGCAAATGACATCAAAAGCAACAGAAAAGGATTTTGGGGATACGTCAAAAGTAAAAGAAAAGTCAAAGATGCTATAGGATTTTTACAGGATGAAAATGATGAAATGGTAAGACAGGATGTTGAGAAGGCTGAACTGTTAAATTCCTATTTTGCATCTGTTTTCTCTCAGAAAGGAAATGTAACATCAACTGATCTTCACTATCCTATTAAAGGAATAGAAGAATTCAGGATATCTATAAACAGAAAGACAGTGAGGAAACACTTAGCTAACCTAAATGAATTCAAGTCTCCAGGTCTAGATGAATTACACCCCAGAGTACTGAAGGAGATAGCAGAAGAAATTCTTGAACCACTGTCCATAATCTTGAAAATTCTTGGAGAACAGGAGAAGTCCCAGAAGACTGGAGAAGAGCAAATGTTGTTCCTATCTTCAAAAAGGGGAAGAAGGTGGACCCAGGGAACTACAGGCCGGTGAGTCTGACTTCTATACCAGGAAAGATCTTTGAACAAATTATTAAAGAACATGTATGCAAGTACCTGGATAAGAGTGAAGTGATTAAACAGAGTCAGCATGGGTTTGTAACTAATAAGTCATGTCAGACTAACTTAATTTCCTTCTATGACAGAATCACTGACTGGGTGGATCAGGGAAATGCTGTAGATATAGTATATCTTGACTTCAGCAAAGCATTTGACAAAGTATCTCACACAATCCTTATTGAAAAAATGACTAAGTATGGAATGTACAAGGCAACTGTTAGGTGGATTCATAACTGGCTTAGTGATCGGACCCAAAGAGTCGTCGTAAATGACTGCACATCCAGTTGGAAGAATGTATCAAGTGGGGTACCACAAGGCTCGGTTTTGGGCCCTGTATTGTTCAACATCTTTATCAATGATTTAGATGAAGGAATTGAGGGTAAACTGATCAAATTTGCTGATGACACAAAGCTAGGAGGGGTAGCTAATACTAGAGAAGAGAGAGAGAGAGAGGATTCAAAAAGATATAAATAAACTGGAGCAGTGGGCAGCAACTAACAGAATGGATTTTAACAGGGAAAAATGCAAAGTACTACATCTGGGCAATAAAAATGAAAAAAGCATATACAAAATGGGAGGAATAGGGCTAAGTAACAGCACATGTGAAAAAGACTTGGGTATACTAATTGATCACAGACTGAACATGAGTCAACAGTGTGATGCAGCAGCAAAAAAGGCAAATGCAATTCTAGGATGTATCAACAGAAGCATACAGTCTAGATCACGTGAGGTCATTATTGCCCTCTACTCCTCTTTGGTCAGACCTCATCTAGAATACTGTGTCCAGTTTTGGGCACCACATTTTAAAAAAGACATCAATAAACTGGAGCAAGTTCAGAGAAGAGCCACCAGAATGGTGACCGGTCTGCAAACAATGTCCTATGAGGAACGGTTGCAGGATTTGGGAGTGTTTAGCTTGCAAAAAAAGAAGACTGAGAGGAGACTTAATAGCTGTCTACAAATATCTCAAGGGCTGTCACATTGTAGAAGGATCATCTTTATTCTCATTTGCACAAGGAAAGACTAGAAGCAATGGGATGAAACTGAATGGGAGGAGACACAGATTAGATATTAGAAAAAACTTTTTGACAGTTAGGGTGATCAATGAGTGGAACAGGCTGCCACGAGAGGTGGTGAGTTCTCCTTCAATGGAAGTCTTCAAACAGAGGCTGGACAGACATCTGTCTGGGATGATTTAGAGAATCCTGCTTTGAGCAGGGGTTGGACCAGATGGCCCAGGAGGTCCCTTCCAACTCTACTATTCTATGATTCTATGATTCTACCGGACTCTGTTATTTCACAGAGAAGTACCAAACTGAGAGCACTCTAAGTTATGCCCTGTTAAACATCACAGGGGCATAGTAGGAATGACACTAGTTGGGGTCCTATGACTCACCCCCCACTATGCTGGTGATTGAGCCTGCCCTGTCACACGGTTTGTGTAACTAGCACATGCAATGAAGTTGCCCCGATGCAGGTGCTAGGCTCAAGCGGGAATTCCCACCCTACCCTGCCTGTGTAAACATGCTCTCAAGGCTAGTAGCAAGACACGTGCATACAGGGTGGTAATGCTTCCACCAACACACCAAACATCAGTTATCTTAGCGCGCCGACGGGCGCCCCAAACATCCTTTTATAGACTGCGCCTAAGTCCAGTCAGACAGGACCTTGCTCACGGGCCAATCCAGAGCCAGCACAGGACCTGAGCAGCTGACGACCGACCACCAATGAGAGGTCGCCACCTCACGAGCATGCTCAGTAGGCAAATCCTGGACTTAGCCTCAGGAATGTCTGCTTGCCACTGTCTATTGTAAGTTACCATAGCTGGACCTGGAGAAGCAGCAGTAACAACGTGCACAGCCTGAGTCTGATCAAGATGCTGAGACCAATGTCTTTGCCAAGCAGCATCTACTGTGGTTGACACTGATTGTGAGACTGCAGGAGAAGACAAGACTTGGGATCCTTCCTGTACAGAGGAAGAATCCCAGTGCCTGACACTGTGTTGTTTTTTTTTTTTTTACAAATAAACGAAAGTCATATCGAACAAATTTTATCACTATAATGAAGTACAATATGTCACGAAAAAAGTTCCCAGAATCAGTGGGATCTGTTGAAGCATTCCGGAGTTATTAATATCACATAAAATTACAAAGGTCAGAATTGTAAAATTTAGCCTGCTTATGAAGGTAAAAACAGGCTTGGGGTGAAGGAACAATTGCAGTCACTGTAAGGGACTGCAAACTTTGGAATCCTCATGTTATGCACACTGCTCGCTGTTAGGATTCTCTAATGCCGATCCTGTGAGTGGACTGTTTGCATTCTTCAGGCCACATACCAACTAAACTACATCAGGCCTCACTCAATACACTTTTATTGAGCAAGGCGGCACCAATCTAGTCGGCACGTGACTGCATGTATTCAAATCCCAGTGCTGACTTTGGAGAATCCACTGCATGCAGTGGGCACAATGTGAGGAATCACAAATCAAAAGTATTACATTAAAAGTATTACAATATATCATAGCTGTGATCAGAGGATCACATGTTAAAATCTCTTATTGGGTCTAAAAGTAGCAAAAATGTTCAACAAACACTTTAGAAAAATAAAAAAAAATCCAATTCTAATATCCTCATGCAATTTTATTGAAGGAAAAATAAAAAAAATGTAAATATTTGAATGCAACAACTGAAAAACAAATCATTTACCAAAGTATTTTTATTATGCTAAATCTAAAAATCTGCATAGATTTGAAATTTCTGAATTTCAAATGAAACAGTTAAAAACATGTAATCACCTTATCATCTCGCCCAGATCTACTTTAGTATTTAAATCCAGAGGAATCTTCAAAGGGATGCACAGATAGAGAACCCAGCTGGTTTCCAGGTAAGTAATGCTAGGTACAAAGTATGTTATACAAATCCAACATCTCCAGAATTTGTAAAAAAAAAATCGCCTTTATTTAAAAGTCATTAAAATCCATGCACAGGAAATAAAGTATAAGAAAGCAAAACAGAGTTAATTAGGAAAGGAGACATGTTTCTTACTTGTATCTTATTCAAAACAGTTAACTACCAAATTACATGAGTATGCTTGAGGGTAGAGTAGGACAGCCATATAAAAGTGCTTCTCACAAAAAATGAATATCATCAAAAAGTTAATTTATTTAAATTCTTCAATACAAAAAGTGAAACTCATATTATATAGAGTCATTACAAACAGAGTGATCTATTTCTAGTGTTTATTTCTGTTAAAGTTTATGATTATGGCTTACTGCCAATGAAAACCCAAAAGTCATTATCTCAGTAAATTAGAATACTTTATAACACCAGCTTGAAAAATAATTTTTCAATTTGAAATGTTGGTCTACTGAAATGTATGTTCAGTAAATGCACTCAATACTTGGTCGGGCTCCTTTTGGCATCAATTACTGCATCAATGTGCGTAGCATGGAGACAATCAGCCTGTGGCACTGCTGAGGTGTTATGGAAGCCCAGGTTGCTTTGATAGCAGCCTTTCAGCTCGTCTGCATTGTTGGGTCTGGTGTCTCTCATCTTCCTCTTGACAATACTGCATAGATTCTCTATGGGGTTAAGGTCAGGCGAGTTTGCTGGCCAATCAAGCACAGGGATCCTGTTGTTTTTAAACCAGTTATTGTTACTTTTGGCTATGTGAACAGGTGCCAAGTCCTGTAGAAGAAAGAAATTTTCATCTCCAAAAAGCTTGTTGGTAGAGAGAGAGAAGCATGAAGTGCTCTAAAATTTCCTGGTAGACGACTGCTCTGACTTTGGTCCTGATAAAACACAGTGGACCTTCACCATCAGATGACATGACTCCCCAAACCATCACTGATTGTGGAAACGTCACACTAGACCTCAAGCAGCATAGATTGTCTGTCTCTCCACTCTTACTCCAGACTCTGGGTCCTTAATTTTCGAATGAAATGCAAATTGCCTCTTCAGATAGAAAGAGGACTTGAACGCTATAGCGCCACCTGTTGGAAGTAGCGATTCTACAAGTCGCAATCAACCTTAATGAGTCTTGCAATATGACTGAGAATAAAAGCCAAATCAGAATCTCAATTTGCAGACACGATGTTTTGGTCTATTGGCCCTCATCAGTGCAAAGTATTAGAACTGATATGGCTAGGTGAGAGGCTCTGGACTGTGTCTAAGTGGTAATGTTTCTCCTTGGGAGAGTGACATACCAGCTCTGGCGTGTCAAGGTAAGGAGGCTTATTCACCGTGCAATGCTACTGTGGGAAATTTAATATGCAAATTGCCTCCTTAGAGAGAAAGAGGACTTAAACTCTATAGCGCCATCTGTTGGAAGTAGCAATCCACAAGTCACAATCAACCCTTTAACGAGTCTTGCAATATGACTTAGGATAAAAGCCAAATCAGAATTTCAATAGGCAGACACAGTGTTGCTGGCTATCGACCCTCGTCAGTGCAAAGTAATGAGAACTGATTTGAATAGGTGAAAGGCTCTGGACTGGGGTAAAAGGGATAAAGTTTCTCCTTGTGGAGATTAACATATGCCATCTTACCTTGACATGCCAGAGCTGGTATGTCACTTTCCACAAGGAGAAACCTTAACCCTTATACCACAGACCAGAGCCTCTCACTTAGTCAAATTAGTTCTCATACTTTGCAGTGACAAGGGCCAATAAGCTGAAACACCGTGTCTGCAAATTGAGATTCTGATTTGACTTTTATCCTAAGTCATAATGCAAGACTTGTTAAAGGGTTAATTGTGACTTGTAGGACCGCTACTTCCAACAGTGCGCTATAGAGTACAAGTCCTCTTTCTCTCTGAAAAGGCAATTTGCATATTACATTTCCCAGAGGAGCATTGCACTGCGAATAAGCTTCCTTGCTTTGGCAAGCCAGAGCTGGTATGTCATTCTGCACAAGGAGAGACTTACCCCTTAGACCCCAAATGAAATGCAAAATTTACTTTCATCTGAAAACAACACCTTGGACCACTGAGCAACAGTCCAGTTCTTTTTCTCCTTGGCCCAGGTAAGAGGCTTCTGACATTGTCTATTGGTCATGAGTGGCTTGACACAAGAAATGCGACACTTGTAACCTTGTCCTGGATACGCCTGTGTGTGGTGGTTCTTGAAGCAATGACTCCAGCAGCAGTCCACTGCTTGTGAATCTACCCCAAATTTTTGAATGGCTTTTTCTTAACAATCCTTTCAAGGCTGCGGTTATCCGGTTTGCTTGTGCACCTTTTTCTACCACACTTTTTCCTTTCACTGAACTTTCCAGTAATATGCTTGGACACAGCACTCTGAACAGCCAGCTTCTTTAGCAATGAACTTTTGTGGCTTACCTTCCTTGTGGAGTGTGTTAATAACTGCCTTATGGACATCTGTCAAGTCAGTGGTTTTCCTCATGATTGTGGAGCCTACTGAACGCTTAGGAAGCCTTTGTCAGTGTTTTTTGTTAATTATTCTAATTTACTGATATAAAGAAGTTTGAGTTTTTCATTGCTGTAAGCCACAATCATCAACATTAACAGAAATAAACACTTGAAATAGATCACTCTGTGTGTAATGACTTTATATAAAATTTGACTTTCACTTTTTGTATTGAAGAACTGAAATAAATAAATTTTTTGATGATATTCTAATTTAGTGAGAAGCACTTGTAAATTGTAGCGAGATAAGAACACAGGGCACTGACAGTACAGTGACTTTCCCTCCCGATCCGAGTGTGACAACTGCACAGAAATACAAGCAGCTGTCACGCTCAGGTGGGATAGTGGCCGACCCATCCATGCACTGCAATCTGACCTCGCTCTGATTTATATGGTCGTCTAACTCCTCCCCTAAAGGGAATCTGTCACCAGATGTTTGCTATATTATATAAGAGAAGCATAATGTAGGGTCAGAATTCTTGACTCCAGCAAGGTATTAATTACTGAGCTGCTTGCTGTCATTTTTGATAAATACACTGTTTTATCTGCTGCAGATCTAGCAGTTCTCTGAATGCTGAGCTTTGTATGACCCCCGTGTATACTGTGCATAGGCAGAAAGCTTCCTATCAGTTTCGAGAGTAGTTTTTATAAAGCTCATGAATATGAAGGACTACATGGCCGTACAGGAAAGATGTATATCTTATACCGTGTTAGCCATAAGAGACCTGAGTAGTCTGGAAAGCTTGCAATTTGTTACCATCTTTTCAGTTAGCCATTAGAAGGTATCAACCACTGAGACTCACAACTCTAAATATTTTTCTACATGGCAGTAGGCTAACACGTCCTCTAGTGATAAATCTCCTGGTGATAATACAGTGATTTTGTTGAAATTATCGTAATCAGTCCAGAAAGTGACATTGGAATCAGTGTCTCTGCCTCTACCCTTACATTATGTTGCTCTCAGATTAGGTGATGAAAACCAGGTAACAGAGCTCTCTTAATGCCTATCTATGGTTAATACAGCAGTAGAATAGAAATAATGTTATTTATGATCTTTTGAGTGCTGATTCTGCCTTAACCTGTGTAATGTCATCAGAATGGTTGCTGGATTGATGATGACAGCAAATATGAAGAAAGCAGTCACTGCATGTCATTCCACATTTCTGCTTGCATTGTTAAAGTGCACCTATCATTAAAAAATCCGCAGTTTATGTGCATAGATGATGCTGCAGTATGTTTTATTAAAAAAAAGTGTAATTTTTATTTTATTCCTTCAGTTGTCAGTCTCCTTTTATCTCCTTTATTAATTCCCTTGTTTTGCTTTCTTTATTCGCACATATATAGATAGATTTTTAATGAGATTTTAATAAAGATGATTTTTTTTAATAAATTGGGATTGAGCAGACCCGTGAAAGTTCGGGTTCTGTTGCCCGACCCAAACTGTATTCCAAAACCAGAACTCTACCCGAGGGTTTAATCAGAACCCAAAACCTATTGAAAATAACTGAGACCCGAACTTTGGGGCAGAAAAAAGTCTCTCCTCTTGTCCCCGACATTCCGGGAGAAGTGCAGTTCGGAGTTTAGCACCAAACACTAAAAAACCGGTATAAACAAAGAACTTTTTAAATTCCGCTCACTCAGCTCTGCTGGAGATGCTGGATTCATTGATGGGATGTAACATGCTTTGGATTTTGAAATTACTAGTGATGGTCAAATCTACCAATATCTCCTGGAATTGGCCAGCAGGATTTCAGGAGCTTAAATAGCTTGCAGCCACACATCAGGGAGGAAGCACTGACAGCAATTAACTCTTGATCTCACAGTTTTGGATGGAACTATAAGTTCAAGAGAACACAAAACTGGAAAATTGTCAAAAAAAAAAAACCCCCCCTCCCCCCATCGCCCAAACGAAAAAGCAGAGACAAAAAGGGGCCCCAAGACGGGCACATATACTGATGTCACAATAATTTTTCCCGGGTTTAAACCCTAAAAAAGACGGGATATAGGCGCGGCCTGGCAGTCTGACAGATTTGGAGCACTCCCTGAAAGGGAAGAGTGGGCAAAGATTGTTTTATTCAAGATGTGCTATGTTTGATAGGCTCTTACTCAAAAAACTAAATGCTGTTATAAATTCAAAGGACACAAAAACCCAAAAGTTTTATGAAACCCAAACATTATTTAGTCCCTTTATTTTTTTCCTACCTGAAAAAGAGGGCCCTTTTTTTTAAAATTGAATTGAAATAATATTGGTGACATGGGGGGAAAAAAATTTTTCTGAAATTTTTCTTTTCGGTATGTTTTTTTTAAATGAAAAAAAGGGGGAAAATTTATCAGTGAAAAATTTTTTAAAACCATTTTTTAAAACAATACAGAATTCTGCCACCTTTAAAAAAAGGGAAAGGGGGAAAAAAAAGTAAAAAAACTGTTCTTTTGGTCAGATGAATCAAAGATTAAAATTTTTATGGAAACAAGGTTGGGGTGTTTTGGGCGAACTAAAAGATTAGGGGGACTATCAGCTTTTTTCAATACACAGAAAAAAATCGGGCATTTTTGATGGAGGTCTTTTATTAGGGGCCCATGGCAGGGGACTTTTCACATCTTGTTTTAAAATTTAAAAGCTGAGCTTTTAAAGGAGGTTTGATAACAGCATATTTTTTATCCAGACGTTTTTTTCGGGTTGGCCTTCAAAATTTTGCAAGACAATAAAAACCATGTACTGCAATTTCCCTATAGCAGCAGGCTTTCAAATTTAAAAGACAACAAATTTGTCATTAAAATTGAAAAATCCACAAAAAAAAACCCCCGTGAGCAGTAGAACCTACACGACAAAAAGGACAAAAATTCCCCTCTCAAAACGCCAGAAAATTTTCTTCTCCCTTTCCCAATGTTTTCGACGTTTTTAGGAAAAGCGGGAAGCTGCAGAATGGAAGATGGCCCCGTCCAACTTTTTTGGATGGGTTTAGCCACAATTTGGGGGAAAAATATATTAATGTAGGGTTTTTAAAACCCAAAACATTGCCCTGCCCCCCTTGTTATAGTTTGAGACTTGGGGAAAAAATTTAAAAATTTTTGTGGTCTCGTTAAATAAATTGCAAAAAAAAAAAGTGGGCTTTAAAAACAGGCAAGTGTGCTATTATTATAAATTTCAAGCTAAACAACTAAAGGGTGAAAACCCCTAGCTTTATGTAATTAACATCCTTGATGGGCCCCCCTCGTAAATGAGAACACCCTACAGAAGACAATCACAAACAAATAAAACATTAGCCCCTTTTTTCATTTTCCGTCTTACAGTAACAGCAAAAATAAAGTAAAAGCCCCCTTGCCAACAATTAATGAAACTGGTCTCTAAACCTTTTTTGGAAATGTCAAAATTTTTTATGGAAAACACTCATTCATTCATGTGGAAAAAAAAAGACATTCACAAGCATAACAATGCAAGTAGTATTAACTATAGTTATTTGTTCTAAACAAAAAAAAAGGGGTTTGATTTAGATCAATGTTGGTCACGCCGGGGGGTCGGGTGGAGTCCCGAAAACCCGCGATCTAAAGAGGTGCACACTTCTTCATGAAACTGGAAACTTTAGGGGTTTGGGGTGTGCCCTTGTCTACATAAAAATCTATTTTCCCCAAGTGTGGATGAAAATTTTTGGGGGGGAAAACCACAGCTCCTTAATTAGATGGACAAAGGGTCAAGTCCCTAGCTGCGCTTCCCTCTGACAATTTTGGCAGAGCTGGGGAAACAACGAGAAAACAAAAGTCTAAAAAAAAAAAAAAAAAATGGATAAAACATAAAGCCGCCCCCTTTTGATAATTAGTAAAGGCGACTGCTT